>CM069862.1:123838384-125038384 GCA_036172795.1 Pelodytes ibericus
ATGTACAACATCTGCCATTGGCTTATGTTGCTCAATCACTGGAAGTAAAGTCGAACCTCGCTATGGGAGGGTCATAGACCAATGCTGTGGAGATGTCCACAGGACTTACATATTCTGTAGCTATGAGACTTTCCAGAGCCTTCTTTACTCTGACCTCTTACGGTATGTCTCGGTTTAAAAATAATAAACATAAATAAAAAAAAGAGGTTGGTATAATTACTGCGTTCAGTATCGGATGCCAAAGTCTTTCTAAACTGCCTGCATTTGTTTCCTAATTAATCCCACTTCACACGTGCATTTTTGTGAACAAATTGACTAGTTATTTGTATGAACTCCCTTTCAGGACAGATCGTTCTGTCTCTGAAGTGTACATGATGTGCTTCCAAACAGTGTGACAAGAACGCACTAAATTAAGGTAGTTATTACTCTGTCAAGGCCCCATAAGACAAACTGAGGCTAATAGTCGGTCTGTAACACGATGAAAACTGCAAAATAAGCAGCTTCTGTGCTCCGTTTGCAAAATATGAATCCAGTAAGTGTCTCATTGCCTCCGTTTCATTTCTGGAGACCATTCCAATACACCTACAATTTAGCATAAAGTATTGAAGCTTGCAGAATACAATTTAATAACATTAAACTGCATAAACGCCATATTAACAATGCAACTAACAGTCACAGTGAACAATGGAACAATTAGACACATCCTATACATTTTATTAAAAGCACAATGATGAAACCTTGATGGAGAGGAAAAGGACTTGGGGAAATGCATTAGTGCCTTAGCTGTATTGGGAATTCAAATCTCCATCATTCTCAGATGACAAAATGAGCATCTAATATGAGGAAGATTTTGATACAGATAAATCAGCCGTGGTTTGAAGTTTCTGGAGTCCCAAACACAGTTGTTGCAGAGCTGCATGCAATGAAGTTGGGCTCCATCCAATCCCCCAAACACAATCCAAAGCAAACAGAACAGCCCAGCACTCCAAATTGTGAAAAACTGCATCTTTATAAAGATTTGATAAAGACTCCACTAGAAGTTGAAACTTTGCCACATGTGGTGCAATAAACACAGGGTTTTTTTTTTTGTTTGTTTTACAATTTAGAGTGCTGAGCATTTTTGTTGCTGTGGATTACGTTTTTTGAGGGCCTTAATCAAAAATCTGGTGTGGACTCTAGTTACCCGAGTCCTCCTCATGACAATCTCCCGTTAGGTTGACATTGTGGGGGCCCTGCACTTCTACTTAGATTTGCTTATACGGTAGAGTCATTGCTGTTTTCAAGTGTTCTAATACATTGATTTTAATAGATTTCGGAAGAACTCCTGCATGATGTGTACACATTTATTTATATATGAACTACATTTTATTTTACACTTGTAGTTTCTTTTACAAAAGAAGTAATCATCTGGTTGAGTCATATGTTTTTAATCCTAAGCACAGTCTTTTTTTTCTGCTCTCAGGTGGCTCCTGGGGGTTGTAGTCTAAAGTCTGAGGAAGAACACTGGTATCAAGGGCAGACAATACACTACTACTTTGCTGGGGAAACAAGTCAGTGAGGTTGATCAGACACAATAAGTGTTGCTCACTAATTACCTTGCAGCATAGCAGATGTTGTATAGTAATTAAACGGGACATTCTTTATCATATACTCATCAGGATCTAAAGAGGACAGCTTGTCTCCAACCAATACCGACTTCCCAGTGCCAGCATTTCCCACCAACATAACAGGCCTCTTGTTTTCCAGCAGTTTGTCCATGAAGTAACGGACTCTGATTGTTTCATTGGTGTGAACTAAACATGCCTAGGAAAGAAACCAAAATATAGATTATAAAAAGACAATGCCCTGACATACAAATGCTGAATTTACTGCAGTCATGTCATGTACACTTTACAGTAAGAGCAGTAAAGATATTAAATTCACTCTGTAATCAAATACACTAGATACATTAAACAAAGATTCAATGCCTTTTTAGCAAAGCAGTATATGCAGAGTTATACACTAATAGTAAGGTAATTCATATTCCATCACTTACCTTCTAATTCTAATAGCAAAAACTAAAAGTGTTTCAATAAACAGCAGCAAGAGGAACTTGAAGAACCTGTGTCTTTAATAAACCTCAATCACAGAGTTATAATGTTTCCACACAATGTGTATAACAGCAGGAGTCTGCATGAGATAATTAACCAACTTAGTAACTGCCGAACACATTTTATTTACAGATCAATAATATCTCTGTGAGCATTATATTAAGTGTATGAATCGTACAGGGTGGGGGCTTGTAGTTGGCAAATTATTCGCGCTGCTCGTATGCCATGATTGCTGGTTCCAGTACCTCAACACTATCCAAAATAGTACACTTATTAGCGCGCATACTGGTCTACCAAACAATGTTGCTCTTTACTAACCAATTACCATCACCAATTATATTGTATATGGGCACAAAGGGAATTATTTATATTTATAGAAAGGCAATTCTGGCGTAAAAATGCTAAACTTGGAACAATCACCATAGAAACCAGTTGGATGCTGCTGCTTCTATTGCTCCACATTTAGCCCGAGAACTGAACTTTACACATAGACTCATGTCTGTCTCAAGCCAAAATCTGTGACAAAATAGTGAGTGTATAGGCTTTCAAATTTCACTATTAATACAGCCAAGAATGGCTGCTTGCATTAAGAGCAAATTAATACACAAATGTCTATATTCATATGGCAGACTGTCCTGAGCGATGACCTCTAATATCCGTGTAGCACATATTGTAATATCTGCAAAATGACTGAGCTTACTATTCCTATCATATACTGTAATGTGAATTGTAAAGCGTGTTAGTCCTATGGTAATCAAGATATACCAGTGGAGAAATTAGTGATGGTGGGGGTCCTTCAATTAAAAGAATTAAGACACTGGTGCGAAAATATTTTCATTGTAAAGCTACAGGAGGAGAACTGTAAAATTGTTTTAAAGTAAAATTAAAAGCATTTCATTTATATATATATTAACCACATCTGAAACTACCTTTTTTAAGGCAATTAGAAATATCCAATATGTCTGGTCGGTGGGTAACCAGACTAATTTATTTTTTGTTTTGGTAAATCCTACCATGAAAAACAGGGGAACTGTTGCTTTAAGGGGTTGTCAGTAAATAAAGTTTTCTTAGTAAAGAGGAGGCAGCAATAGCGAAATCTTTTAGCATTGTGCCCAAAACATCTAAATAGCTGTGTGCAAATGCAATGATTCCTCCTGTCTCTTTGATTGAAATCTAAGCAGCATTTAAATTGCTCTTAGGAAACACGAAAGAAAAGCTCAGCTGTATTGTGTGCTCTTGCGGCTGTTGTATGTATACAATGAGATTTTCAAATCATGTCTTGCCGAGAATAATGCTGTATAATACCCACTGTTATCCCAACAGCGCAAAGCTTCCAGATGAACAGAGAAAGGGTCAGTCACACTGGAGCATGTTACAAACAGTTTAAAATTATACTGAGCCCAGAATAAATTAAGTTATATCAAGAGGTAAAAAAAAAAAAAAAAAAAAACATGCAATGAATGTCAGAATATAACATCACAATGTTGTTTGCCAGTCTCTGGTTAAAATGCAAAAAAAAATAAAAAAATCTGGAAGGAGAGATGTAAATAAGCATGGAGACAATGTTTTAGCTTCCTATCAATTTTAGACATGAATTCCCTACAGTATTTGCCTGCTTCATTATCGACCGTGTATTCTCTGAATTGTCATGCTGCCAGTGTGTGCACGTTTGCAAACAGCCAGTCAAACTCGTCCCTTGGTCCTGGAATACCCATGGGGTCTCGGCTGTGAAAATTATGAAAATTTAATGGAAAATAAAAATAAAGAATTTACAAACCTGGAGTGGCATATCTGCATCAAATTCAAACTTTGGGATTAGTTTGGACCATGGTTCGAACTTCTTGCTTTCTGTGTCTATATAATAGTCAAATATAGTTCCTTGGGATGGAAACTTAATGGTCTTAAATTCGGTCACCCACCATTTGCTGAATTCTACTCTGTAATCCACCAGCTGAAAAAGACATGAAATAGGATACAATTAAACAATAAAATTAATTATTTTAAATTGATGTTGGTTTGCATGTGCAAACACACTGAGAAAGCTTGAAGAACTCTCAGGTTACATTTAATTGAAAGACTGCATCAAGTGTAAGCATTTTTTTAACAGATAAATTAGGCACTCTTTGTTTAGGACTATCAGAGGGCTGACATTTTAGAAACATGGGTCAGATCTTCCTTCAAATGACCCAAGATGTCAGCCATCTAACTTTAACTGTCACTTGACCTTTAACCCCTTCGTAACAATGAACTTCTCAGGCATGTCAGGCGGTGAAACGAGAGTTTTTTTGCGATCAACGATCGCGAAAAACACTCTGACGGTGCTGGTCTATTGCCTCAATGTGGAGGCAATAGCCAGCACCGAAATTTGTGCTCTGGGGTACCCACGATCGCCCCACGCAGCTATGCATGCTCCAGCAATATGGCTGTGCCCTCTTGTGGTCAGAGCTTCGGAAGAGAAAAAAAATTAACTTCCTTCGCTCTGAATATGTTGCTTGACTGCCCCTAGAGGCAGTCAGCAACATTGCAATGAAAAAAAAAAAAACTTAATTGCTTAAAACTAGGATTAGGGTTAGGTTAGCTGTAAGGGTTAAAATTAAATTAGGGTTAGAATAAGGGATAGGGTTTAAATTAAATTAAAATTGAAATATATTAAGGGATAGCATTAGGGTTAGAGTTGGGGTTAAATTTAGGGTTAGGGTTAAATTAAGGGTTCGGGTTGGGGTCAAAAGGTCAATATAGGAAAAAACAAAAAAACATTATTTTTTGTTTTTGTCCCATAATTCCCCCAAAAATGCAGAAAAACATGGAAACATGCATATTTCTGAACTCGGGACAACATTTAGAAACTATTTAGATGGAATCTTTTTTAATGGTTGTATTTGTGTAAATTATATGTTAGGTCAAAGTTAGAAAAAGTGTTTTTTTTTTTTATTTTTAATCATTTTTATGATTTTTTTTTGTAGTAAATTATAATATATGAGGAACGTAATGGTATCTAATGAAAGCCCTTCTTATGACGATAAAAACAACATAGAAACATAGAATGTGTCGGCAGATAAGAAACATTCGGCCAATCTAGTCTGCCCAATTTTCTCAATACTTTTATTAGTCCCCAGTTCCCTATCTTATAGCTAGGATAGCCTTGTGCCTATCCCACGCATGCTTAAATCCTTGACTGTGTTTACCTCTACCACTTCTACTGGAAGGCTATTCCATACATCAACTACCCTCTCAGTAAAGTAATACTTCCTAATATTAACTTTTAAATCGTTGCCCCTCTAATTTTAGACTATGTCCTCTAGTTGTGGTACTTTTTCTTCTTTTAAATATACTCTTCCTTTACAGTGTTGATTCACTTTATGTATTTAAATGATTCTATCATATAACCCCTGTTACGTCTTTCCTCCAAGCTGTACATGTTAAGATGCTTTAACCTTTCCTGGTAAGTTTTATCCTTCAACCCATGAACCAGTTTAGTAGCCCTTCTCTGAACACTCTCCAAGGTATCAATATCCTTCTGAAGGTATGGTCTCCAGTTCTACTGCTAATCCCTATGCAACGAAGCATTCGGCTAGCATTTCCTGCTGCTCTATTGCATTGCCTACCTACCTTTAAGTCCTCTGAAATTATTACTCCTAAATCCCTTTCCTCAGATGTTGAGGTTAGGAGTGTACCAAATATTCTATATTCTGCTTTTGGGTTTTTACGCCCAAGGTTCATAATCTTGCACTTGTCCACATTAAATGTCAGTTGCCACAGCTCTGACCATTTTTCTAGTTTAGCTAAATAATTTGCCATTTGGCTTATCCCTCCATGAACATCAACCCTTCTGTAAATCTTTGTATCATCAGCAAAAATACATACTTTGCCAACAAGACCTTCTGCAATATCACTAATAAAAATATTAAAGAGAATGGGTCTAAGTACAGATCCCTGAGGTACCCCACTAGTAACAAGACCTTGCATCGGATATACTCCATTGACTACAACCCTCTGTTGCCTGTCACTCAGGCATACATGGTATACATGGTTCTATTTTACACATAAGCAAACCTGCCTAACTGTAATTTGTGAGGGTACAGTTTGTGAGACAGAAGAAAATTACAGCTAAACACAAACACCCCGGAAATGTAAAAACAGCCCTTGTCACCAAGGGAAAGTCAAGGTCAAAATGTCTTATCACTAAGGGGTTAAATTATTTCATCCACCTTGTTTACGCTACCAGTGTTTTACTTTTGTACCAAACTAAATAATTCCCAAACAAGCCTTATGCAAATGAAGTAATCTAAACATACAATGGTGCAGGTTATGCAATGATTCCAATCCAATCTATTTGCTTCAAAATGGACTTCCTGTTAATGTGGAAAAAGACAGGATATTAGCAGCAGGCCAGAAATGATCAGGAGAGGGCTGGCAAAGGGGGGGGGGGGGGTGGACTAGAGGGCAATTGCCCCCCGGGCTGCTCTTTCCATTATTTTATTATTTTGTATGTCTATTAATCGGTCAACACACCCGTTTTGCCCATGTGTATTCATGTCTCACTCTAATAGGTGGGCTGTTAAAATAGCATTATGGTCTACTAAATAGTTTTTGGCCCCTGGGCCACAAGTTGCCAGAAATGATTATGAAACCACCATTACTGTCTGAACGTTTGTTTGCATCATATCAATAGTTACTGTAATCGAGGCCGTGTCTGTAACAGGTTTCTTAATAATGATCATAGCAATCCAGACATGAAAAGGACAGGAATGAGCAAAGATCGCAAGGATATGTGATTGATGGAGATATCAATAAACATGTTTCAATACAAAACCTGAAAATCTATACCAAAGTATAAATTATATTATGTGCTGCTCATCGTGGGTTTTTGTATCGGATTTCTGACGGTCAACAAAAGGTTCAAGCTGGTTTGAGTGCCCGCCAGTTTAACCCCCCGAGTGCCAGAGAGATGAGAGTGGAATTACAGTCTGACATGTAAAGTGTTTAAAGATATGTAGAGTCGGCTTAGAGTCTGCGCTTTCAGAAGAAAGAAATAAAGAGAGAGAGCATTCGTGCAGATAAAGGGCTTAGAGTAATTTTATTTGCAAAAGCAGTTTTTAACCTTTTTCCTCTATAACAAAAGCCTTGACATTTGCAAGCTTCTTAATATCGATTTAATGGTTTGGCGAGAGATTAAAAACTTAAAGCGCAGAATTTAAATGAGTGACCTTAGGCCGATCCACAGGGAGGAAACCAAGCTGGGAAGAAATGTATGACGTCAAGAAACGCCTTTTACCACCTATTCTCTGGGGTGTTGATGGAATCCGTTCAGCCCTGGTCGGGCGTGCATAGAAGGTTAATGCTTTGTATTAGGTATTATTTAAACAAAACCAGAAAACCACCTGCGATCAAGCATAAAGGTTAATATTATATAATAATTAAAGGGAATTGTGTTATTTAGAAACCTTAGCAGAAAATAAAATTCATTTATGTGCGTTTTGCATTATTTGAGGGTAATCTTTGCACAGCCTCTCTGGGACCATGCAAGGGGCTATTGGAAGGAAGGGGCAATTGGTGATTTTAGTTGGCTTGGATTGCAGCCGAGATCTTGCCTAAATTCTGCCTATTTAAGGAAACCTTTACAAATATAAAGTTCCAGTCCAACGTTTAAGTTCAGTGTTTCAGTGCTTGTAACTGTAAAAAGTGGTCTAACACCACAATAACATATTTCATTATATGACAGGCGTCCTTATATAAAGTGGTGCATCTTGGTTTTGTACTGCCCTAGGCAGAATAAATTAGGGCAACCCCCACCAACAGCATTGCAGAACCAAAACATACCCCAGCATGTGCTCTATCAACCACATTGCACACATAGGACATGCCCCATTACCCATGTTGCACACCCAGGACATGGCCCATTACCCACACAAGATACACCCAGGACATGTCCCAGCACCCACATTGCAAACCCAGGATTTGCCCCATTACCCCATTACATATCCCTTTTCCCACATTGCACACCATTACATGCCCCATCACCCCATTACATGCCCCATCACCCACATCGCACACAATTACATGGCTCATCAACCCATTACATGCTCCATCACCCACATTGCACACCATTACATGCCCCATCGCCTTATTACATGCTCCATCGCCTTCCTATATGCCCCATCACATGCCCCATCTCCCCATTACAAGGCTCACTTTCTATTATTAACCCTTCATGAGTTATTAGCATTTTATTTAAGCACTACATCTAATGGCAGACACCAATAAAACAAATGTTCTGCTTGCTTAGCTTGCTGATTCCTCAGTGATCTTTGACTGCCTCAATATTTACATTTGGATTTCAAATCCTTACACAATGTAAAAAGGCAAGTATTCTTTTAAAAGGAAAATAGAACTCCTGAGGAAACTGTGAATTTTTACATAATCAGGAGGTATAATAACAGTGTTCATAAAGCACAAGTGGCCGATCTATCAGTAGAAGAAAATGCTGCAGTAAAACTGTATTAACTCAGCAATAATAAATCATAGACATTGATTGAAAAAGTCTTTCAATAAAAATGTTTTTTACGTAAAATAAGAACCAAAAAACAAGAAATGTGAGAAACCTTCACTCTGAAATGTGTATGGGATTAAGTGCTAAGAGATTTCCTATTGAAATTTGCTAGCTGAATGCTTTGAGTGTGAGGTTTATTAAGGAAAATGGTTGCTATACTGAGGAATCCATGAGACAATTGTCAACATGGCTTTGATACCTCTGTGTTTTACATTGCAAAATGTTTTTGTTTCTAAGTAATACTACAACACAAAAGATAAAATAAATTGTTTTTTTGACTATGTGTGTGAATGTTACAAAATGTTCTCAAGTATAAGTAATGTGAAAATACACATCAATAAACCTCTAGTGTTAGATTTGTTAGTGCATCTGCTATAAACCAAAAAAAGACAAAAGCATTCAGTACCAGTTCAGAAGCCGAAACAAATTGGAACATCACACATCAGATGTGGGAGAAGTGACAGTAAGAAAATGTATTTGAAGGTGTAGAAAGGACCACAAAGAAGCAGGACATCAGCACACAACACTCTTTCTATAGCTTTCTTTTTGTTCTCGTTTTGTTAACTAGTATAGCCAGTCCCCAACAAAGAGATGAATCACTGCAGTCGACACAAAAAAAAAGTAAAAAGCAGCATATTTTTAATAATCACACACGAGCCCTGAGTCCGTCAAACTTTGTTGTAATCCGATTATCTGTATTGCTTCTGCTTCTTTCTATCAGCTGCTGGATTAATATTGTGTTTTACACCAGCAGGAAAAAACATTAACTGAATATACTATATGTCACTTACAGTAATAATCATAATTCTTTCATATTGTAAGTAGGCAATGATCTTATGCCTGCATTATAGTTCAGTTCATTTTTAATAAAGGCACCTTAAGATTATATCTGAACAAGTTACACAATAGAATCCAGCTCTAGAACACACTGTACTTTCATGTAGTATTATCCTATGTAAGGATTTTTGACCACATTAGACACAAGTATATTTATCTTGAAGACATTTAAAGACTCTGGTACACAATATCAGTTTAGTTTTTCTACTCAATATACAGTGTAGCAGATGGTTGGCACAATCATAAGAAGATTAACCCAACTGATTGCTGGCATGGGTTCATAGAACTTGTAATCCATTCTGCTTTAATGAGGAGAAATTCCAAAAAAAAGTCACCAGATGCCCCCTTATCCACTATGAAAAAACTTTATTGAAAGAGTTTGTATCTGTATGTCAGTGTTCTAAACAAGAACACAATAAAGCCGATGAGAGATACACTCATATCCCATTGGTCCCAGAGTTCTAAACCGGAAAACTTTTCAACCAATGAGATGCAAGTATAACAGGGAATCCATCTCCACTTGGCAGAACATGGTTTGCCAACATGGGCATTGTGTCAGTGGAGGGTCTGTGTGCATGGAATTGCACACAGGCACGCCAATGTGCGTATGTGTGACATTACAGATATTCAGTAAAGGCTTGCTTAATAACCCCACACTGCTCTCTATCTATAATTGAGTTAGTTGTTATTTTTCAATCCTTATCACTGCCGAGCAGATGTTAGATGATATTTTACTATAAATGTTCCTGTATTATTAATCAGCATTTTATTGCTCTGTGTAACCATCCCCAAATGGTAAAAAAATGAGCAGCCAAAAATACAAATGAAAAAGCAAATTATTAATAGTAGAACAGGAGACAAGGAGTAATAATTATTTTTTTTAAATGTGACAAAACATTTCTCAGCTGCCTACCTACAGGAAAAACAATTGGCTAATTTCTATGCAGAACAAGCAATACACAGAATTGGGGATTAGAAATGAGTCTGTCAGAAGACAGGCTGACGCATAATGTTCAACAAAGCAGAATTATTACATGTTTCCATCACTGAGCTGTAAAAATCCGAGAACTATTATTGAATTATTAGGTTTATTCCCCAAATTTTCCCACTATGGGCTAAGGCACATATGCTGGAGGCTGACTTGATGGAGTGTAAATGTATATTGAGCTTCTTCCCCCTACAACCAGGTGTCCAAATAGTATGAAAAAATAAAGGTTTAGCTGCCTGTTTTTGTTTTTTTTTAATATATCAGAAATGGAGGAAGAAAGGACACAGTTCAAAGTCACTTTCCTTTTTTGTAATGCTCTGTAGGAATGGAGTAGTGCAATGGTAAATACATTCCTCCTGCTTGCTAGAGACATATTCATATATATATTAAAGTCTCCATCTTTTCACAGTTGTGAGGTTTTGACATGATTGCTACAACCAATGCCAACTTGACCTGATTTTCTCGCTCTCATGTTAATCCATCTTTACAAAACAATCAGGTCCACTATTTTGTAACTCTTACAGAAGCCTGCACAGCGATTAACAGAGATTGAATAGCTCATGTCAAATAAGCCTAACAAAAAACAGACTGATATTATGGCATCTGGAGTTCAAAGAGCATAAGTGTAATTAAGGACATGTTAATATACTTATTCCAAAGAACCAATCTGAATATTTTGGGAGAAAAATTGTACCTGATCCTGAAACATGGCTCCCCCGAATGCCCACACGGCAGCAAATACAAAGTATAGCTCGTATAATTCCTTTGGGCAATCTGGTGGGGTGTTTTCTTTGGTCAGCAGGCACTCCAGAAGGTAGCAGAGCATCTGAACCATGCTTTGCTCAGGAATCGGAATAATCTTCTTAAATCTGCTCAGGACATGATAGAAAATAAATAAAAAGTAATGGGAACAGGGAAAATATTGCATTAGAACTTTACCTGCATAATATGTAGTCCAAAAATATATAAAACTATTATATATATAATATATTTATTCCAATCAAAAGTTCTACTAATCAATCAGTCCACCGGTCACAATTTGAAAGATTTAGCCAGTCTATCTAAAAGTTATTAATGGGATTTTTCACCATGCCCAATGAGAAGAGTTCAGCTTTTTATCCAGACCATTTTCCTTTAAGATAAGGCAGTTTCTAGTCTAGATCCAAGTGTAATAGTTCAGAGGAGCAGGTTAAATTAATGGATGGTTATATATCTCCAAGCAGGATGTTTGTATCAGATCCCAGATACCCAGTTGGTGATTGGTGTGTTATTTGACATCGAGAATAAAAATATGTACCTGGCATCATCTGGCTCTTTATGCAACCTTTTTTGATGAAGTTTCAAGGTATCTGGGATCTGATACAAATATCCTACTTGGCGATACATAAAGTATCCGTTTAATTAACCGGCTTCTTTGAACTATTACACTTGTATCTACAGGTATTGCTCTTCAATGCTCGCTGTTGCTTCTTGGAGCTATTTCTGAACTGTATCTACCATAGTTCTCTGATTTATATTGCTTTGTTTCATAAATTGAACAACAAATGTTTCTCTGTTCAGAAAATACCTGATATATTTAGTGCTGAGCCAGCGCTGACATTGGCATAAGGAATGTTCTTAAAATCATAGGTTATCAAAATTTTGACATTTTCAATAGTAAGTTATGCAGTGTCAAAATAAAAAATAGGCAGTTCTATTGCTACCAGAAGAAAGTATATTCCGGCTGTACAACTTCTTTTTAGAGTCAAAACATAATGCTGGAAACTATGCTAAATTTGAAGGGCTTGAGCTTCAGGAAAGAAATGGGTTAATGGTATTCTTGTGACCTATTGCCAGGAGCCATTTCCTCCAGTAGAACCGGACCCCATCCTAAAGGCCTAACACTAATGCATTCCCGGTAAGAAAGATACAGACTCCTTCAGGGTCGTACCCTGCTCCATTAATAAGAGGCTACTTTACTCGAACAGAGAGCAGTCGATTGTACAAAGTGGCTTCCATTTAAACAGCAGGCTTGTTGATCACTGAAAAGGTCAGATGTGATGGATGCAAATATCCAGCTAATGGAACAGTATCAATTCCTTGTGAATGCTAAGAGGCCACTAGCTGACAGTGGGAGGACACAGAGCCAGAAGAGGGCAGGCAGTGGAGAGACTGCATGAAAGTGCAGTCAAGACCATGATATCAGTTATGGCAGCAGCCGTGCAGGGAGCTGGACCACAATCAAGTCAGGGAAAAGAGTACAATTAAAAGCAACACTGGATGACGTAGCTGTAGTAGGGCAAATGGCAAATAAAAGACAGTGATTATACTTAAGACAACAGTGCTGTCAGGATAATTGTAGTCAATGGGTAAAATGGAATGCCTTGGTAAAACAACAATGTACAACTACCTAACTTTACCTAGATCGGAGAGTGTCCAGACACAGGGGTAAGTACTTGTCAAACAGAATGGTTAAGTTGGCTCTTTCTGATTGGACCTCTCTCTTGTCAATCCAACTGGTGACTGGTGGATTCCAACCGAGATCTGCTGGATTAATGTACAGTATGCCTAGGGAGACATATGAAGGACACAGGTAATAGCAAACCCTGACAATTGTGAAACCCTTCTAAAAAGCAAGAAGTAAACATGTTCAAGCTTAGTGCTTTGGGAACAATGGATGTCCTGTATGTAGAGCACCTATACGTAAAAGCTGCAAAAGTAGAGCAATCAGTGTGGATAACGGTTGGTTTACATGGAGGTTACACCACCTTTACAACATTGTTATAACATGTCTTATTACACCAGCGAGGAACTCTATGATGAAGGCCTGGTCACCACAACAGAAGCAGTTAGTGGAGGAGGCATCCATTGAAATTATGTGCCTCTTCAAAAAAGTTTAAATGTGTCATTTCAAGGCAGGATAAAGTATTTTACCATATTTACTTTCAGTTTGGTGTATGTACACCTATCTGTCTGATACATACCTGCTCTGGATACTGTGGCTGGGGTTGCAGTGCGAAGGTGACTGATTTCAAAAACAAGCCTCATGGTGGGATTCAGTGGAATACGTTCATTACTGGCCAGAGTCAGAACCTACAGAAAGATACAAGAATATTAGAAGTGCTAAGGACATCTGCGACCACATGGTAGATTAGAATTCTGGGTAATGCTTCCATGCAAACAAGTCCCCTTGCTCTGAATTTTACCTTGTTATCATCCATGACCGTGTTCAGTGACTCAATCCACATAGGATCAATATCTCCATCAAGGACTATCCACTTTGGCCCATCGTGTGTAATATTTGCCAGTTCACGCATGATTGAGGAAAACAGCCCTGCAGAAAAATACAGCATCTTTCTCACCAAGCCATCCTTTGCTCCAACGTGTTATGCCATTGGCTTTGTACAACAGAGAATCCTTTATCATATTTATACAAACTAAGAGTGAAAGATATAATACAAGCAAATACATGAGTAAAATATTATAAAGAGCATCAAAACGGGTCACATTATATGGAAGATATTCATAGAGATGCTAAATCGTTTAAAGGTAGTGTATCTTAAAGTGGTAAAATAGATTCTGCAGCTGTACTGGAATATAAGAGAATACCTTACCATCTTTCCATTCCCTTGTTGATGGATTAATAATGCCAAATAATTCATCATTGGTGACCGCTTTGGGATTGAGGTCTGTCCATACAGGTCGCCTCTTCATGATCTGGTAGGTCTTGTTTAGAGATTTCAGGACTTGGGATTTCCCGGTACCCGCATTGCCCACTATGAACACAGAATGTCGGACGGCTAACAGTTCTTCTAACTGAACTACCTAGAAGACACAACAAGGACAGCCTTTGAAAAAATCTTGCAGGGCCCATGATATCATTTTATTGACCTTATCTCATGATGGCCTTGCTCAGCTCTATTTAATAGAATGTTCTACCTTCACTGCACAGAGAAACGCACCTTTAACACAAAGTTGTCTTCTGCTTGTAGCTTTAGATCCAGAACAGCTTGTTTTACAAACGACTCAAAGTCCATATCTCTCTTCCTGGGGACATCGAGGGCAGGGAAGAGGTCACCGATGAGACCCATGAAGACAGGCATATCATCTGTCACGATCTTGGGAATGTTAAAATCTCGCAGGGCTCTCATGAGAACCTGGTCTTCAGGGCGGTCAGGGTCTCCTCTCTTCAGTGAGCCAGCAACAACCAACACTGATTTAATGGCTCTCAAGCCCCAGTCATAATGATCCTGAATTGGACAGTGAAAAGAAAATATGAGAACTGAAAACAAATTAAAGAGAAAACCATCATAATTGCTTTATTAGTACACAAAAACATAGTGCATTGGACTGGAGAGCTTTATGGTTGCAAGAGAGTTAAACATCCAGCCATTAAACCCAGATCTCTGAAGAGCTCTTTCCCCCTTGGATCTGTTCAGCCGTGCAATATAAAAGTCACTAAAGCCTGCATGTTGCAGTCATTACTTAATGCTCATCTTTAGTTTAACTTCCAGTAAAACTCAAACACTTTCAACTTCAAACAACCTCTAGCCAATTGCTGTTCTCTCTGCCACAAAGTGTCTGCTTTCAAATCAATGGAGTCTTTGTCACATACAGTATTGTATCGCAGCAGCAGGACTGGTCGCTCCAGTGAGCCACGGAGAAAAGGAGAGATTGTTCTGCTCTGTTGCTAAATTACAAAGTGACACGTCAGCCCAGCACATCAGGTTTGATACTGTAACCTTTATGGTACAGCAAAGAACTGCTAAGGGATGGATTCGGCACTAAAAGGAGCAGAATTAATGTGTGCCCAAGCATGCCTCTCTGTAATGACTCTTTCAGCAGTTCTTCCAGCCAGAGCACTGAACGAAGGGCATGAGAAACATTAAAAGAAAAATGGAACGGAAGACCAAGAAGCAGCAGGTGAATTGGGGAGAATAAAAGAGTTCTGTGAGAAATGTTCCCTTTCCAGAAAAAAAAAAAAAATGTAGTAGATGCCTGGAATAACATTACAGTTGATGTACATCAGCTATTATATCTAAGCCTCACTAGAGCACTGTACTTGGGTGCCAAGGAATTGAATGGCAATATATATGGGATCAAACGGTGATTCATTGCTGCTAAGCTTTCCTTTTACAGAGGCAGGTAGATCGAGTGCACCTATGATTCTATGGGAGCCATTGTGGAACCATGACATATCCTGAACCACATTATAACAAGATTTATGTGTACAAGTGAAAAAAATATAATTAAATTTGAACTTTCGTTATGGGCAGATCAGATGTTCCACAATCAATGTTTCTGGTTCTAAATAATCTCCCACAAAGCAGGACACCATAGCAACATAGAATGTTTCGGCAGATAAGAACCATTCGGCCCATCTAGTCTGCCCAATTTTATAAATACTTTTATTAGTCCCCAGTCCTATCTTATATCACGATTACCTGCTTAGATAGGAGTTCCTTGCACAGCTGGTAGAGAGTAATAAACTTCCTGGCCAACAACCTGGCATCAATGAAGCCTTCTGCCACCAACATGATTTCGCAGATCAGTTCGAAGTCTGGAACCACCATGGCACAAGGCCTGTAGGAATAACAGGATAAAGTAGTACATTAGCTACTTCTATTGCTAAATATGACCCCTTCTGACTAACTTTCACCTCCACTCTTGTTAGACAATTGATATAGGTGGAACCAAAACATATGTAGAGAGAGGAAGAGGACGAGGACGAGAAAGATGTATACATGAGACTGAGTGGCAATGATTTTAGCACCCAAAAAAGTTGCACTTTGATGATTTTTTTTTATATGTCTGTGAAAAAAAAGATCTTTTTAAAAGCAATCCAAATTTTAACATTACATTTTTTTCTATTTTGTGTGAGCTACACAGGGACTTTTTTCTGTCAGTAATCATTTTATCTGTAGCTAGACACTCGCAGTTCATACCAATTATGTTCTTTTGTAGCAAATTCACACTTACTCATATACCTGAAAAAGTGACATAAAGAGCTACAGGTTTCCCTTGATGCTCTACTTTTAAAATTTCTGTTTAAATTTGATGTTTTTTTCCACAGATCCCAGATGAATAATGAATCTCACCGAAATAAAGCTTTCAGATTTTCTGGCAGCTCTGTTCGACCAGCGTACCCAGGATTCATGGTGATAAAGATACCAACAGATGGAATAAGATTTATCTCTTCTCCAAGGAAATTGAATCTTTTCTTTTTGTCTCTTATAGCATCTTGTATACTTTTTACCTATGGAGAAAGTACCTTATTACTAACAAAAAAACACAATTATATATATATATATATATATATATATATATATATATATATATATATATATATATATATATATAAGAATCCCCGGCATACGTTTCTTACAAAATTAGTGTAGATTACTGTTGCTTCCTCAAAACAAGCAAGATTAATTCCCCAATTATTATATGTATCACAATGAAGAGGGGGGGGATAAGATGAGCTTTTCAATTTCCTATTTGGTTAGCATACCAGAGTCAGTCATACTGACCTGATTTGCATAACTGAAGGCTTATAAAAAGGTCTTTGTTGCCTAAATGTAAATTTAATGAAACAGCAAACCAAAGGTGACAAGTTTACTTTAAGTAGAAGTTTAAGAGAACATATTCTTCATTGCTCAAAGTGACCACATTTACTTCAGTAATTTTTCCATAAAATACAAGACTATTGAAGGAAAATGAACAGACAGGCCTAGCAGAATTCGGCCCCATTTGACTTTAACCTGGAGGTATGTGGGAAGACATCTTTTACGTTTATTGTCAGAAGCACACAGTGTCTGCCTGCAGCCTCGCCCCAAGAAAGATTGCGTTATGCCATTTTATCCCATTAAATATTAACTTCGAGGCTTTAGAGACAGACGAAAACCATCCCACACAAGAAACTAGCAGTATGGAAAGAAAAGGTTAACAAGACAAGTTGGAAGCTGGGAGGAGGAAATAATGTCCAACTTTTATCTGTAGCTTTGCTGCAAGCTCAACTGACCTGCTATACCTTGTGTATCAGCCACCTACACAACAGAAATAGTTTTATTTTCCACTCCAGATTAACTTAAACTTAAGTTTATGACAAGGGTTTAAAGCAAACAAACAAACCTGGATGGCACTAAATCACAGAGTTTTTGGATAACACTTATTATATGGATACACAATATCCTAAAATATTTTGCAGGACATCCTGATGTACAACGAGAAAACACACCAAAAATGTCAGCCTCCAGTAATCTCTAATAATTGTTCCTGAGCATTTCAGTATTAAAATATTTAAAAAAAAAAAAAATTATTTGAGGGCATCATTAACTACCAAACAACAACCAACCAACAACATTTAGTAAAAAAATATATATATGTATATATATATATATTTTTTTTATATTTATTTTTTTTTTTTTTTCCACCACAAAGCATGACGGAGCGCAGATTCTGTGTAATGACCTATAAATATTGCAAATCAGACTATTTGTTGGGAGCATTACATTTTTAAACCCTGGGTTCCCTGGGGCCTGCCAATGGAAAGGATCCCTCAGAAGTCAGAAAAGAAGAAAGATATAAGGGAACTATAGTTCCTCCATAACACCTTCTGAATCATAAGGCATCTCCTCCTTTACTGTACACGGTATACTGGAGGCATGCAGGAAGAGAGAATCACCAGACACAAGGGAGGAGGCCTATTTCCATTTGCCACTCTGGATATTGTGGACTAGATATGTTAGGATGTTCATGCAGTGTTTGGATAGAGAAGATCATGGGAAATGTAAGCCACAACAGTAGGCGGAGTATTAGGCTGTAATTCATTCAGAACACCAGAAGTCCCAAAGGTTAGTCGTCATGGATTTAAAAAAAAAAAGTTTGCTTTTGTCGACGTTTCTCATGATGCTAGATAGGAAAAGCCTGGGTAGGCTCGAAAATATTTCTACACCATTTCTTGGTCCAAACAAAAATTTAAAAACATTATATAAAAACATAATTCATGACAAGTGTATTCTTTGCATTAAGAGATAGTAAGGTTAACAATTACTTTTTTAAAGCATTAAAAATATCTTATAATGTTTATCCACTTTCTATATAGTACTGAAAGAATGGGCTAGAGAGCTACTGACCTGTACAGCTACCACAGACAGCACTTCAACGGAAATCCGGTTAAATTCATCAAAGCAGCCCCAGGCTCCCGTCTGAGACAGGCCTTTGTAGATATTGCCACATGACTGTATAACAGGGGGAGAGAATGAATTAGCAGAACATAGTGTGAAGTCCTTTCTTGTATGATATGTTGTTTTTCACATTGTGAGTAATGGAAAGGATGTTACAGTTTTGTCAAGTAACCTTTTGTATTACATAGAAAGATCAGGTCTCATCCCAACCTTCAAAACTGTACAGGCTAGGGCAAGAATATTCACACTTTTTACAATATTGTCATTACTCTAATGGAATCTATCAAATGCAACAATTTCCAGTGTGAACCATAGATGGAGATTTCTCTCAAACACTAAATTTGTACCAAGGATGGCATATAAAAAGGAAAGATCAATAAATAATAATTCATATATGTACATGGACCCTATGTTGGGATGGAGAACAAAAGGCCACTAAACTTTTTTTTTTAATGTGTGCTTCTATATTACAGTGGCAATACTAAGATGATAAAATGGCATGTACTTTTTAAGATACATGACATTTTAACCTCTGATGATTAGCCACCTCCTGGTCACTGTCACTCACTTCTACGGCAATGAGTATCATGAGTAAGTATCATGAGCCAGGACCGCTCTATTGATTAGACGTAAGAAGAAGGCTTCTCACTGCATCTGTTAGGTGCGGCCTCTGATCAATTAAATCTCCAAGAACCAGTTGTAACAAGAGCGCTACCCTATATTTTTATATATTTTAATGCCATACTCTCTGGGTCTAAGAGTCATTTCATAACGTTTAATGCATGGTAACTTTGGGAAATGTGGGAGCTTTAGGACTGGTGGTGAGGGACCAGCAAACCTTACCAAAATACCAATTAGTGCAAGCTTTTAAAGGGTTCTAATATTTTTTTTGTCTAGAACAGGAGTCCAAACAGGTTATGAGAAGCCAGTCAAAGTAAGTGCAAATCTCTTACCTTATAATCCATTTGTTCAGAGCAGTTGAACACATATACCATGATGCCAAGGGCACGCCCCAAATCCTTAGTGGTTTCAGTTTTTCCTGTACCGGCCGGGCCTGCAGGTGCCCCACTCATTGTGAGGTGGAGTGACTGGGTCAGTGTAATGTAACATCTGGCAAGCAAACAATATAAGGGTGTAAAAGAGGACTCTGTGCCTAGAATTGGGGAGTCTTCTCTGCTATACATAACTCAATAATAAAACAACTGCTGTGCTGACACTAACATTTACTATGTAACTTAGCGTAATAACAGTACAGACACAATAGGTACAGCTTAGGATAAACAGATAAACCCTTTGTATATAGCAGATTTACACAGATCCAGATTGATGTCGTAAGGGTGGATTTGAGAAAGTTCTTCGAGTGCAGTCACAAGAACAGATTAAAAACCCACCCTGCAAGTAAAGATAGAAGCCCCCTCCTTTTCTGCACACCGCTGGCAGCATCACCAACCTGTCTGTCAGAGGAGTGATAACCAGCCGGGGCGTGTTGCCAAGATACTCATAAGAATAGAGAAACTGGGCGTCACATATGTTAGCGAAGCAGTGCTTCTTGTCGTCGTCCCAGCGGTGTCTAAGCTGCGACAGCCACACGAATGCCTGAACGTTATCAACCTGTAAAATATGAGGCAACAGTCAGAGGCAGATGAGCACCCATCTATAAAGAGACGTCACATGCTCTTCCTGATAAGATATCATGCTATTAACCGTATAAGGCAAGATTGGCCACAATTATACTTGATTACATGTACTGTAAACAGAACTTAAAATGCATGGTTTGCCCAGTTTTATATTTTGTGTATTCAGAACAATACAACTAAATGTACAGATTTAAGTTGAAGAAGTGTTTCAAAATTCTAACAGGAGCCATCTCTATAGAGGACACAAAGGCATGATTTTTTTTTTTTTTTTAAATTTCTTTATAACACAAGATAGAAAAGTTTACATACAAAGGTAGGAAAATAATTTCGTACCTAACAAACATACAAACAAACATATGTGGTTGTCGGTTTCTCATTTAAAACGTAGTTTAGCAATCATGGAATATCCCGCAAACATGAATTTTATCTTTACATCGGAACTTACAATAGCTTAATCTATATCGGGGTAGCATATATTGCCCAGCCTAGGGAGGGGGGAGGGGAGGACATGCAAGTACAACCTGTCGTCTATATAGTTCTGCAAGCGTGCAGGGGGGGTGTTAAATATACCGGCGGACATTTTTTTCCCATTGATCCCAGATTTTTTGTTTTTCCAGACTAAATTGGGCCCATCCTATTTCCTTTTCCATTTGTGCCTGGAATAGAAGTTGGTTCTTAACTATTTCCCAGACAATTTTCCCCTGTTTCTTCCAGTTCCGTGCAATAGTGATCTTAACTGCCATGAATGTATGGGTTATAATCAATCGAGATGCCAACGCTCGGGGTTTTTGTCAGTTTCAGTTTAGTCAGAGTTTCTATTAAAGCGAGAGCCCTCTGCCACACTTCTTGTATCTCTCTACAACTCCACCATATATGTGAGTGGGTACCCTCCGCTTGGAGGCATCTCCACCAGACCAGGACTGTTAATGGAAACATTTTTTTTAGAGTTGAGGGAACATAGTACCATCTGTTGATTATTTTGTACTGAGTTTCAAATCAAACTCAGGCATTTGATATCTTTTGAGAGATTAAGGAGTGAGTTGTTCCACTCTTCAGTGTTTATTTTAATCCGTTATTGCAGGGGGTTCTATGGTATGTTCCTGAGCTCTCAACAGTTTAGAGGCTTTAGTGAGTCAAAGGCATGATTTGAATGTACAGAATAAAAGCACAGCCACTGTTTAGTAAAGATTACCATTAATTACTTCATATTCATATTAAGAGAGATCCTGGATTTATTATGACACTGTAAAGTTTCTGCACAGAATCCATCTAGTGTGGAGTCACTATACAGCACCTTTCACTTGCATCACCTGTATCATCCAGGGATTAGACCATAGGCCACTGGGACCAGTCTGGGGAAAGAGGATTCCAGATCTCATAGGGAGCTCTAGATCTTTGAATCACTTTCACATTCTCATATGGGAGCACAGAGCATGCCAAGATCAATTTTACAGATCAATAAACCCACTCGGTGGGTGGCTTGGGAAGAGAGTTTGGGAAAATATAGAATGCATTACTCAAAGGGAAAACTGTATTAGCAGAGAAATTGGTCATCCATTCACACCTGGTGCAATCTAAGCAGTTGAACACAATCTAAGCAGTTTATACACAACAGTGAATGTTAAAGGTACTGAGAAGTTGTACAGATACAAATATTATATACAGTTCATAATCTCCATATAGATATGAATAACCAAACATCTCAAATAGATACTAGGACTGAGGATCACCCACACTGAACCAAGAACCTCAAAAGGAAAGAAAAGTAACTAACCTTCTGCAAGATCATTTTAGAGACCACGTCTCGAGCATGTACATCGATTGTACAGATTGTCATGATTTTCTGTCTGTCCCCTGTGGACAGCTGTCCGATCAGCATGGTGATAAGTGTATTCAGCTGGTTAACCTGCTTCTTGAAATACTCTTTCATTGCGTTCTCATAGCCTTCCTCCAGCCTCGCAAAGGAGATGCCGACTTCTGTGGTCCACCAAATCTGCGTACACGTGAGGGCCACCTGGTAGAGACAGGAAAGGGGCTTTGGATGAACATGCTTTGAAGCTTTATGCAAGCTAATAACTAATATTTGGCCTATAGGTAGCTCCCATTTTTGGCACCGAAATAATGCATCTGAATTGCAGACTTATTCAGATCATACCTTTTTCCATGCCTATATCTCCCCACACCAAAAGCAGCCATAATTTACCAGAACGAAGTAGCACCCTCAGTCCTTCCCATAGACTTCTATGGGGAGGACTTTTGGCAGGATCTCAGCTGTTACGATTATAGCCAAAACTCCTCCCATAAGTTTGCCTACATCCGTAGCCATCCCGAAATGGTCCGAAGTGTAATAAAATAAAAATCATTAAAAATAAAATGATGCATCAAATACATAAAAATAAAGTAAATGAAGTGTAAAACAATTATTAAAATTGTATTCCTTCTATTCCTGTAAATATACTATAATATATACCATTGACAATATTTACATCCAATTAATATTATTATGTTACTTTAATTCTTCATTACTTTTCTATTCAATTCTCCAGTTAAAATCTAGAGAACTGAAATGGGTGAATTTTACCTATGATACCCGTATTTTAACTGTGTTGGGTGGTGATTGGCGTATATAGTCTAGCTCTCTGTTCGCCTAACATAGCATGTTATGCTCTGTACCAAGCACTATGTAAATTGTTGGCACTTAATAAATAAATTTAATGTAATAAAGTAAAATGAACAACGAAGAGTAATAAGAATGCAGCGACATAAATCAGATAATTCAGGAATTACTACAGGAAGTACCCAGAAAAAGGAACCGATCAGACTCCTGTACGTGAAATAGGTAAACGACATGTAACAACACATGTGCCAAAGAGACACTCTGTACATGCAGAGGCACATATAGGATGAAGTATAATAGCATAATAGCTTGGCTGCTCTTCTAAGAGCTGCTTTTCAAAGAGTATATTTAAGAGATATTCTGGAGATACTCTGGAGGTAGTCTGAGGTATACAAGAGGTGAGCAAAACTAAAAGATCTTTTTGATTTAAATTCTTAAAATGGCAGATTTGGTTTACTGTGATAATTGTTCTGCATTTGTTTCACATTCCATTTTTTGGAGGTTTGGAGGCTGTCTAATCTGTAGACCGTTCTCAAGATTGCAGCAGGAGATCGCATTTTTAAAGTCCGAGATTTGTAATTTATCTGTAAAACAAACTCGGACTGAGACTGTTGCAAAGTCACTGCCACAGAGGCCATTGCCGCAGAGGCTTCCTAGGAATGGCAGGTGGATTACTGTTGGATCTGGTAGGCTTAGAGTTGTGGATAAAAGGCATGTCCCGCAGTCTGTGGCTGTCCAGAATTCATTTTCAGCACTTTCAGAGTGCAGTGGTGTTGTGGAGGCAGGCTCAGACGCAGAGTTTGAGGAACCACTCTCCTATGTGACTAAGGTGTGCAAGGAGAAGGTGAGGCCTGATAGAAAGCAGTTGTTGTTGGGTGATTCTATCATAAGAGGTGCGGAGTTGGACAGTATTGGCTTAGTGAGATGTCTTCCTGGAGCTACTGCTCGCAGAGACAGGAGGCGTATTTCTAATATTCTTAAGCAAGCAAATCAGGAAGGAGAATTGGATGTACTGGTTCATCTAGGGACAAATGATTTGGCTTGCAATGAGGTTTCAGAGGTGAAGGAAGCTTTTCGTGTTCTTGCCAATGATATACGGCAGGTTGTGTCCACACTGTCCTTTTCTGAAGTTATGCCTGTGCATAACATTCAGAATGATAGACGGATGCGTATTACGGACTTCAACTTGTGGCTTGGAGAATGGTGTCGGGAGCAAGGATTGGCTTTGTTTCTCATGGAAGTTCACTATGGGATAGAAAGGAACTGTACAAAAAAGATGGTTTGCATCTTTCTCAAAAGGGAACGAATGTTCTCAGTGAGCAGTTCAGAGGTTTTGCTAGGAGGTTTTTAAACTAAAAGAGGGGGGCAAAATGGCGATAAAACATCAATCCAATTGCCCCCCAAAAAAGGTACAGAAGTTACCTGTAGTCAGTGTGCTGAAAAATGATAAGCTTAGGGTCATGTCTACAAATGCTCGCAGTTTAGGGAATAAGATCCATGAACTTGTGTCAATATTGGCAACTGAGAATGTAGATTTAGTGGCTGTTACTGAGACATGGTATAATGAAAAACATGACTGGGACATTTCAATACCAGGGTACTCTTTATATAGAAAAGACAGAGAAGGTAAAAAAGGGGGAGGGGTGGCCCTGTATGTGAGGGATAGCTTAAAATGTAACATAATACAAGTTAGTGAGGCGAACATAGAGTCAGTTTGGGTTACATTAGAATTTGGTAATCATATGGTAACTCGGGTAGGTGTGATTTATAGGCCCCCTGGACAAATAGAGGAGTTAGATAATCTACTAGTTGAGGAAATAGCTAAAATGACAATGAAGGGAGAAGTGATCCTCATGGGTGACTTTAATCTTCCTGATGTGAACTGGAAATACAAAACAGCTACTTGCGCCAGGAGTACGCATATCCTAAACTCCCTACTTGGATTATCTCTAAAACAAGTAGTGGAGGAGCCAACTCGAAAGCAGGCCATACTAGACTTAGTGTTCACAAACGGAGATTTGTTATCAGATATTACTGTAGGAGAAAGTTTAGGATCTAGTGATCACCAGACAGTGTGGTTTAATATAAGAACAGTGGCCCAGTCACACCACACAAAAACAAAAGTTTTAGATTTTAGAAAAACAGACTTTTCTAAAATTAGATTAGGTGTGAAGGAGTCATTATCAGACTGGAGCAAATTAAATGGAGTCCAGGAGAAATGGGATTATCTAAAAGTTGCACTACTGAAGGCAACAGAAAATTGCATAAGGCTTGTCAGTAAGAGCAAAAAATTGAAGAAACCACTGTGGTACTCTGCAGAGGTGGCTAAAATAGTAAAAAATAAAAAGCTAGCATTTAGTAATTATAAAAATACTCAGAGTGAGGAAGATAGAAAGATCTATAAGAGTAGGCAGAAAGAGGCAAAGCAAGCTATAAGAGCTTCCAAAGCACACACAGAAGAGACTATAGCCCAGTCAGTGAAAAAGGGGGATAAAACATTTTTTAGATACATAAATGAGAAAAGGAAAGTAAAACAAGGATTAGTTAGATTAAAAACAAAAGAAGGATGCTATGTAGAAGAGGATAAAGGCTTAGCAGACTGCCTTAATGAATATTTTTGTTCAGTTTTTACAAATGAAAATGAGGGTAAGGGACCTCATTTAGGGAAAAAGACTAATGAGTCTTTTGATGCATGTAAGTTTACAGAGGAAGAGGTTTTACTTCAGCTGTCTAAAGTAAAGACAAATAAGTCGATGGGACCTGATGGGATACATCCAAAGTTATTAAAAGAACTTAGTGGTGTACTAGCAAAACCGTTAACAGATTTATTTAACCAATCATTGTTAACGGGAGTAGTTCCAGAAGATTGGAAATTAGCTAATGTTGTGCCCATTCACAAGAAAGGTAGTAGGGAGGAGGCGGGCAACTATAGACCAGTAAGTCTTACTTCAGTAGTGGGGAAAATAATGGAAACCTTGTTAAAGAATAGGATTGTTGAACATCTAAAGTCGCTTGGATTTCAAGATCAGAGACAGCATGGGTTTACTTCAGGGAGATCATGCCAAACTAATCTTATTGATTTTTTTGATTGGGTAACTAAAATAATAGATCAGGGTGGTGCAGTAGACATTGCTTACCTAGATTTCAGTAAGGCTTTTGACACTGTCGCACATAGAAGGCTTATCAATAAACTGAAATCTTTGAGTTTGGATTTCAATATTGTTGAATGGATTAGACAATGGCTGAGTGACAGGCAACAAAGGGTTGTAGTCAATGGGGTATATTCGATGCAAGGTCTTGTTACTAGTGGGGTACCTCAGGGATCTGTTCTTGGACCCATTCTCTTTAATATTTTTATTAGCGATATTGCAGAAGGTCTTGTTGGCAAAGTATGTCTTTTTGCTGATGATACAAAGATTTGCAGCAGGGTTGATATTCATGGAGGGATAAGCCAAATGGCAAATGATTTGGATAAACTAGAAAAATGGTCAGAGCAGTGGCAACTGGCATTTAATGTGGACAAGTGCAAGATTATGCACCTTGGGCGTAAAAACCCAAAAGCAGAATATAGACTATTTGGTACAGTCCTAACCTCAACATCTGAGGAAAGGGATTTAGGAGTAATAATTTCAGAGGACTTGAAGGTAGGTAGGCAATGCAATAGAGCAGCAGGAAATGCTAGCAGAATGCTTGGTTGCATAGGGAGAGGTATTAGCAGTAGGAAGAGGGAAGTGCTCATGCCATTGTACAGAGCACTGGTGAGACCTCACTTGGAGTATTGTACGCAGTACTGGAGACCGTATCTCCAGAAGGATATTGATACTTTGGAGAGAGTTCAGAGAAGGGCTACTAAACTGGTTCATGGGTTGAAGGATAAAACTTACCAGGAAAGGTTAAAGCATCTTAACATGTATAGCTTGGAGGAAAGACGTAACAGGGGGGATATGATAGAAACATTTAAATACATAAAGGGAATCAACACAGTAAAGGAAGAGAGTATATTTAAAAGAAGAAAAACTACCACAACTAGAGGACATAGTCTTAAATTAGAGGGGCAACGATTTAAAAGTAATATCAGGAAGTATTACTTTACTGAGAGGGTAGTGGATGTATGGAATAGCCTGCCAGCAGAAGTGGTAGAGGTAAACACAGTCAAGTATTTTAAGCATGCGTGGGATAGACACAAGGCTATCCTAGCTATAAGATCGGGAACGGGGGACTAATAAAAGTACTCAAAAAAAAAAAAAAATTGGGCAGACTAGATGGACCGAATGGTTCTTATTTCCCGACACATTCCATGTTTCTATGTTTCTAAGTACACATACCTGTGCAGGGTAGTCAAAAAGCCATTGCTCTCTGGGTTTCTCTTCGTAAGCAGTGACTGCTTCAGTCATTTCATGCCTCACTGTGGCCCTCATTGAATCCAGCACACGATTCAGCCACGTTTCAACCTGAAATTGGAGTTTTGTCAAATTTTGGTTGGAGTAAGTCACAGGAAGCATGGCTCTCATGTGTTAGTCTTGATGAACGGACACTCTGATCTGGAAACCGGACCTCAAAAGATTCCTGTATTTTTATGCACTTTCCATAAATACAAACTGTAAACTTTTCCCAACCCCAATCTCACCTGTCCACTGCAGTCACAAGGCTCGTTGAAAGGCACATACTCATCCTCCTTGCTATACATCCCAAGCGCAGTTTTGGACTGGTCATCATCGGAATCACCTTCAAACTTCATCTTTGCCATGTTGTCAAATAACTTTGAGAGATGTCGCATGACCTGTTAAAGTAGAGATACATGTTACAAGAAGAAATATATTTTATTTACAATATAACATTATAGATAAAATAGGAAGCATGGTAAGGCATGAATATTAAACTTTTTGAATTTTTCAACATTTACAAAGATGTTGGGCCAATGACCTGAAATTTTTTTTTTTGATCCCAGAATGCCAAAGAGATACAAATTTTGAGTTAGCGTCCATTAAGTCATCTGAGGAACATTTGCTACATACAGTAAACTACAAAACAGCAATTAAAAAAATGAATGGGTAAGAGAAAGCAGGTAATTTACCTCAGTTTTCTCAAAACTGCCTCTATGGAAACTTATCAGTAAAGAAATACAAAGCCCTCACTCGTACATCTGTAAATTCTTTTCATGTATCCGTGTCCCACCACAAATTTCTGACACCTCCGGTACACCAAAAGAACTTTGTCTCAGAGAGACTCTCATTGACATAATCACCCGCATTGCAATTTAATTCATTCAGCTAAGACCACTTGAATAAGTTGGTTGCTCAGGAACTTACAAGCTGGGGATTTGTCCCATTGGAGAGAATATCCAACAGGTCAGCTGAAGATATAAAGTAAAACCGAGGAAACGCAAGCCTCTTTGTATCCAGGTATTCAGCCAAAGCTTTCTCACATAATGACAACCTGCAGGGAAAATGGTGGAAATAGGTCTTGTTAGATGTTAAGTGATTTTAAGATGGTGTAGATTCCGCCACGACATAGGTTTGAACAGACTGTCCACTTTGTTATCTTTTCAGTCACGTCCATAATTACGAAGTTCATAAAACATTTTACATAGACAGACTGTTAAAGTCAAGCTTGATGTTTCTTTGTTCCTTTAATCTTTTTTTTTTTTTAATCTCTATGAAGTCACTGAATACAGCAAGTACGATAGTTAATGAACGCCAGCTCCTCAGGACAATACATCGTCCAGAACTTTGATCGGTGATAAATTTGGCTCGTCTCACCTTTCTTGAAGGTCTTCCAACTTCTCGTAAAGACCAGGTTTATTGGTAGCTTCCACCACATTCGGTGTCACACTGGCGTCACTTGCCAGGCCTTTGAAATCTGTGTCAATGCCCTCAAAGCGTTTTGAATCCTGGAAGATATTGAACCAATGGAATATTGTAAGCTTTGTTCAAAATAACAACCCTTAAGTATTTTTGTTTCCATTCATACTCTGCTAGATGGATTTCATCCTGAAGCTGCAAGAACAAGCACTAACTTTGAGCAAAATAAATTTTCTGTTGACAGATATAGGGTACTTAGTTAATTTTTATATAGACAATTGTCCTTCAATTGTCTTAATAAAAATTATCAGACATCAATAATTTGCATCTGTCTCGCAATTATTAAGAAAAAAAATATCTGTAGAATATGACTACCATGCTCTAGGAATTTGTCCTGGTCATTTTGTTAGGGAGTACACTAAAAATTTAAAAAAAAAAAAATTTAAAAAATGCATGAGCAAGTGTTTTTTTATTTGAAAAAATAAATTAAAAAAAATACTTGACCCTACTACCCTGGATTAGAGAATGCATTTCTAGAACTCAAAATAAATATTCAGGAATCTGCATTTTATAGACATTTACTTAGAAGATGGGAATTTGCTGGTAAAACCAAAATATATTTTCTATTTCTTCCACTTTTATTACTGTCACATTACAGTGTCGAGGTACAGCAGTAAATGGCGTGTTAGAAGGCTTCGGGCTTTTACTTAATGGAAGACAAAATGATGGAACTGCGAACTTTGCAGTGGAAAGAACAGCTCACGGTGACAGCTCTACAGCAAACAAAATCACACGCTGCTCGCAAAATATTAACCCTTTTGCAATGCGTTGCTCGCCTGGAACTCAAAGAATTACATCAGCATTTTTGCCCAAGAAAGTCTATGTGCCATCTCTTTAGGTCAGTTCTGGTCCTCTAACAGTAGAGATAAGCAGTATGATTGATGGGAAAGGTCGATAATGACATGTGTATATGGAAATAAAGTCAACTAAGTGGCCCTATGGAGCAACAGGTCTTTTAAGAGGTATGTTGAAGTATATATATATATATATATATATATATATATGTATTTGGGGAGTGTGTTGAGCAATGGAAGCATGGGATGAGTGAAATAGGGCAGCTGGGTGGTGATGTAAAGTGATGGGCAAAAAGGAGTGTGTTGTGATAAAATAAGAAGACACCAGGAACAATTTGGAGCTTCCAAGACATACCTCGGGAAGTTGGGATCGAATATCATCTGAACCAATGAAAATGCTTTCCAGATGAGACCATGTGCGTTGAACTTCAAACCAAATGGAAATCACAGAATCAGCAGTGGACAACTTCTTTTGCCAACCGGAGACTTCTTCTAAAAAGAATGCTATGTACTTGGAGGTCATCAGATTCTGAAGCTGGACTTGATTGTCCTCCAAAGTCTCAATAAGCTCTTCATCAGATTTTATCAAAGGCACACTAGTACGGGGGTGTGGCTCATACTGAAAATTCATTGCACTCCAGGTGGCATCAAGTTCTTTCAGTACCTTCTCCATTCCCATTTCTTTCACAGCTTTGTCCACAATCCCACGAACCTCATCTTCAAAATTATGGAGGTTGAGTTTGAGAAGATCAGCAAGCGTAGTGTCTTCGTCCATAGTGAATCTGACACCAGTGGCTTGCATTAGCTGGCTCCAGTGTCTCTCGCGAATGGCAGGGTTCTGAAGCTCAGCAACCGCTCTTAAAGATGTTAAGATGTTCTTCACCTGGTTATCAAGTCCAATAAATGCATCCCAAGCCCTCATCTCTTTGTCTAAATTCCGGATGTCTTTTGCAAATCTCTTACACTCCAAATCCATGTTTTCCACATTTATTTCTCTCCATCTGGTGGTTTGCCAGTCATCCATGCTGGATGTCACCAGGGAAATCATATCCCACAGTTCCTTGAGGAGACAGACCTCTTTCCTACACTGTTTCAGCTGCCTATAATCTGGAATGTTCACTTCAAACAAGGCTGCAGACTCATAAATGGATGCCATTGTGGTTTCCATTCTCTTAATCTCTGTATGTTTGTTGTCAAGCATCAGGTATGGTGATGTGCTGTCAAACCTATGGGAGGAGTAAATAAAATACAACATGTTAACATCCGTACAGATTAAATTCATACTTATATATTTGGAAATATTGATGTCACTCGTGGAAAGTGAGTAGTAATGTTCCTTGCACTCTCAACTTTCTCCTATGCTGTTGATCTTAGTCTTTCGTACATAAACTTAAGACATAGTTCAAAAGAATTTAGATGTCGCCCAATATAAATCTACAAAATGTTCGTTTGCATAAAGTGCATGTAGATCCTGAAATTTTATGTAGATGCACAGATTTATATAGACCAAATTAATAACCAGTTACTCTGAAGCAGGGGTGAGGAACGTACGGCCATATGGCCTGGCCCTGCCAAGCCAACTTCAGGGGCATGTACTCTGGGTGCCTGGGCTGACCTTTGGGGTGTGCAACCTGTGACCGATACATGCAATGCTTGTTTCCACAAGTTGTTTATTTGATCTACACATAAGATAGAGGGTTTGTATGTGTTATGGTGAAATGAAAAAATATCCTAATGGCCCTCTGCAGATAAAACCTGCATTAAAGGGTCCGTGTTCAGAATACACAGAATAGGAAAATCCTTACAATATATCTCCCTGTACAATACTTTACCTGAAAGGTGCCTCTTTACGGAACTGCTCCCGGAAATTGTACTGCACAACATCAAATGTTGCACATTTCCTGCGCAGAAGAGTGACTTCATTAGCTTGCAGAGGGGCTACTTGTTGCTTCACTGTGATAGCCATCTTCTTAATGTTATTCCACTTCTCTGGCAGCTCCTGCATGACCATAAAAAAAATATTTTACTATGGTAAGGGTAGCTCAGTGGACAGCTTAGTGATATCCAGGGGTTTCCCACTAGACAGAGGGTCTGTATGCACTGAGTGCCTTGCTGAATGAGTTCAGTGTAGTGATGATAAGCATTTTGGGAGATAAGTGTTCTAGCCCTAACGTTGAGCAAAATGCGTTACAGTGGAGAGATGTAGGTGTTTTACAATACCAAATTACTGACCTCCAGCTGTTTGTAGACCTCGTCAGGCAGCTCCTGCTCATAAACCTTCAGCAACTCAATTGTTTGTTTCAAAGGTTCGAAGAGCTCATCAGTGCTGGTCTGTCTATCCTTCACAGCCATCAAGTGACCCATAATGTCCACCAAACCATTATAATCCCCTTCTTTTAGCGGCATGCTCAAACCTCGCTCGGCCACCTTAATAAACTCTTCCAGGTCAGACAAACTGATGCAAGAGGTTGAAGAAAGTATTAATTATTATAACTGCAACATACAATCATAAGTAGCATTAAACAATATGGACACAGGCCATCATTCCTAACCTGTTTGTCACGTGGTCAATAAGATGCTGTTTGAACATTAAGCTCCATCTCTTGATCACATTGAGTAAAGCAGATTTAAAGGGTTGGGCATCCACCTTCATCCAGCTGTCAAATACATTATTTGGCTCCATTCGGTTCACCTCATCATATATTTTCTCATATGAGTCAATCTGCTCTTTAAATTGGTGTAGTGTTGGAGGAGTCTCTGGAACGCCATCCTCCGCATGAGCTTCTATTTCCTCTGCAGTTAACACATGGCCGTATAACAGGAACTGGCGCATAAACTCCTTCCGGTCATCCACATACAAATAAGAGTAGTGGTCAAATGAATTCCGGTACTCTGAGCACATTGTCATCATGGTCTGAACACACTCCATCATGAAGTTCCGCATGTCAGCCAAATCAGCCATGTCTTCCATGTCCGCCTGGAGGAAAAACACCAACTTCATTATTCCGAGTTTTATGGAAGGTTGGGCTTTTAAAGTCAGAATTACAGTTGTAATATTAAATCTCAACAGGCTTGTATGGGTTTCTGTTCATTAAAAAGAGGTTACCTGATAATGACGGAAGGTACTATGCTCTGCCAGTCTAGGCACCAAGGATGAAATTCTGTAGATGTCATTGATGAGGCCCTCAATGATATCATATAAACCATCACTTGCCCCAAGGTCCAGAGAGGGTCTGAATAACATGTCTGGTATAACAAGATCTAGAGCCACCTCAAAGAGAGGGGCTAGACCAGCTTTGGAATCTGCAATGAGAAAACCATGGATGATTACTCCAGGTGGACCAACTATAGTTTGGAGAACATTAGTGAAGCCAGTGCAAGTTTATTAAATTCCTATCCTCAGGTTTTATGAGCAACCATGAAGCAAAGACCAAACATATTGACTTACTTGGCTGTAACAAATGATACAACCTGAAAAAGATATCATAACCCAATCAGAAAGTGTCCAAGTACCCAATGAGCTCAACCTTGGATTAGAGGACACCTGGTTTACTTCTGATTACTCTCAAAATGTTTCACCAGTGGAAAAGACCCAGTTTGTTTTGCATGACCATTCGGGCACAGATTTTCTTTCCATTTGCCATTGTGATTAGTTCAGGTTTAGTTTGAATGGACTTTCAGATTATCATTTCTGCAACATACCAGTATTATCTAAGAGGAATTTCAATGAGCATTCAATGGCATTGAAAAATCCATCCAGAACCATTTCATCAATATAATCCACATAAGCTTTCCAGATGTCTGATGAGGGATCTGCATTAAAGAGGGCCATGTTTTCCTGGAAAACACAAAAACAATGCTTGATTAGTAATTATTGATCGTTATGGATCAACATATGGAAGCCCATTGTGGATTATGGCTATCAACATAAAAAGATACAAATTATTTATTCGTCAGAGATAAAAAAAAAAAAAAAAAATTGTGATTAAGGCTTACTACAAATACATTTCAGGCTGGTACCAAGTCCGTACCTTCAATAGGGTGTGAGTTTTGCTTCCGGATTCTCGAATTACATTATAACGTTTCTCCAGCCGTTCAGTTCGATCATCTAGATTAAGGAGAGTGTCTTTTTTCCCATCTTTGCGTTCAAAGATGGGCAGCACCCATGTTTTCATTATAGCCTGGATTTCTTGCACGTTGTCTCGTGCTTTTTGGACCCTTCGTTCCAGATCATGAACACTATCTCTAACTTCCTGGATGTATTCCCAAATACCTACAGGAAACAGCAATTACACAGAAATATTAGTCAAAGGCCCCAGACCTATTACCTTGAGTAACAAGCTGCAGTTCTTTAGATTCACCTTGGATACCATTCTTCCACAGGCATAAATAATACAAGTCCCTAGCCCCAAAAAAGGCGTTGTCTCTTGCTGCACCAGCAAACAATATAACACAATAACCAAAAGCCCTGTGTATTTGTAAGCCAGTTATGCTACTACACATGCAAGACAGTTATGCTACTACATCCCTGTCAGACAGGGATGCTGCATACTTACCTGGAACCTGATACCACTCAGTTAGTGACAGCAAGTATAGGTATATCATCTCTGCAAATGTAATATGCGTCCCATGTGCCCAAAGTTAATTTAGAAACTGGTTTCTAAATTAGAACACTGTTTTCTGTAAAACAGAATTGCACATTGTGCAGTCCCATTGTGTTACCATCCAAAATGCTGGATGTTGTCAATTAAAAAGTGAATTTCACTGTACGATAAAGAATCGCAAGGAACACAAACGTGAAGTTAGGGGAGAAAGAGGTCTAACTGTACCCATTGCTTTCCAGTTTAACGCCTCTTCTGCGTTTTTTAAGCGAATGTCAATTTCTTTGAGCTGTTCTTCCACAAGAGGATATTCCACCTCTAGTATGGTTCGTATGACCTTGTTATACCAGTTTGCGGTCAGTTCAAGGTTGGCTGTAAATGTCCGGTAAGATTCTTTAGTTGCAAATATATCCTCCGCTTCTTTGGGAATGGTATCCATCTGAAGAGTTTGCAGATACTTAACTTCTCGGAGAACTGAAACCAGCTAGAAGAAGAAGAAAGAAAAAAAAGACACCAGTGGACTTCCTTGTTACTCATATTTTTGATTACCGTATTTGCTCGATTATAAGACGACCCTGATTATAAGACGACCCCCCCAAATTTGTACATTCCTTTAGGAAAAAAACTAAAAGCCTGATTATAAGACTACCCAATAGGAAAAAAGTTTAACTTGTATATATGTAAATTGCTTTTTAATATTTAATAAAAACTTTATATTATACAAATGCATTTCTTGTTTTTATTTCCTTTTATGTGCCAATGTGGCCTCTCTCCCCCTCCCCCAGCTGTCTCTTCCCCCCCCCCCAGCGTTGTCTCTCTCTCCCCCCAAAACTTCTCTCTCTTCCTCCTTCCCCTTGTCTCTATCTATCCCCCCTCCCCTTTTCTCTCTGTCCCCCTCCCTCCCCTTGTCTGTGTCTCCCCCCTCCCTCCCCTTGTCTGTCCGTGTCCTCCCCCCTCCCCCTCCCTTTGTCTCTCTCCCCCCCTCCCCTTGTCTGTCTGTGTCCACCCCCCTCCCTTTGTCTCTCTCCCCCCCCTCCCCTTGTCTGTCTGTGTCCTCCCCCCTCCCTTTGTCTCTCCCCCCCCCCTCCCCTTGTCTGTCTGTGTCCTCCCCCTCACCTGGTTTCGTTCCCTGGTGGCTAGTGGGGGCAGCCGGGGGATGTCTGCACTATATGTGCAGACATCCCCCATGCTGCCCGACACGGCAGTCTATTATGACGGACAGCTGGTCCGTCATAATAGACTGCCGTGTCAGGCAGCATGGGGGATGTCTGCACGTATCGTGCAGACATCCCCCGGCTGCCCGATTCTCCCTGGTGTCTAGCGGGGCAGCAGAGGATGTCGGCGCGACGAGCGCAGACTCCCCTGCTGCCGCCCGGCACGATCGCCGGGACTTCTGTGACGAAGCCGGAAGTACCCGGCTTCTTCATAGAAGCCCCGGCGGTCGTGCCGGGCAGCAGCAGGGGAGTCTGCGCTCATCGCGCAGACATCCCCTGCTGTTAGAGAGGGGGATCCAGGTCCCCTGCAGCTCTGCTGGGGACCTGGATCCCTGTCTTATAGTCTGACCTCAATTTGAAAAAAACCTTGTCTTATATTCGAGCAAATACGGTAATATAAATAGTGTACACTTCCTTTTTCTATCATTACTGGACACTCTGCATTCCTTTTGAAACAATCCAAGATTACAATTGAACTGTGTATCTCACCCTGGTGATCTAATGCAGGAAGTGTAACACACTTATCGATCAGAGATCTGTGAACATTCACACACCTGTGGGTCAAAGTTGACGGAGATCAGCCTTGAGCTCTCATCACGTACAATAAGTGGCCGCATGAGGTTGTATTGAGACTTCTCAGACACTGTCTGGCACCATTCTTGGTACAGCTTCTCTGTGTATCTGAAAACAAAGATATACACAACAACTCATGGGTTAATTCTGGGGTGTACGGAGAGGAGCTCACCACATTTGTTGGGGTGCAAATTCTAAGAAATATGAATGACAGATTCTCATCAAGAGTAAAAATAATATCATAATGTACATCCTCTCTCTCTGGAACTAGCAGCTAAAGTAACATTTTAAATGCATTTTTTAACCATGTACCATAACCTGAATGTACCCTTAGTATTGTGATTTATAGATCAGTCTCTCTAAATATGCATACTTACCTGGAACCTGATACCACTCAGTTAGTGACAGCAAGTATAGGTCATATATATATATATATATATATATATATATATATATGTACATGCAGACATACATTTTGTAGTTGTATGTAGTCTTGAAGCTGTAACGTGATAAGTTTCAGAGGATTTAAATGTCCAACCATTTCTGGCTGAGTATAATATACAAAGTTAATTAGATCCTTGTTCAGCAGGCACACAGACAGATAACATTTCATTTTACAGTTCCTCTGTCATCCTTGAAATAAAACCCAATTTTACAGCACCCAAGCAAAGCTCCCCACTATTGGAATTCTGTGTCTTGCATTGATCTTATGCTAGATTAACGTGTTTCATTCCTCCTTAAAGCCCAATTAAGAGCATGCTCTTAATTCAAGTCCTTGATTCTCCCAAGGACATCCAAGCACTTGTAGGAGACAAATTAAACTAGACAAACTGTTCTTGCTTCCTAGACATCACAGAGAAGAAGGATTCTAGTAAGAAAATTGGTGTTTAATGCAGGGCTTAACAATCACCATGTGTCACCCTCATGCCAGTGAGTCCCCAGTACCAGCGATTGTCTTTCACCAGTGATGCCATTGATTCTTTCAAGTCTGACCCCACCTGTTCTTGACTTTCCTTTTTGGACATCCCCATAGTTCCAGTTATATTCTGATTCACTACTGAGTTTTTCCTGTTTCACTCCTATTCCTTCTGGTTCCTGTTACCATCGTCTAGTTTCTACATATGCTATGGTCACCCTTGAGTGCGGTCAGCAATGTCAAGTTCTCGGTGTGCCTACAACTCAACCAAGGCTGGTGGTGCGCCTCCCATTGGGGTGCATACCCCAGTCAATCTCATCAGTACATGACCTCCTAAAAACATTATTGTTAGGTAAGGTTACAAGTATTTTCATTAAACAATATACATTTCCTGGCTCTTAAAAACCTGTGAGGACAAAAACCTATAAATTCCTATTTAGAAAGAACTTTTCCATATCACACTTACTTATCTAGCAGATCCATCATTTCACTGTACTTTTGTTTCATACTTCTACCCTCAGCAGAGTCCAGGCAGCTAAGCAACAAGAAAGAAATCACATAATTCTGTTAGAGACTGTGCCCCTCCTAGTGTAGGAAGGGAAGCGTCAAGTACAAAAACAGGCTTTAATCTGATTTTAAAACAGTCATATTTTTTCTCTTAATACTGCTGTAATAGGATGGAAATTGAGAACAGCCTACATAAATTTAGAAAAGCTTAAAAAGATCACCTAAATTGGATACAAGCAACACCAGGAGCATGAGGGCAGTACATGTATGAAGCAGCAAGAGCCATACCGTGCTAGCAACAGTGAGTACCACTGGCAAAAATCAGCCGAGTACTAAAAATATTTTTATTTTTAAATGTTACAAAGCTGGTAATAGATAACAGTTGCTTTTATACGAAGGAGCACAAAATGTATGTGACCATTTGCTGGCTCTTTAACAGATTAATAGAGAGTGAGGATGCAAATTAGGGAAGTTTCACACTCACGGGTGCGTTATGTGTCTGAAATTGCTGTATGGGATCTGCAGCCTCTCTCTCAGCTCTTGTGCCCAGTTCAGGTTCCCAGCCACAAGTGGCATGTTCTTATTTGTCTGAGGGTATCCTGTGAGAAAAGAAAAGGATCAAACTCACAAAAAGAGACCCCAGGAAACTATACAAAAGGTATTGAGATGTATTACATTTATAGTTCCATTACAAGTAACTATTCATTTTTTTAAATTATTTATTGCTTCACGTTATCGATTTGTGTATGTTGGGGGGGATTCCTAAAGAGCAATTCTGGGACTAGATTCTAAAAAAGTGGACCAATCAGCAGGAACATTTTATTGGTTCCAAAGGTGATATCTTCACTTTTAGCATTTTGCCACTGAATTGCTCTTTATACACGTTTGTTAGTTATGTTTGTACTAGTATGTTAGAACCTAAAGATGGGAACTTGAAACAGCTGGCATACAAAAACAGACAAAAAACACTTTCTGAAAAGACAAAAAGGTGTTATATATAATAAATGTTAAAAGTGCCAATACAAAGTTGCGCAGACCTTGTTCCATGTCTTTCTGTGTGTGCCGGTCAAAAATTAGTTTTGCAGAGTCCAGCTCTTGATTAAACATGGTTATCAGAGAAGGGTATTTATCAACAGCATCCTCAGCGATCAGTGGCCTGTCCAGGAGGTTTCCAAACATATCCAGTAACTGTGAGCAGAGCAAACAGGATATTTTAAGATTAATCTTAAAACGAATGTTCCAGTCATTACGGGGGCAAAAGATTTAAATAGTAATATCAGGAAGTTTAGAAGTGGATGTATGGAATAGCCTTCCAGCGGAAGTGGTAGAGGTAAACACAGTCAAGAATTTTAAGCATGCGTGGGATAGGCACAAGCCTATCCAAGATATAAAGATAGGGAACTGGGGACTAATAAAAGTATTTAGAAAAATGGGCAGACTAGATTGACTGAATGGTTCTTATCTGCCGACACATTCTATGTTTCTATTACAAAATATTCAGGAAAGAGATAAAACAAACAAACAGTCTCCCCTGGTGAATAGGAAACCTTAATAAACAGCAAAAAAAGCCCTATAAAAGTATAGACTTGAAATTAAGAAAAATACATTAAACAAGAAAAAAACACACACACACACACACACACACAAGTAAGCAGCACCTACTTAAATTACAGCATTTGACTGACTCCCCCAGGTTATTGAGCCAATTAAGGGTTACTTATAAAAAAAAGTTATTCCTGGGGCAAAAAGTGATGTAATCACCAAAGAAACCACAAAAATGATTTGTTCAGTATGAAATATATATTGTGTTGCTACAATATTCCCCATAGAGAAATTACAAACCCTAAAGGCATGTTCCAGTCCAGAGGCATCGTCAAATCCCAGGCAGAACACTGCTCCAAGCCTCCTGTCCATGTCTTGTATACTCAATTTGAACTCTGAAACATCCTCTTCAAACTCCTGAGAATGAAAGTTCAAAATGGAGTCAGCAAGGAGAAGCAGCCTATTAAAACCAGCCCATTATGAAAAGCAAATTCACTCTGAAATGGGTTAAAGTATTCCGATTAGCTATATACAAACATGTTTATTTTGCTCAGTAAAGTGACACTAACCACATTTATTCAGCTCTAGGGAGAGAATTGCCGATTCAGCTCCATGTAAACTCAAAGTTTGCAGTAAAAATCCAGCATGTTAAGCAAAGTGGTACTTAAATGAAGGAGAAAATTACTCTACACTTTGCAAGAAGACTTTTAAATAAAAATAGAATTGTACAAATGTTAATGACACATTGCTTTAAATTTAGCAAATATTGATGTTCAAGCACATCCACTCCTAACCAAAAACATAATAATTATTGCTTACGGTTTAAAATTTATATTAATATAAATACACTTTGATTTTTAATTAAAAGAGGAACTCACATAATGTGAACTCTCACTGTTACCTGTATTTGACAGACAAAAAAAAATACTATTTGGCTGTTATCACAAGAACAAAAACTATCCAGGAGACTTCGAGGGTCTATTAGAGGGGGGATTTCTCAGCTAGTGCCATTCAAGGATTGGTTTTTGAGTGGTGAATGAAGCCGCTGTAGGTGGTCTGCCAGTACGGAATAAACAGGTCTTGCAAGATTGTTTGTTGTTGTTGGGTATAGGTCATGTACCCCCTCCCCCCCACCCCAATTGTCACACTTTAGATCCCTGTGCCACCCTTCGTCGTCCTTATTTTTTGGGCAAAGCATTCTGAAACTACAACTGCACGTGTCACACCGCCTGAGAGGCTATGGCTAGGGAAGACCACCGGTCCTAGATTGCCCCGGGCAGTCCCACAGTTGGACAGTTGGTTCCGAGCATTCTAATATAAGCACAATGTAGAGTCCTGGCAGGAGAGCTCTCTTTGAATGAGGTCTCAGTCAATCAAAACAAGCTTCTCAAACTTTCCTGTGTTCACCTTGAACTTAAAAAGACTCTCCTGATTGGTGGATTACTTCCTTCGCATGGGCTTAAATCAAAAACAATAATAATAACGCTTGATAACAAAAGTGCATTGGTGCAATAGTGCTTAGCACTCCGAAAAATATATAAAAGTGCTGTAAACAGTAAAAAAACTAAGTAGGAATATACATATAATAATATAATACTCACACAGCTCTAGGATCTGCAAAAAAGGTAAAACAAAAACAGATACCTAGTGCAATAGGTATATGCCATGATACAGCATACATCCCGATCTATTAGTAATACCAACTCACAAAATCAGCTCCTGTGCATGCATGAGGGAGGCTCATACCACCCATTATCGATGGCTCATACCACCCATTATCGGGTGGCTCATAGCACCCATTATCGGGTGGCTCATCCCACCCATTATCGGGTAAATGGTAACCACTTTGGGTTCCCTAGCTGCTGTGTATTCTTAAAGGTGTATAACTGTACTGACAGGAACAGTATGGCAGCTTTTTGCCGAGGCACCAGTGTGAAGGATATGGTGCTCATTTTGGACTAATATATATTGTTTAAAGCATGCATACATGTATATTAAATATACATCTCATGGCCGGCAGGCTAAAAACTTAGATATGTGCCAACCATCTGAAATGACATTATTCCCTGACATTTTTATTAGTGAAAGTGTTTTACCCATAGGAATACACTGTGATTTCTCATGCAGATCCCAGGGATCATTTCACCATGTTGACTGGACTCTCCATTTTTCAAGTGTATATATATCAGGCCATGGGCATCCTCAAATTTCGGGGGGGGGGGGGCATAATTTTACCGTCATCCTTTCTGCGCCTCGCCTCTTTTTGACAAGTTATCATGAAGTAGAGGAGCTTTGTCATTATCAGTGAAGGCATGCAAAGGGTTGACAAACCTAGCACCAGATACAGATCCAGAGCACCAGATATAAACCAACTAGACTAGATATAGCCTCACTGTACCAAATATAGATCCACTGTGATAGATATAGACCCACAACACCAGATATTAACCCACGGTACCAGCTAAAAACCCATGACAAGATATAAACCACGGCACCAGATAAATATCCAGAGCTCTAGCTGAAACTCCACAGCAACAGATAGAACAACATAGCAGATATACAACTCCACAGCACCAGATACAACATTATAGCACACAATATAACTCCACAGCACCAGATCCAACATTATAGCACACAATATAACCCAACAGCACCAGATACAACACTATAGCACACAATATAACCTCTCAGCACCAGATACAACACAATAGCACACAATATAACCCCACAGCACCAGATACAACACTATAGCACACAATATAACCCACAGCACCAGATACAACACTATAGCACACAATATAACCCACAGCACCAGGTATAACACTATAGCACACAATAATAACCCAACAGCACCAGACACAACACTATAGCACACAATATAACTCCACAGCACCAGATACAACACTATAGCACAATATAAACACAAAGCAACAGATTCCCTAAACACCCAAATTCCTAAATCCATGACATTTCTTTATCTCTTTCCCCCTTTTTTATATGTTTTATTCCTCCATGTTTGCCATCTCTTTCCCCATCATTTTTTGTGTTTTATTCCTCCATGTCTGTGACCTCTTTTCACCTACATTTTATCTTTTCTGCCCCATGTCATCCAATTTTGTTTGCAATCTGCTTCCATCTATCACATCATTTTATCCTCCATTATCTATTCTGCCCCATCCACTTGTCACCATGTTGATGTGAGCAGAGCCTGGTCAGAGGAGTTGCTCAGACTGGACAAATGGAGACCTCAGGGAAATGGGAGGGACCTCCTTGGATTTACCCCACTCTTCCATGTACCTTAAAGCTATTATAAGCTCTTCCTACCTGTTACAGAGGCTCAGCTATGGTCTCTGGGTATCTTCCCCCCGTTTCCTCCATGATGTTGCACTGCAGGCTCTCTTCTGTCAGTCATGCTGCCACATGAAGGGCTGAGGGGCGGGGCTATAACTTCATATCCCCGGGCACCCGTCATTGGCTCTCCATGCAGCATGACTAACAGCTGCAGAGACCTGCACCAATGTGGATGGGAGACCAGTATTACAGCAAGCAGAGTTGCAGAGAGCAACAGCTTTGGGTGCCACCTCCTACCCCAGCAACTGGTGTGCAGTCCCCTAGGCACTACTAGGGGCTGCACACTGAGTAAAAATAATAATAATAAAATATTTTTTATTTTTTTTTAAAGGGGAATTGCAAAAATCCAGGGGGGGGGGGGGGAGAGCGCCACTGGCATTAATCCACTGGCATTAATATCAGCACAAAAATGGAGGAAGCTTCATGGAATGGGTTTCCATGGCCAAGCAGAAGCAAGCAAGCCTAACATCATCAAGGACAATGCCAAGTGTCAGATAATGGGATCAAAAGTATTGGTGCCCCAATACTTTTGTCCATATAGTGTACTTTCACCACATCAAATTAACCGCTTGCATATCCTGTATGAGCCTAGTTTTTAGAGGTTGAATCACAGGGCATTTGTCATCTTGGCTATGCTGGATAAAGCAACATAACTAGCACAGCACTTAGGACATACTTGAAAACAAGAGAAATCTTAGGGTATGCTTTCTGGCAAAATACTGTATAAAAAAATTAAAATATTAAAACAGCAGAACTCCACAGAAACAATGTTGGTAAACTACAGATCACAGACTTAAAATATCTTACATATAAGACATGAAAAGTACTTGGTCCATGCAGTTAAACCCAACTGCAACATCCAGTATATCATGTATTAGTTACAAACACATACAAGAATAAACAATTGTTATACAACAGTTACGTACCATGTTATTTGTATCCAGACAGTTGTATGTCCGCTCAGAAAACACTTTGTAGACATCCTGGAATTCTTGGTACATGCTGAAAACAGTCTGGCTCAGAACTTTGCCTTTAATACCACCAAACTCAATCTTTTCAAGTTTCATCATGTCCAGAGCAGTGAGCAACAGATCCTCGGAGGAGAAAAAAGTATCACGGAGAGTATTATACATCAGAGAAGCAGGTAAAGTTGTTCTACTATGCTTCAATATGGCTCCTTGCTATGAGGTCAGCAATCTGCAACACACTTTTGTGGATATTAATAGAACTCCATACTACAAGTCAAATTTGCTGTAAAAGGAAATGAAGACACTTTTTCAGGCCCAAATGAAGTCAAAACAGTAGAATATCTCAGCAGCATACACTGGCACTTCAATAAAACAGCTTCCAAAGCAGATAAAGCATAAAATCTCCTTTTATTAAAATTTCATAAAAGTACAATTATTAGACAGCCATTCTTAATTCCATGCTGGCATTTACTCAAAAGTATAAACCATGAGACATGAAATGTGTCAAGTCCCCCATGCCTGGCTAATTTTTGCTTTGTGGAATTTAATAAAACATGGTTTTAAAGTTCATCTGCTTTGGAAGCGGCTTCATTAAAATGCAGGAGTGTGCTGCTGCGATCGTAGTTTTGCGCTTGTGGAGTTAAGAGTCTGCCTGTCCAGAGCAGACACCACATTAGATAAAAGCGTACCTCCAAATTTGAAGAAGTTATGGTCTCATTTGGTAAAAAAAAAAAAAAAAAAAGAGAGAGAGAGACTTGTGGGTTCTTTTCCAGCAGTAAAAGAGAAAACTAACAAACTAACATGAAAAAAAATTTGAGGCATAAATCCACTCTATGTACGATATTTTAAAACTGAATATATGGTCTCTAATTGGACCCTTGATTTAAAATTCCACTCAACTTCAACAGTAGCAAAGTTATTTTTCCATTGCCCCCATTCTGAGTAAGAAGCAGGATATACTTGCAGATCTCCTCCGGAGCTCACACTGCTGTAAGCTAATGTAGTCATTGCTCACAGCCAATCAGCTGCAGCTGATACCTGGCCAGTATTTTTTTTAAGAAAAGGTGGAAACCCTACTGTCAGCACAAGTGACTTTTCTTTCATGTGTCAATGCTGATTGTTTATAATATATTTTGGATTCATAGTGTGCATTCCTACACCAAAAGTGGATCTTTAGTATCTTTAAGTATTGTCATCAGTACTGGCCTGAAAATAACATATACATATTTAGTCCTACTACAATATGGTGACCAAGTAGACTGGCATTATATGGGCAAAAGACGGCAACGAGGTGGTTACAGAATATGGAGTGCAGATCGATAATACTTTGTATTCTGCTTGCGCCAGAGAGCAGACTGTTCTTGGTAATGCTATCCATTAGTTTAACTGAAACAGCAGCAACACAGCACTGCTTTCCATGTTCATTTGTTAGCAGAGGGGAAAACAAAACAGAAGAGAGGGAAACAGAAAATAAACATAATACAATGTTACTAAACTTTATACATGTTTTTGCAGCCCTGTCGTAATATTTGATTAATTCAAAACATTTTTTTTTTTATTTTAATTAACTTTAGTTACCTCAGAATAGGCTGTTAGAAGGCTGCAGATGTGTAAAAAAAACAAAAACAATAAAAAAAAAACCTCAATCGTCCCATAAAAAGCAAAACTGAGAATGCTAGTATTGGTGACTGGTTACACAGATAATTTGGAAACAAAAAATGAATGTATCACATTTCTCTACTACATAATATATTTAAACTATATCTCAGAGACTGACGTGCACCTAAATACAATTTGCTCCAGCAAGGTAATTATGTACCCACTAAGGATATGCTTATATTGGGAAGCCATGAATGTGGATTACAAATAATCCCACGGTGAATATTCTCGCTTGGAGGAATTAGAAGAGGATTCGACACAAACCTGGTATAATATTTTAAGCCCCTGTTTAGCTTGCTTTTGTAATTATTGTAGTAACCTCGTAGTTAACCTTAGTCATGTCATTAAACTATTAAAGGCTGCTGATGAGCATCCTAGGATGGTAAGAAGCGTGATCGCATGTTTAAACACAGACTGTAAAAACTGAAAAAATATATTTATTTTAATATGATAATATTATCAATATTATATATAATATAATATTGCATCAAGTCTGGATGTTTTGTTTTAAATAGAAATTCTATCATGAAATAATTTAAATAAAGTACCTTATGGTGCCTTTTTTTTTTTTCTTTTTTAACTCTTTCAGGGACTAAGGCCACGATTTCAGCAGCAAAATACAGTCGCGCAAACTAGCAGTAGAACATGACATAAGTATGTCCTGTCGCCATTGTTAAATCCTAGCAAATATGAAGACTATGCTAAGAGGACAGCTCACAGCTAGAGATAAATTGATTGGTAAACTTTTAGGGCTGCAACATTTGCCAATAGTCACAACATTTTTAGCTAAGTCATCCTTTAGCTGTAGGTCACGCCACAAACATGCGATATGGTCCATTTACTAGGAAATAGTCTAATGGAAAACCAATGAGACTGGACTAGATAGGATTTTCTTCATTTAATATTCTGGAAACATCTATCAGAAGTGAATATTGTGAATATAAATGGCATGCTTATAGGTTCTGATCGCAATGTGTTTCATGCATTGACTTAATCATAGGCATGCCTCTCAACCCTACAACTAACTATGTTATAGTGGACTGGGGAATGACCATAATGAAATTCACTGGATTAACTGTAAAACTTACTTCTATTGTTTCCATTCTCTTGATGAAGCGGTCCATTCTGGCAAATGCCATCACGGATGGGAAGTCCCAAGCTTTCACCTCCTCCCCATCCTTAAAGTAGACCTGAATCTTTTCCCTCCTCTCTTCAAATGTATGGAGAAGGAAACGCAAAGTTGAAATAACATCCTGCACCTTACTAAGGCTTTCTTCCGCCTCTCCTTTCAGCAAGTCCTCAGGGTTCAAATAGTTCTGAGCCTGGAATGAAAAACATCATTTTTATTAAAAGATCTGGTCTTCTCCCAGATGAAGCCCACCATGGCTTATCGAACATTAATTTGAGGAATGAACATAATTGCAACTTTTATAGCCAAGAACACAAGGGCTTCTACACACTAGAAATCAACAGTAGTCAAACATGAATTGACATTTCCCATATTTCACTCACAAATCTAGCATGTAAACAGTTGAAGGTTGTGAGAGCTGTGACACAATCATATCTGGCCATAAGGACTTAATTTACTCTTCTAGTCTGAGTAATTTATTGGTTTGTTTAAATGATGTGAGACTTTCCCTTTAATTGAAAACATACAATTAACATTTCCTCAAATCTATAAAGCTGTTATCACAAAACTAAGTGATTTGTTTCTTGTTTTGGATAGGATCTCTGCTTGTAGCACCCCATTGAGCACCCAATAAAAGCAACTTGAAAGCAAAGGAAAAAACATTGAGTTTCTAAAGAACAAAATAACTTTGTTGGGAGAGACAATACATTATTTCAACTTTGTTATTTTGCATAGCTTTCATTTATCAGGCTTTGATTTGAAAATTAATTATCAAGAAACAAAAGTAATGTTACTAACCATTTGGTGCCGTTTAAGTCAATTGGGTTTTGTTTTTAGAATATTCCCTATCACCTTCAGACAGGGCAGCGATCAGGGAACCAAGTTAGGGCCCTCAGTTAAACAATAACCCACCTCTGCAGCTACAGTACTAAAGCCTGACCTTGCATGATGTTGGAGTCCATGGCCTGGCAGCTCTGACAGCCGTCCAGTCCCTGCTGCAGTTATGCTTAGGTCTGCACCACAGGAGGGCCTGAACAAGTCCCTGACCTTGAGTAACCTAGTGCCATCATATTAACATGGTTCCAAATGGTATTATCACTGAGCTCCAAGATGAAGGGAAGGGGAGGGAAGAAAGAGGAAGGGGAGGGAAGAAAGAGGAAGGGAAGGAAAGGAAGAAAAGTACAGAATATGGGTTTTACTGAGGAATTTTATGGGATACTATGAAGTATGGGAGATGGTCTGTTGAGGAGAGATGGATATGCTGAAGAGAATATTTGGAGGTTGCTGAGGCAGCCTGTTGGTGGATGAGGAACATAGCAGCCTCTGGGACATCTATGCTGGCAACATATAGTGAAGAGTTAGTGGGCTGTCCCAGCTTATGGTGGAGGAAAAGGGGAATTACATTGTGACTGAGGAAAGAAGGGTGTGGAACTTAAAAGGAGAGACAATTAGAGAAATATGGACATGGAAGATATTAGGGCAATGTAGGTGGAAATAAATTAAGACAAGGAAGCTAATTGGAACCTCATAGATAATAAGTGATGTGCTAAGGATATATTTTGGGAGGCCTAGCACACAGATGTAACAGGGTACATCCTAGACAACAGAGTATTTAATCTACATTGTGCTTCAGGAACTACTAGCAAATGCATAGCCCAAAACATTGTTAAAGGAATATTTCTAGCTTACATCTCTATGCCCACATCATGCTAGTATCAATCCATGTAATGGCAATCAGTAGATGGTGTACACTTATTCTACAATGCAGTGCATGAAAAACCTATACACAAGTAGACTGATCACAGTTTTACTGCATACAAAGCAAGCAAGTTTGAAAATTACCCACCTGTTGAATGAACAAGTTGCTTATTTCCTGCATCAGCACGATGATCTGGGCAGGAGTGTTGTAATATTTAGAACGAGCCCACAACAAGCACAGGACATGAACGAGGGGAACAATAAGTGGCTTCACCTCGTTAAACTCAACATTTTCTATTTCTTCAAAGTGTCGCTGCAGAGGCTTCAGGTGTATATTAATGTCTTGGGCTTCAGACAATGCTAGAAGACAAAAGAATGGTCAATGAAGGTTATAGAACCTGACAGACAGACAAACTGTGGAAACTTTATGTACCAAATAAATTAACAATACATGAAGATTTGTATGAAATATGGCCTGAAAATATATGACAATAACAGTGGGAAACATCCATGTAATTGGTGCTTTATTTTCCACATTCAGTGCTCAACATCCCAGCTACTATGTTAATTTTCCCGCCAGAACAGGCAGTCCTGAATAACTGGAATGTTGGGAGTCTGTATGGGCTGTTTTGGGACTACTGGAATCATGAGTGTGGTCATATCCAGCACACACAATCACTATTTCCAGTAAGGTTCACAATAAATATTTTCCAATGTACACAATTTGGAGGGCAGCAGACTGGTACCTAAACCCTCTGGTTTTGACATGAAGGATTGTATTTGTAAAGATGCATTGTATGCTTTTATTGTGCAGCTATATGCTCACCTGCAACCACATCTCGAAACAAGGCTTTAAAGGCTGGGAAATAACTACTTTGGACCCTCTCCAATATCTCAGCCATCTTCCGGACTTTCTTAGTTCTCAATTGATTATAAATACATTCTAGGTCGGCGTATCTTTAAAAATAATAGAACATAGGTTTCAAACAAAGAATATGAGACCCGCAGGTGTCTCACTTTAAAAACGTGAGGTTAAGACAGGGAGCGATACATCCCACATTCCAAGTTACCTATTCTTCCAGAAGTCCAGTTCTGTGTTCGGGGTGGGATTCTTTCCCTGTAGAAGTGGCTCGGATGATTCTTTCTTCAGCACCCCACGTACTTGGTGGCTCCACTGTATGACTGCAGATTCAATCGCATGCACAATTGTCTTATCCAGATGATCGTTACTAAGACAGTGAATGGAAAGCGGTGTTAATTAATCCTACCAAACACAAAAATATGTTCTTGAACTATATACAGCATTTGCAATGTGTACAAAACTAATTCCTCAACCACAAAGCTTGCAATCTACTTTTTGGATGTCCAAGCTCCATTTTATATTTTGCCTTTATTAAGCCACACAGACGGTGCTCACACTCTTCCTTTAAATCATAACATGGTTTCCTTCCCAAATGAATCCTCTATCATCTTTAATGATACACCATAAATGAAATGGCATGAACTGGGCAGAATGCTTGATGCATTTTGCTCATAAAAGCTTATTCTGAAGCTGATTAGTCATGCTCTGGTACAAAGTTTTTTATGCACAATCCTGTTATTCAGCTAACCTTCAGGTAAAAACAAGGTTAACATCATGGCAACTAAAATTAAACAAATTACAAAAAATTAAACATATAGAAGTTTGTCAAAGAAACATGACAAAGGGATTACACTTGTATACATGATTACCACAACAAAACACTGTCACAAATAGCAATCCACCTGAAGCAGAATCACTCATCAAAAAGTTTCTCAACTGACATGCAAAAATCTTAAAAATATATCATACCGTTTATATGATTTGTACAGAAATAACTATCCTACTCTGCTTCATATTCGATCATTCTGATAAAAACACAATTAACAGGCAATTGTATCAAACATTCAAAAACCTCTTACTTGCGATGTAACCAGAGTGTTCTAGCACACAGCTTTAGGTGCAGAGGTGGAGAATAACAACAATAAGGGAACCAAAATTATTTTGTTTTTCTCTAACCTTTCACTTTTTAGTCCATCTAGCTAGAATTGGAATATCGCAACAATAAAAACTGTTTACCTAGGCATACAAAATCATGAGATAAAAAGGAATCAAAATCTGAGAGATGAAGTTCATGTGCATGAGAGAATTGTAATGCACTGGAACCAATAAGTTACAGGCAGTTTGTCAAACGCAATTTCATCAAACTGAAATTCATAGACAAATGAAATCGACGAAAATAACCACCTCCCAAGCCACCAGAAAATGTATAGCATGTTAAAGATTAGTATATGATAAGTCACTTTGATAGTGGAAGTGTTAAAGGGACAATCTAGTCCCCAAACTCACTTTGGTGCATTTTGAAGATTACCGCTTGTATAGTGAACAGGCTTTTTTCCCAGTGTGATGCAGGCATTCTGCATAAATTACATTTTTTAGATTTTACTCAAGCCCTCCCACAGTGGCGATATACTGCAGGTGCAGCAGTACTGATTATACAGACACTGAGGATATCAAGTTTTGTTTCATTTAGTCCTTTGCTGTGCTGCCAGAAATGAATGCATTGTGTGGACTCTGAGTGACCTTGCTCTTGTACAGAGTAGGATCTCTTAACAGTGCAGCACATTGTCTGATGACATCTCTAGAGAAACAGGATATCCCATTTCATTGAATTGGCATTTTTGGCATTGGTTCCTGCAGCAAAAAAAAAAAAAAAAAACACTTTTACTCAGCTAGTATGGGCAGTCCCGGTTTCTTGCAAACTGCTGTAATTTCAAAAATTCGTCTAAAAGGTAAGTTTTTTTTTTATACTTTAAGCAATGCAAAATGTAAAACATGCATTTTAAAGTACTTTGAAAAGCACGTTAATATGCATAAACATTTGGAAGATGCATTTTGGGCACCAGACAGTCCCTTTAATTCACTCACAAGTGAATGGGAGCACATAAAGTACCTTGTTAAAAAAATGTTGTATTCTTACACAGCATATAATAATGGATATTGGCTGGATCTCCAATAACACATATATCTTTCCAGTTTTGCTATTAAAGGCTGTCAATTTACATATGGACAAGCCTTCTTGGTTTGGAAGCTAGACGATCAATCCATGGGCTGGCTTTAGAACATAGTGTAAGGGCTCATCTGAATGACTCAAACAAATAATTTTGACTTACCCAGGCACCACAGATGTGCAGGAACTATATATACCATGATATTCAGTCATCTACAGTGTCAAGGTTAGCCATCACTGCTATAGAGCATCATTTTTAAGAATAACCAGCAATTTAACAATATAAGACTATTAAGGGAACACCATTTCCTTTCTTAATAAATTGACACCATATAAGAGTTAAATAAACCAACACCCTTCACGTTCTCTTAAACAGGGAACAAAGATATACACTGGGGCTGCTTCACGAATTTTCCAGTTATTGGCAAGATGAATTTTTACTTACTCTGAGAAGATCATGTTGCAAACAGTCACCATTACTTACTTCTTTTCGTTTTCATAATCCACATACTCCATTTTCTCCGAGCCTGCGGGAAGTGGAAGTAGGGTCTTTCCCCGAACCTGACCCACCATAACAAATATGTTACTCTTCAAACTGTTGACATGACGCATGACATCTTGAGACACCACGTGAGGCCAGCTTTGATGGTTCTTCTGGTTGGCCAAAATTGGCACCACGACCTACGAAAACATGATCAAAGAACATGGGGAATTGTACTTGAGGAGAATGAAGCAGAAATTAAATACTGTAATACATTACTTGGGACCACGCAAAAAATAATATAGAGATGAAATTGAGGTTAACTGTAGATAATATAAGAAAACCATTTCTACAATAAAACAGTGATTATATTTTTCCATTACCCTACTTAGTTTGATCATTCAGACCATGTCAGTTTTGTCCCTTATTATATTAAAAAATATATAATGATAATAATTGATGGCTCTCATTCATTTGCATGAACAAATGTCCAGTTTTTAAACATTCCACAATTAACATTTAAAATGTGTATTTCTTTTTCAAGTTAGAATGTGGAAACAACCATTAGATGCCATTAATCTAATATACGTTAATGTCTCCCACTGCCGTTAAGATAATTGCGCTGCCACCACACAGTTCATAAAAGGAATAGGAAACCTTTAATTGCAAAATAAATATTACAAAACAAACAAACAAACAAATAAGGTACAAATACCATAGTGTCTCTGTGAGGAAACAGATTTCTATTCACTTCATTGCACAGTTCCATTAAAAGAAGCTCATCTAATTTCTGCCCAATCAGTCATTTCCCCTAATTCTTTTCTAGCAAAAAAAAAAAAGTCACCTTGTAATAAAAATCTAGTCCAATTTCCTCAGGGATGGGGCAAGAGAGCCACCTGGTGGCCTAACCAGGTCCAAACAAACAGTATGTGTTTATATGTACAATAGTTTTTGTTTTTTCAAAAGTAAGTCAACTTTAAACACAAGTAAAAGGTAAACTGCAACTAGAAAAACAGCATGTACTTTGTGAGATACAGGACATCACTGCTCACAGATGATCGTATTTACACAATATAAGAGTACAAAAACTGATCCATTTTCCCCTGAATTAATGTTCTGAAATAAACCCTACATTTTTCATAAATCATTAGGGGCACAAAAACTTTGATGTGCAATGTGGTGAGAGATATATGGTTGTTTAATCATAAAAATATGGATTTTGGGTATGGCTCTCTCAGACAACCTCAATAGGTTGATGCCAAACCATGGATTAGATGTTAGGAATAGAAATATAGATTTTAGGTACACTTACAGATTAGTGGACGACTGCAGCAAAATCAATGTTGCCTAGCAAGATACATACATACATACACACATTATTATTATATATACACAGTGTGTATGTATATATATATATATATATATATATATATATATATATATATATACACACACACATACATACATACATATTCATACATACATACACACACAAGCACATTAGTATATTTTATTTTATTTGGCAGCTGATAATGACATTTGACCTCTAAAGCTATATTCATTTTCATAAAGTAAAAGGGTCAGAGAAGTAAATAAGATAATCCAGGGGGTTAATCATTGCACACCTTTTGGCAATGCTGTACAAAGTGTCCAGGTCAGACTCTGCGGGAGAGGGGACAGGTTTAAATGCAGTGTCACTGTCACCATGACAGCAAAACCCAAGCACACAAAACTTCCATGGAAATCAGACCCATTGACTTGTCTGTGTTTGTCATCCCCAAGGCAGTTTAACCCCATCAGCTCCAAAACAAGCTCTAGATGCATCCACTGTTAATACTGCTTCTGTTATTTTGTTAAGAGTTGTGTAGCAACTATGAAAAACACAATAAATAGAGATTAAACCAAAAACTAATAGGGATGGACAGTATTTGCAGCATATTATTGAGGCTTTATTTACTAAAAAATAAAGAACTGTGGGGTATTGACTATCAAACTGCAAAACATAAAGCGCAATAGCTGGAATCAGTCATGCCTGTTTATCAGAAGACATTAGGACGTAGGGATGCAGTCATTTCTGAAATCAAAAAGGTTCACAAAACGCAACCAGGCATTAAAAAAATATAGTTCTAAATATGTCCATTTCTCCCAAATACTTTCTGTGACCCTATCTGCCAAACTAGAAGGATGCCCTAAGAGGGATTTAGGTCAGTGGGAGTCCCTTGCTGTAGTGGCTAAGCCATTAAAGGGACTATTTTTACTGTGAATGTAGAGAAACAAAGTTTTGAAAATGATCTGTACATAAGGTTGCCACCTTTTCTTCAGAAAAATACCGGCCTTGGTACTGTCTCCATAGACTTAACATTGGCCTGATGCCAATTTTTTAACGGCCTGCCGGTAAAATACCGGCCGGGTGGAAACCCTATCTGTACATTGTGTTAGCAAATGCACACATTAAGAAAAAAAAATAGGTTTTAAAATGTTTCTGTAGAGTCTCTTTTTAATGGCATAAACTGTGGCTTGATATGCAAATTAACTTTTTTCAATGGGACATGTGTAATTTGCATATCAAGCTTCAGGTGATGTCATAAACAGGAGACTCCACAGACACGTTTTAATCATAGTTTTCTCCTAATTTAGGCATTTGCTTGCAGTTTTGACATATGTATAGATAATTTTCAATTTTTTTTTATTCTTCACAATCACTGTAAAACTATTTAGATTGACAGAGTTCCTTTAATTAATATACAAGGAGATTAACATACTACATGCAGACAGCAAGAACCAGGCATTGTGAGATAATCTGGGAAGATGGCTCAATTGTAGAATCTTTCCAACTCATCTATTAACCCCTTCGCGACCTTATGACGCGTTAACTCGTCATAAGAGCTGCAGCATTAGCGACCTTATGACGAGTTAACTCGTCATGCAGTCTAGCCGGCGGTGCGCTCCGTGCACACCGCCAGCCAGTCTGCAACGGGTCCAGGACTAAGCCTTCGCACCCGAGGCAAAGCTCCTGGACCTGATCGGTGGATTTCCGGGCATGTGATCGTGGTGATCACCGCGATAACATGCAAATTACCGGTAGATTCAAAGTCAATGTGTTCACACACTGACTTTGCCTCTAATTCACTCTCTGTGCTTCACGTTCTTATAGTAAAACACAGAGAGTGACCTGTAAATAAAAATAAATAAATAAAGAACATTGCCAGAGGGGGGAAAAGAAAATGTTTAACCCTTTCATTGCTGATCACTTTATGGCCCTCATTTAGTTTTTTGGGTTTTTTTGCAATTTATAAAGTTTTTTTTAATAAATAAAAGGTAATTTTAATATATTTATTTAATAAAAATTTAACCCCTGCATGCCTGTTGCGTGATTTTTATGGATCTGACATCGCACGGTTCAGAGTTTTTTTTCTGTCTTTTTTGTTTGGGGGGGTTTGAAAATATTTTTCTTTTTTATTAGTTAGTTAATTAGGGGGGATAAGTGGGTTAGTGTTGCACTAGTTGTGTAGCTTATTATTGGGAAAATAAAACTTTTTTTCCCCTAAAAATTTCCTCTTTTATATGTAATTTTTAATACTACAATGTAAATAATTTTTATGTATAGGGTATCAAAATAAAGCTCTAACTGTCCTTTAAAAAACAACATATAACTTGTATGGGTGCGTTAAATGAGAGAGAGGAAATTTATGTTTCAAAAACTGCATATTAAAAATTGAAAAACGCTCTGGTCCTTGGCCTAGAAAAATACCTGGTCCTTAAAAGGGTTAATATCTTAGTTTGTCTATTCTCTTGTCTCTTCTCCCTTTGATATACTGACCATTTCTTCGTATTGGGGTACAAGAGTTAATCAGATACCGTAATGATATTCTTTTAAAATTCCAGCATGCAGGGAAGTGCCTTTACTAATAATTACTAACTGCATAATGAAGACAATCTTGACTCTAGTTGCTATAAATTGTGCATGCTAGCTAACCTTTTTAAAATAGTGGGAACAATACTATTTTACAATATTTTGTTTCCAAAACTTTAAACCCACATTGTTTCATCTTGTCCAATACTGAAAAAGGTGGTTTTATTCAGTGACTCTCATAAAAACATATACTCCATGGATATAATCATTAAAAGGCATTTTAGTCAATTCGGCCCTTCTATAAATTTAGTCTACTTAAAACATTGCTTGTACAGGGAATGAAAATCATTTAAAATGATCTGTAAATTGTATTTGCAGAATTGCCTGCAAATGCATACATTAAGAAAAATATTTTTAAAAAATGTGTCTGTTGTGTCTTCTGTTTATGACATCACCTGGCCTGATAGGAAAATTTACTATGGACAATGTTTACATTTACTGATCAAAACAAAAAGGTGATGTCATAATCAGGAGACACCACTTACACACTTAAAAACACATTTTTCATTTAGCAAAATAGCATGCAATTTTATAAATTAACACAAAGTAAAGGTTATGTTTATTCCATGTAATCCTAGCATAAACAATTTTAACATGAGGGAGTCTGTTTAAGTATACACTCTGTAAGTGTACAACTGTATGCACACTATAGCACTACACATATGCAACCCAAGCGTAATCTGCAGTGCTTGCCCATTTGGATTAATAAAGTTTTACAAATGGCATCTATTTACTATTAAACGCAGGCATAACACACCAACTTTGTTCCTGAAAACCCCCCTTTCCATGAGTGTCACGTGAAAAGATGACAGACTCACACACAGTGAGTGGAATACATTATAGAATACATACCATAAGAGTGCATTGAAACGCTGCATCATTTATTTAATACACATCTCTAAATTAAAAGGCCTATCTGGTCAACATAAGAATGAATTAACCCCAGATGTCAAATTAAATATATGTAACAATGTGGGATCTTACCTCTTCCACCAGGGCAGAGAAGTGATCTAGTGGGGCATAGGAAAGATCACCATATATCAGACTACTTTTCATTGATTCTGCACTCAGGAACGTGCTGCTCCTTTTCAAAAAGAAGACTGCTTTATTCTTGCTAGTGTTTGGAAATTCTAACGTGGGAACCAGATGCCCCGCAGGATTCAAAGCCACCACAAGCAACAACTGATCAGCCTTGTCCAAAAACTCCTGCAGGATTTGCCTGGATTCCTCTGTGGAGACACATTTCTGCCACCGATCTGGTTTTAATTTCAAAGTTTTTAGTACATAATCTTCCAAAAACTGGAATCTCTTATCTGTTGGGGCCGGTTCACCCATCTTCTTTTGGGGTCAGGTCTGGTTCAATGAGAGAAGAGATTTCAAGTGCATGGGTGCTGTGCTACAGTGAACTGATTAGTTTTTGGTTGATCTCCTGTCTGTTCCCTGTGGCTGTCATGGAAACTCTGTTTGCATTCAACAAGTTACACTGAGCTGTTGCTGCTTAAGGGACAATTGGGCCTCACCCCAGGCAGCCTGAGGAGGCTCAGGTGGTTACTATTGTATTTATGGTTTGAAACCACAGGCAAGCTTTGATTTAACAGTGGGACAGGTATGCAAAAAACACAATCACCGGCAGTTAAGAAGTTACTGAAGAAAGAAAAAAAATGTTGTTTGTGTTAACCCCTTAAGGACTGAGCCTTTGAAACATTTTTGTCCTTTCTGGACAATGGCTATTTTAACATTTCTGTGCTGTTTGTGTTTAGCAGTAATTTTCTTCTTTGTCATTTGCTGTACCCACACATATTATATATTGTTTTTATCGGGACAAGAAGGGCTTTCTATGGATGCCATCTTTTTGATCATATCATATTATTAAAAAAAATAATAAAATATGGTAAAAAAAAAAACAAATACACACATTTCCTGACTTTTATTTGAAACAACTTCTCCTCATCGACAATAGCGAACGATGCTAAATAGATTCTACTATTTCTCCTGAGTACAGGGATACCACCCATGCATAGGTTTGTTGGGTTGTTTGGGGGCTAAAATGCCAAATTTGTGAGGTGCAGTTTTTTGTTTTCCAACTTGAAATTTTTACATGCAGACAGCCTGCACCCATGTCCCATTTGGGACATATTTGAAGCCAGCTAGTGTATTTTACCCCATCAACCCATATATTTTTTAAAAGTAGACACCCTAGGCTATCTCAAATGGTGGTATTTTAACACTTTCCATGCATTAATTCTACCACCAGCCTTTGTCAAAGTTTGTGGTAGTAATTTTTTTGTGTTTTTATTTCACAAACCTTGTACTTCAGACATGAATTCACAGATTTTGGTATGTGTCACTGCCAAATAACACCCCAATAAGTGTTCAGCAACATCTCTTGAGTACAGGGATACCACCCATGCATAGGTTTGTTGGGTTGTTTGGGGGGTAAATGGCCAAATTTGGTAGGTGCAGTTTTTGGTTTTCCAAATTGAAATTTTGACATGCAGACCGCCTGCACCCATGTCCCATTTGGGACATATTTGAAACCGGCCAGTGTATTTTACCCCATCAACCCATATATGTTTTAAAAGTAGACACCCTACGCTATTTCAAATGGTGATATTTTAACACTTTCTATGCACTAATTCTACCACCAGCCTTTGTCAAAGTTTGTGGTAGTAATTTTTGTGTGTTGTTTTTTTTCACAAATATTGTATTTTAGACATAAATTCACAGATTTTGGTATGTGTCACTGCCAAACAATAACCCAATATGTGTTCAACAACATATCCTGAGTACAGGGATACCACCCATGCATAGGTTTGTTGGGTTGTTTGGGGGCTAAAGGGCCACATTGTGAAGGTGCGCATTTTCAACTTGGAATATTGACGTGTAGTCAGCCTGAGCCCATCTTTCATTTGGGACTTTTTTTTTAAGTAGGACAGTGTATTTTACCCCAAAAAGTATATATTTTGTAAAAGTAGACACCCTAGGCTATTTTAAATGGTGTTATTTTAACACTTTCCATGCACCAATTCTACCACCAGCCTTTGTCAAAGTTTGTGGTAGTCATTTTATTGTGTATTTGTTCCCACATACATTGCACTTTAGACACAAATTCACATATTTCGGTATGTGTCACTGACAAACAATACCACAATATATGTTCAGCAACATCTCCCGAGCACAGGGATACCACCCATGCATAGCTTTGTTAGGGGTTGAAAGGCTACAATTGAGAGGTGAGCTTTTTGATTTTCAAACTTGGAATTTGAACATGTAGAGCAAGGAAGGGTTTAATAGCTCTTATAAGAGCCTTTGTAGTACTGTACAAAAAAATTAACCCCTAAAAATGCACAGACAAGAAAAAAATGTTCTGCTGTGCAGTGATCAGTGGCAGGGAAGGGGTTAATACACTACACTATACAAAGGGTATGGCTTTTATAAAAGCCATTGGGACTCACAATTTTTTAACATTTTGTTTAATTTATTACAATTAAAAAATTATGTTATACAGATCTGTCTCTTTCCCTCACTAAAACTCAAGTGAGGAGAGGGAGGCAGATCCATATGGGTCAGAACAATATTTACCAATATTGATCGAACCAGACGAATGGTGATGCTCATCTGAGAAATCACCCAACCACCTTTGCCACTGATCGGCTGTTACTGATCGCTATACACGCGTTCAGACAGCTTCAAAAGGAATACACGTAATCCCTTAGTGGGTATAATTAACCCTTAGCGAGTGTGACAAAAAAAATGCTGATAGCAAAAAAAAATCCTTCTGCGACCAGATTGCTCCATATGCGCTGCTTAGGCAGTGACCATATGTGCTGCTTAGGAAGTGATATACGGCAAGGAAGGGGTTAATAGCTCTTAAAAGAGCCTTTGATATACTGTAATAAATCAAAGTAAAAAAAATTAACCCCTAAAAAAATGCACAGACAGCAAAAAATGTGCTGCTGTGTAAGATCACTGCGTACACAGCGATCAATTGCAGGAAAGGGGTTAAATATTGGAAACGGCTTTTATAAAAGCCTTTGGGTCTCAATTCTATTAAATATATTATAATTAAAAACTTACATTATACAGCTCTGTCTCCCTCCCTCACTAAAACTCAAATGAGAGGGAGGCAGATCTACACGGGTCAGATCAAATATTTACAAATATTGATCTAACCAGACTAATGGTGATGCTCATCTGAGCAAACGCCAACCCGTCTTTGTCACTTATCAGCTGTTACTGATCGCTATACATGCGCTCAGACAGCTAAAAAAAAATTTACGTTAAACGTAGTCCCCTAGCGGGTATAATTAACACGTGACGGGTGTAATAAAAAAGTTTAAAAAAAATTAAAAATGCTTCTGCAGCAAGATTGCTGCATTTGCGTCAGATCGCTGCTTAGGCAGTGATCTACAGCAAGAAAGGGGTTAATCTCTCTTAAAAGAGCTTTTTTTATACTGTAATGAATTACAGTAGAAAAAATTAACCCCTAAAAAATGCAAAGACAGCAAAAAATGTGCTGCTGTGTATGATCACTGCGTACACAGCGATCAATGGCAGGGAAAGGGTTAAATGGCTTTTATAAAAGCCCTTGGTGTTTAAAATTTTATTAAATATTTTTTTTATTATTTTATTTTTTACTTTATCTGATCTGTCTCTCTCCCTTACTAAAACTAGTAAGGTGAGCGAGGCAGATCAATACTTGTCAAAGGCAATATTTACTAATATTGCCTTTGACAGTATGGTAAGTGCTCATCAGAGCACTAACCATACATGCCTGCACACAGATCGCATAGATCTGTTGTGCCGGCATCGATTGGCTCCCCCTAGAGCATCGGAAGTGAAATACTTTCACTTCCGATGCTCTTGCCATTAGAAGGGAAGCGCTGCTACTGAGCCGATGGGGTCGCTCAGGAGAGCGACCACCATCGGTTCTGGGGAGCCTGAAGGTGCTGCTAAGTGGCATGCTAGCGAGGCACTTTAACAACACCGCAGATGCTTAGAAAGCGAACGATCGTTCGCTTTCTAAGCACATGTGTGCAGCGGGCGCTTTCTTTACTCAATTTAGTGCATGACGTGCAAGGCACGTCACCTGTCGGCAAGTCCTCGATTTGCCGTGACGTGCCTGGCACGTCATCTGTCGCTAAGGGGTTAAAGGGACTGTATTGAACATTGTTTTTAATCTGCATGTAGAGCATGAAAAACGATTGAAAATGAACTATGCATTGTATTAGCAAAATTCCAAGCAAAGCTAAATCAGGAGAATAATTGTATCATAACTGTGTCTGTGGAGTCTCCTGCTTATGACATCACCTGTGGCATGGTATTCAAATGAATGCTTGGGAAATGTGTAATTTGAATACCATGCCACAGGTAATGTCATAAGCAGGAGATTCCACAGACACATTTAAAACACATTTTCCTCCTAATTTAGGCATTTGCTTGCAATTTTTCCAATACAATGTTTAGATCATTTTTAATAATTTTTATGCTCTACATTCACAGTAAAACAATGTTTCGGTGATACAGTCCCTTTTTAAGGTTGTGGAGGGAATATATATATATATATATATATATATATATATATATATATATATATATATATGATAGGCATTTTAGAAATAAATTATTTCCCATGTGTCATGCTTTGCTAAAGAGATCAGATTACACATTGATTGTGTCTGCAGATAACCATTTGGCTCATTTTGGGCCATATTTATCAAGACAAAATAGGTGATATTTCAGGAAAAAGTGCTAAAATGGTAGTAGTAACCATGGAACCCAATAGAAAGTTAAGACAGTTTGCTCCAAATTTAGCACTTTTTTTTGTTTAAACCAGTTGTTTTGCCTTGATAAATGTGACCCCTAGTCTGCCCAATTTCTGGGTCCATTTCTCTGATGCCCTATGTAACCCTGTTTTCCTGTTCCCTTTTATTTTTTGTCTTTGAATAATACATACTTTCATTAGCTCCTGGCCTTACCTTAAATATAGGACAGCTTTATGCATAATTATTAAATCATGATTAAACTCCTTTACTGTATTAACATCTGCAACTGCTTCTGCTGGAAGCATCCACTACCCTCTCATTACAAGTAATAGTTACTGATATGGCTTTTAAATAGAGTTGAGCGGACATCTGGATGTTCGGGTTCGGCAGGTTCGGGTCTGTGCTCGAACTTGACCCTGAACCCGAACCCCATTGAAGTCAATGGGGACACAAACTTTTGGCCACTAAAATGCCTCTACAAAAGTCCTGGAAAGGGCTAGAGGGCTGCAAAATGAAGTACAATGTGGGTAAGCGTAGGACAAGTGCCCTGCAAGCAAATGTGGATAGGGAAATAACTTAAAATAACATAAAATACATACAAATTACAAATACAGCTGAGCCATAAAATAGCACTAGATGGAATCTTTGATTTTAGCTTTGGAAGAACATAAATCGAAATCTAAAGCATGGCTGCCAAGAGGATCAACAGAATTATCCATTTGAGAGAGGGTTGGAGTGCAGGGTATTCTCTTTCAGTTTATACTAAGTGACCCATAGGTTGAGGAGGCGGTGACCGTGGCGGTGTAGGTGGAAGCGGTGCTGGAGGAGGAGGAGGAGGTAGCCAGAATCTTTCAAAGTGCGCTGTAAGCACAGTATTTGAAGGTTCTATTTGACTCTCAGATATGAAGTGCACCGCAAGAAGCAAATGTACTATTTAGCACCCAAAACAATTAGAATTTTTCAAAGTGCGCTGTAAGCACAGTATTGGACTGTTCTATTTGACTCTCAGATATGAAGTGCAGGACGCAAATGTAATATTTAACACCAGGGCTCGACAAATACCGGGCGCCAGGTCGCCATGGCGACTAGATTCTGGCGACTGGAATACTCTTTGAGCAGAGTAAACTGCAATGTCCCGGTCCCACACTCTGAGTGTGGGAGAAGCAGCACAGAACAGCCTGCCGATTAGCTCCTCCCCCGGCTTCCTGTTCCTGCTTCTCACCGGGCAGTACCTGTAGCAGTGAGGAGATGTGTGTGAGAGGTGATGGGAACTCCTCCTGCTGCCTCAAAATGGAGGGAAAACTTCAAGCTGCCCGGTTCAGCAGCGATACAGGGTCTGTCTGCAACTTCCCACTGTAAGTCTCGTAAGTAAATAGTGTGTGTGTTAGAATGTGTGTTAGCATGTATGTGTGGGTTCAGCAACAGAATCTGTGTGACAGCATGTTAGTGTGTATGTATTTGTGTCTGCATATGTTAGTGTGTGTATCAGCATTTTAGAGTGTGTATATAATTATGACAGCATGTGTTAATGTCTCTCAGTGTGTGTGTGACCTGTGTAAGTGTGTGTTGGCATTTAAGTGGATATGAATGTGCTTGTGCATGTATGTAGGAGTGAAATCATGTGTTAGTGTATGTATTTTTGTCTGCATGTGTTTGTGTGTATCAGGATATTAGTGTGTATGTATTTGTGTCTGCATGTGTTAGTGTATATGTATGTATGTATGTATGTATGTATTTGTGTCTGCATGTGTTAGTGTATATGTATGTATGTATGTATTTGTGTCTGCATGTGTTAGTGTGTGTATCAGCATATTAGTGTGTATGTATGTATTTGTGTCTGCATGTGTTAGTGTATCTCAGTGTGACCTGTGTATGTGTGGGTTGGCATTTAAGTGGATATTAATTTGTTTGTGCATGTATGTAAGAGTGAAATCATGTGTTAGTGTGTGTCAGAATTTAGGTATGTGTCTGTATTTGTGGGTGAGCAAGTGTTTTGTGCATGTATGTGTGTTAGCTTGTGTGTGCATTAGTATGTGTGAAAAAGGTGTGTATCCATAAGTGTATGTCATTTATATATGTTTATGGAGTGGGACCCAAGCATTTTTCTTTGTGACACAGCGTTTGGTACTGGCTCCTAAAGTTTTCAGCTGGCTCCTAGATTTAAATCAAATTTGTCAAGCCCTGTTTAACACCAACAAATTGCAGTATTTAAAGATGCCTAGATGTTGCCCACTGAGCTAACAGAACAGGATTAAAGTCTTGTGCCTGGCACACATGCAGTTGCAAGTGCACTGCACTCTCTGTGGCACTGGGCCCTGTACTGGGCAGGGTACAAATATGTAGTATAGCACCCACTAAAATAATCACTGTCATTTGAATAATCACTGTAGGATTATGCCCCTCAATATGCCAGTATTATGCCTCTCAATGTGCCAGGACTTAGCCACCCAATATGCCAGGATTATTATGCCACTCAATATGCCAGGATTTTCCCACACAATATGCCAGGATTATGCCCCTCAATATGCCAGGATTATGCCTCTCAATGTGCCAGGATTTAGCTACCCAATATGCCAGGATTATTATGCCACTGAATATGCCAGGGTTTTCCCACCCAATATGCCAGGATTATTTTGCCACACAATATGCCAAGATTTTGCCCCTCAATATGCCAGGATTTTCCCACACAATATGCCAGGATTATGCCCTCAATATGCCAGGATTATGCCCCTCAGTGTGCCAGGATTTAGCCACCCTCTTCCTCCCCCCTTCAACCTTACTTACCTCCTCGCTGCTGCTCTGTCTCCTGGTGCTGCAGGTCCGTGGCTGTGAGGGAAGCGTCGTGCGTTCCCGTCCAGCCAATGCGCATTCAGTTTAAACAAACTTTATTGAATCCGCATCGGCTGGAGGGGAGCGCACAACGCTTCCCTCACAGCCACGGACCTGCACCGGGAGACAGAGCAGCAGCGAGGAGGTAAGGGGGAGGATTATTTTTTTTCACGGTTCCGGCGCCCCCTGCTAAGTTGCGCCCTAGACGGCTGCCTAGGTCGCCTTACAGGTGGCGCCGGCCTTACCGAACTCCAATACGAACATACAGTGGAATGTCCGTGTCTGAGTCTGGGGTCCAAAAAACTTAATGTTCGGTACAAACCCGAACAGTGCGGTTCGTGTTTGCTCAACACTACTTTTAAACCTTTGCCCACCTGTGGTAGTTTTGCTTCTTTATACACTCCTGTGTTGATTCCCTTTATGTATTTACATGTTTCTATCTCCCCTGTTTTGTCTTTCCTCCAAGCTATACATGTTGAGATCCTTTAACTTCACCTGGTAAATGTTATTCTTTAATCCATGTACCAGCTTAGTAGTAGCCCTTGCAACAATATCAGAATATATAATTTATCAAATTATATATATTATGGATACGAATAATAACAGCACCTTATGACCACAGCCAAGTATCTTTTTGTAACAAAAGCTCATTTTAAATACTGTTCAAATATAATTTGAAAATATAATGAATAATTGAATACAGAAATATTGTTTAATCTGAACAATAGCAGGTATCAATTGGTGTCTTCTGACTTATGTATCAATCATAGACTTCTATGCATAATATATATATTAGGATAAAGTTTCCTCACCCGGAGTCTTTCCATATGCTATACATGTATCTATTCTAGTACTTTTCTAGTATTCTAAGCTTGATTAGAGAGTTGACCCAATATGCTCTGATATTTGGATGCCAAAATGTGCCTCTGAAGTCTGGACTGATTTGGGACATATCAGGAACACAGCGGTAATCGAATTATAAGGTACCCAGTATGGCCAAAATTCACCAAACCAAAGTTGTAGCCTCAAACGCCTCATTATATCCTATGGTAGAATAAAATAGTAATAGGACCAAGTTCATGAAATAAATGATAGGTGCAATCAACTCAAACTCAGTCAGTCAGTGAGCACATGTGCAGACCACAATTTGAGAGCAGGATTACCACCAGCACAATGATAAAAATACAAATGGCAAGCCAGGAATGAAGGCAGTTGGGGAACCAGGGCAGTGGTGGCAGTGGTGATAGGGGCAGGAGTAAAGTGAATGAGTCATAGGAGCAAGAACAAACTATGGCAGCATGTTGTGGATACTGTTAACACGGTTGGTGGAAATAACAGATCTGAGGAGGTGGTGAAGAAAAAGTAAGTGCATTTAAGATACTCGTACACCATAGGCAGCATGTTATATCTCCCTGAACTCACACCTGTACTTCATGTAACACCTGTATTAGCTGTGTCATGGATACTCACGATGAATGTAGCATGGGGCTGCACGTTATAGTGGCTGCCATAAATGAAGAATCTCTGAGTGTGTGTAGAGAACTGTAGCTGTGCAGAGCATGTTAGCTGAAGAGGTGGTAGGTAAGCAGCACATTGCAGCAATTAACATGTATAGATGAATGCCAAAGGCCATGGGAGTTGCAGTGCATGTCAATATCTGTAGATTCGTGGAACTGTACATCTGTGGTAACGTACATTGGTGTGTCTATACATGTATTTAAACATCAATATGTACATACATACATGTACAGATAGACACATGTACAGGTATGCGTCGTTTAACGTCCTTTCGGGCAATTGCATATACGTCCGTAGTTACTAAAGCTTAATGTCTGTTTTTTACGCCCATACGGTACCTCAGTTGTTAATGATAATTTCATCATAACATCCAAGGTTCGATTAACTTTATGTCCGATTAGTGCTTTTCGCATAACGTTCAATTTGCTTTACGTCCTATTCCACGGAACGTATTGAGGACGTTAAGCAACGCATACCTGTATATGTGTAAATGGGAAAACATGTACAGATGATTAATGATAGTGTACAATTAGCAACATTCCAATATTACATTTCAGATATTCGGAAATCAAGCAACAGGTGAAAAGGAAGCTATCCAAGGCAGCCGCCACAACCAGTGCCACTGGTGGAAGTCCTCCAGAACCGGCTGACCTGTTGGATTTCAAGGAGGAGCTACAGGTGCCACAAACATAACTTGTCGTAAGTATAGAACATCCATTGATTTGTATGTCAAATTATATATATTCACATGGTTCTCTCACTTTCCACCTAGCATCTGACGCTGTGCCCCCTAATCACCCAGCAACATCTGGTGATGGGGCCCCATGGCCTGCACAGGACACACCAGATCTTCCCGCTTCTTCTAGGATTTCCCTAGGTCATACTGCTCAGTTCACCTTGGTGTCAGTGACCTCGTCACCTGTCTGAAACATGTTCATGTATATGCATATCACCTGTATTAGAAACATGTACAACAGATAGGATTTCATTCATGAACGAGACAATTGCATGGAATTGTGAATTGAGTTGTGGCCAAAATAGACTCAACACATTCTCAATGTCAGCAGCTCTATAGGATTATTACAACTCGGCTACTATGGCCTTAACTTGAGAATTCCATTACATGCAATTCACTCTTTCATGAATGAAGCCCAGTAACAATGAATTCTTAATCTCCAACAGACCTATCACCACCACCTATGGTTCTTCCCACCAACTTCCGGATCCTGATTTGCAGGCCCAGAGATCCAGCGCCCCAAGTGCACCACATAATTCATGTCTGTAACGTCAGGGTCTCTGAAGTGGAGTCCTGATGCAGAAGACAATAGACACGTATGTACAAATAAAGACACCAACCAGAGTTATTGAAGATGGGAACAACAACTTGGTTGGTGAGTTGGTGCACAAATGTGGTAAACTCCAAGGACGAGGTACAGGATGGCAAAGCAGAAATCAAGGTCAGGCAATCCGGGGTTGTGGGCTGGCAGCTTAGGGTCAAAGTCAGGAACAGGCAGGGATCAGGACAGGCGGCTCAGAATTTTAGTCAAAGGGAGGCAACAGTAGCAAGTAAAATTAACTAACGGACATCTCCAAATACCAGAAGTAATTATACTCAGGTAAGGTGTTGTTTAATAGGATATAGGTGATGAGCTTGTAATTACAAGGGAGGTGTCAGAAGGGAAGCTTGGGATATTGCTATGGAGATCCGCTGTGGCCACACCCCTTCATATAGAATCATTGGCTGATACTTAGGAGGTGAGGTAGCATACTTGTTTCATGTGTACCGCTGAACCTTCAGCAAATCCCACACCAAACATCCCTTCATCGGCTCAGGTGGTTGGAGGTCAGTCTAGATCATAGTGTAGCATCTTGGTAGTAGCCACTGGTTAGTTACCATTCCTGTCACAAAGCTGTACTCCTCCGCTGATGAACTCTGCACCCCCCCCCCGGTCTTTTTTCACTTTTATTTAAAAAAAAAAATAAAAGTTCAAATTATTTTAAATTAAAACAAATGATACACACTTCCACAGCTCATGGTACCCTTTATTTCCATAGTATGAATCATTCTATAGCACCAGCCATTATAAACAGCAGATTTGCTCCAAGGTTTAGAGGTTAATTTACATAACTGTTGTCCAAGGATTTTATTTTTCTTATGGATTTGTCAGAAAAAGTTGGCTAAACGAACAATAAATCATATGTTTCTTTTAAAATAAAGTCCCAGTTTAGACACTGCATTTAGAAAATACATTGAAGGTCCATTAGTCGACAATTTTTTGTCATGAAAACAATTTTCAGGATAAGGAAAATAAAGTTTCATGGATTCAAAATCCACAAACAAAAACACCCACCACCTTTAATACCTGTAAATCAATTCAATCTTTATTCCAACATGAGGAACAAACAAAATAAAATAATCATAAATAATTTTTTTCATTTTTACTAGGTATAGTGAACTTTATACATTTTAATACTGTTTATTTACAACACGCTAGCATAAAATAAATTCAAATTATACAATAGCTACACCCGTAAGGCAGGACTGTGTAATTATTCTGTTTAATGGCATAATTGAAAATATCTTCACTATTAGACATATCTGTCTAAATTCATTTAGTCAGAATTATTACAGCAAAGGAATTTTAAAGGGAAACAGTTGTTTGCCATCAGTCAGTCATCAATAAGGCTTTAAATTGCAATTCAGTTACTCTTCATAAGGGTCTGCCACTTTCCACACACACACACACACACACACACACACACACACCTGTTCCAGCTGCTCTCAAGTTTTTGGGATTCCAGTATCCATTTAATTTTCAGTTGGATTTTAACCTCTTGTTTCCAGTCACCTGGCAGCCATCTTCGAGGTTTCGCTTGGTGTTAGCAGAATTTTCAGAACCATTCAGCTGATCCTCAGATTGTAGAGACTCTTTCAATTGGCGGAGCTCTCTCTTCTCCCTCCGTTCCTCCATTTCTTCCAATTCCTCAGCAAACAGAGCTTTCAGAGGGTTGACAAGTTTGGGGATCGTTCTGAAGTCACTCAACCGGATCTTGAAAATAGTAACAAACCGCAAAATTCAATGAAAAAGCAACTAGGCAGAGGGAGTAAAATATAGAAATTACATGTGGATACATAATAATGAATTAATAGTCATTATGGGGAGTTTTTGTCAGTGCCGAACCAGAAGCAGTTTTGGTAGTACGTCAAACGATTATTAGGATTGTTCTTGGTTAAGTTTGTGTTCATACACCAAACAAGTTACATATCACAAGTGGGGGTGCATAAACCCCAAAAAAATAAAAAACATGTTAATGCACTTAATATTTTAAAGAATACATCTCAAAGAATTTAGCAAATACGAATAAGTATATAAGAACACAAGTATCAGTTAATCACTGTAATATGTAAACATAAGTCTTATATTCAAGGCTGTAAGATATAAGGTGCGGCTTCTATTTAAAGATTGGTCACATCCTAGATTAGTGGTACTCAACTTGTCTAACCTTAGGACTCACATTTGCCATGGTGACTGCGAAGTACTATAGCTTTGTGAACTACTGTGCCAACATTAGCTTAGTTACATATGATTTTTAGTGTCACTGGTTGGTGTGTATTGTGTTCTTTGTAGTAATCATACTGGCACTGCAGTTTTGATTGACATGGACATTTGAAGTCTAGAATGAATTCAGTGGTCATGCGCCTAATAAAAAAAGACTCTGGTTGTACAACCTGTGATATAAGGCTCCTTTAAGTGTGAGTGTGCCTCTACGAGGTATTCAAATGATTAGCAAAATTACCACTACTACTATTACTTTTATACTCTGTGAGATGTATAGTTCAAGAGTTACCAGAAGACTACTAAGATAAGTGTTTATTTTGTGCACGCTCACTTGTGATGTGAGAACTGAACTATAGACAAACGTAGACCATCACTAAACTCACCCTCATATGGTCGAACGATATTCCAACCTTGTCACTGAAATCATTGCTAAACAATGGCAATTTGGCATATCTCTGGCTGAAATGATTCAACACGATGAATTCGGCATTCATCTTTACGCCAACACCAATAGCTTGGGATGTTGTGCTAGAAAATATAATCCAATTACACAAAATAAGACAAAACACAAAAGATTGCCAGGTATTGAATTTATTGTCCCATTATCTTTTCCAAAAAAATGGATGGAGAATGTACCTGTGAGTTTTTTCTTTAGCTTCTTCCTCCAACCCGTCTTCCAAAGTAGCTTCGTGGATCAGCAAAGAAGCATTTTTACCTGTTTATGGTAAAAGAATAAAGAGTCAATTTGAATTTAAAAAATAAAAAAAAAGTATTTAACCAGGAAGGGTATAGGTTCATATATTCTCTAGTTTTTAAAGTAGGTTATTGGGATATTATTAGTTTCACCCAATGGGCAGGATAATGAAATAATTACAATAAAAATCAAGTGATTGCTCTATATAGCTGTAAGAGGGGCTAACATGTTAACTTGTCCTGACCAAGTTCAAACAAGATGTTACTATACTCAATAATATAGTTTATTTGTACTTTTTCCATTAAAACATTTTGATTTAAAAATTCTACAAAAATTATTTTTTAAAAATTGGATGCAATCATCCAATTAACAAAACAAAAAAATGGTTCAGTTGCCTTTTTTAACCCATGCTTCCTTACAAGTTAAAACGCATTTTGTTTTACCTCCACTTACCCATTTGAACAAGAGCATCGGAAGGCATGGTGTCCCCAGAAAAGACCAGCTTCCAGCCAGACTGATGACAAATTGCACACCCAAAAGCGTTTCTGCAATGTCGCACCAAACAAGTCTGGAACTAAAAGGGATATATTCTAGAAGTCACTCATCAAACCTCAGACAGAGCACGCCACGTATTACAATCATTTATCAGTATAGCAAAACCAAAGTTCTCAGATTTTCTCTAAGAAACCACGCACTGCAAAAACTTGTTTTTACCTTTTCTAGTTCATACATTTTCAGAAGCGAAGCAATGAAACTTTTAGTCCTGTTACTGGGATCCTCAGAGGAAGCCATCAGATTCTTTGCAGGTATCAGGCTGAAATACAGTTCAGTTAATATCTATAATGTGATTTTAAACAGTGAAACCCAATTTTTAAGTGGGGGAGAGGGGGATGAATAACCCACTTGATGTGATGGAGGATTTCCTGGCAGTGATCATGATACTGGTTTAACCAAGTCATTAATAGAGAAGGTCCAATGACCAATACAGGACTGAATTTCTTCCCTTTGTTTCTCTGGAGGAATATCAAATAAATAGAAATAAATGAAGATCAAAAACTGCGCACGAAATAGGCTAAAAGGACTAAAAACACTTTAATACTCACACAAGCCTTCTCTCTTTCTAGAAGTATGTTCAGTAGGCCCTAAAATAAACATATCAGTATTAGCTTCCAGGCATTTAGTTTTGTCATTTTTTTTACTGAATATAAACACTGAACACAAACAATATCTGCACTGTATTTGTCATTTCAAAAATGTTTGCGATTTTAAAGCAGAACCACCAAAATCCTGAAGTGAAATGGCTTTTGAAAACATTTTTTTTTTTAAAGCAGGGCAACGATCATATTCTATCCTGCAACCGGTCACTTATAGCACTGCATTCTGGATACCTACTGTGTGGTGATCAGCATGGATATGGGAAATGAACACAGCCGATATCCGACTCAGAATATCATCCACCTTGTCTCCATAGTGACGGTGAAGCTGGCCAAATGTCCCCTCCCCACAGTCTAGCAGAAGAGACTGTGAGAAACTGCAGATTGAAACATCACAAAAAAAAGAGGTTTATCGCAAAAGATTACTGCACTAATCCCTTAAGAAACACGCCAAGGACATTTTACAATCACTAGCAGTATATTACAGATTAGTTTAAAACACAGAAAATGCAGTAACATATTTCATACAGAAAAACAAACAAAAAACAAACATCCAACTACATACAGGGGAAGAAAATTGTCAATAAATACATATTTTTTTTGCAGAAAGAATCTTAAAGGGGAAAAGGAAACAGTCTGTAAAAATGTACACAACCATATGAAAGAATAATTTTTGCACTAATAGGTACATCTGTTCAAGATTAATATTTAATAAACATAGCATATTTAGTAACATATGTGCAAGTTTATTTAAGGCAGATAATGACTATATTTTTGGTGTCCTTTGCCTCTTCATGTGTAGTATAAATAAATAGTAGTACAAATAAAAGAAAATGCAATTTGGATTCGCATCCACTATCAGGAGACAGAATGGATGATGTCAGACCAGCTCTGCCACAGCACTTTAGTGAAGATCTTTTTTGGCTTACCTGACATTTACCAGGGTGGAGCTGACATTACGAGTTTTCATGGGCACAGCAGATCCAGTTCCCAAAAACACAACTTCAGGATAAAGCGCATTTTTTTCTAAGAGACAAAATGGAGAAGCTTGAATTTTCTTAATCAGAGAAGCAACCTAACAGACATGCCTGTATTCAAGATAATTTAGAATAGGCAGAGTTTGGGAAGGAAAAAAAAACACAACAGGAGGCCAGGCAAATTACTCAGAGCCTACTTACAGAGGTATCAACTGGTACAGTATTCAATTCTACACCACATTGATTTTAGAAGAACTACTAACATGTAGACTAACAGGACAGCAAAACCAGAGGACGTACAACGTTATCTCAAGTTATGGAGGGAAAAGGCTGGGTTAACGAAATCTAATGTCACCAAACCTGGTGAATGATAGATCAGTATTTGAAGAAGGATACCAACTTTATTGCTGAACGATGAGGCTCTTTTTAAAAAAAACACACAGGATAAGCTGAATGCAAATAGATTGTATTTATAGGGTATTACCATCAGAAAGTGCAAGATCGGCTTTTAGGATCTGCTTGCACTCTTTCAGTGCATCCTCAAAGCCTGGGAGTTCAATGGCTTCTTTCACAAACTCTGCACTGTTGTTATCGGTAACGGCATCTCTGAAACAGACAATCCCCTAGTCATTTTAACTGCAGGATCAATTCTTTGAGCAGGAATAGATGCAAAAGAACAAGCAGATTTATTTCTAATGTGCAGTCCCCACTGCCTGAAGACAATATGGGACTTGCACAGATATACAAATTTAATGTCACTGTTGAACATTGTGACTGCAAAAATAACAGACAGCACTTACAGAATAAACAGCAACTTATCCCAGTATATAGTACACATGAACAACCAACCTCTGCCATTCCACTTTTGGCCTCAGCTGATATTTGAGAAGACACACGCCTCGAACACCCTGGACATCAGTCTGCTCTTCCTTTAAATAAATGAACAGACAAGTTGTTACACTTATAGACAGAATGCACACTTTCTAAATAAGAAGGGCTGTTACCTTCCTCTGGAAATCAGCCAGCTGGGGAAAGATGGTCGAGTGGACCAGATTCAGTTGGGTCTGAATCTTGTAACTACGCAGATTATGTACAGTGCGGCTGTTTTCGTTCAAGATCAGGTGCTCAGTCTGCGGGCCAAATCTGGAACGCAGTAATATTAACCATACATTAAGAATTGAATTTACTACAAACGTTTAACGCTGAAAACACATTGTTTAAACAACGAACAATGTATAAAAACAGATATATTAAGTAGCGGGGTTGTTTGTGACTCACAGTCTAAAAATGGTTTATTAAAATAGGCCACAACAATACAGTGTTTAAGGTTTTATTTGCCAAGCTTGTGCATTGTATGGCTGCACACACTTACTTTCACCTACAAGTGACTCAGGTGCCTTGTAGCTTATTGATTCTGACCACTGTATGTGTACAAAGGTCAGGTAGCAGAGTAAACAAAAGTTTAATTTAGCCAGCGCCTTCAGTTAGGTTGCAGATACCACTATGTTGCACCTGGAAGGTATACTAGAAGTCTGGTTACTGATATCATAGAGATTGCTCTGAAGATGTATACCAGTTACAACCAAGCATGAGATATAAAGCAGGAGGATCTGTGGCTAGATCACAGCTTGGCCTAACTCATCTACCTGCTTGGGGAATAACAAAGAAACAATTGGAGGCTTGGAAGAGGAAATTGATGGGTGGATCTTTTCTTTCAACTACATGAAGTATCGCGGGACAGATTGATAGGTATAAATGCATTGTAAAAAATAATTATTTGTTTTTGCTGTAATAATGCATGTGAAACAGCATTACATCATACCAAGTTGTAACAACACCTTCAAAAGTAACTATCAGATGCCAAAGCAATCTGGCAGTTCCAAGTGACTTTAAATTGCCAAATGTACTAACAAGTGTTGACAAATCAAGACGTTTTTCTTGGAATATGACCCCAGTTATTCAATCCACGTAACATTTCTACATATAAACCCTAAGCTCACACACCGCTCCATCCACTGTTTGTATGCACTGCTCTGCACAATATGTTCAGGAGTCATGTGGACCACCAGCACCAGGGGGCTCTCCGTTTTCCCTTCTTGGTAACTGTAACATTGAAAGTTGTATATGTTATAATGCACAGAACAGCTTATACTTTAAGAAAGAAATACAAATAATAGAGATGGACTAAATGATTTATTAAGCCAATTTAATTATTTTTCTCCTACTGAAGATGCAGAATTAAAGGGAGTTTTAAAAGATCCCTGTATCCTTCTGTAAATAGCACACATGCACAGTGCTTCTAAAATTAGTCACTGCTACAATACAAATGGGAAAGAAAAAAAAAAAAATTAAATCCAGGAAATTTTTATCAGCCACATTTTGTGTACACTCAATAAATGTTCATTGGCAAGCAATACTGAGTGCAGTCAAATTTTCCTCGGTTTATGATACATTAATTCAGTGGGTTAGTCGGACAGCAATGCATTTTTGGTAGCCTCTGTCCTGTCTAGGAGAGGTAATTTCCCATCAGGGTCTTGGAAATATATTTCTTGTGATTATTGTAATTTGTAGCATGCTAACTCAAAAATCTGCAGCTCTCAGTTTACATGTGTCAGCTACCAATCTTTGCAGCACAAAATTGCAAGGCAGACTTTTAAATATCCTAAATCAGAGAATAGAATTTGAATAAATCAACTAATGCAATAATACAAAGAAAATAATTTGTGAATGTGTATTGGAGATTGTGACCTCTTAAATGTTTCATTCTCAATGATTGGAGTAACAAAGTCTTCACTAGGACATTCCACCACAATAAAAGCAGGGCCTGGATCACTTGGAGTGCAGACATCCTCTGGAAAGATCTGGCAGAGGAAATTAAAAGATGTCATTTACCAGTCTAAAGCATGGGTCAGCAGAGGAGCAGATGATTACTAAGTAATGTTAGAATAATAAGTTAAAAAACATCAAACCATAGGCATTAAATAAAAAAATACATATATATGAGCAGTTTTCACGTGGTGGGAAAACAACCCAACCATTTCTTAAAGCACAAATACTTCACATTTACTATCCAAGTGTTTGGTCTCACCCAGGCCGTCCAATCAATAAATAGCATGCAGAAGCCAGCACTCACTCGGTGGTATGGAAGGTTTTATTTTACAACCAAGGGCAACGTTTCAACTCCAAACAGGGGTTTTCTTCAAATCTCAATGTGCATCGAATTTATAAACACATGATCGTTCATAAGGGGCGGTGTCTCATCCATTAAATACATGACATTAAAAAAACTGTCAAAAGCACAAGCATAGATAATTCACAGTGAAAACAAATATGCCATTAACAAGTTCAATTTGTAATATAGTGAATACATGATTTGAATTAAACAAACTGATCAAGATATACCATTATCAAGATCCAATATTTCATGTAGGCAAACAAAATGTTTACAAAAATGATGTAATAATATGTATCGCAATGTATGAAACTATTGTTCCTAATACAGGATCAGAGGGTGATGTTCTGGAAAGAAGACAAGGAGAACATCACCCTCCGATCCTGGGGTTCTTCAGAGCACAGCTGCTCCTGTATTAGGAACAATGATTCCATAGACTGAGATACGTATTATTACATCTTAAAAGAATTATTAAAAACTGAATATAAGCATGTAAGGGAACAGCTGCGCTGATTCACCTGTAGACTGCGTATTACAAATTAACCATCCTTTGAATGTATAAATCATATTTCTGAAATGTTGGAATCTGTTGAGCATCGGCATTGTTTTTTAGAAGTGTGTCGCACATTTGCCTACACAAAATCTTGAATTTTGAGAATGATATATCTTGTCTGATATCATAATCAGTTTGTTTAATTCACATCACTTATTCACTATATTAGAAATGCAACTTGTTAATGGCATATTTGTACAATTTGTTTTCACTGTGCATTATCTATGCTTGTGACTTTTTTTTCAATGATGTCTTGTATTTCACTTTAATGGGCGAGACTCCGCCCCCTGTGATCGATCACGTGTGTATAAAATTTTGATGCACACTGAGGTTTGAAGAAAACAGCTGTAAGGAGTTGAAACGTTGCCCTTGGTTGTGAAATAAAACCCCCTATATCACGGAGTGCTAGCTTCTATGTGTTATTTCTAAAATGCTCAAACAACCTTTGCCACCATTATTTATGCAATCTGTACATCTAAGAACTACAGACTCAGACCAAAAAAAACCCAAAAGGCACCTCTCCAGCTTTTCAAACTATATCTCTAATAATACTAAGCCAGTATCTGTTTGGAAATATGCCTTCTGATCATCAAGGTCATTGCTGGAGAATAATCCTTTTCTAAAGACAAATTGTGTTAACAATCAGATGCCGACAACAGTTACACAACACAACCATTTCAGAGCTACATGATCCATTCGCAACCTTTATGCACTGACTTAGAGTGGCAACCCCCCCAACACTGGGGGAAATGGTATTTATGCATCAATGCTATGGTCTTTGATTCCTATCCTTATTTTATGGTTGAGCCCAAAATAAAAATAAAAACTTGGTTACTAGGTTCATTAATGCAACAAAAGAACAGAGTTTACCTCTTTTCCTTCATAAACGACACTTTTCCCAGCCTTGAGCTGCATTACAATGGGACCAATAGCAGGCGTACCACTAAAGGAGAAAAACAAATAAAAAAGCAACACACTCATTACAGCAAGGTGTTAATATCTGGTCTCAAAGAAAAACAGTGCATCAACTGCAATGCAGGATGGATTGGGGACATCCTATACATTTGTGATGAACAAATCATACAAACTAGGACTGCGGTGTTGAATACCTGATGAAAAATAGTTTAATACTATAAAAAATAGTCATGAAATAGTAAAGGAGGTCATGCAAAATCCAAGTCATAAAAAAACCAGTCCAGTATTTTTAATTAAATATTAAAGAGAAGGTAGGAGGAGCACACAATAAACAAAACTATAATATTACAAAAATACAAAAGTTTATTCGAAAAATACCGTATTTGCTCGATTATAAGACGACCCTGATTATAAGACGACCCCACAAACTTTGGATATTCCTTTAGGAAAAATACTAAAAGCCTGAATATAAGACTACCCTATAGGAAAAAAGTTAAACTTGTATATATTCACATGTAAATTGCTTTTTTAATAAAATATTATATTTAAAAAAAAATGCATTTCTTGTGTTTATTTCTTTTTATGTGCCAATGCTGCCTCTCTCTTTCCCTTGCCCCCAGCTTTGTCTCACTCCCCACTCACCTGTCTCTTCCCCCCACATGTTTCTCTTTGCCCCCCTTCCTCTGTCTCTCCTGTCTCTCTGCCCCCCTCCCCCTGTCTCTCTGCCCCCCTCCCCCTGTCTCTCTGCCCCCCTCCCCCTGTCTCTGTTGCCCCCCTCCCTCCCTCCCCCTGTCTCTCTGCCCCCCCCCTTACCTGTACTTCAATCCCTGGTGGCTAGTGGGGGCAGCCGGGGGATGTCTGCACGATACTTGCAGACATCCTCCATGCTGCCCGACACGGCAGTCTATTGTGACGGACAGCTGTCCGTCATAATAGTCTGCCGTGTCGGGCAGCATGGAGGATATCTGCACGTATAGTGCAGACATCCCCCAGCTGCCCGATTGTCCCTGGTGCCTAGTGGGGCAGCAGAGGAAGTCTGCGCGATGAGCGCAGACCTCCCCTGCTGCCGCCCTGCACGCTCGCCGGGACTTCTGTGACGAAAGCAGAAGTACCCGGCTTCTTCACAGAAGCCCCGGCGGTCGTGCCGGGCGGAAGCAGGGGAGTCTGCGCTCGTTGCGCAGACATCCCCTGCTGCTAGAGAGGGGGATCCAGGTCCCCTGCAATTTGAGGTCAGATTATAAGAGACCTCGATTATAAGACGAGGGGGATTTTTCAGAGCATTTGCTCTGAAAAAAAACCTTGTCTTATAATCGAGCAAATACGGTAGATACATAAAAATAAATATACTCTACATTATGCAACAAATGGGCAAATAAGCAAAAGCAACAAATACTTACATATAAAATGAAAGATGCAAATGACACAAAATGAGATAATCTAACAACAGGAGATAGACAGGAGGGACACACTGTGCAAAAAAGGTCACCGACGTTTCGGCTAAATAGCCTTTATCAAGGAGACCTCAAGGTTTATATTTATTTTTATGTATCTATTTTTCCAATAAACTTTTGTATTTTTGTAATATAATATAATATTATAGTTTTGTTTATTGGGTGCTCCTCCTACCTTCTCTTTGTATATATTGTCATTGGGGGTGATGTGTGGACTCCCCTTGGGGTGATGCACCTGACTGTTATTGTTAGTATAACTTTGGTGTGCTTCTCTGAATGTCTCTCTTTGTAATTAAATATTAAAAACAGCAAATTAATGAACTGTTGCAGTCTCAATACAAAAAAAAAAAAAGTATTAAATTGCCTATATATTGTTTTTACTGTGAAGGAATAAAAATGATTGAAAACGATCTATACATTGTGCCAGCAAAATTGCAAGCAAATGGCTAAATTAGGAGAAATATTGTTTTGGTGATACAGTCCCTTTAAGTCTATTTCCAAAAGTAAGATATCCAAAGAATATATATTCAGAGCTTGCATGCTGATTGGTCATTGTAGTCTGTCTAACTGATAAGTCATATTAGGAATAATTCTGCACAGGAAGCTACCACAATACCTTCAGAGATCAGTGCAATACATTTAGATATCTGCAATATTAAGCTTCTACAATAACATACTAAACTAGCATGTTAAACTAGCTTTTTTAAACCATACTTCTGATTCTAATGGGGTCATATTGGCTTCTACTTGTATCTCCAGCACAAAAATCAGTAGACCATTCAAATCCAGAGAATAATTCAGCAAAAAAAAAAAATTGAATGGATATATAAAAAAAAATAAGAAAAATAATGACAAGCATACTTACACTGGCAGGCCTAGATCCCTGGCTTTCAAAACCAAGAAATTTCCTTTTTTGTTGTGAAGCTGGAAAAAAAAAAAAAGCCGTGAGAGATTTATACTTACACACAAGTTATTTCAAGTACAGATACTTGGAAACTGAACAAAATAAAAACTACAGCAGTACACTTGCATATGTAAAAGATGGACCATTTATCGAGTCATCAGGACTGAAAAGTTTACTCAATAAACCATCAATCGTTTATGTGGACGCAAGTACCAGAGTACCGTACTCCTTCTGAGAATATTTATTTTTTAAACCTAACAAAGTCACTCACAGGTCTTCCATTTGTTAAAAATCCTATTTATTGTGGAAAAACACGCATCGACATTTCAATCTTACATGAGAAGTTAATAAAGGAAAGAATAAAAATTGCCACAATAAATGGGATTTTTGCAAAAGAAAGAGCTGAGTGCCTTAATTTCTATACAATGACGCATACTTGATGAAAAAGGATAACATATTAAAAATGTATTTGATAGTTTTTTGCAGAAAAACAAAAACCTTTCAAAATCATAGGCCCATAATAGATTTTCTACAGCCCCAACATGCCTGAACATTTGAAAATCTTCAACAACAAAAAAAAAAAAAACGAATACAAATGGTTTAATCTCACCTTACATACAAAGGAAACCACTAATGAAGGGTCTCTAGTCACAATTCTCTCCCAGCGTCCTGCAATAAGATGGATGGGGAGAAAGAAACAACACACTTTTCACCACTATGCTTAGGATCTTTAGTGTAATAATTGAAACACTACACAATTCACAAAATAAAAATAATAATCATTACTGAAGAGTTAATAAATTATTATTATTTTGTCCAATGGGAGGATTCAAGATATTAAAGCAGTGGTGGCTAACTGACACTGCAGCTGTTTGAGAAATATACATCCCATGATGCTAACCCAGCCTTTGGCCTGCAACATTAATAAAAGTTTTATTTGAAATGTCACTAAGGCTTGGATACTCTTGGTGTGTGCCATTAAAGTAGTCGGTTGCAAGTGGGCAGGCAGCCATACCTGGTGTCGGTGTGGATCTTCCAGGTGAAAGCTTGACATTGTCGTATTCTTCATTGGGCAATTGTGATTTTGGATTCTCTCTTTCAGGAGACCTCTGAGGACTCTTAGAAGAGCCTTTGCTGCCTACAATAGAAACCACCACAAAAAGCATCAGGATCAGCAAGAATAGGCTAGGGCACCAAAGCAACTGCAAGCAGATCATTTTTTAGCTCGCCTCTACAGCAGCAACATCTAGTTTCAGACCAAATTATGTTTGACTGCAGACAGAATCACCATTCTTGAAGACACAAAAAAAAAAAATAGCAAACTGTGTTATTCTCTGAATTTGAATGGTCTACTGATTTTGTGCAGGAGATACAAGTAGAAGCCAATATGACCCCATTAAAAACAGAAGTATGGTTTAAAAAAGTAAAAAGGGATTTAAAAAACAAACAAACAAACCACATACTGAAGATTGGCACTTGGTACACCATCATAGTGTCATCTTGGTATTCGGGGTCAGTGTAAGGCCGCACAGCTAGAGGACAAGCAGAAAACATGGTCAGTGAAATTTAAAAAAACAATTATACATGTAACTATAAGGCCTTACCAAGTTCAATGCCTTGCAAAGGTCCAGAAAACACTTTAATGGCTTCAAGATATTTCTGCTGTAGGATGACATTAGGAAAGAATAAATGTATTTGTTGGGTAACAACAAATAACAGGTAAAACATTTTTATATATACCGTATTGCCCAACAAACTTCACATCAACACTATTAAGTGTTGCATCAAGTATAGAGGTCTTAATGAAGCAGTGCAAATAAAATACCTTATTGAGCCATGTTTGTTCTGTATAGCTCGATCAGGGGGCAGACATGTTGTTTATAATCTTGGATCAGATCTTCCTTCATCTGACCCAAGATTATAAACAACATGTCTGTCTCTGATAGAACAATACAGAGCAGTATGGCTCAATAAAAGGTACTTTACTATTATTCTTTCAATAAAGAATGCCCCTATAAATCATCTACATATAATGCAACCATTAAATTAAATATAAGTACATTTTTTCTACAGTTCTCTTTAAGAGCGTTCATAAAATTTTAACCAGAGGAATAAAAATACGATTTACCAATTGAGGAGGTCCTGAGAGAACGCATTTTGGGAGTCCTGTGTCTCTTAAAGTCAGAATCATGCCTAAAATACAAGAGAAGATACTGAACAATGTGTATTATATAGATAGATATCTATACCTATCTAAACATTGTATCAAACATATACCCTGCCCAAATCATTAGACAGGGACCCTGCACATAATCTTTTAAATCAGACAGTAGACATCTACTGTCTTATTAAAAAGTTTCCTATGGAGCAACTTTCTGATGTGATTCATGATTAATTTGGAAGTCTAACACCTTCCAGCAGTGGAGGAGATAATATCCTTTCCATTGATTGGCTGTGTGGTGCATGATTGTCACGTGCGCACACCAATGAGAGTGAAAGATAGTCGTTGAACCATCCGTCTCTGCACACACACACACACACAGCTATGCTTCGTGAGATGGAAGCCCACTAATCTATTACAAAAGCCTGTGCACTATACAAGCAGTAGTCTTCAACTTGCACCAAAGTGAGTTTGGGGACTAGACTTTACCTTTAAGTCCCCCTCACCCAGATTTCTGAGATCAGAATTTTGGATTTCACTTGGGTGTAGCTGGCAAACCAGAGAACCCCCATACCCAGACTGCTCCTCCTAGACTCATACTGCAATAACAGCACAACGTTTTAAAAGATGTCTAGTCAATATAGAAATCTAAGAGTGTTCCTGTTGATCACTTTTGGAAATTTGCCCCAGAAAATATCTTTATACAGATCACCAACAGAATGTACTTTAAAAAGGGGCTGTATCACCTAAATATTGTTCTTACAGTGAATGTTACACAAATCTCAATTTGCATGTAGAACTACAGGTGATGTCATAAGCAGGAGACTCCACATACACATTTAAAACCACTTTTTTCTCTGATTTAGACATTTGTACAAACAAAATGTATAGATCATTTTCAGTTTTTTATTCTCTACATTCAAAGTAAAAACAATGTTTTGGTTACGCAGTCACTTTAACTTACAAGTAGACCAGTAAACTGACCTGATAAACCTCCAACATTCGCCCAGTTCATTCGGGTCACAAAAATATTGTCCAGACGAGCCACTTTTAGCCTTAAATAAAAAGTACAAGTTAAATTTACAGCAGCCAATATCCACATACTTTCATTAGTGTATACAGTGGGTATACTTACTTGTGCTCCTGCATCAGTCTCTGTGTCCCTTCACTGCAATTAAACAAGTACCTGCAGGAAAAAGGAACCAAACAGCATGGATCACGATTTGGAGCATAATATGACACTTGCTCTGTATGTCTTTCCCTGTACCCTCTGAAACACTGTGTGTAGACACAGCACTGCCCTGTGTATAGTGTTCTCCTGGAGCCATAGTCCCAGTCCACCTTCAAAACACAAAGCCCTTAAGATAAACAAATGCACTCCCAGCCAGATACCTGTTATATTCGGAGAACATATAGAGAGCGGCTCCAGAGTCCCTGCTACCGGCACCTACGACCTGTAGGTAAACCGTGGCCGGCCCGTGCTGCTCGACTCCCTTTCGTTTCTCTCTGTTCTTGATGTGCCGCAGCGTGTCTTTGGGAAGCTTCGCTTTCCGGGCAGAGAAGGCTCTGTTATCTGTAGACATGATGAATGCACCAGGAGATCGCCTCCACACTAGGCCGCGGAGCCACATTTAGTGACACTCACAGAACACCATGTGGGTGAAGGTACTGCCAATCATCAGTCAGTACACCCGCTGCCAGGCAACAAGCTATCCAATCAACAGCCAGCACTTCTACTGCCTGGCAATTAGTTTGACATCCTGTGCAAAGCTGCCGCGAATCTCATCCAATCGCGAAATCACAAGTTTAAACGTCACAGAAAGCGACGATTCCTCCATATTGTGACTGGAACTTGGAGAGCTGGACGTTAGTGACTTTTAAATGGACTACCCATTGTTTATTCCATGAATGTGGAGATTAAAAAAAATGAAAATAATGTATACATTGTGCTAGCAGAATTGCAATCAAACACGTAAATTAACAGAAAAATGTCATAAATGTGTCTTTGCTTGATATGCAAATTAACCTTACATTCAAAGGGAAGACCTTAACCCCTTAGTGACAGAGTTCTATCCTACAGTTCATGCACCTTGACAAGTTGGTGAAACAAGATTGCATATATTATTTCCATGCATGAATAAAAGTTATGTGTCATTATAATAGCGTTATACATTATCTTTGTGTAGGGCACAAATTAATATTATGCAGCCTTAGCTTGTATAATATACCCAGTTCGGTTGTTATTTCTGGACTTGAGGTATGTAACACTCAGTTTAGCGATCACAAGCGGCTGCCGAAATGATCCCGCCAGTCTCAGATTAGAGACGCATTCGCTGCATACTGTAGTCCGCCTGCCAGCCTGTAAGGAGCTCTATGCGCGGTGACTGCAATAAATACGGTATAAAGAAAAAAACCACACAGCGAGCCCGCTGTCTAACGGAAGAACTGGCACTGCTTCTTCTGCAGCCAAGTCACCTCGAGCGCTATCATGGTGGCTAATCACAAGTCACAGAGGGTGTTGCCTAATTGGGATGGGCATTGCGTCACAGAATTTCTACCACATTGAAGCCGCCCAATGGCCGTGCTTGATGGGGGCAGTTTATAGTCTGATGTTACTCAGTGTTGGTAGAGGCGGCTCTCTAATTAGGCAAGTTAGATGGTCGCCTAAGGCTTCGCGGCTGCCTAACTCACCTGATAATCAGCCTTCCAGGTGACAGGGGAGCTTAACCCTTTCAGGACCAGGGATTTTCCTGGGGCAAGGACCACAGCGATTTTTCATATGTGGTTGTTGAAACATAATTTTCCTCTCTCTCATTTAACGCATCCATACAAGTTATACAGTATTTGCTCGAATATAATATAAGACAACCCTGATTATAAGACGACCCCCCCAAACTTTGGATATTCCTTTAGGAAAAAAACTAAAAGCCTGAATATAAAACCTATAGGAAAAAAGTTCAACTTGTATATATTCACATGTAAATAGCTTTTTAATATTGAATTAAATAAAATATATTAAACAAATGCATTTCTTGTTTTTATTTCCTTTTATATGCCAATGCTGCCAATGTTTTGTCTACCCCCCCCCCCCCCCATGTTATCGGTCTCTCCCTCTTCCCAAACTCTCTCTCCCCCCCTCTACCTCGTCTCTTCCCCCGTCTCTCTCCCCCCCTTGTCTCTGTCTCTCCCCCCTCCCCTTGTGCCTGTCTCTTCCCCCCTCCCCTTGTCTCTGACTCTCCCCCCCCTCACCTTGTCTCTCTCCCTCCCCCTCACCTTGTTTCTTTCCCTGGTGGCTAGTGGGGGCAGCTGGGGGATGTCTGCACGATACGTGCATATTTTCCGATATCTTGGTAGGGCAGTCCAGCCCTGCCAACTACTCATTATGGCTTCTCAAAGGAGGCACACTGAAGATATTCACAGACAGTTTAAAGCCCCAAATTGCAAGCCCCCGCAACTATTCCTTCTTTATTCTGATCCATATGCCATATATATATCACCTCCTCATCTTTCCTTATTGTGATCAGTGTGGTAAAAGACAAGCCTAGCTTATGACCTTGTGTATCTTCTGAAACTTTCAACTTTTTATGAACCATGCGATGTATAGATAGATGGGTTCTATAACCCATGGTGGATGGATGGGCCATGAAATAGATCAGGAAACAGACAGGGATAAATGTATACATTTTTTTTGTAGCAATAAGCATATGTGCAATACAAATATTGCTACAATTTTCATATTATTTTTAATATCTGGTTGATCCAGAGGAAGGCAAAGACAACCCAAACGTTTGTCTAATTTTGTCTCACATGGTTGAAAAAAATTCCTTCCTGACCCCAAATATGGCGATCGGTTTTGTCCCTGGATCATCCAATTGGTGTATCGAACTGCATATTGGTGGACACAATACATTTACACATACATCAAGGTAGAGATCTCATAGGACCTCCCATGATGAATTAATTGTATTGTGTCTGTGCGTATATCCATCCTACATACTGCTAGGCTGCACTTTGCATGCTCTGTCTGCAGCATGTGGAACGCATATGTGTCCCTGGAAACATGGCCGATGTTGGCAACTATGGGAGTCTCACACCTTCACAGTTTAACAGTATCTGCGACTGCACCAACTGTTGAAAGCTGAGCTTGGTTTCAAATAATGCAGCTCTGCTATTGTGATGTCACGCAGAATTCTATTCTGATGTCATACTGTATATATTTGTCACTTCGGTACATTTACAGTTTCAAATATTAGTCCATAGCTGGTCCGGCTTGGGGTTGTGTCATGGCGTACAGCCGAGATACGAATTCTCCTCGGTGGTTCTTTACCCGGGAGCAGCTGGCGAACAGCCCGTCGCGACGCTGTGGGATCGATGCGGACAAGGAGCTTTCCTACCGGCAGCAGGCGGCCAACCTGATCCAGGTCATGGGGCAGCGGCTCAATGTCTCTCAACTGACTATAAATACTGCTATTGTTTACATGCACAGATTTTATATGCATCATTCTTTTACCAAATACCACAGAAATGTAATTTCTCCTACTGCATTGTTTCTGGCTGCTAAGGTGGAGGAGCAGTCTACAAAACTTGAAGATGTTATTAAAGTGTCTCACGCGTGTCTTAATCCACAAGATACACATCTGGACACAAAAAGTAACGTGAGTGACTTTGCTTCAACCAAAGTTCTGCCGAAACAGGCATACATGCAACAAGCGCAAGAGCTGGTTATACTTGAAACTATCCTACTACAGACATTAGGATTTGAGATCACTATTGAACACCCACACACCGATGTTGTGAAATGTACACAATTAGTGAGAGCAAGTAAGGATTTGGCTCATACCTCGTATTTCATGGCCACCAACAGCCTACACCTTACAACATTCTGCCTTCAGTACAAGCCAGCGGTTATAGCTTGCGTGTGCATTCATCTCGCGTGCAAATGGTCCAACTGGGAGATTCCAGTATCAACTGACGGCAAGCACTGGTGGGAGTATGTGGATCAATCCATTACTCTGGAGTTGCTTGACAAATTAACTCAGGAATTTCTGCAAATACTTGAGAAGACTCCTAATGGATTGAAGAGAATTCGAAACTGGAGGGCGAACCAGGCTGTAAGGAAACCTAAATCTGATGGACATCTTGACGGTTCATGGTGGGATGCCATAGTGTCATCGCTGGGCCAGAATTCCATTTTGCTTGGTATCGCTAAAAATGCAAGTTTTCCTAAGGCGTCCTCTAGCAGCCACAAGCATTCCCATTCCCACAGTTATGGCACCGGGAACAGCAACAATAGAAAAAGACTTTGCACAGATGGGATGCCAGCCACTGTTTTGAAGAGTCCAGTTGGCCTGTCTAACGATGGTGGTACCTTGAGTTCTTCCTCTGTTAAGCAGTATGTATCATCTCACAGCACTGTTCTTAACCATCCCTTACCCCCTACTCCCTCTGTCACATACCAGGTGGGCTACGGGCATCTCAGCACCCTCGTGAAACTGGACAAGAAGCTAGTGGACGTCAACCGTCCTGATTCCAGTCACGAGTACGGTGCCAACAGCCAGAATATGGGCCAGCATATGGACTACAAAGATATATTCGACATGCTGGGTTCGCTGTTAAGTGTCCAAGGAATGAACATGTGATTTGCTCAGGGTTTTTTGCTAGGATTATTAGGATCATATTTATTTTTTTATTTAAACAAATTTAGTTTGGAAGAACTTCCGTGGCTAACACCTGTTGCCGTGATTTTAAAACATTTTATAATTGCTGCATTTACCCCTCACTCTGAATTAGAGGTCTTTTATCTCCATATATGATAGTATTATAAATACTGGAATTGTACATGGCAGTATTTCTAGGGTTCTAAGAGCATAAGAATTGGGTGGCTGTTTCTACCCCTGTTGAATGCTTCAGTTAAACGCTTATTTATACTTCAGATTAGTTCAGCCATCTTTTCTTTTGTTACTTGGCTTCTTGGAGTGAGTGTAAAAATATTTGACTTTTTTTATATTTAAAGAGTTTGTATGATATGCATGACTCATGGGAAAAGGGATGAAAACAATACAAAAAAAATAAACTATTTACAAGAAAGTGGAGAAAAAAGATTTTAGATATTTTCTCAAGCAAATTCTACTGCACAGGTGCAGCAGAATTTGCTCATTCCGCACTACCGCGCATGTGCACACAGTTACGGCTGATCCGAAGGGGGGCGTGAGGTGGTGTGTGTCCCTCGCGCAGGCGCTCTTGTGCCAAAGTTACGGCTGATTGACAGCCGTAACTGTGTGCGCATGCGATGTGGTGCGCAATGAGCAAATTCTACTGGGCCTGTGCAGTAGAATTTGCTCGAGAAATTTGATAGAACAGTGGCACGGAGGGGGGATGGGGATCTGCTAACAGGAATCCACTACAGAGGACATACATTTTATTAACTTTTTTTTATTTTTTTTAAAGCCATGATGCCAACTCTCCCTCACCTGGATGGCAAAAGAAGAGGAGAACCAGTGCCTCAAATACTATGGTGACTAGAAACTAGCTCATGGTTTGATCCTTAAGGTTTGTGAAGGAAAAAGGAGGAATGAAAAAAAAATCAAATAAAGTTTACATAATCTTTTGCTGTGAAGTGCATTTAAGTGTTTATTGGCTTGATGCATTAAATAGACACACAGTTGCTACTTAATAATGGTAATGTAGATTCATTTAATTTAAAACATTTGTAGAAAAAAACTTACATAGTGAACTGTTAGTAAGTTAGTCTTTTTTTAATATATATATATATATATATTTTAATTAATTTATTTTTGTTTGTTAAAAAAAAAAAAAATCTTCCAAAAGCTCTGGGAAAAGTCCTATTAAAACCACTCCCAAACATTTCAACTTTTCGTCTGCTAGTGTCATAATATTGTGTGTACATAGTATGTGCAGTCTTCTGTTTTAACACGACTGTAGAATATATATATATATATATATATTTTTTTTTTTTAAATTAAAATCACATTGCCTCCTGGACCTCTCGTACATTATCACAGTACTGTCTCATCCTGTTTACTATAAATGTAGTCAATGCTGACATTAGACCATAAAATAAAAGGTATATTTTTATTCAGTCAATTTGCAAAAAAAAAAATTAGTCCATATGGGAAAATGTAGTTCATAGGGATATTTAATGCTTTTTGGGGATTTTAAAAGCACCTTTTTTTTTTTTTATAAACAGTTGCATTTATAATAGTTGTAGATTCACGCCATACAATGTTTTTTCTTCCGTTTCCCCTGTTGCCCCTTATTTCCATCTCTCCCCTTGCCATCTGTATCAGGGTGTAAGGTCATTCAGGTTGACATAGACAAAATAAATCTGTGTCCAGCAGCTACTTTTCAGCTGCTGATTGAGGCCAACTCCCATATTGTTTGGCCATGATTTCAGCCTGGCAGAAACCAGTGCATCGCCCCGCTTTGCTCGGGACAGTCCCGATTTTGGCAGAATTAAGGACCGCAAGCTTGTGGTCCTGATAACACTGCTCTTTCAGCTAAGAGGCTAGCAGGGGAGTATGGGAAATGTAGTCCTATAACATCTAGAGGGCTGCAATTTCCCCACCACTGATGAAGAGGATGGCACTTTAAATAACCTGCAAGGAAGATTTAAAATGGCTGTATCACCTAAGCGTTGTTTTTACGGTGCATGTAGTAAATACATTTTTTTTTTAATTGAAAATAATCTATACAACGCGTTGTTGTTTTTTTTAAAGGTGTCTGTGAAATCTCCTGTTTATGACATCATCACCTGTGGCTTGATATGCAAATTACACATTTCCTATTGAAAACCAATACATCATTGAAAACCAGCTTGCATAATCAGGCCACAGGCGATGTCATAAACAGAAGACACCACAGATGTATTTAAAATACATTTTTTCCCTAATTTTGGCATCTGCTTTCAATTTTAATAACACCAGGTATAGATAATTTTCAATATCTTTTTATTCTCTGCATGAACAGTAAAAAAAAAAAAAAAATTTGATTTGCTAATTCATTCCCCTTTAGAGTTGAATAGGAGGTTAGATGTCAGCCAACCCCAGCAAGAGAGATTGTTGCATTCTGACACTTGGCAGGCTGGTCTTGAACACTGAGTATGGGAAGAGAGAGTCAGACATGACATAGTTGCCAACTGTCCCGGATTTGCGTAGATTGCGATCGTGGGACAGTCCCTGGAAACTGGGCTGTCACGCGATCGCGGCAGGCCACTGTGTCACGTGACGTCACGCGGTGACGTCACGTTACCTGGTGACCCACTGCGATCGCGAGATAGCCCAGTTTCCTGGGACTGTCCCGAGATCGCGATGTACGCGCGGCTGTGTGAGCTATGCTCACAGCTTCATTTTTTTTACTTTCTTTTTTTTTTTTCTTCAGCCGGATATGACAACTAGTCATATCCGGCTAATGTACTTCCCTCCTCCGTGCAGGAGGGAAGCCCGCAGCACAGAGGATGCGACAGGGACCAAGAGGTGAGTACTGGGGAAGGGGGTGGAGGGAGGGTGACTAATGGGCAAAATAACACTGAGAAATGAATTGGCATGATAAGACTCACAGATGATGATGGGCATAATAAGGCTCACAGATGATGGGCATGATAAGACTCACAGATGATGATGGACATGATAAGACTCACAGATGATGATGGGCATGATAAGACTCACAGATGATGATGGACATGATAAGACTCACAGATGATGATGGGCATGATGAGACTATTTTTTTTTTTGGGAAAAGGTGGCAACCCTATGTGCTATGTTTAATATTGTTATTAAGTCTTAGTATATTGATTTATGTGTATAATTCTGTGAGGAGACCACTCTGATTACAATATATGGCACAGGGAGTAGAAGGACAATAGTTTACCCTCTGTGCAGATAGCCTGTCTGCTGCTTTACTGTGATCTAAATTAATTATGATGTGGTCTTCCATATTAACCAAAATGTTAAAAAGAATTTCCAGGGACACTTTGCAGCTTGGCTTCCAAATGACCACACCTCCTTTCAAAAGTTCTGCCCACTCGATATAATTGCGCCGCACAGCTAACACGGAGCACCTGCGTTTGTATTTCTGGGGTTAGTGTGCTCCGAGCAGAGAGCACAAAAACCCCAGAAATAAATCCGAAAGACAACGCTGCGTTGAATTCGGCAACAGAGTCACTCACTCTGTTGCCAATTCAACAAGCACGAAAAGTATACGAATTTTCATATACTTTTCGTGCTTGTTGAATTGGCAACAGAGTGAGTGACTCTGCTGCCAAATTCAACGCAGTGTCGTCTTTAGGATGTAACGACGTCTCGGGTATTTCTGGTGGGTTTGTGTGCTGCTCACTTACACTAACATACACACACTCTCACTCACACTGACATACACACTCACACTGACATACACACACTCTCACTCACACTGACATACACACACTCACTTACACTGATATACACTCACTCACACTGACATACACTCACACTGACATACACACTCACTTACACTGATATACACTCACTCACACTGACATACACACACTGACTTACACTAACATACACACTCTCACTCACACTGACATACACACACACTAACTGTTTATCTTACCTGCTCAGTGCTGCATGCATCTCTGTGCTTTGAGCTCCTCGTGTGAAGGAGAGACTTAGCCAATCACGGGAGACCTCCTTCAATCAAGCTCCACCAGAAAAAAAGAAAAAGACCGCTGCACTGAGCAGCAAAGTGCCGCCTGTGCCTGGGTGCCACCTGGGGCAGCTGCCCCACTCTGCCCCATTATAGGGCCGGCCTTGACTTTGACCACAGCCAATTTGACCATTAGTATGCCACTATTAGACTGCCCATTAATTTGCCACAGCCAATTTTCCCATTATGCCAGTGGTGTATCTTGGTTTTGTGCTGCTCTAGGCAGACAACATTTGGGCACTCCCCCCCACACCCACGTTGCACACCCACGACATGACCTATAACCCACGTTGTACACCAAGAACATGCCCCATCACCCCCTTTACATGCCCCCATTACATACACATTACATGCCCCCATTACAGTCTTTAGCAGTGGACATGATGCCTCGACCCAATTTTTCTAAAGTCGCATTGTAAAAAAACTGTATGTTAATGTAAGTGTTTTTATTATTATATGTAACTATTTTCATATGACATTCAACTATTTGTATATGTAATAAAAAATGTTATTGCAAAGTTGCATTTCTTGTTTTTATTCCCTTTTTCAGCAGCCACATTGCACCCAAAGGTTCCCAATGTTCCTGACATGTCCTGTGGTTAAACGAGGGGTTTTCGCGATCAACAATCGTGAAAACCACTCTGATGGTGCTGGTCTATTGCCTCTATGTCGAGGCAATAGTCAGCACCGAAATTTGGTCTCTGGGTCACCCACGATCGCCCCACGGAGCAATCGTGGGCGCCATATTGATGGAGCAGCATGCCCTGGCAATATGGCTGTGCCCTCTTGTGGTCAGAGCTTCGGAAGTTAAAAACATTAGTATGTCAGTATTATTTTGCCATATGCCCGTATTACTTTTGCCATTAATATGCCAGTATTACTTTTGCCATTAATATGCCACAGTCAATTTGCCCAATAATATGCCAGTATTGATTTGTCATTAATATGCCCCAGCTAATTTGCCCAATAATATGCCAGTATTATTTTGCCATTAATATGGCCGTATTATTTTGCCATTTATTATGCCACAGCCAATTTGCCTAATAATATGCCAGTATTATTTTGCCAATTAATATGCCACAGCCACTTTGCCCAATAGTATGTCAGTATTATTTTGCCATTTAATATGCCTCAGCCAATTTGCCCAATAATATGCCAGTATTATTTTGCCATTTAATATGCCCCAGCCAATTTGCCCAAAAATATGCCAGTATTATTTTGCCATTTAGTATGCCAAAGCCAATTTGCCAAATAATATGCCAGTATTTGCCATTAATATTCCCCAGCCAATTTGCCCAATAATATGCCAATATTTGCCATTGATATTCCCCAGCCAATTTGCCCAATAATATGCCAGTATTATTTGGCATTAATAAGCCCCAGCCAATTTGCCCAATACATGTCCCCATCTCCCCAGGAGTTACCTTTTTCCCTGGTGGCTAGTGGCAGGCAGCATGGTCTCCTCCTGTTCGGCTCACCAATGGTTGTGCTGAGAGGTCACATGACCTGTCGGCGTCTGACGTCAGATATGGTATGTTTATATCCCACACACTGCCCTCATATTAACCCCTGCACAGGGCAATAAATGCCCTCAGTATGTACACGAGGTTATGTCTCACACACTGCCATGATATATATCCCTGCACAGGACAATTCATATAACCTTATGTACATACTGGGGCCTATGTATTGCCCTGGTCATAGAGGGCCGGCCTTAGGGGTGTGCGACCGCACAGGATGCGACGCCCCAGGGTGCTAATGCCCGCCACTTTAAAAAAAAGTTTCTCGGCAGATGCACTGGCTGGGGAGATCAGAAGATCTCCCCTCACCAGCCCTCTGCATGGCCACACTGAAAGATCCGGCAACGGGCGGACATCACAGAGTGCGAGGTGAAGATCCGTCCCCACTGTGTGAAGCAATTGCTTCACTGGGAGCAGCAGCCAGCATGAGCTCTGCAGAGCTCAGTAAGAGCTGTTCATGCTCCCTGCGTGTGGTGATGATTCAGAGAATCAAAGGTGATAACAGAAACAGGAGAAAGAAGAAACTTACAGCTAAACACAAACATCCCAGACATGTCAAAACAGCCCTTGTCACCAAGGGAAAGACAAGGTCAAAAGGTCATGTCACTAAACCAAACTTGCCAAGGCAACTTATTTTTCTGATTGGCTGAATATAAATCTAGCCAATCCAACCAATTTTTGGAGTGTCTTTAAAAACATGACCCCATGTCAAGAATTGGCCAGCGACAGGGAGGAGCGATAACGTGAACGCGCACGCACGCTCGGAGTAAGGGCGCCGAGAGAGTGAAGGAGAGATGCGACCTATAGACTGCCTGAACTAACTCCGCAGAAAAGCGCGATTCTTACGGGCTGTCTGGACTTCACCCCGAGGGAGTGCTCTACGGACCAGGCGAGGTACTATAGCAGGCAAAACTGTGCCATATCGCTGGAAGTCCCGCTATATTAAGGAAGAGGAAGCAGAAAAACAGAGGTATCTCATCAGACGGAGACTACAACGGCTTTAGGAGACTCCAACCAACCAGGGCTGGAGGAGTGGATAACAGCCAAAGCGCTCCATACCAGACTATCCCAGGACTCAGTGCTGTATTTACCGCGAGGCATCCTAGGCGGAAGCCTATGGCGGCAAATTTGGGGGGGCGGCAGCGCCCCCCAGCACTGAAAAAAAATAAAATAAAAAAAATCCGGCCCTTTAAAAAAAAAAAAAGACCGCGCTTGCAGGCAGAGACGGAGGTGAGAGGGGATCGGAAGATCCCCCCTCACCAACACTCTGCCTGCCAGGCTGCATGGGGAGCCGAACAGGCAGCACAGAGAAACCTCCGTGCTGCCTGTTCTGCTCCCCGTGCAGTGTGCCGACACGGAAGTGCCGACAGTCACGTGACGGGCGCGCTGACGTCATACGCGCGCCCGGTCACGTGACCTGCCGGCACAATCGCCGGGAAGCCGAACAGGCAGCATGGAGGGACCATGCTGCCTGCCACCAGGGAAAGGTAAGTGCTGATGGGAGACAGTGTGTGTGTGATGGGAGACAGTGTGTGTGACTGAGTGTGATGGGAGTCAGAGTGTGTGTGATGGGAGTCAGAGTGTGTGTGTGTGACTGAGTGTGATGGGAGTCAGAGTGTGTGTGATGGGAGACAGTGTGTGTGACTGAGTGTGATGGGAGTCAGAGTGTGTGTGATGGGAGACAGTGTGTGTGTCTGAGTGTGATGGGAGTCAGAGTGTGTGTGATGGGAGTCAGAGTGTGTGTGATGGGAGACAGTGTGTGTGACTGAGTGTGATGGGAGTCAGAGTGTGTGTGATGGGAGTCAGAGTGTGTGTGTGTGACTGAGTGTGATGGGAGTCAGAGTGTGTGTGATGGGAGACAGTGTGTGTGACTGAGTGTGATGGGAGTCAGAGTGTGTGTGATGGGAGACAGTGTGTGTGACTGAGTGTGATGGGAGTCAGAGTGTGTGTGATGGGAGACAGTGTGTGTGACTGAGTGTGATGGGAGTCAGAGTGTGTGTGTGTGACTGAGTGTGATGGGAGTCAGAGTGTGTGTGATGGGAGACAGTGTGTGTGACTGAGTGTGATGGGAGTCAGAGTGTGTGTGAGGGGAGACAGTGTGTGTGTCTGAGTGTGATGGGAGTCAGAGTGTGTGTGATGGGAGTCAGAGTGTGTGTGTGTGTGTGACTGAGTGTGATGGGAGTCAGAGTGTGTGTGATGGGAGACCGTGTGTGTGACTGAGTGTGATGGGAGTCAGAGTGTGTGTGATGGGAGACAGTGTGTGTGACTGAGTGTGATGGGAGTCAGAGTGTGTGTGATGGGAGACAGTGTGTGTGACTGAGTGTGATGGGAGTCAGAGTGTGTGTGATGGGAGACGGTGTGTGTGACTGAGTGTGATGGGAGTCAGAGTGTGTGTGATGGGAGACAGTGTGTGTGACTGAGTGTGATGGGAGTCGGAGTGTGCGTGATTGGAGTAGGAGTGTGTGACTGAGTGTGATGGAAGTGTGAGCTTGATGTGAGTCTGAATGATGGGGCATGTCTTAGGTGTGTAACGTGGGTGTGCAGCTTGGGTAGGGGGGGTGCCCGGATTTTGTCTGCCTAGGGCAGCACAAAATCAAGATACACCACTGCCAGGACTGCAGTGCTCGGAGAGAGTTTTTGTGAAGGAACCACCGCGGAAGTGTGGAGCGGTCCCCAACTTGATCCCCCAAAAGAGGCTGCAGCAGAGTATTGGATAAGTAAAATTATTTCCTCTTCCTTAAAACTATTTCAGTTTTATATGGTTTCCTGGCTGGCGAGAACCCTCATGTAACCCACATCATATAACTGAAAGTGCTTAAACGGAAAATTGAATCGAACAGAGCCCTTGATATACGCTGGTTCTTGGGAAATAGGACAGTCCTAGGAGCTATCATTACAAAACTGAGACCTTTTTCATATACTCAGCCCCACCAGGGAAATAACTATTTATTCAGCAAATCAATTCACGAACTGCTGGAATATATAGAACCTTGATATTTAAACAAGCTGGGAATTGCCAAGAGCGGGGGAAGCAGGGAGGGGAAGATAATATAAAAAAAATTTTTTACCCCAACCCAACAGAAAAATGTAAACATTTCGGCAACCAGCTTGCCCTCCCCTAGAACAGAAGAGAGTACAGTGAGAAATACTCCCAAGGAAAGAACTCCAGACTCTTCAATGGAGCTGGAGCAGATGATTACTCCTGACTTCCTAAAAAAATCCTTGGAAGCACAATGGGAATTAATCAAAACAGAAATCCAAGTGAATGCAAGAGACACAAAATTAGATATAAAGAAGGATATCATGGCCATGGGTACAAGAGTTAGCGAGATGGAAGAGAAAATCGAATCTATTAAAGCAAATGAGACCAAATCCCAGGAAAAACAAGACAGCTTAGGGAAAAAGGTTGAATCATTGCAAGAAAAGCTAGCCGACCTAGAGGATAGGGCACGTAGAAACAACTTACGTTTCCGTAACATTCCAGAGACAGACAGCCAAGAAAAATTAGAGTCATATTTAATGGGACTATTCGCAACAATGGCGGTAAGGGAAAACACTCCCCAAAATATTATGGAGAGATCTCATAGATTAGCTAGACCTAAAGGTATATCTGATACTCTCCCACGGGACGTAATAGTGGCCTTATCCTCTTATAGAATGAAAAAAAAAATCATGGACACATTTGTAGCATGGAAAGATAAACCAAAAGAGTATGAAAATATAAATGTGTACCAGGATTTGTCCTATCGTACCAGAATGGCAAGAAAAAGCTTTGGTCAAGTAACTGCAGAATTACGGGAAAGAGGAATAACATATACATGGGTATTCCCTCCCTGCATAATTATATATAAAGAGGGGACCAGACACGTCCTTAGAAATAAAGAAGGGGCAAAGAATTGGCTCGAAAGAGAAGGATAGAGGTAGAATAAGATTGACAGAGGGATGAGAAGGGAGGAGGGGGGAGAGGGAAGGCACGGGGGGGAAGGGGGAGGGTGGATACAAGATTAGGCAGGAGTTAGGGAGGAGGAACGGCAAGAAGGGGAGTTGTATCCCCACTATTGGGCGGTCAAGAGATAGGGCACACAGGATAAGGGAAGAAATATGAACACAATTTTCATCTTGACACAGCAAGTGGTAATTACAGGAGAACTCACAATTATAATATTAGTATACTCCACATTTTACACATTTAGTATTATAATATAGAATTAAGTACAAGATTGATAACACAGAATTACACGCCCCATCACACCAGCACATGGGATATAGATAACATTTCAAGCAAAAAATAGACTCATGCTTGCTACAGGAAACACACTGGAAAAAAATGATGTACATAAGATGAGATTTCAGGGATACAAAGTAATTACGTGCTCAGCAATGGAGACAGAAAAAAAAAGAGGTACAGCAATCATGGTAGCCGAAACTCTATCGATAGAGATATTAAGTTTGGAAAACGATATTGAAGCAAGATATAACATATTAGTATGTAAGATCAATCATAGTCCATATACGATAATAAATATGTATGCCCCTAACTCGAACCAAATGTCTACGATCACTTTGCTGATGGGGAGAATTGAAAGGATCCAATAAGGCCCTCTTGTTTGGGCAGGGGACTTTAATTTAGTAATTGAACCAATGATGGCTAAAAGTATCCCTAGAGGTAGTTCAATATCGAAGAATATTAATAGACAAGCCCAAGATCTGAGGAGATTTCTAAAGAAAAAACGCTTATACGATGTGTGGCGGACCCTCCACCCGGATCTCAGGGATTACACATACTGGTCTAAAGTACACAATTCCTACTCTAGAATAGACTTGGTTCTGGGGGATTTGCTTATGACAAGGATGATTAAAAAAATAATGATAGTAGAAACACCATGGTCGGACCACAATGCTATAAAATGGAACTTACAGGAGACCAGAGATGGAGGGGAGCGATCGGCTTGGAGATTAAATAATAAGTTAATAGAAATAGAAGAAAATGTAAAATTGTTACAAGAGACAACAGATTACTATTTCAAAGAAAATGTATCCACAGAAGTACCAATGGATAAGATCTGGGCAGTATATAAATGCGTAATTAGAGGACATTGAATTCAATTAGGTACCATTAGGAAAAAACAAAACGGGCCTTCTGTAGTAGACTTATATATAGAGTTGGGAAACCTGTCGGAAACAAATAAAGAATCACCAACGCAACCAACAATGATACGTATAAAAGAGGTGAAAGCGTTAATAAACAAAAAACTAATGGAGGAGGTAAAAGAAAACCTGGAGAAATTGAATCAAATGTATTACTCTAAGGCTAATAGAGCAGATAAAAATCTTAGCGCTAAATTAAAGAAAAAGACGGCGTCCCAGCGAATATATAGGATAGTACATAAAGGGAAAACAATCTACAACCCAGAAGGAATTGGCAAGGCATTTGCAGAATTTTACTATTCCATGTTCAACTTGGACTCGGAAGCTAGAGAACCACAGATATTAGAATATCTGGAATCATGCCATTTACCTAAACCAGTTGGTTTAGGACCAGATGAGTGTCCTAAACCAACCAATAACAGAACAGGAAGTAAATCAAGCAATAGATAAAATAAAATTAAAGAAAGCCCCTGGCCCAGATGGCTTTACAGGATATTTTTATAAAAAAAATGAAGATGAATATAAGTAACTTTATGACACACCTGTTTAACAGTATAGTGAACAGTGGTAACATAAATCCAGACTTGCTTAAAGCTAACATAGTCCCGATCCCGAAGCCAAACAAAAACCCAACACTGATAGAAAATTACCGCCCAATCTCACTGATCAATGAGGACATTAAACATTTTTCATCAGTACTGGCAGATAGAATTAAAACCAGTATCTCCTCGCTGATACACAGAGAACAAACAGGTTTTATCCCAGGTAGGAAGGCCGCTAACAATATTAGAACTTTAATAAATCTTATAGCTCTAACTAGAATTAAAAAGAAACCAACAGTTATACTATCTTTAGATGCGGAAAAAGCCTTTGACCGGGTTGGGTGGAGATTCATATTTAGTACGTTGAGGGTGTTTGGATTTGGGATCTGGATGGAAAAAGCAATAAAAACATTGTACTCAGGACCATCTGCCAGGATAATAGGGGGGGGGGGGATAAGATCCCCCTGGTTCCAAATAAGCAATAGAACCAGACAGGGATGCCCTTTGTCCCCCCTCCTATACGTCATGGCATTAGAACCATTAGCACAACGTATCCGAGAGAATAAAGATATAGAAGGAGTGAAATGTGAAGGAAGACAGTATAAGCTAAATTTATATGCAGACGATGTAACAGTAATTATGGCAGACCCAATACAATCAGTAGACAGGCTAATGGAGGAAATAAAAACCTATGGGCAAATTTCAAATTATAAATTGAATGTGTCCAAATCAACTTGTATGGGACTACATCTGTGGGGAAAAGGATAGAGATACAATAAGATCTAAATTTAAGTTCAACTGGACCAAAGATATGATATAACATCTGGGAATCCTATTCCCATCAGAGATAGATACAATGGCGGAAATTAACTTCGGACAACTGATAAAAAAAAGGCGCGGGAATTATTGAACAATTGGATAAATCTTGAGATCTCATGGTGGGGCCGCATCAATACAATCAAAGCATACGTATTGCCGAAATGTATATATATATTCGAAGCATTCCCATGTTTAGTCCCGACATCACAAATAAAAGAATTACAAAATATGTTTTTAGACTTCATATGGAGGGAAAAAAAAGCTAGAATTAAAAGAAGTCTCTTATATCGGGATATAAAGCATGGGGGCCTAGCTATACCTAATGTTAAAAAGTATCACAACGCCGCCATCCTGAAACACATAAGTAAATGGTTTAATGAAATAAAGAACAAAACGGAAGGATGGAGAGAGATAGAAAGATGATTAACATACCCAATCTCTCTATATTGCCCTGGCTAAACTCAAACTCAAAAGGTAAAGGTAGCCAGATCAAAGGAAACAGAACGGTAAAAGGAATATTAAAATTCTGGGACAAATTTAAAACACAATACAAATTAGACTGGGACAATAGTATAAGGATAGAAGGGTCGATAAAGTTATTGGAATATAAGATAGAAGATCTTAATCTCAGTAAGTGGGAACAAAAAGGTATCTTGAAGTTTTCTGAGATAATTAAGGAAAACTCAATTTTACCATTTCCAGAACTTTCCCAAAGATTTGATTTAATAACAGAAGACATTTTTAAAAACCTAAGAATTAAAAATTACATCAAAAAGAATAATTGTAAAGAAGACGAAGATATTGAAGGACTAAAACTGCTGATGGCCCAGAATAATAAATTGAGTACATATTTAAAAAAAACCCTAATGGCAGGACAAAAACAGGAAATATACGAGGATATAAAAATGAGTATAAAAAAATGGGCAACAGGACCTAGCAGAAAAAATAGACCCCGAGGTGTGGCCTGAGATAATCCCTAAAATTAAAAGCAACATACACTGGCTAAATCTTATCGAACTACAATACAAACTTATGTACAGAACATACTTAGTTCCAACAAAAATTAACCAAATATATCCGAATCAGGATCCACTGTGTTGGAGATGTGGGAACCAAATAGGCTCCTACATACACATCTGGTGGAACTGTAGCAAAATCCCAAAATTATGGAATCCTAAGGTGTATACTTAAGATGGACATCCCAATTATTCCAGGTGTGGGGCTCCTCCACCTTGAATGGACACAGCTGGGAAAGGAAAACAGATACATACTAGCACACCTACTTATAGCTACAAAGATCCTAATAGCTAGAAACTGGAGGGGAAAAGAGACCCCAAACTGGGAACAATTAAAAAAACAAGTAACATACCAACTACAAATGAAAGATAGGGGGAAAATAGTCCAAAACAAAAGCTGGAATAAATGGAAACAATATATAAATGAATAAGGATGTAAGTTAAGAAAAAGCCCTGAATGTAAAAGAAAACAGAAGACTTAAAAATACGTACATAGAAAAAGCAGAAATAAATCTAAATATGAGTACGTATGAAGGATAGAACTAGGGATGTCCTCACTCTCTCCTCCCACCTACCCCCAGGGTCATTTTGGAATAGACAGGGGAGCCGTAGGAGGGTAATCTGTGTCAGTTTTTGGGCGTGTGTTAGATGTTGTATGTATGTATTGGCCAAAGCTGGGCAAAAAACAAAGACAGTTGAAAGATATAAAAGATGAATTGTACATGGTACTGATATATGCATTCGACTGTCTTAATATACAGTTTTTATATGTGGAATTAAATGAAAATGTTAAATAAAGAATGATATATATATAAAAAAAAAAAAACATGACCCCATGTGCCGTTCAGAACCAACCACAATTAAAACAAATAATGAAGTTCTACAATCTCCAGTGGCAATAGCAAATAAATTCAATAACTATTTTGTTTGATGCAACACCACTCTTATAGCAAAACACCACAATGAAGATCATGGCAGACAAGTCACTATCAATATCACCCCTGGCCAAACACCATGCAAAATTAGAATTTTCTCCTATATCAGATAGTGAAATAGTAGCGCATCTCCTCAATCAAAAACTGAAATTATAATGTAGGCCGGACCTACTTCCATTAACGCTACTGAGTCTGAGTGCACCTGTTACTGCGCGACTCATTGCCTACTTAATCAATGTGTCCTTGTCCTTCAGTTATGTCCCGAAAGCCTGGAAAAAAGAGTTCTCCCCATCCACAAAAATGGTGATGTAAACACAGTGTCAAACTACAGGCCTATCTCACTGCAACCTATCCTTTCTAAAATCCTGGAAAAATGTGCCCATGATCAACTGTGCGAGTATTATCAACGGTCCAACTATCCAACCTCGCTCAATATGGGTTTCGGTCAAATCAATCCATGATTACTGCTGTCTTAATGGTGAGCAATGAAATCCAGAGTGGTATGGAGAGTGGTGAACTTAAGGGTGCAGTTTTCCTAGACTTTGAAAAGGCCTTTGATACGGTTCATCATGATCTTTTGCTAAACAAGCTTAATTGTTCCGGTATAAATGAGAGGTCGCTCTGCTGATTTGGTTCATACTTGTCTGCTAGAACTCAAAATGTGTCCATTGCCAATACTGCCTCCCTACCGTTGCCAATCAAGTGTGGAGTGCCTCAAGGATCCATCCTTGGGCCACTGCTTTTCTTACTATTTATAATAGTATTGGTGTGTGACCTGGCTCATGTGCATATGTATGCTGATGATGCAGTAATTTATGCGAGTGGTACTAAACTATCACAAGTGGAATCTGTACTAGAGGGTCAGTTTTCTAAAGTTGAAAATTGGATAGCTAGCAACAAAGTATTCCTCAACCCTGAAAAAATGTGTCCATGTTGTTTGGGACAAATGCTAAGCTACTTAAATTAAACAATCCTCACATAAACATCAAGACCAAATCCAGTTATAACCTGAGATAGGTAAATTCATATAAGTATCTTGACATGTGGCTAGGCCCAAACTTATCTTTTGGTCTCCATATTGTCAAGCTTGTGTCAAAGCTATATCCTAGGATTGGCTTTCTGCATAGAAACAAATCAAACCTCGATTCCACAGTAAGGAAATGTATCGTGCAGCAAATGTTAATTTCCGATCTTCGACTATGGAGATGTTGTATACAATTCAGCACCACAGACTCATCTCGGTATACTCGACACTCTGTACAAAACATTGTGCCGTTTTGCACTACTCTCCACCTAGCGTGCCTAGTGCATAACCACTTCTCTGGAAAGCTCCCCCTCTACCTGAGCAGCATGCTCACTCTTAATCCCTGCACATCCTACAATCTCAGATCCTGCACCAGCCCCTCACTAGCGATCCCTCACTTCAAAAAGGAAGCAGGTCGAGGTGCTCCTCATATGTGGAATAGCCTCCCTGATTCTGCCAAATCATTCTCTAGTCTAAAGTCCCTGAACATTAGTGTCTCCCAAATTCTCAAAATAGAATGTATCTGTTATTAGTTTACAAATTCCTTTGTATACTGTACATGTTGTTCCTTTTTTGTATTAATAAAGATTTACCCTGTATGTTCTCCTTCCAACTTGTTTAAATATATGTATGTATGTATTTTTAATATATTGTTAAATGTGTAATTCCATTCTGGACTGGGTCCCCAGGATATACTTGAAAACAAGAGAAATCTCACTTTATTCTTCCTGGTAAAAAACTTTGTAAATAAATGTCTGTGCATTGCATAGACACCATGCAGCCTTCTCGTGCGGAGATGCTGGTTAAGGGAGATCTTTTGATCTCCCCAGCTATGGTCTCTACCAGCAGGAGCTTTATTTTTTTTAAAGGACTGGGGCCCAAGCGGACCTCCTAGCCCTGACAGGCCCGTGTCAGGAGTATCGCCTGTCACCCCCTGATGGCGGCCCTGTCCATGGGTGTTGCAGTGAGTAAATCGTTAGAATTTATACCTAAGGGCAGTGGGAAATTTAACACATGAAATAGTACTAGTGTGCCATGGCTGTAACTACTGTCAGTGGGAGATAATGTAACAGGATTATAGAATCTGTTTATCAAATTCCTTCCTGTCAGGTTTAATTCAGTGCAGGCCACAGGGATATTAAAGAGGAGGTTACATTATAATCTATAATCATGACAATCAAAGAAACACTATCCATGTGACACATTAAATCAGGAAACAATGCTATTTTCCACATTTACACATGTCTAATACTATAAACCTCTAAATACTGAAGTATTTAATTTCTGTGGCTGCTCATGCATAAAGTTCCTTTACATAATTTTATTATTACATATAACACTTATAAACTATTCCTAAACATAGAACTGATATACAAAGATAGACAGTAAAGTTTGCTTAACTATTACAATATACATAATATATTATGCCGGTGAGAATGCTCAGGTGGATAATTTATTCTTTATTGTCAGACCCAGAGACCCAAGACAGGGTCTGGTGCTGTGAACTGACCCAGGGGAGTTTTATTACTCTGTGGCTGTTTAATCCGAAAGGTAGTTTGGAAACAGGCATGGAGATTTATTCATCAATCGACTTTATCTTTTTAGGAAAAAAGACAATGTTGGAGGCAAGGAGTAGAAATTGCTGGGTGTCTTGGGTGACCATTCAGGGTTCCAATATATATGCACAGTATCTCACTCCTAGTTTACTGGAGAAAATAACATGAAAGTATATAAGGGTCCACTCAGATAAGAGATTCAGATATCAAATTAAGGATACTCCAGGAGACCACCAAAGTAAACACCTCTGGAGTATGGCTGCTGAAATGATAGCCTTGGTTGTCCCCATAGACCCCTATGTGATGATCTTCTGCTTATTTCGGTGCCATTTCAGGAGGACTTCGTCTATTAAGGAAATAGCTTGAAGTTCTCCCATAGAGGTCAATGGGAGGACTATGGTTAAAGGTAAAAAAAAGCTGAAGTCACCCGTAAAAATACATACAAAAAAATTAAACAAACTAATATAAATATTGAGGGGTAAAATCCTGGCATATTGAGAGGCTAAATCCTGTCATATTAATTGGCAAAAGCCTGGCATATTGATTGGCAAAATCCTTGCATATTGGCAAACAAATGGCATATTGAGGGGCAAACGAATGGCATATTGAGGGGGCAAAATACTGGCATATTGAGGGGCAAAATGGAATATTAATTGGCAAAATCCTGGCATATTGAGGGGCAAAATCCTGGTATATTGAGGGGCAAAATACTGGCATATTAATTGGCAAAATACTGACTTATTGAGTGGCAAAATATTACTGGCATATTGACCAACAGCTCCGAACCACCCTCCATATTACACTGGACTGGGATAACATGCTTGTGAGGGTAGTGAGGACTAGTCTGTCCCTTTAATACCTGGCCAGTACCATAACTCTCACCATATTGCCAAGGATAGCATAAAATCATACATAATGATGACCATAAACAAACCATCAATTAACCAGGCCCACCACAACAGTTGCCATGTCTGGCATTGTTGGTCAGTGTGCATGTTTTCACTGAATTCCATTAAATCAGCAAAGAACTCAGGCAATCTATGCCCACAAAATAATGAATAAAATAGAAAGGGACAAAGCAACATTCCACCCTCTTACTAGGTTCTCAAGTCTGAACCTCTAAAAGTTCCGGGTCTCGCGTGCTATCAGTTTGACTGCCACAATCTAGTTGTATTATTTTTTTCAAATCTTTCACCAAAATTCAGTATTTTATTGAAGGAAAGCAATCTAAAAGTAGAGCAATCACCATGGAAACTAATGGATTATTTCTGCTTCTTGCTCTTCTTTTGGAATGTTACCTCAGAACTCCTTTTTATAAGAAACCCTCAATGTCTTTGATCACTGTTATTTTTAAAATGGACGCAAATCATCTTCTCCTTCTACAAAACCCTGCAAGAAAATGTCTTAAATATAAACACCTGTTTATGACTAGATTATCTTGACAACAAGAAAAATAGCGGCACCAATGTATAAACCTGCATGTCCAGGTTTTCGTAAGATAATTATTAACTGTATCTCAGAAAGTTAGATATCCTCCACAATGTATATTAACCAACTGGCCTCCAGAGCATCATGAAAAATGTAGTCCACAACAGCTGGAGTACCAAAGATTAGCTATTCTTGTTTTAGAACATATATTTATGCTGCTTAATAGGATACAAGACAAATAAGCTGCATGAGGATGATTGGAGTGTGAGTTGAATGACCTTGGGCCCAGCGGAGCAGCACTGCAAGGCCACCCTCAATGGACGGATGAATACATTTAATTTGACAATGAACACTGCTCCGTATACTGGAGACTTTCTGGTTACAGTACACAGATGCTATTATAGAGGCCAGCAAGCCAATATAAATGGAAAATGATAATAATATACAATATGTGAGATGCCAAGTCTTGTTGTAAACAGAGGTTATTATAAGCCTGGCACAGTTTGTGATGAGAATAACACAGACTGAGTGTGGATTGTTGAGTTATGGGGTCAAAGGAAAGTGAACATCTACAGTCTGCATTTGACTCTTGCAGGATAGCATCACTGATGACACAGTCAGGAGAGATCTCCCTACATCTTTCCATAGTGGGTGATGTCGATAAACCATAGAAGGGGTGGTAAAACTGAATATTACCAAGGAGCCATAACCCAACTCCCCCAGGTTAGGTGGCCACATTGCAGGACATAACTTAGGGACAAGACCCCTGGTAGTTTGGCACAGCATAAATGGACAGGGATATGTATAAGTGAAGAGAAGGGTGTTTAGCTGTCAGGCAGGGGGAGGGGTTAGGGGCAGTGAGTGGTTACAAAGATTTGATTTTCTCGCCATTTCAGCACCTCCCGCTCACCCATCCCCTATTTAAGTATCATTATGTGATTTTTACTGTTTGATATTAACCCCTTGGCGACACAGGAAGGACAAGGTCCGTCCTGTGTGCCGAGGCGTTAGTGACACCTAGTCCGTCCTGTGTCTAAACGAGCACTGAAAGCGGAGTTTTTCTGCTTTCAGTGCTCTAATGGTATTGTAATGATGCTTCCGTATGGAAGCATCGTACAATACTGAAAAAAATGCCCGGTGGCATTTCGATCGCTCCGGAGAGCGATTGAAATGCCGGTTTTAAAGGCACAGTGCCTTTAAAACGCGGGCATTTCAAAAACGTTTTGAACATTTCGCAAGTCGAGGCAATCAGGAACACAAAAAAAAATGCACGATCTTGGTCACTGTGTGACCAAGATGGTGCTGCCCTTCTAAGGGCAAAAGCACAGGAGGCAGGAAGTACCTGCTTCCTGTGCTCTTCCTGCAGTCACACGATTGCTTCTTCACAGAGGCAATCAGTGACTGCAGGCACACTGACAAGCAGTGGGGATGCTCTGATGAGCATCCCCACTGCCTGGTCAGATCAATATTAACCCTATATTGATCTGACCAGTTAGGATCTGCCTCCCTCTCCTCACAATTTTTTTTAGTGAGGGAGAGAGACAGATCAAAGTTATAAAAGTAGGTAAAAGTAAAAAAAATAAAATAAATACACAACACACGAATAATAAAATAATAAAAAAATGTTCATTAAAGCAATTCCCTGCGTTTAATCCCTTCCCTGTCACTGATCTTGCGTAAGCAGTGATCGTGCACATCAGCGCATTTATTTTTGCTGTTTGTGCATTTTTCAGGGGTTAATTTTTTTTGTACTGTCATTTATTACAGTACTACAAAGGCTCTTCTAAGAGTTATTAACCCCTTCTTTGCCGTCGATCACTGCTTACGCAATGATATTGACGCCAAAGCAATTTTTATCTGTCTGCATATTTTTTTTTTTACACATACCCGCTAGGGGATTACATGTAAAGTAAAAATATTTGAGATTTTTTTTTTAAGCTGTCTGAGCGCATAGCGATCAGTAACAGTGAATTAGTGGCAAAGGCGGTTTGGTGACTGATTGTTTGGTCAGATCAAAATTGGTCGGATCAATATTCACAAATATTGATCTGCCTCCCTCTCCTCACTTACATTTTTGTGATGGAAAAAGACAGATCAGTATTAGTGATATAAAATAAAATTTTATAAAATTGTCAGGTTTTATGAAAGTCTTTCACTGTGTATTAACCCCTTCCCTGCCATTCATCACTGTATAAGCAGTAATCTTGCACAGCAACAGTATGTTTTGCTGTCTGCACTGTTTTATGGATTAATTTCTTTGTACTGTAATGTATTACAGTACTAGATAGGCTCTTCTAAGAGCTATTAACCCCTTCTGTGCTCGAGATCACTGATTCTGAGGCCGCGGACTTAGGGTTCGATTTTGACCCTGGTCAGCTTTCTGATACATCATCTAGTGATGTATCGGTGGCTGCTGAGCCCTTGCCAAAGGAGTGATGGGTGTCTACCTTTAAAAAATATATGATTTGGTGGGGGTAAATTACATTGGCTGGCTTCAAAGATATATCCCATATAGGACACGGACGCAAGTTGACTACATTTAAAAATTCCAAGTTGGAATTTTGAGATGAGCATCTCACAAATGTTGCCTTCTAGACAAAAAACAAACCAACAAACCTATGCATGGGTGCTATCCCTGTACTCGGGAGATGTTGCTGAACACATATTGGGTTGTTGTTTGTCAGTGACATATACCAGAATCTGTGAATTCATGCCTGAAATACAATGCATGTGGAAAAAAAAGTCCCAAAAAAGTACTACCACAAACTTTTACAAAGGCTGGTGGTAGAATTAGTACATATACAGTATTAAAATACCACCATTTGAAATACCTTAGAATGTCTATTTTCCAAAAATATATGGTTTGATGGGGTAAAATTCATTGGACGGCTTCAAAAATGTTCCAAATGGAACATGGGCGCAGGCTGACTACATGTCAAAATCCAGGTTGGAATTGCGCACCCCCTAAATGTGGCCTTTTAGCCCCAAAACAAACCCACAAACCCATGCATGGGTGGTATCCCTGTAATCAGGAGATGTTGCTGAACACATATTGAGGTGTTATTTGGAAATACCCCTTCACATTTTAAGGTAATATTTACCTAAATTGCAATCTATGTGAAAAATTAAAAAAAAAGATTTTTTGCTGCAAACCTTGGCAAAGATTGGTGGTAAAATGGCTACATGAAATGTGTCAAAATACCCCAAGTTAAATGCCCTGAGTGGTCTAGTTTTCAAAAATATGTACATGTTGGGGGTCATTCATGGATTTAGTACAGAAATCAGTGTTACAATGTCACTATCGCTAATTTTGAAAAAAAAAAGGATTTTAAAATAGCTTTGCACTACTTATAGTTCTGGCCCTGTAACATGAATAAAAAAGCACAAAAACATAAAACATGGGCTATTTCTGAACTCAGGACATATATTATAAACTATTTAGCAGTGAAATTTTTTTTATTTTTTTGCCATATTTTATTATTTTTTTTACATCAAATTATATGCTATTATCAAAATAATGGTATCAAAAGAAAGCCCTTCTTATAACGATAAAAACGATATATAGTTTGTGTGGGTACACTAAATGAGACAGAAAAAAATTACAGCAAAACACAAACACCTCAGAAATGTTAAAACAGCCTATGTCACCAAGCGTCGGACAAGCCAAAAAAGTCATGTCACTAAGGGGTTAATTTATTTTTCTTGTCACAGCCTGCTGGGGTATGGGTCCTTGCCAACCGGGGGGGTTAATACTGGAAAGAAGAGGTCTCATGGAAAATGAAAATAGAAATGGCGGTTCGGCCCTCCCCTAGCCTTTGCAAAGTATTACCACCAGCCAGACGTGCCCACTGAGCTAAAAGAGCCGGCTAGTGGTTAGCATGGTAAGATGGAGAGGTTATGTAAGGTCAGAGAAAACTATGACCATGTATAGTTAGCTATTGGTGTTAAGTGGCTGGCTGGGAGTAGTTTTATATGTAAGGCTGTATTTTATTGGAAGTTTAAAAGTTATGGTTGTGCCTAATACAGTTCCTAAGTCTGTGTTTTTGTAATAAAAAGAGCTGTGGCCTACTTTACACCAAAGTCAAGTCTTGTGTCCAATTATTGGGATGGCAAGGTGGGGGTGGATATGGTATACAGCGGCGACCCTCTTCCCTCTTCCTCCATACATGAACATTTTTTTTGCTGTTTCTATTTTGCTAACTCCTCCCCTTCACACACAGAACACTTCTAACCATACCCATTTTGTGAGGCAATGCTTCTTCGTCTTTCTCTAAATGATACAACACTTTTTTCAGAATGGCTCATTGCCCCACTGTTCATCCTATGGGTCACACTGCCCCCATAGCAGTTGGCACAAGGTAAATGTTATTTAACATTTAAAAGCACATGGATTGCAAAATCAGAAACAACACGGATTTACAAAACCATGGGTTTACTTCAGAGAGATCATACCAAACAAATAATATAGATGTTTTTTGATTGGGTGACGAAAATACAGGTGGGGATTAGCTTACATACAGGATGTCTCCCAAATCCAACCGTATGCCAGTGACCAGCAAATATAAAACAAGCAATTAGGTAGCACATTTTGCAGTATGAATCCAGTGATTCAGGGCAGGAAGGGCCGGCCTTAAGTGTTCCGGCACCCTGTGCGGACCTCCCCCGTGGTGCCCTCCCCATGCCTGTCACTTTCCTCTCCCTCCATGTATTTGTCTCTCCCTTCCCATGTTTGTCCCTTTCCTCTTCCTTGCCATATCTGTCTCTCTCCAACTCCCCCATACCTGTTCTCTCTCCCCCTCCTTCCCCATATCTGTTCTCTCTCTCTCCCATATCTGTTCTCTCTCTCTCCTCCCCATATCTGTTCTCTCTCTCCCCCCTCCCCCTATATCTGTTCTCTCTCTCCCCCCTCCTCCCCAAATCTGTTCTCTCTCTTGCCCTCCGTTTTCTTAACTCCTGCCTCTTCTGTTCTCTTCTCTCCCCCTCCTGTTCTCTTCTCCCTCCCCCTTCCTCTGTTCTCCCCCCTCTGTTCTCTCTGCCCTCCCTGTTCTCTATCCCACCCCTCCCCTTCCTCTGTTCTCTCTCCCCCCCTCCCCTTCCTCTGTTCTATCGCTTCCCCTCCCCTTTCTCTGTTCTGTCTGTGAGGGGGAAGAGGTCACCTGGTGAGAAGGTTAGCTCTGACCCCACTCTGCTTCACGGGGAGCCGCAGGCAGCATGAGAAAGTGCTGCTCATGCTCCCCACGCACAGTGATAATGCAGGGTATCGGATTTCCGATACCCTGCATTATCACTAAGCATGAGTAGCGTGAGCAGCACTTATTCATGCTGCCAGTGGCTCCCCGTGAAGCAGATGTGGCTCTGCTTCACAGGGTGGAGGCGTAGCTACACCTCTTAGCCGATGAGTTCTGCCCCCTCCCCGGATCCAGCAGAGCATGCCGAGTGCTGGTGAGGGGGGATCTCCCCAATCCAGTGCCTCTACTGGCAAACTTTTTTAAACTTTTTTTTGGGCGGCCGGGTGGGCGCCCCCCTGGGGTTTGGGTCGCACAACCCTAAGGCCGGCCCTGAGGACAGGATTCAATGCAGTTAAATCCTCACTTTTATTGTAGATGCAAAACTACACAATCATAGAGAATCCAAAAGCAATAGATTTTACTTTACAGAGCCTGGGTGCTGTGCACCCCATGAACTCACCACAGCGCACCTCTGCCACATCATATTGTCATTGTTTGCAAAATGAGATGTGGTCATCCTGCCCCCAGGTAAAAGTCATGTACATTAATTGGCAGGAACAACAGCCAGACAGTAGAGAATACCGTATTTTCCGGCGTATAAGACGACTGGGCATATAAGACGACCCCCAACTTTTCCAGTTAAAATTTAGAGTTTGGGATATACTCGCCGTATAAGACTACCCCTCTTCCAACGAGCATTTTCTCCTACAGTGACATTTACACACACACCCTTACACAGAAAGTGACACACTTACACACACACAGTGACACCAATAGACACATAACCTGAGAAAACACTATTTTGCCCCTCAATATGCCAGTATTTTGCCACTCAATATGCCTTTATTGTGCCATTTAATATGCCAATATTTTGCCCCTCCAATATGCCAGGATTTTGCCCCTCTCCTACCCCATTCCCAGTACTTACCTCGTTGCTGCTCTGTAGGTGCGCGCGGCTGTGAGGGAAGCGTTGTGCGCACCCCTCCAGCCGCGCGGCTTCAATAAAGTTTGTTTTAAAAAAAAGTTTAAACAAACTTTATTGAAGTTGCGCGGCTGGAGGGGAGCACACAACGCTTCCCTCACAGCCGCGCGCACCTGCAGAGCAGCAACGAGGTAAGTAAAAAGACTATACCCGGCGTATAAGACGACCCCCGACTTTTGGGAAGATTTTCCTGGGTTAAAAAGTAGTCTTATACGCCAGAAAATACAGTAAGTCCTTACAACAATTCAGTTTAATGCTCCAGTAATTTCAGATAAATGATTTCCAATCAATAGACATATGTACAGAAAGTGACTTCTTCATGAGGTATTTACATGAACAGAGGTTTGTGTAATTCCTGTTTACACAGAGATCTTAACTGTACAGGACTAGCAGAACAGATTTTGGCACATAAATGAACTTACATGCGTATCATTGCTCACCGCCACTTGCTGCACAATAATTTATGGTATTTTGTGAATAATGTCAAGGGGGATGTTTATAGAAATGGGTATTTGAACGTGGCCAGTGCCAAGTTTTCACCACAAGCAAATTAAAACAAATGACCAAATTACAGAAAAACCCTGATATATACAATTTGTGTTCATGCATGAAAATATGTTTCCTCTTCTGTCTGGGGAAAAAAAGTTCTGGGTCAGCTTATGATGAACCTTAAAGGGACAGTGAATCCAAATAATTGTATCTTTAGCTAGCAATGCAGCCCACGATTTGCTTTATGGCAAATCCATACCATGATCTGTATAGGGTTTTACATAGACATCCTACCAGCTTCTTCCACCTTCACAAAGGTTACTGTGAAGTTGGCATTCATAAAAAAAAAAAATACCCGCCATTGCTATTGCATCCATAGACTTCACATTTTCCTCAGTCCAATTTTCTACTGGCCTGTTGGTAAAATACTGACTGGGTGACAACCCTGGGTGTCAATGAGCAGGGTAGAGTGCATACACAATCAATGCTGTATGCGCATGCATCAGGAGTGCAAATGTAAGCTTGCTAAAAAGACTAAAACATACTTGGCAACATCCTGGGACAAAAACCTATGCTGTGGTAGAGGCGGTGCTTAAAGTGGGCAGGGTTTCGTAATATGCAATGTTGTGGGCTTCAGCCTACCTTATATAGGGTACTAAGTCCTGCAGACATACATAATTTAAATGCAATGCTATCTGTGCACAGTGCAAAGCATTGTGCATAGGTGTAAACAACACTGGCACAGTCTTGCATCTGATGGGACAGGACTCCCCCCCCCCCCCCCCGCCCCCACCAAAAAAATGGAATGTCCCACCAATCACTATCTAGTATTTTTTTTTCAGAATGAAAAAAATATATGTACATATGGTGCATGGTTTGCACATACTGTCCCATGCTGATTTCTTTACCTTGGTTGATATATTCACCAATTCTGAGTGATAAAAATTATACCATAAACATTAATGTTTTGGAAAATATATACTGGACGATCACTTGTAACATTTGATACATTAAATATTTTAATTAAACATTCTGGAAAATAAATCTATAAAAATGGTCAATGGTATTGTATTTATAGTACGTTTAGAACCAAATATTACAGATTCTGCCTACGTGTATATTAGACATACACATAAAGTTATTTGATTAATGTTCTACCCACACTGATGAAAATGAACTGTGTATAAATAAATATGACATTTAGAGCATCTTCTTTTTTTTGTCTAGTCTGGATTTCCAAGATGTCTGATTAAGGAGGGCCCTTCTGATGACATCATTCAAATGGAAAGTACAAATCCTTGCTCTTTTGGCCACTAAACCTCCAAAATAAATGAAAGCCGAAAACCAACAACCCAGCCCATTTTCCCACCAATTAATTTTAAACTTATATTTAATTTTATAACATTTGACATAACATTATATATTTCTTTCTAAAATATAATACAGTAACTTTCTTTATCTGTGTTATGATAAATAATCAGTCTGGTCTGTTTATAAGCCACTATATATAATTTATAATTCAAAGGATCCCACCCGAACACAGTTAGTCATTCCATATGGTATGGCTACAGATATGCACTTACAAAGGATATTTTAATGTAAATAAACACAGAGAAACTCATCACAATCCTGTAACACTACGATATTGATTTTATGAGATGAGAGATATCAGCAATCTAGCAAGACTTTCAGTAGTTTGTTAATAATGAGCTGATGATGTATTCATTGCTGCACTGTGTAATATGAGGATTGTTAAACTCTGTGTATGTATCATTAGCTTGATATACCATATGTATGTGTTTCAGCTTTTATATATATTTTTTTAAAAACAGTAGGGTCTACTTGTTAAAGAGAGAGAATTGAGATGGGAATTCCAAACTTTAGACCAAAGTAGCCGAGATTAAAAAATTCTCCAATGTAGCTGAATGGGAGAATTTTTTCAACTCATCTACTTTGGCCTGAAGTTTGAAATCCCCACCTCAATTATATACAGTTCCTTGCAATTCTCTCTTTATTGAGTACGCCCTCTAGTCTTTGGTACTTACTCACTTGAACTGACAATAACAGTTCAGAAAAGGCTTCAAGTACAAGCCAGCAATAAAACATATTGTTACATGTTGTAATGTAACCTCTCCATATCACACTCGTTACCTAGGGAGTTCCAGACTAACAAACAGACCAATACATTCATAGAGTGAGCCATGTTGGCAAGTTTATAATGTAGCGGGAGATGGAACAAGCTATTGTGAAATATTGTGGTGGCAGAAAGTTTATTTGGAGCACTATAACCGCTAAAAAGGTCTAATCAGAGGTTACTTAATGCCTGTACTAGTTGGGTAAGACTTTTTGTAATGGGTTGAGTTTTAAGGGACCTTTTCAAAATTGAAAGTGTACAATGGAAGTGTCTCATTATAGTAGCCAATTGGTGGGTAAGCTTTATGGGAAATGTGGTGCACAATTAATTCAAGGGGTTAGTTTCCTTGGGAGGAGGGGGCTACACACAGATTGCATATATCATTATTAAACTGGCCTGATGGGTAGGCTGTTATATTATATATAAAAGCCAAGTAAAGCAAACCAGGGAGCCCCTCAGACAAATAAATCCAAATACCATCCAGAAAAATATCCATTTCATAGATCCCAGATCCTTAAAACAAAGGGGGGGAAAAGGTTTTGCAGGAGACAACTTCAACTTTTAACCTTTCCTTGGTAAGGATTCTTTCCAGAACGAGCCGAGCTATTGCACTATATAAATTTCTTTTAAAGAGGCTCTTAAGTTTAGATGTCTGATGTAAACAAAGCAGGAAAGGAAAAACTTTTCAAAAGTAACAGTTTGATCTTTCTGTTAGAAATACTAATCTCAGTTTCTCATGTGTCAGGCTTTTTAAACTCTTGTAAAAAAAAAAGAAAAATCTGAAAAAACTGGTAATGGTGGTATATAAACATTGGACTGTGTTTTAGTGGAATGCAGGAGTGTGAGGTCAAAGGACAAACAGTTTGACCTCAGTTTTATCCTACAGCTTGAGGTCATCTCTATAGAGATGAACAACATGTAATGAAAGGAAGAAGAGCCCTGGAATTAAGTATTGACATAAGAGATACATCACTGACCATGGGAAAGGCATTAAACTATACATAGTGCAGGGATTATATTTCTAAGACTAGGTAAACGTCCTCATTCACATGAGAGGTAGTTGTGTATTGCATATTTAAGAACATCTGTAGTAATAAGTATTGATAAAATGGCTGCTTTACTGAAAAGGGCACTAGCGGAGTAGAGGTTGGGTTCTTTAAATTTGGGCTAACATCCTGAATGGCACATCAGGGGGAGTAGCTTGCATATGAGACTATAAAAAGATATTTTGCCACAAGAAATTGGTTTCCTATCTCCAATGTCCCATTTTATTTTTTACATTAATCTAACATGCTGGGCTCTGACATCTAGACAGTAGTTTGCTGTCCAAGGTATAGTTAACGTTTGTGGCACTAGCAAAGTAACTTAGTGTAGGACCTTCCATGGATCGAGAACACGGAGGGTAATTCTGTGGCTACCATGCCTTGGGATGTTACTTCGGTAGCCACCCAGCAAGATAGATAGTACACATATGTGAGTAATCTCAGGACTTTATTTCATAAGAATTTATAAGGAATAAATTCAGTTAGCCAGCACATGCTATCTGGTGATAAGTTAATATAGTTTTAGTTATTGCAGTTTGTTAAAGATACAATAAAATTGTAGCTGTGTTTTCATAAATACTGCGAACATTATAAGCCAGCAAGCTCTTTATTAGCTAGATTAATGGCATTTTGACATTGCACAGTCAAGGTAATGGGAAGGATGTCTTAACAGGCTGCAGTCAGGAAGGGAGAACACATTGTATGTGTAGGAAGAGGAATTAAGGGACTAGATAGAGAGAAAGGAGCTAATTCCCTTTCATCCTCTCTACCACCACATTGGGGGCTATTCACTAAAAGCTGAGTTGAGGTGAGTAGCAGGTGAGCTGAACATTTCATCTCACCAATATATCTATACATTGTGCAAACCTGGTGTGTTCCCTTAGCTGGGAAAATTAACCAGGTGTGTCCCTGCAAAATATATAGCTAAATTGGTGATGATTTAAAAGTAATATCAGGAAGTATTACTTTACTGTGAGGGTAGTGGATGTATGGAATAGCCTGCCAGCAGAAGTGGTAGAGGTAAACACAGTCAAGGATTTTAAGCATGCGTGGGAAAGACACAAGGCTATCCTAGCTATAAGACCGGGAACGGAGGACTAATAAAAGTACTTAAAAAAATTGGGCAGACTAGATAGACCGAATGGTTCTTATCTGCCGACACATTCTATGTTTCTATGTTTCTATGGTGAGATGAAATATTCATCTCACATCATCTCACCTCACCTTTTAGTGAATAGATCCCTATATGTTGGCTGATGATTGTTACGCACGCAGGTAAACATGATCAAATGTAGCAAAATGGTCCCGTCTACCTTTATGTGACCCTGAATAAATAGATTTAGGATCTTAGTTGAACACAAAAGGGCTGGGGTACGAATATAGCATCAAACACAAAGAGATGATGCAAGTAGGCAGCATTTTAAATACACAGATATTGCAATAACAATTAAACCGATTGACCAGGAAAGGTACATTCTTTGGTTTATAAGTACGTCATGGAGTGTTACTTTTGCAGAGCATCCAGGTGATGTTACTAATATCGCGTTTCAATGGTACTCATTTTATCTAGGATGAAGAGCTGAGTTGACATAGGTAGATATTTAATCTGTTTCCATAAAGGCTGACTTGTTTTCTATTTGAGTATTTCTATTTAAAATGCCAACACAGTTGCTCTTTAAACAAAAACTGAATAACATAGCTACAACATTAGTTTTTTTTTTTAGTTTTTTTTATCATGTTTACCTTGTTTTCTTTATATTTTTGCTACTTCTCTATGGAAAGCTACAGTAAATGTTGTTGTTTTTTTTAGCCAAAGCATGATAAGAAACACAATATATAAACTCTTCACAATTTTGTTATACTCCCATTCAGTGAACATTGGGTTTGCACCATCGTTCTGCATGTATGAACAGTGTGGCACATCCCAAACTAAAGAAGGATTTTCTGCCTGAGACAAAGACCTCTCTGTATGTTTTGAGGGTAGGTACTGGAAAGGTTACTGAAGACCAATAAATTGACAGGTTTTTCTTCATTAAATATTTACATTGTTAGGCAGTTACTTTAGCCAGTCTCATGCCCATAGTACAGTTTTCCTGTATACACAAGTCATGGAAGAACACCAACATCCTGATAGAACGCAGGTCTGCAAAGGTCGTCAGCTACTGCGAGCAGCAGGTCAGAATTAATGGGGGACAGCTTTATTTCAAAACTGCTTTGATTATAAACATGCTGTTATGAGCTGGTAACTGATTTTCCTTTAATAAATAAAATATTTTCAAATTTGGGCATTAGCTTCTCTGAGGTGAACTCTTCCCTGCCGCCTTTGAGAATGTTGTGCTCCTTTTGAGAGAAACCTGCACTGATTTTCCAACGAGAGTAGTGGTGATGCTACTATGTCACCGGATTAAGCAGAAAATTAGGGGCCCCATTTACTTATGGAGCCCTACAATTGCCTAATTGAGGGGAGACAGTTATGGATAGAAGGCATATATTGGACCCCAAAATTTTGCTTTGAACACTTAAAAACTTTCAGTCACCCCTGAGTGAGAGTCAAGTTCTTCTAAGAATGTGTCAACTTTTCCTAAGTTTGTGAACCTTATTCATATACGAGGTAAAAAAATGTCTGGTTCGGCCATCTTTCAACATTAACAAAGATCACTTTATGTACATTAACTTCTACATCAAACATTAATTTGCACCTCGTCTGTCACAGTGAAATCAAATACAGGCAAAACAAAATAATTTAAAACTTAAAAAGAAACCTCTTTGAAGTCAGGTAACAGAATTTACAGACCATTTATGTTCCATATTCTCACTGTTTAGGGGTCACAAAATCTTTAAATATACATAATACCATTGATATTAAAAAGCAGACATTAGGCATGTTTCTTTTGTATGAGTTCAGTAAAGGACAGTTTCATAAATTACAGCCTGATTCTGTTTATAAACATGAACGTTTAATTTGGAGCACATGCCATTTCTTTTCCCAGACTGAATACTGCCAACTGTTGCACCCTTGGTACAAAGGAGAAAAGGTACATCTTAAATAGTGTAAATTCCTACTGAATGTAGGCTGATGGTGAATATCTCATTCCGATGCTCTTGGATCAATAACAATTGGCATGACCATAAAAACAGTAATACACTATCTATATTGAATAAAGCATTAATGCATTGTATATGTTACATAAAGCGCTAATGCACTGTATATATTGTATGTCACTAATGAACTGACTATATGGAATAAAGCAGTGATACATTTTATATACTGAATAAAGCAGTAATGCATTGTATACATTGTACAAGGTATTAATAAATATTATATATTGTAGAAAACAGTGATGTATTGAATATGTTGCATAAAGCAGTAATTGACATAGTATTTTAGGATAAATAATTCATGTGTCCATCAAGTTCAATCCTTTTCCTATTCCTTGTTTATCATGCTGTTGATCGAAAAGAAGTCAACCCCCCCCCCCCCTTTATTTCACCAATTTCTGCTTTTCAATCAGGGCTGGACTGGCAGATCAGGGTACAGAGGGAACAAAGCTGACACTGGTAAGATAAGCGTGGTCAGAGATGACACTGCAACCCTGATTGGGGACAGAGGTGACACTGATAGGCTGAGTGGGGACAGAGGTGACACTGGGGAATGATTAGGGACAGATGTGACACTGGGAAGCTGAACCTACCTTCCACAGCTGTCTCCAAATTTCTCCGCTGTCATCACCTTTCTCCACTGTCCCCTTTGATGAGTGGCAGCTTTCTCTCACCTGGACGAGATCACATGAGGTCATGCATCCAATGTCACGTGACCTCACACAGGATTAGTGTTCCCTAGTGGCAAGAATAACAAAAAATTACAGTTGGGAGGGCACACGGGCGGGACACTGCAAAAAAATTGAAGCAGAGCTGCAGAGGTCTGGTACCCCTAGTGACAGTGGCATGATGTAGGCAGAGCTTTGTCTGATGTTGCAGCCGATCCTCTCCTTAATCTGCTCGTGGCGCTGGGGCTGAGTGTTCTTTTGGGTAGCAACCTTTTTCTCCCAAAAAATACTGACCATGGTGTTGCCTCCATAAAATTAACATTGGCATCAAGCCAATTTTTTTTATCAGCCTGCCAGTAAAATGCCAGCCACCCTAGTGTTAAGCACCTCTCCTGCTGATACTGATAATGGTTATACGAGTGGAAAGGCTTGTAAAATAGCCTATGTGGCTAGAGTTAGTGTTGTAGAAGCATTAAACACATACACCAATGCTAACAATACAAACATATTCATAATAAAGACACACATGCACACTGACCAACACACACACACATATATACAGATACGCACACTGACTGTATACATATAGAAAACTGTATTTACACACACATATCCACATACACTGAAAACACATCCTAATATACCCAAATACTGGTACAACAGCCCAATGTACACCTGCATTCAAAAACAATAATAATACAATCAATACACTAGTCACATGGCAGCATTGCATTTAAACAGACATCTGTAACCAAAACATTTAGAAATTAGCTCTAGAAACCTGGGTATCTTTAATGGGTAGTCTGTAACGTGTGGCAAGATGGTCCTTGTATGAGTGGTGTGGGTGTTGAATTAAAGGGTGTGAATGGGTAAATCCGTTCAATCCTTGGCCACCAGAGGCAGCTACTTTGATAGTATAAATGGGGCTGTACAACCGGCATCTGGTCAGTCATTTTAAAATAGTATTCAGCTCAGCAACAGCTCTCCTCCTCCCTCTGTATTCTGTAACAATTGTTTCTACTGTATTATATTTTTGTCACAACCGGTAGGGTGTGTCCTTGCCAATTGGAGTGGATCAGAACTAGAGGGAAGGATGTTATAATCAGGCTTACCCCTCCCCTAATGTCAATTATGTAGGTTTGCCCACAGAGCCAAAGTGCAGCTAGAGTTCAGCATTCAAGGGGGTATGAAGCCTTGAGGTTTGAGTAATGAGTAAAACTCATGAGTAAGGGGGAGGGGTAATTTGTAGTTGTAACAGTTGTAATTTGTAGTTGATGATTGTTAGTTATTGGAACAGACAATTTGTGTTTGAATATTCTTATATATCAAATTAATAAAGTTATTTATTGGTGAATTGGTTTTAAATAAACGCTGTGGAATATTTTCACAAAGATAAAGTCTTGTATCATTTATTGGTAGAGTTTCAGGGTTAGAGTGTTCATGGTCTCCACTACCTTTACACATGCTGGAACACCCAATGTCACGTGATGTTACATGGTGTCACATAACCCTGCCATTTAGGCTCCATCCCCTTTTTGTCCTGGGACCAGCAGGCAAACAGTTGGCAAGTATGCATACGAAGTGATCTCCAAACAAGCGGTACCTGTACCATGTAGACTGGAGCTCAGTGTCATGAAATGTCATGTGACTGATTATTTTTGTGTTCATCCCCGCTGTAATCCCGGGACCTGGATAAACCTGATATTAGAGATAGGGTGACTCTAGCTTGGCGGATTGGTACTCTAGATATTTATTTAAGAAATGTGTAAGCACAAACAATACATTGACTTCTCTACCATGAATTATCCAATGGTATGTGTATTTATCAGAAGATCATCTTTTGTACTGCAAGACTTCCCAGGCAGTAAATAGAATTAAAAAAAGCATCCATGGCCTATTCTATTTGATGTAACACCAGATTACATGACACTATTGTATATTTACTGTCCTCTAGTTAAAATGTCAGGAAGAAATAGATGTCATGGTTTACTCTTATTAAATTGCATAGATAGCTGTGGTTTGCTGTAAATTATAAAAAGACATGAGGTCATTGTCATATTAAGAAATCTTATTAGAAGATCCAACTGAAACTTCACTAATGGGGTTCCAAATGAGTCTGTAAATGTTCTAACAAAGGAGGGGTAGGGGTAACGCTTTCTGGCACTTAGTTTCCAATAGGACACCCAATAAAATAAATGTCTAAACAAAGAGCGAGAATGTGATGAAACACAAACAGAACATATATAAGGTTACAGGGTGGGGATTTTTAATTTTAATTTAAACTCGTTTTTCAATAAAATCCTTTCCCCCTGCAGTCTGTACAGATGAGACTAGAATAATTGGTTACATATGGCTTTGAAAAGTAATTACAGTATAGGGAGTGAAAGAATCAGCCTATTGTATCATAAGGGTGTTTGTCTTGGATGATACGAAAATCGTGAAATTAAATTTACTAATATATTGAACTGTGGTGAACTTACAAGGGAAAGGCAAAAATCAGACAATAATGACTGAGCTTAAAAAAAAGGTTTCTACGCTAAAGGTGTCTGTCCAACTCTAGCTATTAATGTCTGATTTTGTTAGCTCACTGCAGTTCACTTTTTAGTGAGTATACTCCTTTATGACTGGTAAAACAAGAGATTGTAGAAGCTATTGGTCAAAAGAGTTTAAAGGGACTCTGTGAACCTAAACTTTGTCTCCTTTCCCTCCACATGTGTCTCTTTCCTCTCACTCAATATATGCCTCCTATGTTTGTCTCTTTCCTCTTCCTTGCCATGTCTGTCTCTCTCCAACCCTTCCATTTTATGTCTCTTTTCCTTCCCATGTATGTCTCTCCTCTCCCCATATCTGTTCTCTCTCTCCTCCTGTACAAACCTGTTATCTCATTCCCCTTCCCATATGTTTTCTCCCCCCCCATTATCTCTCCTCCCCCATAAATCTTTCCCTCTCCCCATATCTGTTCTCACCCCCTCCTCCCACAAATCTGTTCTCTCTCCACCTCCTCTCCCATATCTGTTCTCTCAGCCCTCATCCTCCATATCTGTTCTCTCTCCCCTCCTTCCCCATCTGTCCTCTCCCCCTCCCCCATTTATGTTCTCTCCCAGTCCCCCATCTCTGTTCTCTCTCCCCCTGCTCCTCCATCTCTGTTCTCTCTCCCCCTGCTCCCCATCTCTGTTCTCTCCCCCTCCCCCATTTCTGCTATCTTCACCCTCATCATATCTCTTCTCTCTCTCCCCCTGCTCCTTATCTCTGTTCTCTCCCCCTCCCCCATTTATGTTCACTCCCCCTCCCTCCATCTCTGTTTTCTCCCCCATCCTGTTTTCTCCCCCTCTGTTTTCTCTCACTCCCCCTCCTATTCTTACTTGAAGCGTGGGCAGCATAAGCTCCATGTGTTAAACACACACGGAGCAGTAAGTGCTCCTCACACTCCCTGTGGGTAGTGATGATTCAGGGTATCGGAAATACAATGCCCTGCATCATCACCAAGTGTGGGGAGCACTTACTGAACTCCATGTGTTTAAAACACTGAGCTTATGCTGCCCGTGGCTCCCTAGTGAAGCAGACTCCGCTCTGCTTGACAAGGTGGGGGCAGACCTTCACCCCCTCACAGGATCCTCCACTCCCACCATGCAGAGAGCTGGTGAGGGGAGATCTTCTGATCTCTCCAGCCAGTGCCTCTAACTGCAAAGTTTTTTTTTTTTTTTAAATGGCGCCCCCTGGGTCATTGTGACCTGTGCGGTTGCACAGGTCGCACACCCCAAAGGCCTGTCCTGTGCATAACACTGTATAGGATATGAAAAAGATACACATTTATTAAACTGACTTACAAACATAACTTGCACAAAAGGTTAACTTAGTGCAAAAAGCACATTTTGGTAAAGCCTGTTACCGGTCTCGGACAAAATATAAGATGCATTAACTGCTGTCTTGCTTCATAGTGCTGGATGCTAGAAGCAAATTGCATGAACTTCAGAGATAACCCTTTGTGCACATTATGTTTGTAAATATGTTTAATAAATTTGTTATATATTTTTTCATATCCTATACAGTGTTATGGTCTTTGTACCTGTCCATTTTTCCCCCACTTTTGCCCACTTGGGTCTCTAATGAGACATCCAGTCCAGTATCTAATCTTGAAATCGAGATACTCTATTTGCTGGTGTCTACATATTTGGGATTTGAGGAGTCCTTGCATAGTTATCTACCAGTTGAAGGGGGTATTGATGTTCTTTACTATATGCTTATATGTTATAACTGTGTCTGTAGAGTCTACTGTTTATGACGTCCCCTTGTGACTTGATATGCAGATGATATATTTCCTATTGAAAAATAGTTAATTTGCATAAAAAGCCGCAGGTGATGCTATGAACAGAGACTCTCACCCTACAATTAAAGGACAACTGTTAACCCTTAACTAACATTGTATTAACTAAAGAAGCAAACCCTTATACATATTTCTTCTTATACATATACCGGTATTTTCATTCCTATGAAAGCCTTCCAGCACAAATGTTTCAGATATTTTACCTTTTTGCAGTACTTGTTGTCATCTTTTTTATTCACTTTTGTTGGCTATTTGTATTTCTGATCCAAGAGATAAGGCAGTACTTTATGCAGCTGAAAGGCAGGACTGCAGGGATCTTGGGTATGAAATGCAGAGATCTGACCCAAAATGTAGAAATAAAATGGCGGCTCTGGTCCTTGTAGCAAGTGCTGCAAAAAGGTATTATAATGGAAAAATGTGTATTGGAATGGTTTAAAGGAATGGCACAGCATATGTATAAAAGTTTGCTCCTTTATTTAATGCAGGGGTCCTCAAACTTTTTAAACGGGGGGCCAGTTCACTGTCCCTCAGACCGTTGGAGGGCCGGACTATAGTAAAAACAAAAACTATGAACAAATTCCTATGCACACTGCATATATCTTATTTTGAAGTGAAGAAACAAAACGGGAACAAATACAATATTTAAAATGAAGTAAAGTTAAATCAACAAACTTACCAGTATTTCAGTCAGTCAGAGCCCAGGAATATTATGCCAGTCAGATGCCCAGGAATATTATGCCAGTCAGATGCCCAGGAATATTATGCTAGTCAGAGCCCAGGAATATTGTGCCAGTCAGATGCCCAGGAATAGTGTGCCATTCCAGTGCTCGTTATACCTCCCTCCTCCCCCGCTTCCCCATCACTTACCTCCAGCTGCATGTGGCCCGCGGGCCGTAGTTTGAGGACCCCTGATTTAATGCAATGTCAGTTAAGGATTTACAGTTGTCTTTTAAAATATATGTTTCTTATTTTATGCATTTACATGCAATTCTATTAACACAATGTATAGATCATTTTTCATATTTGTTTTATTCTCTACATTCACTGGATAACCAGTTTAGTTTGGCAGTCCTTTTAAGCATGTATGGGATATGCATAAGGCACTCCTGAATACAATATAAAGCTAAGGTATAGAAAGTAGAAAAGTCAATTCTGAGGCAAAGTTCAAAAAGATGTCTAAACAGCAGGTTTCCAGTTGTTTCCATGGTGATTACTCCACTTTTCCAGCTTTTGCCCCATAACTCATTTAAAAATAACTATGTGTTTATGATGTAAGTCTAGTTCAAATTGCAAATTTTGCTAATCCCAGGTCTGTTTGTTATGGTTGTCTGCTTCATTCAATGCATTGCATCTAGCTTGCAGATGTCTGGACACATTGGGTAAATAATCAGAAGGACCATGAACTATCACAGTGTTTTATTTTAGACTATGGTTTAATAATTGCTAAAATGTTTCCAGTAGCAGTTCCCATAACGTAGTTCTTGAGAATAATTTATGTCTTTGTCCAACAAATTAAATATTGAAAAGGCTTAAAACAGCAAGATCAGTGGCTTATTCAGCAAGAAGGCCCCTAACGGGAAGACCTTAACTCCGCAATATTTTCTTCTATAGTGACATCAGCAGCTCAAGTAAAAAGCTTGAGTCCCCAGCATCTCATGGAAGCCAGTGGGTCCCAGAGATACATGGGGATGCTCACTGGGACAGATACTTACTTGTGAATGAATAAGACCAAGAAGTAAGGGAAAGGCTCATGCAAGAAACATTGAAAGACAATTTTGCAAACAATGTACAGGTTATTAACAAACTATTGCATCAAAATTAGTTTAATGCCTGAAGTGTCCCTTTCTGAATAAGCATGTCATATGCATGAAATGTTTGCTGTAAAGTTATGAGGAAACATATAAACCTTCAATGCCAACACTTCCTCAGAGTTTTTGCATATATAGTGTAGAGTAGCAATTTATGCTGAAACAATAGAACAAATGTTTTATATTTCATTATACCCAATTTAGCACAACCAAACACGAGAAACCTCTCCATTACAACAGTATGCGCCATGCTAATTTAATATTCAACCTTGGCTTTCTGACCCAAACTCCCTGCAGTACTGCCTCTCAGCTGTGTGTGATCCCACCTCATCTCTCGTGAAGCCCAACCAACTGACATCATGTGTGATCGCACTGGGTATACAAGTGGGTGCATTGTGCTGCTTGTATACTAGTAACAGTGCTGCAGGGAGACATCTAGTAACAGGGATATCTCTCTCTGCAGCCCTTTACCAGCATACTGCACACAGTTGAGAGGCAGGACTCAACTTTAAGCCAAAGTAGTAGAGTTGGAAAAGTCACCCAATACAGCTAAATGGGCGAATTTTTCCAACTCAGTTACTATGACCTTCAAGGAACACTAAACTTTACATTTCACTTATGCTTCTAATATGAAAGCACAAGTGAAATGTTAGTTGTTCCTATTGTGAGGATGAACTGGCATGTTCTTTTGTACACGCCAGAGAGAGCCCCTATTATTTGCATGGGATCAGCAGGGGGGCCTTAACTAGGTCCACCCTTCTGATCCCATGCAAAAACGATGGTCTCAATCTGTGCTAGCAGCGAGAGACCTTCGCATTCAGCAATCTGAGCTGGGTTGGTCTGAGCGGGGCGGGTCAAACTGACCCAGGAACTGTTGTGTCTCGCATGTGAGACACAGCAGAGGGTAAACTTGGGTGTATATATGAAGATACACGTCAAGTTTACTTCAAAGTCCTGGACAAGGAAGCAAGGGTTAAAAAAGGTGCAATGTTCCTTTAAGTTTAAAATTCCATCTCAGTTACCTGCAATTCTCTCTTTATTGAGTAGACCCTTCAATGTTTCTTTCTTGGAAAAATGCTATTGTTATGAACCAGAACAAATGGTATCATAGAGTTATACAACAGAGACATATAAAGGAAAGACACCAGAGGGCAGTAAAGTTTTCTATTCAGTCCCTTAGCATTAATTCGTTAAGTGCTAGAAAACGATTTGTTTCTAAGTGAAACCTGCACGTGCCGTAAGAAAAGCATTTCTGCGAAAATAAATAAGGTTGGACAGTGAAATTGTCCAGGACCTATAAAGGTGTAATCTTTCCAAAGAGACTTCATTTTAAAGGAAAACACTGGAAATCAGAGCTCTTGGAGGACACGCTATTAGTTTTCCACGCCGAAATGTGTTTAACTTAAATAGTCCAAGCCCATTACATCCTGGCAGTGGAAAAAAGGAGAAATCAGAGTAAATGGAGAAAATCATAAGCAGCAATCAACAATACTTAGATTTTTTTTTATTTTTACCTGATGAAGGGGACTTTTTCCTGGAACTAGTCCCTTGTTTTCCGACCTGTGTGGATCTCAGCTTGTTGCATATTCAGGAGACTAAAACACTGGGAATTGTCCTACTATGTTACACTTTGCTGTATGTGCTGGATGCAAAAACTTTGTTATTCTAACCTAGGCCCTCATCCTGCTAAATATCGTAGTCAGAGCGTACATCATTTTACTACACACCTGAAACATGCTACCTTCATTAAGATTAATAACTACTGAAACTCTTTGCATGGCACAGAAGCAGTGGCGTCCCGAGGGGGGTGCGGGGGGTGCAGACCGCACCGGGTGACACCTCCAGCGGGGGTGACACCCGTGCTGCCGGCACCCCCCGCACCGCACTGCCTAACTTTAAAATAAATAAATAAATCACCGCGACCAGATGTCACGTTACGTCACATCCGGTGACTGTGTTTCCCTCCTCCGTGCAGGAGGGAACACTACACAGAGACGTCCGGCTGGGGACACTGAGCAGCAGCCAGGAGGTAAGTGATGGGGAAGGGGGGAGGAATAACAAGCAGGGTGATGGCACAATATTACTGGGCTCTGACTGGCACAATATTACTGGGCTCTGACTGGCACAATATTACAGGGCTCTGACTGGCACAATATATCTGGGCTCTGAATGGCACAATATTCCTGGTATCTGAATGGCACAATATTACTGGGCTCTGAATGGCACAATATTAGTGGTATCTCACGGGTACAATATTACTGGGCTCTGAATGGCATAATATTACTGGGCTCTGAATGGTACAATATTACTGGGCTCTGAAAGGCACAATATTACTGGGCTCTGAGTAGCACAATATTACTGGGCTCTGAATAGCACAATTTTACTGGTATTTGAATGGCACAATATTCCTTTTATTTGAATGGCACAATATTCCTGGTATCTGAATGGCACAATATTCCTGGTATCTGAATGGCACAATATTACTGGTATTTGAATGGCACAATATTACTGGTATCTGAATGGCACAATATTACTGGCATATGAATGGCACAATAATACTGGCATCTTAATGGCACAATGGTATTGGCATCTGGCACAATAATACTGGCATATTAATGGCACAATTGGCTGTGGCTTATTAATGACAAAATGATACTGGCATATAATTGAGCAAATTGGCTGTTATAGAGAGAGAGAGAGAGATGTCTGTATGTATAGATATGTATTGTTTTAGACTTGTACAATTGTCACCTCACGGGGCTCCTGTGTGTTGTATAATTAATGACGGTCCCATGTGTGCATTATTATGGGGCGCTTGTGTGTGGCATATTTATTGGGCCCTATGTGTGGCCTAATTAAGGGACTCTTTTGTGTGGCATAATTAAGGGACTCTTTTGTGTGGCATAATTATGGGGCACCTGTGTGTGAGTGGCAGAATTATGGGGACTATTTTGTATGGCATAATTATGGGGCACCTGTGTGTGTGGCATAATTAATTGGGCAGAGGTGAGGCATTAATAGTGGGGCTCTGGTGTGGCATCATTTATGGGGCTCTGGTGTGGCATCATTCATGGGGCTCTGGTTTGGCATCATTTATGGGGCTCCGGTGTGTGGCATAGTTATGGGGCCATCTAACTGGCATTACTAAGGAATCAGTAATTGGAGGAAATCCAGGGGGGTGACACCATGAGTTTCCTCACCGAGTGACACCAACCATAGTGACACCCCTGCACAGAAGTACATTTAGGTTCAATGTTCTTTTACATGTGTTATTCTCGGAAGAGGCCATGTAAGACTTGAGAAAGCAAATCAGCTTATATATTTATATGTCCTCCTGAAATTCTGCTCTATAGAACACAGTACTCTAGATAAGATTACCAGTGGTCTACAAAAGTGCTATCATACCTACTCCTTCAAGAGATCTTCTCTATGGAACTAACTCTAGAATCCTAATACTGTAATAGGGAGAGGGATTAGTAATGACATTTTACAAATCCCTAAAATTGTTAGAAGTGATCTATAAAAGTGTAATCTATCAGTACTGTGCCAAGGCAGTTGCATTGTATGCAACACAACTAGATTGCATGGAGGTCTGGGGCAACTGGCACTGGTCTCTTTAAATTATTACATGCTCCTCTGACTGTCGGAGGTTGAATGTGACGATTTGTGCAGCAATGTGTCACTGTTACAAGCTCTGTGGGGAAATATAGCTCCGTGGCAATCTCTGATGCAACATAACACCATGAGAAGGTATGTGGGCAATATAGCATGGTGGAAAGCCCTGTGTGACAATGTCCCACTGTGACATGCTCTATGGGGCAATAAAGCAATATGAAAACCTCTGTGGCAAACTCTGAGACAATATAAAGCTGTGGCAATTCTATGAGGTGATAAAACCCAATATCAAATTATATGGGGCAGTATAATGCAGTGAGAAGCTCTGTTATGCAATATATCACTGTGACAAGTTTTGTGGGGCAATACAACATGGTGGAAAGCTCTGAAGGCTCTTAAACACTGTGGCAAGCTCTGTGGGAGAATATACCACTGTGGCAATCTCTGTGGGTCAATTTGACATTGTTACAAACTCTATGGTGCAATTTAACATTGAGGTAAGCTCTGTTGAATAATTTGCCTGTTGGTCCATGTGACAAGCTCTGTGGGACATTATGGCACTATGGCAAGCTCTGTGGATAAACTGACACTTTGACAAGCTATGTGGGTTAATGTGACACTTTTACAAGCTGTGTGGGGCAATGCAACACCATAGCAAGCTCTGTGGGACAATGTGCCACTTGCCACTGTGACAAGCTTTATTCAGCATAGAGCAAGCTCTAAGGGACACTTTGGTACTGTTGGAGCTCTGTTGGACAATGTGACACTGTTACAAACTATGTGTAGTGATGTGACACTTTGGCAAGCTCTATACGACAATGTGATGTCATGAAAAGCTCTGCGGGGCAATGCAACACTGTTACAAGCTCTTTGGGGTAATGTGCCACTGTGAAAAGTTATTTGGGGCCACATGAAATACTCTGTGTGACAATGTAACACCATGGCAGTCTGTGTGGGGCAATGTGACACTATGGAAAGCTGTGTTGGCAATGTGCCACTGTGACAGGTTCTGTGGGACAATGTGACTCTTTGATACAAACTGTTTGGACATTGTGAGACTCTGTGGGGTTAGGCAACAATATCCAAAGCTCTGTGGGGCAATGTCACACTATGGCAAGCTCTGTGGGGCAATGTAATACTGTGGTGAGCTGTGTTGGGAAATATACCACTTGCTGTGGGGCAATGTGACCAGCTCTGTGGGACAATGTGACACTGTGGAAAGCTCTGTAATGGCCAGCCTTGGGTGTTCAGTTGCCCTGTGAGGACCATCCCCATAGTGCACTTGCTCTCAGTCATTCCATTTTTCATGTCCGCCTATAATTATTCCCCTCACATTCTTTGCTATTGCAACCACAGCACCTGATTACACCAATATAAATTGTACCAGCTTTGCCTTGCAGCATCCACATTGCACCCACATGTCTTGCCAGAGCACTAGGACTAGTACCAGCAGCCATTTCACTTGCAGGATAGAACTGTGGGGGCACTGTGAGACTATGCAAGATCTGTGGGTTAGTGTGGCAAACACTCTGAGGGGAATGTGACACTGTGGCAAGTATTTATACAGAAGGGTTGCCATACAAAAGGGGCATGGCAAGAAATTTGGGAGGAGTTAGCAATTGAGCCCTGGGAAATGTTTTCCTATATCACAGTAACTCAAGAAAACCAATAGAGCACATTTGTCTATACATGATTCCATTTTATTGAAATTAGTCCCAATCAACAGGGCAAAATGGCATGGCTATACAACTGTTTTTCTTAGTGAAGCCATCTTGATCTGATAACCATTAGTTGGAGTGGAGATTTGTAATTATTTTAAGCAGAAATGTACAAAGAAAATATGACAGTTATGGATGTCATTACCTTTAATAAGAATTTGTTTTTCCCAAGCTCTTGAAGGATGTATATTTCCATTTTTGTTATTACTATATCATGGATCATTTTAGGTGCATGCATTCAGAATGTGCACATTTACAGTATTAATAGGAATTCTGCCCTTTTGTGTGTACTGGAGCCTATTCTTCAATATTTCTTGCAAAATTGTATTCGCATAACATTTTATGCAAATGGTACCTCTAGAGAAGCAGGGATACCAAAACGGTGTGCTTTATTCATGAAAGAGGATATTGCTGGGAATTGACAAGGCAATTCCCTCATTCACCAATAAAGCCCAATAGGTAGTAAGATAACAATGCAAAGTCTAAAACTCCTAACCTTGATAGTAGAGTCTATATTATTTCCAATGTATGTTTTATGTTCAATTATGATTTTGGTTAATAGTCTAATACCATTTGATTCACCTAAAAATCTAATGTGCAAATTATGCATGAGCAAGTAAAACCAAACATGACTGAAGAAATCTAACTATTTAGATGCTAGCGAATAGTATAGTCCTTTTGCAGAGTTATGAAATCCAAGGGTAACTGTTGTTTTGTTTTTGGTTTTGCCTACCCATTTATGTATAGTTTTTGCCACTTGAGCTTCCAAAAAAGGCATATTCCAGTTTTGAAAACTGATCATATAGTTGGACCATTTTATTAAAAATGATTGTACAGTTGCATTCTCAGAATCCTGCTTGTCAATTGACATGCAGTGCAAAGTACAGGGTTTCCCCATGTCAGTAAAACTGTGGCAAGGCACATTGTGCATCCTCCTGTATCTCTATTACAGTCAACTGATTGGTTCCCATGAGATTCTGAAGGATGACAATTTTCAAGCTTTAAGGTATCTTGTATTGCTCAAGTATTAAAGCAATATGGAATGTACACAACAGCAACAATAAAGTGTCTTCTCAATAAAATTGTCCGGAGTTGAGACTGGAATTTCAAAAGGCCAAAGAGGTCGAGTTGGAAAAATCCTCCCATTCTGCTGCATTGGAGAATTTTTCCAACTCAGTTGCATTGACCTAAAGTTTGAAATTCCCATCTCAATTACCTGCAATTCCCTCTTTATTGAATAGACCCTTCTGTAGCATAGCACGTGAACCTGCATCTCTTTTGAAAGTGAGTATTGAAAAAATATATGATGCATAATAAAATAAAAAACATTTAAAAATATGAATTAAGGCAAGATTATTTTGAAAGTGTCATCTTCACTGTGCATTGCCGAATTTGTATTTTACAATTGTCCTTTAAAGATTGTATTAATGGACTTTACATACCATTTTGAAATGACATAAAGCAGGAAATTGCAATATTACAAATACCAACCTCTTTCTGGGCAGCTCTAATTACCAAGACATAAATATTTTCTCAACCCTTCAAATCCTGTATCATCTTCAGACATCATCCTGTAAGTCAGCTTAACTCTGTGTACATAGCTATAAATATACATCCCATTTTCCTCCACTAAGACTTATATATTATTGCTTTTAGCTACCTAACTGCGTGGCACAGTTTAATGTCACCACAAGCTACTACTAATCTTTTTAGAGGCTGCACTACACATCTACGCATCTGCTCCCTCAACCACAAACATTTCCTTCACTTAATGCAGGACCAGGAATATACTGTAGTATGTAGATAACATCATTAATCGTAGGAAAAGGTGATAGTGGATTAGTGGAGGATTCATTAAAAACAGTTGTAAGTGAATGAAAAAAATCCAGCCATACTACAAAACTCTTCCAAACAGTGGGTATCACAGAGACCAATGCACTAAGAAGTACAATAGTTAGGGACTTCTTATATTTGTAGACATACAGGGGTGTATGTAGCAAGAGAGCCTGTGCTGTTGTTAGCATGAAGTCAGGAGAGGACATTTCTCTCACCTTGGTCTTGAACTGTGTCCAGAATTTTGACAAGGTAAGGCAGCTCTACCAAATATGGAAGTAGTCACCTTTGGCGGATGAATGCCTCCAACATGTCGAAGACACAGTGGGCAAAAACCGGTGTAGTTCTGTTGGTACTTTATACTGGCGAGTCATTCATTTGTAATGTGTCTACTACAGGAGACTAGATATGGAACATATTTAGGTGACAGCCAGGATTTTCCACTTAAGCTATGAGACTTTGGGGATCACTGTTGAGAGGGATCTTTGCTCCAGTGAGATGCACAATTTGTTGGCTGTAGAGAAACATTCTTCAATTTTAGATAATAATCCAGCCCTGAGATATGTAGTTGAGTCTGGGACGCCCAGCCCACCATCCTTTCTCAACCTCACTATATGGGAGAAGGAGAGTCTATTTGTTGTGTAATGGAAGAGCAAAGTGATTTGAAAAAAAGAGGTAAAGTGTAGCAATGACCACATCTTTGTACTGGTTTGTAGGCTGTGTAATAAAAGGGTAACATTAAGTTAAAACATTTTTTTCCAGGTGTGGGGTATGTTGTATACCCAAATACTGCATGGATCAACCAAACCACTTGAAACGGTAGAATGACTGTAGAAGTGGGATTCTATCATCCGGTACAGAGATGTGAAGAATTTTTGATTTTGGCACATTTATTTTAAGATTGTATGTCGAGCTGTGTTCCCTAAACTCCAACAACACACCAGGGAGGGAGGCCAGAGGTGATGTTGTCTTTGACCTCCCTCCTGAGGATGAAGCCTTCTTCTTTGGGGACCAAAATTGGGGCAAGGAAAAGTATTGGTTCTTGGTTACCTCCCATTACAGCCTCCTCAGGTAAGTGATCCTGAGATGGGTTGAAATAATCCCAGACTGTCGGTTCTGCCGGCTTGTTTTTACTTCCTGATGGTTTAGTAGTGAGGGGCATGTTACTTTTCCTCATGTTCACTTGGTTTGTCTGCATGTGTTCTGATATCGGTGGGAGATGCCAGCCACGGCCCTGTACCAAATACCAAATCCAAGTCTTTGCCACTAGTCCTTAATGCTGTGAAATTAAACTGGAATTTTTCATATAAAAATGTGTTTATGTAATCAGGTTAAAACAATGTTACCAACAAATGAATACTTTTTACTATTTTAAATGTAACCTAGCTGTAGTAAATTCGCCCCTAATTTCCATGTGTAGATATGACTGGTGTTGGGATATACCTGCTGTAAAAGCTAGATGTTGGGATAACAAACTCATTTGCAGGAGCAGAGTCGGATGGTCTGGCGCAATGTAACCACTCGCCTCCCCGGAATAGTACTGTTTGTGTGGCTGTATATTCAAGACACCTGTGCCTACAGCATAGGCATCCAGTCCCAGGGTTAAACAAGAGTTCAGTCCTACTTGGCAGGTCAGGCTTGTGTAGATGGAATCACAGGTGGGGTAGGCATAATGCAGCAGTATGACAGGAAAAAGCTAAATCAAGGAAAGGGAACAGAGCTTTATGGGTAAGCAGACAAACAGGACAGGGAACAGTACTGGGGAAACACAGCCATAAAGTACATAGCTATCAGCAGGACCTTCAAGTGGTAAGTCTGATGGTTTAATTACATCTGGAGACCATAAGAAATAATTTAATGCATATAGGTAAGTACTTATAGTAACCAATGTATAATCAAATGCAGTCCTGTGCAGCTGCAAAGTCCAAAGCACCACAGCTTTGTTTTGTTTCATTGTATGTTTCTGCAGGGACAAGTAAGAACCATTCAGTCTGGCTTGTTTGTTTTTGTTTGTACAATTCATTTGTTTTATTCTGAGTTAGTGTTTATGGCTTGCCAGATTGTGGTCAATCATCTTACAATCATCATAAAAGAAGAAAAATAAACAAAGTGCTCAGGTAGAAAATTACACCGTTAATGCAGTACAAACAGCGGACCTATGTGACACTGATGTTTTGGGGCAACAGAACCAGTTTTTTTTACAAAATGAAAAAACCTAGCTGGTCCGTTATTTGTACCACTCAATTTAGAGGGGGAAAGGTTTTAGCCAGCTCTGTTTACTGTGATTTGAAGTAGGGATTTGAAAAATAGGCAGTAATAGAAAGAACAATAACTATATTAAACCTTTTATGCGGAAAACTCATGCTAGACATCTGTTTGTTTTTCTTTACTTTACAGCACTAATCTTTACTTAATTCTGGACACTGTAAGTGTAACATCCCCTTTTAAGCTGAATTTTACTTGTGATATATTCAAAATTGTACATTAACTTTCATGTAAAGTAGAGATCCTGTTACAAAAAAACAAAATGGAAGTTATGAAACAATTTTTCTTTGTCCAATTTTAAGGATATATGTGTGTGATAGCATCAGTCAACTTCAAAAAGACAGAGATTTAAAAGTTATCTAAATATAGCACAAATCCCATCTGCTTTGGTTTCTTCTACATGACCATTATGTTGTAATTTTATTCTAAGCTTATCTTGTGTTTTCTAATTCTTCTTTCAACATTCACTATCTACAGTTGCTTTATTAAAATAAACTTGTCTCTTTATTAGTGATGGGGAAGATACAGTTATCAACCAGGTGATGTAATGGTCATGATGTTGATTCATTCCATACTTTCAAGAAGCTTCAAGTTAAGTTTCCTTCAGCAAAATCCAAAGAAACGGGAGGAAGATGTCCAAAGGAAATTGGAGTTAGAGAGGACAATGGAAAATTCGCCTCTTGTTTCTAAAAACCTGTTCTAGAGTTTGGCGAGGATATTGTCAGTGTAAGAATAGAAGAGAAAAAGTTGATTGGTTTTCTTATTAGTTTTGAGGTTATGAAATAGAAAGGGCTTTTAGACATTGGAAATTGCTAATGCACATGATATAAAGTAATAAAAGGTTAAAGTAAAACAAGAAACAGCTGACACAACATTACTTATATAAACCAGGGGTTAATGTTTTTGCACAGAAGAGAATTACGCTTGTGGCTCTTGTTGTTGGTCATAGCAACTTATTATGGTCCAGATTAAAATTATTATTTTTTTGCTTTAAAGTCGCAGACTGTACATAGTCTCAGAGCCATCAGCTTGGTTGTAATCGTGGGAGTTTGGTCATGCTTTTGTGCGTTCGACATCACCATTGTAGACTTGGCCTTAGCTATGATTGTGTGTACCCCTGTGGCCATTTTTAACAAAATTAAAAGTTAAATCATTATCCTATTATTATTGACCAGATCCAATAAAGATTTACGTTGAGCAGACTTTTTAATTGACTCTAAGCTTCAGCATCCTCACAGGTTTAGGACACATCTGGTACTGGAAGATCTCCAATAGCCAGTGTAATTTTAATCTGTTTGCTAAAGAGAATGATTTCAATTCGGTATCTCTCTGCCTTGGGATAAATACTTTAATGTTATTTGCATTGCAAGAGTAAGGACACTAACACATTGTTCTACACAAATAGGTTTGGTTTCACGTCAGATTTGAAAACTGTTGAGAATTTTCTAGTGGGTTTTTAAGGACATAAATTGGTCATGGTCTGTTGTGATGCATGGAATATCACAAGTACCGAATCATGGTTTTAATGCAAACTGAAAAACCAAATTCGCTGGCAAATAAAAACATTGCTAAAAATAAATAAAACAATTTACTCAGTTCTTTAGAACAGATCTCTATATGGACATAGAGAGGTTGTAATCCAGATCAAGAGACCTCACTTAATGGGATAGATTCAATGGTGCCCGTTAAGTACAAAACTGCAGCTAGCGGTATATTAACAGGCATTTTTGAGTCAATGCCCGTGGTTAATGAAGTTAATCGGTGCGGTAAAATCACTATCGTTATCAAAACGCTGTGCTGTAATTACCACACAAAACGGTGATTCAATGAGCACCGTTACAAATTAACAGGATAAATGCATATTTGCACATTAACCCATTTAGTGCTGTACGGAACAAAAGACGTTTTTAAAACTAAGACAATAGAAGCCAGTGATAACGCAAAAAAAAAGTTTCCAAGTATGTCATGGGGTAACCAATGGAAGCTGAATGTGATGCGTGAGTAATGTATGTGTTGAACGACAAGCTATGGGCTTTATTGATAAAAGAGAGAATTGCAGGGAATTGCCAAGGGAATTTCAAACTTGAGGCCAAAGTAGCCCAGTTGGGAACATTTTCCCATTCAGTTTCTACAGTTAATAAGTTACTAGCTGTTGTCCTCAGTAGATGTAGATTTTAAAAAAAGAAACTATCACTATGAATTATAAACAAAAGCTAAATTGTTGATAAGGTAGCAAACAAATCCTAAAGTCCAGATATGTAAATATATATATGGTATCTATGTTTTACTTGGCTGTGTAAGTATTACCATCAGGCAGCAAGTAAAGCACTTTTATGAGGCAGAGGAGAGGGGTATATCTTCCATTTGTAAAATGTTTGCATACAAGAATTCCAGATCAGTAAAATCTTTCTAAGAAATAAACCAGGCACATTGTCCATATTCCTGAACGTCATTACAGTACAGAACAATTTAAACATATAATACACAAGGCATTCTTTTACAAGTGATTCACTTTAACTCAAAGCTGTATAATTTATTGAACAATTAGGTCATTTTCTAATTCAATTGCCTTCACTTTTTTGTTTCAAGTTGTACCACCAGTTGCGAATGTGATTGTGAGTTTGTAATATCAATATTGTTGCACCGTTTGAGACATTAAAACATGGGGATGATATGTCATCAAAATATGACAGCTCACTATTGGACAGTCTACTTTTGTATTGTGTGTGTGTGTGTGGCCCACTTCCAAGTATAACAGAGTAAAACTAACTAGCTTTACTTGTTGGATGTGAAGCCAGCAACAGCTGCCTGGGGACACACAACTGTCATAAATTACAATCCTTTTTTGGGATGTTTACAAATGAAGAGGTACACACACCTATGGTTGCCCCCTGGCTTGAGGTCAATGTTAAGTCTATGGAGGGAGTAGCAAGGCCGGTATTTTTCTGATGAAAAGGTGGCAACCCTACACACACCAAATAAACACACACTGACTGTTATAAAGGGCTCCATATGAACAAACAGCATTGAGGATTTGGAGAAGCACAGTTTAAAAAATTCTAAAAAAAACCAAGAGGTTCCACAAAAGCACATGCTTTATCAAGACCTAACCAATCATATTCAAATATAATGCAATGGGAGTTTGAACAAACATTCACATCTTACCAGAAGTTTACTGGTGGGGGGTTCTTGAGGTTGTGTGGGGTATGACCAACCTGGGTAGCAGTAGCTATGGTAGCTAGCTGTGCGAGCTCCCCATGGGCTAGTCCATGGCAAGCGAATTCGGGTGTTCTGTGCATAAGGGGATGCCAGTACATCAAGCAGCCGGATTATGCCTGTGTCAGATCCTCGGGGACCCCATTCTAGCGACCTAGGCGGTATATGGTGGCACACTACCGCTTTGTTTTCCAGTAATGCATTTGGTGTCACCCAGTTATTTGTGCTTGTTATAGTACTGGTTTTATGACATTGATTTTAGGATGCTAAAAGTTTGATAAATACAGCCATTTTATTAGCAATACTGTCATTATGTTGCAGTTATTTTTATAAATAAACCTGCAACCTTTTAGCCAGCAAGTTGTCTGTATATTTATTTGGGATGGGGATAAAGGATTGTCCTACCACTGTCAAGAAATGCATCACATATTGTTTTGTTAAAATAATGCAACCTAATTTGCATCTCATTTACCAAGATTTGGATTATGAGCTTTATGGGACGAGAGCACCTGAAAATGATCCTATTCTACTGTTTGCCCTATTTTCTGACAAAGATGCAAACTATCATTTTGGGTGGTTATTATTGTTTGTCATTTCCTGTCATTGATTCTACCGATCAGCAGCTGGTTTTTCAGCTGAAAAAACACTGTAACCATTGGTTAAAGGACTCGGTATATCACTGCAAGTCCTTTTTGTTAAGGGCAAGGGAATTTATTTTTTGCACAAGTCGTCAGGCATACTGGAAAGTACAAATACCCTACATGGACATTGATGGAACAAATATGGAGGACTGGCAGTAGGAATCACTCACCAGTTCTCCAAAGAGAAAATCAGGAAAATGTAGTAAAGTCCCCAAAGAGGCGTCCTAACACATATAAATACAGCCTAACATATAAACTACTCCCTGCCAGCCAACTCCAATAGCTAACTATACATAGTATAACTAACTACAACTATCATGGGGTGCTCCCCCTCATCTAGTAGTTTCTCTGACCTCACATAACCTCTCCATCTTACCATGCTAACCAGTAGCCGGCTCTTTTAGCTCAGTGGGCATGTCTGGCTGGTGGTACTACTTTGCAAAGGCTAGGGGAGGGTCGAGCCCCCAATTCTATTTTCATTTTCCATGAGACCTCTTGTTTCCATCAAGGACCCATACCCCCGCCACAGGCACCACTGTTTTAAGCCTTAAATCAAAGCCATGGCCTGTTCCAACCCATCCTGAAGCACAATATTAAAGAGATCTAGCTCCACATCTAATGGATGCACTCCATCACTCAGAAAAAAAACAGCCTCATTTTTTTCAAAAACCCAGTGACGGAGAGAAACCCCCCAACCCCCAAAACAAAGCTGGAAATACATCTACTCACTTTAACCCTGCAGCACTCTAACGCCCTCTGGTTGTGTGTATTTTCTAAGTCCGAATTAATAGGGAATATTGGACTGCCTCAATCCCTTGATTATGATCTATCACCGTGCATAGGGATGTAACTGCTGTCACCAAATAGAATATAGATTTCCATGATATTTCATTAAGAATATGTATGGCCTGCATTGTGTCTTTCAAATTGGATCTTTGTTTGTTTCCAACTGGTAGTAAATCTACATATTGTGAGGTTGGAAGTAATCAAGCCTATGCCTGAGATGATGGGTCTTCCAGGCGGGTTCACAAGAGTTTTGTGGATTTTTGGAAGATAGTAGAATACTGGACTTTTTGGGTGTTTCACATTTAGAAAATCAAACTCCTGCTTGTTAATAATTCCCCTCTCTAGGCCTTCATCTAGCAAAGTGGTAAATCGTAAACTGATCTCATATGTAATGTCTCGCTCTAGTTTCAAATATGTTTTATGGTCGCTCAACAGGTGTAAGCATTCAACATTGTAGTCTGCTGTATTAAGTAGCACTACACCCCCTCATTTGTTGGACAGTTTAATTGTTAATGCCTGATTATCACTAAGATCCTTAATGGCTTTTCTTTTGGATTTGTTAAGATTCTGACTTTCATTAGTACCGAGTTTTAGTTTCCTTAAGTCACTCTCAACTAATTGGGCAAAAATATTAATGTGTATCCGCCGCAAAGCTTTTGGGTAAAAATGGGATCTGGAGTGAAGATTCGTATGTACAAAGTTATTTGGCTCATCTAGGTTCCTAATCTTGATTTTGATGGTTTCGAAGTTCTCGATCTATTTGCCTTTTTTATATTCAATTTTCAATCAATTTTTAAATCTTGCAGTAATATAGAAAGATGAGATAAGTATGTCATTTACATTGCCACTTTAATTACTGGCTCTATTTAAGACTCCTAAGTGTCCCAGTTCAGTAGCCCCTGACGAAGTAGCATAGACCTAATAAAACGCATGGGGCATGGCTGATTCACATTCACCTGGCTTTACTGAAAGTAGGAGTGTTCCGGAGCACTTTTTACTTGTGGCTGTATTGCGGATTCGCTGCTTTCCTATACTCATCTGACACTGCTCGTTTGTAAGTTTTCATTTTTTTCATAGTCAATAAAGTTGTGTGACATTATATGCAATTTCTGTTTCTTTCCTTCTCGGTACCAGTGGGCAGGGCAGCCTGGTGTCTAAAACGGACCAAGATTGATGATTTTAGCATTGGATTTTGGCTATTTCTGTTCACCCAACAGGCGCCTGTTACACCATCTCTTAACTGGGACTGCACGTGAGACTTTATGTCTCCTTATGTAATGCACGGGGTCCAGGGTGTTAAAGGGACCCTGAGCACCCGAGATCAGGAGCTACATTGCAGGGTGGAGACACAGGACCTGGTGCTGGGTAACTGCAATTGTTTGGAGGTTTGGGACCCCAAGTCTTTGCAGCCGCAACCAGGCCCTGTGAAGCAGCTGCTGTATCCAGGTCCCAGGCTAGAGAGGAAATGAACTAAGTGATAGCCAAGCAGCGCTAAAACAGAAAGGTGAGGGAGAGCAGAACTAAAATACAGAGTGCAGGGCTACAGGACAGAGGGATAACATAAGCAAAATAAATCACAAACCAAACTGAGGGTAAGCAATACAAAGTATGGGGTTAAGGAACACAAAAGGCACATACCAAGGAACAAACATAAATACAGGAACTAGCCTAACACTACGTATGGTCAAGGTGGGGGTTTGGTTCAACAAATTGGCCAATTTAGATGTTAGCTTGCCAACCACGTCAAGGTACCCCACATTAGGCAAGTCCCTAACTAATACATAATATTAGCAAAGCATAAAAACAATCTAAGACACATAAATGGCATAGAACTTAAACACAGAGAAAATACCTGTAGACTGCTACAAAGGACTGAACAGAAATGGGTGTGGTTTAAATAATAAACTGACAAGGCAGAGTTAATCAGAAAAACCTGGAATGGAACATAAGGACAGGCAGAGAGGAATACTGGGCAGGACAGGTATACAGGGCAGGAATAAACATAAATAATAAGAAAGCAAAGCAAGAAGGATACAGAAAAACCTGGATACAGCCTGGATAAGTCTGCACAAGGGTGCATGGTTACACCTTACCTATTTGTGCTTCTGTCGAATCAAATAGGTTATACACATTGGCTAAAGCTTTATCCCTGCACTTTATAGTGCTTATTGTGTATTGATACGTGGCTATTTTATCTGATATAGCTGCTATTTTATTTGCTATTTATTTGATATCTCTGCTGCTAACACTCATTTGACGTGTTTGCTTTATATGTTTCTTCATCTATACCATTTTTTCTCCTGATTGGTGCTATTTTATTCTGTGTTTTTTCTTTACTGTTCTACTGCTCATAACTTCTTATTACAGTATTATAACAGTCTTATCTGTCTGGGTTTATCATACCCTTTTTTATTGCAACATTTTACATTAGTCCTTGAGCGCCGCTCTGCGTATCATTTTTATGGTGTTCTCCCCTCCTTTTTGTAACTGATGGAAAAATGCTGAATGCTGTGTAAATTTTCTTAACTGAGATTATAATAAATAGGAAACAATGTCCCTATAGACATTAATACAATCTCTGTCGCTGATGATCCTAGATAAGCATAGAATCCATGGAAGGTGCAACAATGACCGTGGCACGATTTGTGAAGGTCCTTAGAACAGTATTCAATTGTCCTCACTAAATCCAGTAATTTTCCAAAATGCACAATGTTGGTACCTTCCCCTGCTGTTGATTCTGGATCTTTCCAGACACCTATGCTAACATTTAATGTTGCTTGATCCCACTTAACAGGACACTTCATTTATAGGATATGGGAGTTCAAAACAGAGGACCAGGTGTGAGAAATTATATAATAGTAAGGGGTCTTATAGTTCAATAATTTAACATATAAAAGATCAATAAACATTTCCATTCAGAATACAGTCACAATAAAAATATGTACATATAATAATATTGGTGCAAGTTTTGCACTAAACTTTAAAAGTCTTCAGTTGCTGGTGACACTGATTGCGTGTGCTCCGTCTCTCAAATATTTACTCATTTGACTTATGTGACCATTGAATAAGAACTAATATCCCACATTTTCAATTGGCTTCTTGACGGGTAGTCTATATTTTTTATTCTAAACCATCCCTAATTATATACAGTCTCCTTTGCTGTAAGTGGCCCTGAATATCTGCACAGGCCATTGGTGCTCCTAATTAGAGGGACTTTTCACAGCCAAAACCCAGAAACAACTGTAGTCAGGCCAAACTGCTAAAACATTACTAAAAGTTTATTACTGTTAAGCCTTCTTCCATTGTTTTGTTCCCTCCCATACTGGAATAAAAGTTTATTGATTGTGCCTTTTGCATTTACCGCTGAAGAAGCCCTGTGATGCAAAATGCGTCAGGTTTACTGCCAAATTTGGCAAACAACTGTTTCCTTGCATTAATTTATAATTTGTGCCAAGATTATTAGTATTAGTACATTTGTGCTGTGACTGTATTTTGTATGCAATTGTTATTGATATTTTATTTATTAGATTACGTAATGATTTCTGAACTATAACATCCCTTACTATTATATAAGCCAAGTTGGGACCACATTTGATACTTGATTTTCCATTTAGCCCAGATTGCATGAGCGGTTTCTAACCTCACAAAATTAAAGTCCTGGAGCTGAAAACATATTGAGGGTTATCTTTTGCTTTCACACTTGTACCCAGGGCCGTCTTTAATAGTGATTGGACCCTGGGCAAGCATTTGCTTGGGCCCCCTGGACCCTGCCCACTCCCCTGCATGCAATCCCGCCATCCATCGCAATGTTACCCCCCCCCCCCCACACACACACATATGCCATAATTGTTGTGCCATTCAGATGCCAGTAATATTGTAACTTTCGGATGCCAGTAATATTGTGCCAGTCAGAGCCCATTAATATTGTGCCAGTCATAGCCTAGTAATATTGTGCCAGCCAGATGCCCAGTAATATAGTGCCAGCCAGATGCCTGTCATATTATGCCAGTCAAAGCCCAGTAATATAGTGCCAGCCAGATGCCTGTAATATTATGCCAGCCAGATGCCCAGTAATATTGTGCCAGTCAGATGCCCAGTAATATAGTGCGAGCCAGATGCCTTTAATATTGTGCCAGCCAGATGCCCAGTAATATAGTGCCAGCCAGATGCCTGTAATATTATGCCAGCCAGATGCCCAGTATTATTGTGCCAGCCAGATGCCCAGTAATATAGTGCCAGTCAGATGCCCAGTATTATTGTGCCAGTCAGATGCCCAGTATTATTGTGCCAGCTAGATGCCCAGTAATATAGTGCCAGTCAGATGCCCAGTATTATTGTGCCAGTCAGATGCCCAGTATTATTGTGCCAGCCAGATGCCCAGTAATATAGTGCCAGTCAGATGCCCAGTATTATAGTGCCAGTCAGATACCCAGTAATATAGTGCCAATCAGATGCCCAGTAATATAGTGCCAATCAGATACCCAGTAATATAGTGTCAATCAGATGCCAAGTAATATAGTGCCAGCCAGATGCCAAGTAATATAGTGCCAGTCAGATACCCAGTAATATAGTGCCAATCAGATGCCCAGTAATATAGTGCCAATCAGATACCCAGTAATATAGTGCCAATCAGATGCCCAGTAATATAGTGCCAGCCAGATGCCAAGTAATATAGTGCCAGTCAGATGCCCAGTAATATAGTGCCAATCAGATACCCAGTAATATAGTGCCAATCAGATACCCAGTAATATAGTGCCAATCAGATGCCCAGTAATATAGTGCCAGCCAGATACCAGGAATATTGTGCCAGTCAGCCCCCCCCCCCCCCGTACTTACATGAAGCTGCTCCGTGTCCCCCGCCGGATGTCTCCTACGAGCAGTCTTCCCTCTTGCACGGGGAGGGAAACAGACACCGGATGTGACGCGACGTCACATCCGGCGTCAGTTTTTTTTGTTTGTTTTTTCCGGCCGTCGCATCCATCGGATGCGGCTTGCCGGAAAAAAAGCGTTCACAAGCGTAATGCACTGTGAACGCGGCAGCAGGGGCTGAGGGCCCACGGGACAGCTGCCTTGGGGCCCCCCAGGAGTAACTGGGCCCAGGGCAGCTGCCCCGTTTGCCCCGCGTTAAAGACGGCCCTGCTTGTACCTGTATACTAAAACTTTATTCTGGAGCTACATTCCATTCGTTTCCATGGTGATTGCTACACTTTTTAAAATGTGCTACACTATTGACTTTTATAGATAAACCCTGAAGTCTTTACCTGTCTGATTCATGTACATTTATTATCTGTAGAGCTCAGTAAATGTGAATCCCCACTAAATATAAATAATTACATTACAACCAAACGACAAAGGGATGGGCAGCAGACCTCACAAAGGACATAGCCATGACGTATTGCAATATTTAGAATAAATCATTTTAATGTAGCAGGCTCTGCTGGGCAACTGCTTAGAAGTGAGGGAAAATATATAAATTGCATGTGTATTTGCTTTGCTTGTTATTTCTGGAAACATTCAGTACAAAAACACAGGCATTCCTGCAAAAATGTCCCTTTGGAACTAAAGCAGAAGTGTCACTTGTAATAAATGATAAAATAATGGTAATTCAAAGGATCAGATGCTTTGTCTTCTCAAGAGAGGCCACAGCTATGTTAAATAAAGAAAAATCCTATGTACTCCATCTCCCCTCCTACACACCCCACAGCAAACGTTCTCCTGTCTTTCACAGGGTCAGACCCACATTGTACTAAAAGGCAATCGAAATGCAGGCAGTGGCTATATGTGAACGATCTGATTATAAGACTAGCACTTCAGCTACACAGTCATGTCACAGGTTGTTCTTCATATTACATGGGCACAGAAAAATGAATGTGCAGAAATCTGGATAAGAACAGTGGGTGTCAGTGAATAGCAAAGATTTTGAGAAAATAGAAAATGATCTATATATCTATCCATCTGCATATCTATTTACCTACCCATCTATCTGTGGGTCAATCTACCTATCTATCCATCTACATACCTGTCTATCTATCTATTTGTGTATTTGTTTGTCTTAATATCTGTATCTATCTATCTATCTATCTATCTATCTATCTATCTATCTATCTATCTATCTATCTCTGAATGTCTGTATGTTTATCTATCTATCTATCTATCTATCTATCTATCTATCTATCTATCTATCTATTTCTGAATGTCTGTATGTTTATCTATCTATCTATCTATCTATCTATCTATTTCTGAATGTCTGTATGTTTATCTATCTACCTTTCTATCCATCTGTCACATTACTCTTCTAGGTTACTATGTAGAGAACGCTAGGTAAGATATTACCTTTATAGAATTGTGTTTTATTGCATGACAAATAATGGCTCTGCTGTCATTTGTTACTCGCTATTCTTTTATGATTGTCCTTATTTAGACTGAAACCTGCATTTAACCTTTCTGATTTTTGGAACACTTCTAAACATATCATTTTGAAAAATTGCAATGTCAAGTTTATGGGGAATGATGTAATTTATATCATCAAACATTCCTTTTTTTCTGAACACATATCGTAGAGTGAAAGCATTTCCCGCTAGAATGGGCCAGGGACATCTCTTCTCAAAGAATAATTGTATATTAAAGTCAATTAGTTCTTTTTGTTCAGGCTCTGGACTGTTTTCTTTTTCTCTGTTGGACCATTTGCCATCTATCCACTTCTCCAAAATAGTCTGGATTTATGGACATTGTTAAGACAGGTGAATAATACAGTGTTTTTTTTTTATTTTATTATACGAAAGTTAAGTATTCTTGGACTAAATAACCGCAGAGGACTTAGACCTAGACAAAAAAATTATTCTGTGCAGCCTGCAAGACAAATGTATACCCAACTTTATTAGTATTCAAAGGTAATTGAGAGGTTTATTGACTCACCTATTAGCATGAGATACAGCAGAGATTAGTCATGGTGACCATGAAGTTCCAAAATCGCAAATCTATATTAATGTTGGGGTAAAAGGTTCAAATTTGTGGTAAAAAAAGAGAGGGAGAGAATGGGAAGAGAAACAAAACAGTCGTGGGGGTTTAAAGAGCAATTTAGTGCCATAAACTCTATGGTAACTAATGGAATGGTCCTACTGCTTGTTCCACTTGAAGAACACCTCAAAACAGCTTTTAACACACAATCTCGATTAAAATTGCTAGACGTTTCTCTTTGGGCTTTATTATAGTGTCAAAATCAGGTGATAGGCCTTATTGTTTACTGGAGACAGATTAGACCAGAAATCACAAATTTCTGAATGCATAACCAGGTTCCTAATAGAATAATGAAAGTCTTTGTTATTTGATTCAATACATTAACACATTCTTGTATATCCCTCTGAATGTATTCTGGCAATGGTTGACACTTCAGTGTATTGACTTTGAAATACATTTTCTTTGCATCTTCCTTTGCACCACGGAGAGTATCCATTACAATGCTAAATCTCTTTGTTCTGCTGGATTTGATTATGTTACAATATAAACCCACAATATTATTTGGCCAGGAATGTGTAACATTGGACACTGTCCATCAAATAAAGAATTACTGGAAGCACTGGTGTCTTGCAAAATGTGTATGAGGTGGAGAATGTCATGGATTGGCCAGTGTTGGCCACTCTAAATCTGCAATCCCGACCTAACCGTTTCATTAAACTGGTTTGCAGATTCTGTGAGCCGGTGCTCTATTGCACAACATTACATATTGCAGATTCCATACAGTGCTAGCATTCAATACTGCAGATTCCAAATCACAGTTACACACTGCTCAATATTGCGATTCCCAACAGCGCTCCACTGCACTGCATTCAATTGGCATATTTCTTATAGTGTTATACAGCACATTATTCTATATTGCAAATTCCACTGAGTGCTAGATCTTAAAATATTCCAGAGAGACAAACAAATGGTTTGGCAGCTTAATCCTATAGAGTGTCCTTGTCCCGGATAAATACTTGTAAATACCCTAGCAATAGGGACAAGTGCAAAGTCCTCTAACTTGAACACAAAAACTGCCAACACCAGCTGACTTTAGAAACATGAATAAGGTAAGTCCAATGTAAAAAAAAATCCTTTATTAAAATGTTCGTGGACCATAAAATCATTGGAGCAAAAAACACGGGAGGCTAGACTTTTGACGCCAGGCCCCATGTTTCCGGAGTGAGCTGGTGTTTGGTGGTTTTTGGGAGAATATTCCATATTGAGGAGACCACACAAAGTCACACGGCACAGCATTCATCAGTGCAGATTCCATAGTGCACAGCATTCCATAGTACAGATCAAAACAGTACAAGATTACATATTGCAAATTCCTTGAAGTTTGGACAAACCTTTAATACGAGCCAAGGAGTCAGGACAGAAAGGAACACTACATGAATTACCATCACTCTTGAGTCGAAAGTGTCACTGTTTGAAGATATATTCCAAATATATAAAAAGCATAAGGGGAAAAAGCAGAGGCAGTAAAACAAATGGAAGGCTACACTGCATATCATTCAGTACTGTATAATCCTTACAATGGTACATTGCACAACATGCAGGCCTGGCGCCAACATACAGGGCGGCTGCCTTAGGGCGCACCAACGAGGGGCGGGCGAAAATCGCCCACTCTCCCAGGACCGTTTTCTTACCTTATTCCTGCTCTGTCTCCTGGTGCAGGTCCGTGGCTGTGAGGGAAGCGTTGTGCGCTCCCCTCCAGCCACGCGGATCAATAAAGTTTGTTTAAACTTTTTTTTTAAACAAAATGTTATAGCAGTGACATGCATATGTGTGGCTTCCATCTCTTTAAGCCACACCCATAATGTTTATAATATAAACATTTTGCCTAATGAGACTGTCATCCTAAACATACTATACCAATATTGTGAATAAAAAATTATGAAAAAGGATCATGCACCTCCTACCTGCATGCGGCACCATTAGGGTTACCACCTTTTCTTCAGAAAAATACCGGCCATGCTACTACATCCATAGACTTAACATTGGGGTCAAGCCAATTTTTTACCGGCCTGCCGGTAAAATACCGGCCAGGTGGCAACCGTAGGCACCATGTTTAAAGTCAGAGTGCTGGATGTCACATCTGGTGATGTTTGGACACAATTATGCCTGTTACAAGTTGTTTGGACACAAATGTGACAGCGACAAGCTGTTTGGGGACAAAAACAGCAGTAGTAAGTTGTTTGGGAGCAAATATGGCATTAACATATGCAAGTTTTATTGGCAAACTGAATAACATTAGAGTGTGACTTTTACTGGGAAACTGATTTATATTTTAGTTTTACTTATCATGATATAACATAATGGAAGTGGGAGTGATTTTGATGGACATGGTTTCTGGGGGGCAGCTTTTCAAACTTGGACCTAGACAGCACAATGTCTTGGGCATAAGCAGTAAACACCACAGTCACAATTAAATATATATTGCTCTTATTTTATGCATTTGCATGCAGTTTTGCTAATACCATGTATAGATCATTTTTCAGAATTTTTTTTATTATCTACATTCACAGTATAATCAATGTTTAGGTTGACAGACTCCATTTAAGAGTGTTTATGACCAGAAGTGCATGTGATGAAAATACAGTCCTTAGTAATGGATTTCAGTCCCTACCTGAACAAGCAAACTCTGCAAACTCACCTCACTGGACCTCTTAACCCCTGATAGTCTGGGGAATGTGGTTCACTGCGGTTTGTCAATGTACCATATACTGAGAACCCCTGCTGTCACATAATGCTCCAGTCTCCAGGTTAAAATATTATTTGGGCTTTTTCCAAATAATAGATTTTTATCTTTCTCCTATTACTTCATTTTTGAATTTGCTCCAATAAAAGAAAACAATCTAAGAATAATGTCAGCTGTGTAAAATAATGGAGAATTAAGCAATGTACTGTGGAACATGAACACTGAGCCTCCCAGATGTTTGGACTGGTGAATCATGGCCAGACTGCCCATGTAGTGATAATTATTCACAGTTTAGCTAGTCATATTCAGTCTGTGTGCAGTCCCCAGTGCTAAGTTAATTCACCGATAACAATATGTAAGGACATCATCCTGCTTTGGGCCAAAACGTCCGGCAGATCTTTGTCCCACTGGCTAGAAATAGATGTAGACTGAAGGTTTTTTTTTTGTACTCAATGCTTTGGATAGTTGTACAGACTCCAGACATCTTATTGGGATCTGGCAGAACCCACGATGTAAGAACACGCACAATTGGACCTTGGCAGTAAATACTGTAGTACGAGGGCCTGTGCCACAGATCCATAAAACAGTATGAGGTCAGAGACATTGCCTCTTTCTTCTTATTTCAAAGTATCTAGATAGCTGCTTAACAATTTGCCCTTACCTAAGGTAACACTGGCGGTTCAGAAAAATGGACTATTTACATAATCTACTATTTAGCATTTCAGTCAGTCCGGTGTAAAAAAAAACATGTACTGGCTACTGATTCATAGATTCTGATGCTCTACTTATCCCTATAGCTACTGAACATATATGTATTTTTTAACCCTGTCAGTGCCAGAGGTGGAAGACATTCTTACTGCATGCCTATGTGAAGGCTGAGTATATTAAATTTGCCCACAGTACATACATTTTGACTGAATCCAAAATGTTTCTTTAAATGAGGAAAACGTTTTCACCACCTTCCTCTCTGTCACTGGTGTGTATCAGTTGCGCTGTTTTCTCCTGTTTTAAGTAAGAAGAAAAAAACCCTTTTTTTTAGTTATGGGAATTGCAGAATAAGGCACAAGGTACTAAAGGTCCACACATGTAAAACATTAATTAACTGATAACTTTAACACTATTACACAATGTCACCCCACAGGGAATGACTCGTTGTCTTCTTTAATTCCACTTCAGCCAGCTTTTAGTTTAATCCCTCAAGCAATGATATCTCCTGCTAGTGCCATATCCATTTTTACATCAATCTCAGTTGAGAGCTCTGACTACTGACAGAAGCTATCTTATACATTGGCTAGACTGTGAAATATAGAGTTAGCCATACTGAGGCCTGCAAGCAGTAGGGCCCATAGCAGAGAAAGGATGATGTCAACACTGGGGGTAGAGTCCCTTACACTGGAGAAAAAATGGAGGGTTTGATGCAACATTCTTTTGAGAATACATCTATCTTGATTCGGAGAGTTTCTGGCATATGTATTTGTGAGTTTGTCAGTTTCTGTACAGTTGCTGAGGTTCAGTCTAGACCAAGGCAAGTTCACCAATCATTCAAAGTAAATACCTGCATTATAAAAACCTTTGTCAAGAGATACATTTTATGTACAAAAGTACTGGGACACCTGACCATTACACCAAAAGGGGCTTTTATGACATTCATCCCAAAGGTGTTCGATGGGACAGAGGTCAGTCCCCTGTACAGACCAGTTAAGTTCTTCCACATCAAACTCATTCAACCATATCTTTATGGTTGGATCTTGTTTTGTGCACTGGGTCAAAGCCATGCTGGAATTGAAAAGGGTTATTGTAAGCATAATATTATGCAAAATGTCTTGGTAAGCTGAAACATTACGAGTTCCCTACAATGGATGTAAGGGGCTTAGCCCAACCCTTGAAAATATCCCTCCTCCACTAAACTTTACAGTTGGCACAATGCAGTCAGGCAAGTAACGTTCTCCTGGCATCGGCCAACTGTCAGAGTCGCCAGTCAGACTGCCAAACAGTGAAGACTCCACTAAACATGTTTCCACTGCTCCAGAGTCCAGTGTGGTGTGCTTTACACCACTCGATCTGATGCTGTGCAGTATACTTGGTGTTGTAAAGGTTGCATGCAGCTCCAGCCTCACAGTTTTTGTGCTGATATTAATGCCAGTGAACGTTTGGAACTCTACAGCTATGGAATCAGCAGAGCACTGGCAACTTTTATGCACCATGTGCCTCTGCACTTTGTGACCACGCTCTTTGAGTTTATGTGGTTTTCCGCATTGTGCTGCTGTTCCTAAATGCTTCCACTTTTCAATAATACCACTTACAGTTGATCCTATCACAGTACCACACTTGAACTATTCAGAACGACCCATTTTTTTCACAAATGTTTGTAAATGCAGACTGCGTGGCTAGGTGCTAGATTTTATACACCTGTGGCAATGAGTCTGCTTGATACACCTGAATTCAATGATTAAGTGGTGTGTCTCAATACCTTAGTTCATGTAATGTAGGTGCAAAAAGCATAAAGAGCCAGAACCAGGTTAAAATGCTTGATGTACATTTGCAGCACAAAGCACAGGCAGCTTGTGACAGCACAATCAACAGAAATTTCAAAAATGATAGATCATATTCAATTAAATAAATAAAATAAGCAGGCCTACTTCATTTTCGTCCTTTAACAGCTAATGGTTTTTTATAAGCAGCCAAGTATCTTCCACAGTAAGTGTACACTATTTTAAAAAATGCATTCCTTCCAATCTGAATCTCTTTTATTCAACTATTTATTTTTGTTTTAGTCCGAAGTTGCCAATCTAAAGATCGTCATCAGAATTTTGATTGAACAATTAAAGTTCCTGCAAACAGTGTACGTCTATTGTTTTCCATTGCACAATACTTCATTGTTTTGAGCACTTCAGCAATTGAGCCGACATATTATGCAAGCGTATTGTGCAAAGCGTCTCTATATGGTCATAATGGGTAAAGGTCCCTACAGCCAACAGTCTGATTGGCTGCGCCGTGTTACGTGCCTTACAGTAAACTGTATCCTTAAGCACACATGGTGTAAATACAATTTATAATTTCAAATCATTGAAGCAAAATAAAACTTGGAAGATGAACAGCGAGTCTGAGCTGGCAGAAACACAACCATTTTACCAATTTTGAAATGGTGTGGCGTTCTGCTAAATGAAGCCTGATTTTCACTTAGCATGTTTTAACCTCTTTACAGCCAGGAACTTTTAGGAAAGCCTAGTAGTCCACGGAATACTGGATTTCCAGCAATAAGATATGATCTGTGTGGATCTGGCAGACATTATGTAAAAATATAGCATACTAATGGTATCTTGCAGACGCAAAGGGAACCTTTTGTGGGTGCAAACTCTCAGGAGAAGAGAGAATGTAAGGTGGTGACAATATGGTGAATTTAATTTTTTTTTCACCATATGCGTTTTGATCCACTATATCTTCTTTTTAGAAAAAATTCTCTTTTTTAAGTAACTGGATGAGTTTGATAATATATATTTTTATAAATTATATGCATTTTGTATTGTTGTCTTACACTGATTAAACATTTTGTAAATGTACCATATTGTCACCACCTTACATTTTATCTTCTCCTGAGAGCTTGCGCCCACAATAGATTCATTATGTACTTGCAGTTTCTCTTCTGAACCTTGGAACCATGTTCACTGTTAGTGGTCAGCAACAACTCACTCTAATTTCATTAGTCTCGTCCCTATACTTTCTACTTTCTCGTTTGTCTCTACGAGTTGGAGCTCACTTACATCTTCTTAGCTTGCAGGTACAAGTTCCAAATAACCCACGGAAAACTGCTATGTGTGACTGGAAGAGGATAATGGGAACAAACATGCTATAAATCATCCCTTCAATGTCACCTGGTCAGAAAAGCCAAAATAAGGACAAAATTATGGATGGGGATTTTACAGCAGGTAGAATGATGGGTAGACTAAACAGGGCCGTCTTTAACACGGGGCAAACGGGGCAGCTGCCCCGGGCCCACTTACTCCTGAGGGGCCCAAGGCAGCTGCCCGGTGGGCCTGCTGCCCATGTACATCCATAACTGCAACCTGCACTATGCGATCAGCACTGATCGCATAGTTCAGGTGCACCCAAAATGCAGACACAGAGTTGTCTGCCTGTGTCACGTGAGGGGGGAAATCTCCGCCCCCTCACAGAGCATGTTAGAGCACCGGATGTCCATGACATACCGGTGCTCAGAACACATGGAGCCACGCACAGAAGAATCAGCCCCCTCCCTGCAAATGTAAGGTAAGCGAGCAGGGAGGTGGACAAACAAAAGTAGTGTGTGTGTGTTTAAGTCTGACTGTGTGTGTAATTGTGTCTGACTGTGTAGGTCTGTGTGTGTAAGTGTGTCTGACTGTGTAAGTCTGTGTGTGTAACTGTGTCTTACTGTGTAAGTCTGTGTGTGTAACTGTGTCTGACTGTGTAAGTCTGTGTGTGTTAGCGTGTCTGACTGTGTAAGTCTGTGTATGTAAGTGTGTCTGACTGTGTAAGTCTGTGTGTGTAAGTGTGTCTGACTGTGTAAGTCTGTGTGTGTTAGTGTGTCTGACTGTGTAAGTCTCTCTGTGTTAGTGTGTCTGACTATGTAAGTCTGTGTGTGTAAGTGTCTAACTGTGTAAGTCTGTGTATGTGTAAGTGTGTCTGTCTGACTGTATACGGTTGTCTTTGTGTGTAAGTGTGTCTATCTGACTGTGTAAGGTTATCTGTGTAAGTCTGACTGTGTGTCTGTGTGTGTGTTAGTTTGTCTCTCTGTGTGCAACTGTACAGCCCCACCCCCAAGCTATATTATATAAATATTAGATGAACCTGATATATATATATATATATATATATATATATATATATATATAATATTACGTGTCATATGGTTAGTTTATATAACATTTAATTTCATTTAGCAATATATATATATACACACATATTTAATCAAAATATTATGTAAACCACCTATACATTATAATTATATTTATATAGATGGTTTAATATAATTATATAATATTTACATAGTATATAGCATATGGCTGGTTTATATAATATGTCACATAAATCCATTTTATTTATACACACACACACACTCACTCAGAGCAAGTGTGTGTGTTTATTTTTTGTAGGGCGGTATTAGGGTGGAGGGTGTGATTGCATGCCGGGGATGAGGGGTGGGGTCCAGGGGCCCCAAACAAATGTTTGCCCAGGGTCCAGTCAATGTTAAAGACGGCCCTGAGACTAAATGGGCTGAATGGTTCTTATCTGCCAGCACAATCTAGATTATGTAAAAAGATTGACACACAAAGGTATCAGGAAGTAAAAAAATAAGGTTAAATCACATTTTATTATGTACTAGACATTAAACCCGTTAAATTAACGGGCGCTAGAACATATGTGGACAGGGGGGGGGGCATAAGGGGGCAATATAGGGGCAAGCACCCTGGTGAGGGGGGGAGCCTTGAGGGCTGCCTTATCTTGATGGGAGTTGTGATCCTCCTGCTGTATTATTGATGCAGCAGGGGGAATCACAACTCCCATCAAGATGAGGCAGCCCTCGAGGCTCCCCCCTCGCCAGGGTGCTTGCCCCTATGTTGCCCCCTTATGTCCCTCCCCCCCCCGTGTTACTTACCACCTTAGCGTGGTGTGAAGGGGGCGGGAGGTGGGTAGCGTCGCTCGCGCATGCGCAGTCTTTACAAAGTTACAGCTGAGTGATCAGCTGTAACTTTGTGCGCATGCGCAATTAGTAAATTCTCCTGCCATTGCGCAGGAGAATTTGCTCGAGAAATCTGTCAGAACACCTGTTCTGACCGAAGTCTCTGCGCTCCAAGTCCCAACGGCTGTCCGTGGGGCACATGCGCAGTAGCGCAATCCCACTGACACAGGGACTGGACGCAGAGACACTTCTACTTTATCATAGAGGATAAGGGCGATTAACCCTTTTTTATACATATAAACAGTGTTTGGCAGGTGAAAAGCACCTGTTTCTTTATACATGTGTGTGTGCAGGCACAAAGAGTGGCATAGCAACCCGGTTGTTTGTGACTGGTGCACATGGAGCAGACTCCTGACATTTGTTGGGAGTCCACATTATGCATCAGCACAGACAAGGAGAGCACCGTTAAAGGGACTGTCTAGTGCCCAAAATGCATCTTCCAAATATTAATGCATATTAATGTGCTTTCAAAGTACTTTAAAATGCATGTCTTACATTTTGCATCGCTTAAAATATAAAATACTTGTAGCTAGAAGAAATTGTGAAATTACAGTAGTTTGCAAGAAACAAGGACTGCCCACGCTAGATGAGTAAAAGTCATTTTTTTTTGCTACAGGAACCAATGAGGATAATGCCATTCAAATGAATGGAATATCCCTTCTCTCTCTAGTGATGTCATCAGACAATGTGTTGCACTGTTAAGCGATCCTACTGTGTACAAGAGAAAGATCACTCATAGGCCACTCAATAGACTTAATTTGAGGAGGACAGGAAGTGGCTATATGTAACAAAACTTGATATCCTCAGTGTCTATAGAATCAGTGCTGCCTCACCTGCAGTAAACATGCAGAGTAATCACTGGGGCAGGGCTTGAGTTAAATATTAAAAATGTGATTTATACAGAATGCCTGCATCAAATAACACAGGGAAAGCTTGTGCATTATACAAGCAGTGATCTTCATCTTCCACAAAGTGAGTTTGGGGACTAGACTGTTCCTTTAATAGCTGTACTTCCTCTGTGTGCTTCCCCATTGTATGTTTCCATGTTTTCTATCTATTTTGGCATTACAGTTAGCATGCAAGGAAAGGACTTATATTTCGATTTTATATGACAGTGTGTAAGGAAATGACATGCAATTTGGTGAGTGTGTAAAGAGAAGGTGTTTATTTGGTAGTACTGTTAGCATGTAAAGAAGGCATATGAGGGTTTTAGTTAGCATGTAATATAGGGTTGTGCATTTGGGTTTTATATTGGTGTAATGAATACTGAGAGCTTACCTCCCATCTACTGACCCTGGCAAATCAGGATAGAGCTTAGGATGGTCGAGAGTCATTGCTACCGAGTGGTATGCGCTTTCACTCAAGATGGCAGTGCTACCGCCCATGTGCATAATTCTGTTGGTAAGCAACAGTCAGTCTCTGGTGTCCAAATTACCGGAGAATTATTATTTTTTTTTTTTTGAATGATTGCTTTTTTAGCAATGCTGTCCCACTGAGCTCTATGTTACTCCAAAAAATTGGAACAGAGGTAGAGCTTGAAACTACAGCGGGATTGCCTCCCAAAATCGGGACTGTCCCGCACAAGGCAGGACAGTTGGCAGGCATACTGTGAATATGGAAGGAAATAATACAATGTTGGTGCATTTGCATGAAAAATACGTTTATTTGAGTGTTAATGAGAGTGTAAAAGGAAAGGAAATATATTTTGTGAGTGTGCAAGAAAAGCTTGTGTAGCATGTAAGGTTGTATATTTGGATTCTATGGTGAAAGTGCATGTGTATTTGGGGTTGTAAGGAAAGGATATGTATTTGGATGTTATCTTGAGTGTGGATGGAAAGGAAGGATATGTTGTTGAGTGTGCAAGGTAAGCATGTTTATGTAGATGTTACTGTGAGTGTGGAAGAAATATATATGTATTTTTGTGTGTGCAGGGAAAGCTTAGGTATTTGGATTTTAAAGTAAAAGTGCAAGGAAGATATGTGTATTTGGGTGTGCAAGGAAAAGCTAGTCTGTTGAAAATTTCTTGCACAGCTGGTTGCTGGAAAAAAAGTATATGCAATGTGTAAATATTTTCACGTATTCTTGTATTAGCCATAACATTCAAGCTATATCCACGCGTGAGGGAACAAGCTCTATGTCTTACTTGTTTAGGGCACGAGGGGCTGGTGACAAGTGAAGAATGCTGGAAACAATGCTCCAGAGGATCCAGGCCAATCCGTAAGGCATTGATTAAAACCATAACTTTATTACAAACATGTTTTAAAGCGGGGCCTGGCAGCCACTGCCATTCCGCTTAGGCTTTTGAAATAAAATTATGGTTTTAATCAATGCATGGAGGGCTGGCCCTGATTCACTGCTACATCGTCTCCACTGTGTCGCCACCTATAATTATATCTTAAACTAGATATGAGGCGCTCGTGCTGTTGGTGGAGAAGGCTTTGCTTGCATAGAGACATTTTAGCCACGCCAGTTAGAATTACAAGCATATAAGCCATATTTACTAAGGCATTTAACTCTACAGTACATGTTCCAATGCAGCCCACTGACTGTGACTACTTACACTTCTAACTGAAAAGTAGTTTCTTAGCTACAAGGTGTTCTATAGGGAGAAGTGTTTTCATACTTTGTTATAAAAGAGTAGTCTAAATCTAAAATCAAGGCAATGGCCTCCAAACACGCCTAGAGTAGAGCTTCTCAATAATACAGATGTCTGTGCGTTTCACAGTCATCTGATCTTAGCATGTCATATTCAAGCTTACTGCTCAAAAGCAAAACATAGCTATCTGTTGTAAGGGTCTCACACATCCATGCGTTTTAGCAATCCAGGATAGGATCATAGAGAGAGGTTCTTGTGTTTTGGGAAGGTAAGCATGCTGCATGCAAAAGAAATTGGAAAGTAATTATTTTTCAAACATTGATGAGATAAAGAAAACCACCTAAGGTCTATTAAATATGGCACACATGAGACATCCAAAATCAAGGGTTATAAAATAAGAAAATGTAATATTATCCCATGGACTGTGAGATGATTGTCATAATCTAATGCCTTATGCTTGAACATTGACTTTATTATCTTCATGGCTTATCTTGCATTGTGTTTGCTTTATTTGATTCCAGCTGCTGTGTCCTTTAACTGCTTAAGATGGGCAGTTCTAGAAACATAGAAACGTAGAATGTGTCGGCAGATAAAAACCATTCGGTCCATCTAGTCTGCACAATTTTCTAAATACTTTTTATTAGTCCCCAGTTCCCTATCTTGTACCTAGGATAGCTTTGTGCCTATCCCACACATGCTTAAAATCCTTGACTGTGTTTACCACTTCTGCTGGAAGGCTATTCCATACATCCAGGGCCGGCCTTAAGTGTTCCGGCGCCTTGTGCGGGCTTCCCCCGCGGCGCCCCCCCCCGTCTCTTTCACCCCCCTGTGTATGTGTCTCTCTCCCTTCCCATGTTTGTCCCTTTCCTCTTCCTTGCCATGTCTATCTCTCTCCCCCTCTGTACTGTCTCTCTCCCCCCGTCCTCTGTTCTCTCTCTCTCTCCGTCCCCTGTTCTGTCTCTCTCCCCCGTCCCCTGTTCTGTCTCTCTCCCCTGTCCCGTTCTGTCTCTCTCCCCCTGTTCTGTCACCCCTCCCCCTGTTCTGCCCCCTCCCCCTTTTCTGTCCCCCCTCCCCCTGTTCTGTCTCTCTCCCCCCCTGTTCTGTCTCTCTCTCTCCCCCTCCCCCTGTTATCTCTCTCTCCCCCAGTTCTGTCTCTCTCCCCTGCCCCTGTTCTGTCTGTCTCTCTCTCTCTCTCTCTCTCTCTCTCTCTCTTTCTCACCCCTCCCCTGTTCTGTCTCTCCCCCATCCACTGTTCTGTCTCTCTCTCACCTCCCCCTGTTCTCTCTCTCTCCCCCTCCCCGTGTTCTCTCTCTCTCCCCCCCCCCTGTATTCTCTCTAGCCCTGTTCTGTCTCTACCCCTTGCCCCTTTCTGTCTGTCTCTCTCTCTCACCCCTCCCCCTGTTCTGCTTCTCTCACCCCCCCCCCTACCTTTGCCTGCAAAGGTGGATCCAGGGAGGGGGCGGAGCTAACCAGCTCAGCGGTGTAGCTCCGCCCCCACCCTGTGAAGCAGAGCAGAGTCTGCTTTACGGGGAGCCATGGGCAGCAAGAGAAAGTGCTGCTTGGCTCCCCATGCTTAATGCAAGCATGGGGAGCCGAGCAGCACTATCTCTTGCTGCCCACAGCTCCCTGTGAAGCAGATGCTGCTCTGCTTCACAGGGTGGGGGCGGAGCGACACCACTGAGCCGGTTAGCTCCTCCCCCTCCCCGGATCCAGCAGAGCATGCCGAGCAGAGGGATGGTGAGGGGGAATCTTTTGATCTCCCCCAGCCAGTGCCTCTACCGACTTTTTTTTTTTTTTTTTTAACGGGCGGGCAAGCGCCCCCTGGGATGTTGCGCCATGTGCGATCGCACAGGTCGCACACCCCTAAGGCCGGCCCTGCATACATCCACTACCCTCTCAGTAAGGTAATTCTTCTTGATATTACTTTTAAATCGTTGTCCCTCTAATTTTATGACTATGTCCTCTGGTTGTGGTAGTTCTACACTATATACTAGTCATATGGAGTAATTGGTGGGTAGTTTTACTCTTGGTCTTGCTAACAGATTATTTTACATTATTTCTTAATTCATTGCAGCTTCTTATTACTATCATTTGTTTACTCCTGTTCTGTATGCATGCTGCCTTATATATTTGATGAATGGCCTAAGATTAATTTTTCCTTGAGCAGTACTTTATTTTGGTAAGCTTGCAGGGTATATTGATTATATATTGTATATTTCTGTATGTTGTATTTGATGTAGATGTTGGTGTTCTAAGATGGCAATCATCTCATCGTCCATGGAATAATATAATCTTTATTATTTTTGCAGTACTTTTGTGGCTATTGATTTTTTATGGTTCATGTGTACCACATTGAATAGACCTACTTCAGTGGGGTCATCTTTATCTCATCAATGTTGTTCTATCAGATTTCAGTTTATCATGCACCCATCCCACTCACTTTATATTAGTGATGGGGGGAAGGGGTGGCTTAATAGTAATTGAGTTAGAAGCAATGGGACAATTGGGTGGTATATAACTATTTTTTCTCAGAACAGGAGCTGGCCAAAGGGTCTACTAGAACTGATGTCATATGATAAAACTGTGTTTGGTAATTTCATGGTCAGATTGGTTCCTTTTGCATATTGTATTCTGCCTTCAAGTTGCAGTATTGTAAGCTTGCAAGCAATGATCTCTATCTCTTGTGTTTGTCTGTTTCTGTTTGTATAATGTAGTCTGTAACTCCCTTTTATTATTTACTAAGGGTTGTGTACATTGTTGGGGCTATATAAATAAATGTTAATTTCATATAATTTTCTGTAAAAAGCTGGAACGTGACAATCCTGGCAATATAAAATAGGAACATCCCTCCAAATACCACCTTTCCAACTTTAATAAACATGATGTCATTTTGAAAGGTGCCTAAAAATATACATATGTCTCATCTTTCACACTAAGTAAATTTCTTTTCGCATTAGAATTAAACATACAGCTCATTTAAGGATTAAATAATGGTAAATGTAGATCACGGTGACAGAGACTGTATAAAATTGTATATTTTGAAAGAAGAGGAACACCTGTTTGGATGTTGAAACATTCCTTTCGAAATAACAATTGGTTAAGTTACAAATGTGAAAATGCACTCTGTAAATTATTTAGGTGACCTATTTAAGTAGGGAACATCATGCATGATGATCCATAATAATCCTTACACTAAAAGACAACCCCGTCATATTACATACAAATAAAAATTAAACTCCATTAACCTGTTACGTAACAAAAACCCCATTAACCGTGCAAGCCATTTCATAGAAGATATTGCTTTACAAACACAAACCTTAATGAATGTTTGTCCTACTTGAGATACAAATCCTAATAAGGGTATTAGCAAAATAATTAAATATTACTTAACATTTTTTGACCCGGTTGAGAAATCAAGGTACAAGTGTCGGCCTTTTGTGCGTGAAGTTTGCATGCAATGGTCCATTTCTTAAATATTTGTGTAAGACAAGGCCAAACAGTTTGCTCATGTGTCAGAAATGTTCACAGAATTTTTTTTTCTCTATTTCAATATATATATATATATATATATATATATATTGTTTTTAGATGTTTTTGAGACTGAGACGAAAATATGCCATATTTTATTCATGATGTAATTAAAAAAACTAAAATTTAGAATATTACTCAATAAGTGTGCAGATTTTGGCTAAGTTTGGACTCTTGCTGCAAGACTCTTGAACAACAAAAGAAATAAATTAGAGGGATAAATACTGTAGTAAGTTGGTTTGTAGCCAGCGTTAAGATTTATGTGAATCACATGTTACACAATGTGCCCCCCCTTCAAATTTGGCAAAAAAAAGGGAAAATATCAAATCTTCCAAAAAACAATGGTCTTTTCGTTCACAATAAACCTGGCATACAGCACAAATATTTAATGAATGTATTTTTTGTAAACCTACAAAGATGTGCATGGCAGCGGAAATAGGTACTTTTATGTCTTCCAAACTTCCCATTTCAGGACAGTATGATTTTAACTCCACTGCCACAATGCAGATCAGTTAAACTGATATACACATGCACTCTAGTGCTAACATCCTAGTGCCGGTGGTGATGCCCCAATATCCTAGGTCTATGTCTAGCAAAGTTAGGAGATAAACTTATACCTTTGCATATTTTTCAACCAGAGCAGTAATGAGGATGAGGAGACTGAGGCACTAGCCTCAGGCGCATACAACTGAGAGGCACAACAATGATATTGCATAACTAAACCGATGGCCCTCGTGCCGCAAAGCTGCAGGTTTGTAGCCCTTCTGTCGTGCTCTGTGTCAAGCATGTCACGTGCAAGATTAATCCAAGCAAAGAGTGAGATATGAAGACATACTGCCACACCACAACCCAACTTGCAGCAACTTGTAGCTCTCTACTAGACATGTGTAAAACTAAAATTTCGTTCATTACTGCATTCGTTTCAGACGAAATTCGTTCATTATTTTAATTTTGTTTTATTCGTTTGTACGAATCAATTGACGTACACATTCCATAAACCGGAAGTCTATAAACCGAATGTCGTTCGGTTTATAGACTTTCGGCTTATGGAATACATGTAATACTATTGGATTTCTTATGAATTTCTTATTAATGGGGACTCTAGTTCGGTTTATAGAAAGCCAATAGTATTACATGTATTCTATAAACCGAAAGTCTATAAACCGAACGTCGTTCGGTTTAAATACTTTCGGCTTATGGAATACATGTAATACTATTGGTCTTCTATTAACCAAAATAGAGTCCCCATTCATACGAATAGGTCAATTGACCTATTCGTATGAATGGGGACTCTATTTCGGTTTATAGAATAGCAATAGCATTACATGCATTCCATAAACCGAAAGTCTTTCATTATGTCGGTTTATGGAATGTATGTAATGCTATTGGTATTCTATAAACCGACTCTATTTTGGTTTATAGAATGCCAATAGCACGAATGGACGAATGGACGAATGATTTTCGTTTATTAACCATTCATTCATTCGGCTTTCGTTAGTTTAGCCTTTTCGTTATTCATTTTTTGGACGATGAACGAAAATGCTATTTTCGGACGAAAATGCATTCGTCCGAAAACGAATGCACATGTCTACTCTCTACCCAGATGAGGGAAGAACCTATAATCAGGGGTGTACTAAGAGTAGTTGGCACACGGCCAACCCACCCCCCAAAAAAATGTTTACAAAAATATTTATTGCACAAATTTGTAATCTTAAATTTAAAGTTTAAATACACATCATTGCCAGTGCACCCACAGACTTGGCGACAAAGAGGGGGGTGGGTGCTACAATGCCTGAGAACTGCAATAGTCTGTCCTGTAGGATAATACCTACTTGGGAGAGCAACTCCATTTTTCGCCTGCTTACACCATTGCAAAGGAACCACTCCATTAGCATATCAGACTGATCCCACCCATAAGGGCAGTTCAGATCCGAAATACATGGCTAGTACCCTCTACACGAGGAACACAGCGAACCACAGACGTACGTTTCGGCCTTCATTGGCCTGGTCAGTGTGGTATGGCTGATGATCCTCTAGGTGCAAGCAGGCCAGGGACCCATGGCCGTAGGCATACCCTGTTACTCATGGCGACAAAGAGGGGGGTGGGTGCTACAATACCTGAGAACAAACAGTACTGCAATAGTCTGTCCTGTAGGATAATACCTACTCGGGAGAGCAACTCCATTTTTTGCCTGCTTACACCACTCCATTAGCATATCAGACTGATCCCACCCATAAGGGCAGTCCAGATCCGAAATGCATGGCTAGTACCCTCTACACGAGGAACACAGCAAACCACAGACGTACGTTTCGGCCTACATTGGCCTCGTCAGTGTGGTATGGCTGATGATCCTCTAGGTGCAAGCAGGCCAGGGACCCATGGCCGTAGGCATACCTTGTTACTCATGGCGACAAAGAGGGGGTTGCTACAATGCCCGGAAACAAACAGTACTGCAATAGTCTGTCCTGTAGGATAATACCTACTCGGGAGAGCAACTCCACACTGACGAGGCCATTGTAGGCCGAAACGTACGTCTGTGGTTTGCTGTGTTCCTTGTGTAGAGGGTACTAGCCATGCATTTCGGGTCTGGACTGCCCTTATGGGTGGGATCAGTCTCATATGCTAATGGAGTGGTTCCTCTGCAATGGTGTAAGCAGGCAAAAAAATGGAGTTGCTCTCCGAGTAGGTATTATCCTACAGGACAGACTGTTGCAGTACTGTTTGTTCTCGGGCATTGTAGCACCCACCCCCCTTTTTTGGCACCCACAGACTTACCATTGAACCCAGATGACTTGCTATTGCAACCCAAGGGCTTGCCATTGCACCCAGAGCATTTGCCATTGCACAGCCCAGACTTGCTATTTACTTTCTTACAGACTTGCCATTGCACCAAATCAGTCACAAGAGTGTAGTGGGGAACAAAGTTGTGCCGATGGACTGTCGTATGCCACTGCCTTTAGTTCCCTTAATATTACTGTTCACTAGGGACCAACAGTGAGGATCCTCAAGAAGGCTGGTTCTTGTTTCTTATGTATCTCTTTTAATTTTTCTGCAAAATATTTGCTATGAAATCATCACAAAGGTTTATCATTTTTTTAATTAATATTTCCGGTGCATTCATGTGTTTGGTGTTAGCTATGGTTCTTCTTGAGACCCTTAAAAAGATGTGGAAACTTTGTATTGCAACATATAATTCACTATATCTGGGAAGAGAAATAGTTTAATTCTTAGAATTATTCTGATTTTGGATAAAATATACACCATTCCTGTTACTCTTTGCCTTGTTTCCTCTAGTAATATTCAATAAGTTAGGTAGCACACTTTGTAAACATGCACTCATGTGTTTTATGTCAATTGTATCATTTTGGTATCTTACGAATATCAGTCCCATTAGTTTGAATATATTAAGCATGGTAAAATGCGTGGGCCAGTTATAAAAATAATTGTCCTTGTAACCTGAATTAGACCGTTCAATCCTTTTTTCCTGTTGGTAAAAATATACCACAAAATTAATCTACAATAACTCACTTCCTGTTAAATAACCTAATTAAACACTTCCCCTAAGAACAAAGGAGAATATATACCAGTCTTTAAAAATAAAAATACTATGTGCTATCAACCTAGTAAACAGAGCACATATTACCTGAAAGCTGTGCAAGTATTATAATCCCAAGTATTACCTATCCCCTTTACATTGTATATACATCACAATTTAAAAAAAAAGTGAGAGGCTTGCTCCATCTGTGGTCTTGTATTAATTATCACACTCATTATGTTTATTTCTCTAGCATAATGTGAGTCACTCGGTGAGCGAATGCTTGCCCAATACTTTGAGAGTAATCTATAAATGTAGAGTGGCTCCAATTATCTCACATTTTATTACTTACTAAAAATACCCAAAGCCCATCAGCATCCATGCAATATCCTGCAGACTCATTTAATTTGGACGAAATGCAAAATTCCAGACCATAAAAAATGAGTTAAATATAGAAAGTGTGTTGTTTCCAATGAAAAATGTGGAATTCTAAACAAGCCATGAAATCTGGATACAGATTCAGGATTTGATTACAGTGATATCATTTCACGGGAGTGGGATATGCCATCCATATTGTCTGTTCATCATTCATATGAAGAAGAATTCTGGTCTGCCTTAGTTAAGGTTCTTTACTATCCCAAAGGATTGTTAATAATCTGAATTCTGGATTGTTCTACACTACAAATGCCTGCTCACTGCCTAGTCCCTGAAGAGTTAAATTCAACTTTTTAAACACGAATGTCCCATTAGATTTGCAAGTAAAACAAACACAAATCACAAACACACTCCAACAAAATTAGGGTCTTTGCTAAATTGGCTCTTTTCTTTAAGGATAGTGGTCTTTTCCACAGTCTGATTTGTGATTGCATTGATAGCTGATATTTAGTATCTGTGGAGATTCCAGAGACATAATTATACAATCGTTTGTGCTTCCTTATCTGTCACAGACTCAACTATACACTGCACTGGGCAAAAATTAGCCATGAATAGGACTGGCCTCAGGGGGACACAACCCTTTTGGTTGTAAGGGGCCTGGCAAGGAGAGGCATTGCCAGTTGAGGAACTGGCTGGGGAGATCAAAAGATCTCCCATCACAAGCCCTCTTTATGGGCCAGCAGGCAGATGGATATGACATATTTATGGATGTAGATTATAAGCTTATGGGATCCAGGCGCACATGTCTCTGTTACCAATACCACATAATAACATTACAATTATGAACAGATTTAATTCACAGTTATTTGCTAAATTTCATAGCTGCCAACAGGACAAGATTTAAAACCACAGTCTCTAATTTCCGGTGTTCTGTGGATGTAATCAGGTCTCCTAAAAGCAAGAGACATATGAATAATTTAAGGAGCAGGGTTGCATGATAGGGGAGCCCCATGGACATTTTCGCACCAGGGCCCAGTGGTTTCTTCTTACGCCTTTGACACTAGCAGTGGTAAGAGCCAGCATATGGATTAAAAACTTTACACAGACAGGGGAAAAATAGCCCATAAATATAAATGTACACAGTGTGTGCATTTGCAATCACATCTACTATTTTAACCAATAAAAAACCTGTACTTTCATGGCGTTATCATCAGAGAATAGGCGTGTCAAACCTAAGGGTTGACACAGACATCATAGCCTGTTTCCTGTCATTATCTCCAGACAACGAATGCAGTTGAAATAGACTTCTATCAGGAGGACTTTGGCTACTGTGGAAAAATGGCCTGCAGTGTAATAAAAATCAAAATCAGTAAACATTAAATTTACATGATATTATACATGATATATTACTTAAATACATAAAATATAGTGAGTGAATATGAAATCATATAAAATGTTTATAATTTTATAAAAATGTAAAAATACTTATATTAATGTAAATAAAAATTAATATATTATAATTGTACATAAATATTTTTTAAAAATATGTTTAAAATATGTCTACTTTAATTATTCTACTCTATTCTATTTAATTCTCCAGCTAAAATCTTCGAGGGTGAATGACGCATATTGGGTAGCCGAAAATCTATGCTTTTTATTGTGAAAGTTTCCTAATCTGAATGCGTCTGATGCTTTGGTTTCTGAAAGGCCCAAACTGCCAATTTGTAGCTGGATTCGATATATAGTGATTGAGTGGACACATTCAAATGAATTGTGAAATTCTGCTAAAGTGCCCGACCTAAATCCAATTCGTGACGTATAAGTGTATATCGCTCAAATTGCATACAACAAGGTGCATTGTGGTGGTGCTTTTAGGGCAGTTCAGCGCAGCTTTGAGCGCTGAACTGTCGGCAGTGAAATGCAATGTGGCCGTTTCACCGTGACAATGTAAGTGCTGAGAGTTCAGGGTTGAACTGTCAGCGTTTACAATCAAAGTAACCTTCCCATGTAAATGAAACCCCCCCCTAAAATTCACCCCTCCCCAAACCCTAATACTAACCCTTCCCAAACCCTAATACTAACCCCCCGAACCCTAATACTAATACCCCTATTACTAACACTAACCCCCTAAGGACTAATACTAACACTAACCCCTAACACTAACCCTTCAGCCCTAATACTAACTTCTAAGCCCTAATTCTAACAATAACACCCTAATACTAATAATACTCCCCTTGTACGCAATCCCGCGATGTACTGTCCCATGATGAACTCTCTGCGATGACCTCTTGCACGATGAACTGGCTATCATGGGAGAGGCCACAGTGAAGCGGCTGCAACAAAGCAGCCTCAAGGAACAGACCTATCCCACTGTGTTAGCAAATATACATTATTAATAAAACATACATTTGAACATTTTAAAATAAAAAATCAAACTAAATTTGAAAAAAGGTCTCCATGCATTTCTAACCCTAAAACAGATAAAAAACTACAACTCCCATTTTATCATCCAAGTGGTAATAAAAAATTCCATGAAACACTAGTTAAAAAAATTGAATGGAAAGGATTAACCCCTTAGTGACAAGACATTTTTATCTTGACTTTCCCTTGGTGACAATGGCTGTTTTGACATTTCTGGCATGTTTGTGTTTAGCTGTAATTTTCTTCTCTCTCACATTCTGTACCCACACAAATTATATGTTTTTTTTTATCTTCATAAGAAGGGCTTTCACTAGATACCATTATGTTCATCATAATTTACTACAAAAAAAAATCATAATATTTTATGAAAATTTTAAAACAACACTTTTTCTAACTTTGACCTAAAATATAATTTACTCAAGTACAATCATTAAAAAAGACCCCATCTATATAGTTTCTAAAAGTTGTCCCGAGTGCAGAAATATGCATGTTTCCATATTTTTCTGTATTTTTTTGCGAGTTATGGGGCAAAAACCAAAAATAGTGTTTTTTTTCCCCTATATTGACCTTTTGACCCCAACCGGAACCCTAACTTTAACACTACATTTAACCCCAAATCTAACCCTTATGCTATCCCTTAATATATTTTAATTTTAATCTAATATTAACCCTATCCCTTATGCTAAAAATTATTTAATTTTAACCCTATAGGCTAATCTAACACAATACTAGTTTTAAGCTAATTAAATCTTTTTTTTTTAAAGATTGAAATGTTGCTTGGCTGCCTATAGGGGCAGTCAAGCAGCATATTCAGAGCAATGGAAGTGAATTTACTTTCACTTCCGAAGCTCAGAGCACCAGAGGGCATAGCAATATTTACGGAGCATGCTGCTCCGTCAATATGGCTCCCACGATCACTCCTTGGGGCGATGGTGGGTGCCCCAGATAGGAAATTTTGGTGCTGGCTATTGCCTCTACATCGAGGCAATAGACCAGCACTGTTAAAGCAGTTTTCGCAATCGTTGATCGAGAAAAACGCTTGTTTCACAGCAGGATGTGCCAGGCACGTCCATTGTCGACAGCAGAGTTCCCGGCAGGATGTGCCTGACATGTCAATTGTCGCGAAAGGGTTAAAGGGACCATATAATTTGCATATTATTTTATTAGATAATAATATTAGCCTCCTGGGACCAGAGGAATGCTATTGGCCTCAACCAATAAAAAATTATGCCCCCTGGAGCCAGCAGAATTCCAATGGCCCCATATATGAATCAAGATTGCCTCCCTGGGCCAAAGGGTGGCCACATTCCACTAACGCCATAGAATTAAATAAATCCCCTATAAAGAAAAATATACATGTGAAAACTGTTTTCAAAACCAGCCAAAGGTAGAGCTGGGCCTATTTTGGGGCCATTTCAGGAAGACTTTGACTATTTCCGTAATTGTCAAAGTTCTATAGAAATAAGCCGGAGTCCTCCCCATAGAGGTGTATTGGTCTAATTGGGATTAATACTTATGAACTACGGCTGATTCAGGATTACTTTGATGATCCCTGAGTAGCCCGAGTTAAGGGGCTATTCAGAACACCTAAGTGACCCAATTTCAGAACTGCAATATTTCTTTTTTTTTTTTTACTTCATGATCGCTGGGTAAAAGCTGGGTAAAAGCCAGTAAAATACTGTGCACTTGACTTTGAAGGGAACTGCACAGTAGTTTGTTGGACTGTATATTAGGTTTTGAGCATTGATGTCACTGTGTATGAGTGTATCACAGAGCTTACAGCAGTAAATCTCACAGTAATGCGGCTGAAGACCTTGACGTCAAAGGGTTTAAGCATTGATTTTGATTTATACCATTTTCTTTAATCTGTTACTCACAATTCTTAGTTTTTTGTCCTCCCTGTGTCCCCCACCTATACAAACTAAAGGTAGGAGAATTGATGAGATTAGTACTGAAGCCTTGTTACTAACATGTTTATTTCACTGGATGAGTTGAAGAAAGGAAATTCTTAGTTGAGGCCATGGGGGAAAACTCTAAACAATGTTATTATCTTACTGTGGTCTTTGTTATTCTGTCATGTGTTGATTAACCCCTTCCCGTCCTTATGACGAGTTAACTCGTCATGCAGTCTAGCCGGCGGTGCGCTCCGTGGGCACCGCCAGCTAGTCTGCAACGGGTCCAGGACTAAGCCTCGCACCCGAGGCAAAGCTCCTGGACCCGATCGGTCAGTTTCCGGGCATGTGATCGTGGTGATTGAGTGATCACCGCGATAACATGCAAATTAGATGGCAAAGTCAGTGTGTTCACACACTGACTTTGCCTCTAATTCACTCCCTGTGCTTCACATTCTTATAGTGAAGCACAGAGAGTGACCTGTAAGTAAAAATAAATTAATTAAATACAAAGGTAAAAAAAAAATAAAAAAAAAAATTAACCCTTTCATTTTAACTGTGATCAGTTTCCTTCCACTTTATGGCCCTCATTTATTTATTTTTTTAACAGATTTTTTTATTTTTACAATTTATAAAGTTTTTTTTTAATAAATAAAGGTAATTTTAATATATTTATTTAATAAAATGTAACCCCTGCATGCCTGTTGCATGATTTTTACTGATCTGACATCGCACTCTTCAGAGTTTTTTTCTGTCTTTTTTGTTATGGGGGGTTTGGGAACCAATATTTTTCTTTTTTATTAGTTAGTTAATTAGGGGGGATAAGTGGGTTAGTGTTGCACTAGTTATGTAGGTTATTACTGGGAAAATAATGGGGAAAAACTTTTTTTTCCTAAAAAATTTCCTCTTTTATATTAATTTTTTAATACTAAAATGTAAATCATTTTTATGTATAGGGTATCTAAAGAAAGCTCTAACTGTCCTTTAAAAAACAACATATAACTTGTATGTGTACGTTAAATGAGAGAGAGGAAAATTATGTTTCAAAAACCGCGTATTAAAAATTGAAAAACGCTCTGGTCCTTGGCCCAGGAAAATCCCTGGTCCTTAAAGGGTTAAAGTATAACTTGTTGAATCTGTTTGTTTTGATTTTGATCTTCTATTGTATTTCTTTTTGGAAACTGCACAACACCATACTATGAAGCAAAACGATTTCTAAGTTGTACGTATGATTTAACTAATGGTTAATCCAGTATTTAGGAAAAATATATAATAAGGGAGGAATGTTACAGAATGAGCTATTTATTGATATGTGCAGACATATATCCAACTGGCCAATGACAGTCAGTGCAGACAGGGTGAATAACACCAATCCATAAGACTAAATAAAATGCAGATGTCCATCATTTCCTTCACCTCCGCATATTTGGTCCTAGTGCCCCACCATTTTATCAGTGGTACTCACACCCAGGATCTGCCTTTTGCCCAATCCAATTTTTTTTTTTTAAATTCTGAAAAAGAGTTAAGTCACTAGTCATACATGCCAGTGCTGTGCTGAGAGAAGTCTTAAAAGAGAGAAAAACTCTGTTTTTTTTATGAACTGCAGCTCATGCTTGGAATGGCTAAAAAAACATAGCAGTGAATTCTGTGAAACGTACTCCGTGTACATATCAACCCATGTCCACAAAGTATCCAATTATTTATTATCCTTTTGTTTATGATTTATGCTCACTCTTGTCTTTTCTTTGTATCCCTGTAAATTGTATTTGGGTCCAAGTCTAGCCACAGACCAGCTTCTGCCCAAGTCTAGCCACAGACTGGCACCTGCCCACATCTAACCACAGACTGTTACCTGCTCAAGTCTAACCACAGACTGGCACCTGCCTAAGTCTAGCATTAGACCCTGTCCTGTACTGAAGCTGTCCTATCCAAAAGTCATGTAAAAGGGATATCCTGTCCTGAAGTCCTTTAACGTGGCTTCCCTATCCTGTGCTTCCATGTTTCTTTATTCTTTTGCTTTGATCCATTCCTGTTTTTTCTTGCTGTCTGTTGTTTTGTTCTTATCCATTCCAGGTTTTCATTTTTTCTTCCTGCCTTGTTTCATTGATCCTATATTAGGATCCTATTTTAGTGTGTCCCACCCATTTGGTTTGTTTCATTTCCTCAGTCAGTCTAGCTACATGTATGTCCTATGTCTTAGTGTCTGTGTTGCTGTTTTGTTTAATTATTAGTTTCAGTGTAAGGGACTGACATCACTTGCTGATGTGAGGTACCATGAGACGGGTGGCAAGCTTATCATCTAATGGCCATTTGGTGTAACTGAACCCTGATCAAATTTCATCTTAGAGTTATAGGCTGCTATTTTGTTTACATGTCTCCTTTAAGTTCTGTTACTATGCCATTTTTTGTGCCCTCTCTGTCTCTGCCCTGTATGTATGTATTTGTCTTTAGCCCTGTGCCCTGTATTTCTTATTTTCAGTTTGGTTTCTGGTTTGTCCTGCTCATGTCTGTTTTTAGTTCTGCTTCAGCTCTAGTACTCTGCCTTTGCTCCAGTAGCCCTGTCCTCTTTCCTGTTAAATTTGGGCTGGGGTCAAAAGGTCCCTGTAGGTGAACAAACCAACAATTTTTGGTTATTGCTTTATTGCTCTATAACTCGCAAAAAACTGCAGAAAAAATGCAAACAATCATACTACTAAACTCAAGACAACATTTAGAAACTATTTAGAAGGGGGCATTTTTAATGAATGTATTTGTGTAATTTTTTTTTAGGTCAAAGTGTTTTTTTTATTTTTTCATCATATTTTAGGATTATTTTTGTAGTAAATCATAAGATATGATGAATATAATGGTATCTAATGAAAGGCCTTCTTATGGAGATAAAAACAATATATAATTTGTGTTCATTCATTGAGTTAACCAGCTGGTATTAACGAGCGGAGCCTTTCAACACTGTTACCATGGTTAATCAACTGGCTCCTATTAGCCAATACCTTTGCTGCTTAGAGGATGTATTTAAGCAGCTAGTCTCAGTTGCTCATTTGCCCTTGCGGTAGTATTTTTTTTTACCATTGTTCAGCAACCTGAAGGTTCTCTTTCTTTCAGAAAATTAAGAACTATAAGGCTCCAATGTCATATAGTAGTATAGTTTTGCCTCTGCTGATTACACAAATGATCCTACAATCATTACAGAACTCTTACATGGGCTCACCATGTAAGATTTGTAAAACACTTTCCTCAGATAACTGGTACTACAGGTTGAGTATTCCTTACTCGAAGATATTATCGGAAGTCGGTCAGTTTGGACAAGGGATACTCACCTTCCTGGCTTGCAGTTCCTGGTTTCTTGTGATTTAAGTGTTCCTGATCCGGCTTGGCTGACTTCTCTTCTAGTTCTTGATTCCTGGCTTTGTTCCTGATTTGTTCCTTATCTCTGTTCTCCTGACTCCGGCTCGTCTGACTACCTACTTTGATTCCTGACCCCGGCTTCCCTCCTGGATATTGCTTTTGGACTATTTTTACCATTTTGCTATTTATTAATTTATAAAGGTATTTTTGCATCTTACCTTCTGTCTCTGTCTGGTTCCTGGTCCCTAACAGCATCTTGCTATTACTCCAAATAAACAATTTGTCCAACGCATTTCAGATGTTGTTTATTCTATGAAAAATGACCAAGATTTAAGCTAAACCTTAGCTATTAATATCTTCACGACACACTGTTATGAAAATTGTCTGTGATTCAGAGTCCTTCAGCTCTGATTCAGTGTTTTTTTGGGGGGTGTGAATCAGATTTGCCCTAATCTTTGCTAGTCTTTGAAGCTGAGTGCTTTGTTCACTCGAGGATTCCCAGACTGGAAAGTCATAATTTTGTCCAATGTGCTTCTGACGCACAGTGAGATTGATGGACACATCACCCTGAAAATATGAGAGAGGTGCTGTACGCATTACTGATAACAAAATCCATTTGAAGCTGAACACCAAAACATTTTTGACGTATTTACATATAGATCTCCTCAATGGCTCCAAATATTCTTGATAAACAACCAAGGATTAGTTGCTTCCATCTGATTCTGGATGTCTCTCTGCTTTCTGGGATTAGAAGATCTCTTTTTTTCTGACTTGGCTTTCAAACGATGTCTGCTTTACAACCAATTGTCTGTACCAACATGAGCTGGAAATAAAATGTTTGGGCCCCCTCACAGAAAGTTGTTCAATCCCTACAAACATCATAACAATACATGTTGCCAGGTTAGTGCTGGCAGACAGGGAGTGTAAGGGTCTTTTATTTAACTGCACTCTACTTGTAAACGGAATAAAACTTTAACATACTGTATAAAACATTTTGTGGGATTGCTTGCTATATTTCTGTTAAATGTGTACTATAAGTTATAACGCAGTGAGCATCAGTTCTCTCCATAGACAGAAAATAGACTGCATTGTGTGGCTTCAATCAGGGAATGATAGGCTTGTTTAGACTTTATTGCATAAATATGTTGAAAATAAACATTTATGTAGGTTTATGTATTAATAGCCACACATTAAAGGCACAATCAGTATTTTATACAACACTTTGGTATGCAGAAATAGAACCTCTGTTAAAAAAAAGCTTTCGGCCAGGTTTTCTAACACTTATCTGGTGCAAATGAAAAGTACCTGATTGTTTAAATGTGGCAGAAAATGGCAGAGGAACCGTAAGTTTGGGCCGGGTGTAAGCTGCACTGACACCCGATGTTAGTGCCAGTATCAGGTTATATCCCCATGTGGACCTTCTACATCTTATGCTGAATAGTTGTGCCTTTGGAACCTCTGTCCACAGTTGTGCCTTTGGAACCTCTGTCCACTGACCACAGATTCATCTGACTGGAAAGATGTGCAACCATTGTGAGAATGCTCCGAAGGATTAAATAATGCGTGATGCATGGTTCACAAACAACCTCCTTTGGCGACCACTTTCCCCGGCATCCCAGAGCAACACTGTGATGCTGAAGGGTAAAGAACAGTAAGAATAATCCCTTAAGGTCCGTCATTTGGGACATTTTTGGTCATTCTGGACAATGGCTGTTTTAATTTACCCACATGTATTATATTCTGTTTTTATCAACATAAATAGGGCTTTCTTAAGATGCCATTGTTTTCATCATATCAAATAACTTACTAATAAAAAAAAAATAAAACATGATGCAAAAATGCAAAACCCCCCACTTTTTCTAGCTTTGACCTGAAAAATCTTTTATGCAATTACAAATGGTAAAAAAGACCATGTCTAGATAGTTTCTAATAATTGTTGTGAGTTTAGAAATACAAATTTTTCCATGTTTTTCAGCAAATTATAGGGAAATTACCAATAGAAGTGTTTATTGTTTGCCAACCTTTTTCTCCTACTGTGAACCTTTGACCCACAACCCTAACTTTAAATTTAACCCTAATCCTGAATTTAACCCTTCCCTAAATCTTACCCTTGAAGTTACCCTAGTTCAAACTCTAACTCATCTCTAACCCTAAGCCTAGATCTAGGGTTACTAGATCTAGCGTTAGCCTTTTTTTAATGTAATGTTGCTGACTGCCTCTTGAAGGTTAGTCTTGAAAGCTTGCAATCAAACTCTCAGTAAGCCAATATATGGTTTCAACTCTACTCCAAAATCTATGTAATCTGCTAAATGTTTATTGTTACACAATTGTGGTGCTGTTCTGATGACATCCTGCTATGTGATATAGCTGCCAGCTATGAAATGATATCCTAAAAATAAATCTGTTTTCATGGGGAGGAACAATTGTTTTCATTGTGTGCCCTGGGTCCCAAACCTTGAGGTTTATATATTTCATTCATGTTGTAAGTAAATGTTTCCTGTGTTCTGCTCTTCTGAGGAATGAAAAGAACTCCTTCTACTTGGAGCAATCTGGATGTCATTACTATGTTAAAATGCGGCAGCAAATTCCACTGCGCTGTACAATAGAACTGGCTTACGAACAAGTGGACAAATGGGGGACAATAGGTTCATACTAAAGGCCCTTTTCTTTGAAGCTTGAAGTTTTGAGCCATAGACGAAGGGAAGACCCTAAAGATAATGTCTGATTGACACTTTTCAGGAATAAATGTTTTAACTATGTTTAAAAGAATAGAAACACCTCACATTTTTGCCAGAAGTCAGTGAGGCACTTTTTCTCTTGACTGACAGGTGTCTGGGCAGGAATTGGATCAGAATCACTGCGCGCATACACACCAGAGCACTCAGCTGGATGACTGTTCACTGTGTGGTTTGAGAGCATTCTCACATTAAAATAACTACTGATAGACATTGCAGATGTGAACCCCGTGTGCAGTGACTACTGGTCATGATATTACAGCCACTGAAAGTGACAAAGACAGCAAATTTTAGCAGCCACTAAAGAGACAGTTGGCATGATGTTTCACATATAAATGTTATCATTGAATAGTAGAGTCGGTTCTGGGAATATTTTTCCTGCAGAGGTTCAGGGACAATCCTGGGCAGGTGCACAGGGTGCACCACTCCCAGGCATAAGGGATCAGAGAGCTCACTCCCTAACAGCACCTTGAGGTGCGGTCCACAGGTCAGTGCAGAGCGACAGGTGCATGTTCTGCCCCATTGTGCTGCGAGACTTCCAGAAACTATGAGAGCCGGATTTCAGGAGACAAGAGACAGAAAATGATTAAGTGTGTGTGTATGTATGTGTGTAAGGGTTTATGTGTGTATGCGTGACTGTGCGTCTAAGTGTGGGTGTGTAAGGGTTTATGTTTCTATGTATGTAAGTGTGACTACGTGTCTAACTGTGTGAATGTGTAAGGGTGTCTAAGTGTATGTGTTTGTGTGTATGGTAAGGGTGTCTAAGTGTGAGTGTGTGTGTAAGGGTGTCTAAGTGTCTGTGTGTGTATTTCTGTGTTTATGTATGTGTGTGTGTGGTTATGTGTGTAGCTGTGAGAGAGAGACAGGCATGAGGGTGTGGGGAGAGAGAGAGAGAGAGAGAGAGAGAGAGAGAGAGAGAGAGAGAGAGAGAGGGGCATGAGGATGGGGGGAGAGAGAGACAGGCATGGGGTGTGGGGAGAGAGAGAGACAGACATCAGGGTGTGAGGGAGAGAGAGAGACAGGCATGAGGATGGAGGGAGAGAGACAGGCATGAGAGTGCGGGGAGAGAGAGAGAGAGAGAGAGGGAGAGAGAGAGAGAGAGAGAGAGAGAGAGAGAGAGAGAGAGAGAGAGAGAGAGAGAGGGGCATGAGGATGGGGGGAGAGAGAGACAGGCATGGTGGTGTGGGGAGAGAGAGAGACAGGCATGAGGGTGTGAGGGAGAGAGAGAGACAGGTATGAGGGTGTGGGGAGAGAGAAACAGGCATGAGGGTGTGGAGAGAGAGACAGGCATGAGGGTGTCTAAGGGGGGAGAGAGAGAGAGAGGGAGAGAGAGAGAGAGAGAGAGAGAGAGAGAGAGAGAGGCATGAGGATGGGGGGAGAGAGAGACAGGCATGGGGTGTGGGGAGAAAGAGAGACAGGTATGAGGGTGTGGGGAGAGAGAAACAGGCATGAGGGTGTGGAGAGAGAGACAGGCATGAGGGTGTCTAAGGGGGGAGAGAGAGAGAGAGGGAGAGAGAGAGAGAGAGAGAGAGAGAGAGAGAGAGAGAGAGAGAGAGAGAGAGAGAGAGAGAGAGAGGGGCATGAGGATGGGGGGAGAGAGAGACAGGCATGGGGGTGTGGGGAGAGAGAGAGACAGGCATGAGAGTGTGAGGTAGAGAGAGAGACAGGCATGAGGATGGAGGGAGAGAGACAGGCATGAGGGTGTGGGGAGAGAGAGACAGGCATGAGGGTATGGGGAGAGACAGATAGGCACGAGGGTATGGGGAGAGAGAGACAGGCATGAGGGTATGGGGAGAGACAGATAGGCACGAGGGTATGGGGATAGAGAGACAGGCATGAGGGTATGGGGAGAGAGAGACAGACATGAGGGTATGGGAAGAGAAACATGTGAGTGACTGGCATGGGAGAAATTTATATATTGCTCCTTGTGTACTTCTTTTCCAGTGATGCTCAGCCAGGCTAATGGGAGACTTTGACTGGTTGGGCATCATGGGAATGGTAGTTAAAACTCTGCTAGCCAGCCAAACGTCTCCCATGTTTCTCGCTGAGTATCATAGAAATAGTAGTATATTGCATAAATAAATAAAACCACTACACAGTATTTTGGCCTAATATATATCTTTCTTTAAAATAAAAGTTTGTGTCCTTTACATCAAAATAAAGATTGTTCTGCTAACCCCTCTCTAAAAATGAAAAAAACTGCACCCAGGCGTCCGTAACCCTAGGATTGGGCCTGTAGAGGTTACTATAGTAAAGGGAACATAATCATCTATATCAATGATAAAAAGCTTTTTCCGCAATAGCCCTGAATAAAAGAATAGAGATAACTAGTTAAAAGGCATGTGTAATGCAATTGCCATCAAACGTTTTCCTACGCACCTTCCCTATTTGTTTTGATTCTTCACTATATACAGACTTTGTTTGGTGGATGTCACTGTGACATTTCTTCGCTGGAGTCCCTGGTAATAGTTTTAGGTCCCTTGACCCATCATGCTGGTGAGTATTATGGCAGATTGTATCCGACAGGGGTCCTCAGAAACAAACAAAACTGAGTTAAGGCTGTCCACTAGTCCTCATGGTTATAAATTAAAAAAATATTGTTACAAGGTTGCAAGTAAGGTTTGCAAAACTGATTGGTTGTTATTATGCATTATTATTATAATATTAATATTATTATATGTTAATTACATAATAAATTGTTTACTTTGTGGCAGTATTTTATGAAACGCCATTAAAACCCATTCCACGCTTCTTGCTTCTCCATTTATTTAGTAAATGTTAAAATATCTTGTGTCATTTTGTTAGACACATGGGGCTGTGCAAGGTCATGGGCTTGGTGAACGGTCAGAAACCAAATCATGTTTTTCAGCGTTAAAAACTTAAATCAAATGCTTCTTGTCTCCTATCAAAGTCCATGTGTCTCTATAAACCTAAGTGCTACCCAGGACTTCTTTATGAAGTACTACTACTGACCACCTCTGATAATATTACAAAGAGCAATAACACAATCTTTCCCCCCAACTAGTTTTAAGAAAATGAAACACTACTAATAAATAACCTGCTCAGGGTCACAAATGATGTGCTCAGCCTTGATAAATCAGTTTCTGTAAGAGACATCGGTTGGTTCTTGTGGAGTTTATAAGAGAGCCTGAAGGTGGCATTATTTGCATTCCCTGGCTATGGATACATGAATTCAGATTCCTACAAAAGAAACATTCACAAGATTCGGTGTAAAACTAGCTTAAGCACCGGTATGGTTTGTCTAATACAGAAAGAAAAACAAGGAAAAAGATTTTTTTTGAAAGGAACAGGATCACTGAATATTTAAAAGCATTATAGCCACCTAAATGTTAAATATTATGTACACCATTTTCTTGTAATTAATTCTTTAAAGCAATGTCACAAATAAGAAGGCTGCAGTGAATGGTATCATTTTGCTCACAAACATATTAAACGGATAAGGTTAAAATAGATAAATCCTTCTAAGTAATACAAAAATGAAAAAAAAAAAATTAAAAAATAATTCAATAATACTGGGGTCAATTCAGTGAACAGTGAACTTTCATATGGTAATATAACAGCCACATTGAAAAAATCAGGTAATAATAATTGAGTTGGAAACATTCTCCAACTCATCAATGTCAGCTATTTATTCCTGATTTTTGCAGTTTGGTTCTCAATGTCCCACAGTACATGCTTTAGTGAATAGACCCCTCCAACATCCTGTGTCTTAGTTTGCATCAATTAACTCATACTCATGGTCTTGTTGGCAAAGTATGTCTCTAGTTGATGATACAAAGATTTACAGCAGGGTTGATGTTCATGGAGGGATAAGCCAAATGGCAAATGATTTAGCTAAACTAGAAAAATGGTCAGAGCAGTGGCAACTGACATTTAATGTGGACAAGAGCAAGATTATGCACCTTGGGCGTAAAACCCCAAAAGCAGAATATAGAATATTTGTTACAGTCCTAACCTCAACATCTGAGAAAAGCGAGTAATAATTTTAGAGGACTTATGGTAGGTAGACAGTGTAATAGAGCAGCAGGAAATGCTAGCAGAATGCTTGGTTGCATAGGGAGAGGTATTAGCAGTAGAAAGAGGGAAGTGCTCATGCCATTGTACAGAGCACTGGTGAGACCTCACTTGGAATATTGTACGCAGTACTGAAGACCGTATCTCCAGAAGGATATTGATACTTTGGAGAGAGTTCAGAGAAGGGCTACTAAACTGGTTCATGGGTTGAAGGATAAAACTTACCAGGAAAGGTTAAAGCATCTTAACATGTATAGCTTGGAGGAAAGACGTAACAGGGGGGATATGATAGAAACATTTAAATACATAAACGGAATCAACACAGTAAAGGAAGAGAGTACATTTAAAGGAAGAAAAACTACCAAACGAGAGGACATAGTCTAAAATTAGAGGGGCAATGATTTAAAATTAATATCAGGAAGAATTACTTTACTGAGGGGGTAGTTGATGTATGGAATAGCCTTCCGGTGGAAGTGGTAGAGCTAAACACAGTGAAGGAGTTTAAGCATGTGTGAGATAGCCACAAGGCTATCCTAGATATTAGAAAGGGAACTGGGGACTAACAAAAGTATTTAGAAAATTGTGCAGACTAGATGGACCCAATAGTTCTTATCTGCTGACACATTCTATGATTCTATGATACCCATAATTCCAATGAAAAATCAGCTACTAATGTCACCATGCATCATACAGATACATGCAGCTTAAGGGGTCTGAACACAGAATACATTGTTGTGCTCTTGCATTGTGACAGGTGTATGTGGAATTTGAAACTTGTTGCAAAATGTGAAAACTTTTTGGGATAACGGATCATTATGGATAACGGATTTCTGGATAAGGGATACAGAACCTGAAGTTACTTAAGTCAGTTACTGGTTCGATAATTCTTATGTGTTCTGTGCTTTTAAATAATTTCACTGCATATGAGTAAGCATGTAGCTGTGAAATGTTAAGCGTTAGCTTCAATGCCCTACCTTTGTGATTTTGCACAATCTATGGTTTGAATAATCTTATGGATTTTATACTATATGGCATCAGTATTATTTGTATCCAGAGTGGCTGATATCCTTTTCAGAAACTGTAAACACTTTGTTGTTCATATTAGATGTATGGATTATTATCCCATAAGGGTCCAAATTTGAACCTCTCAAATCAAGTCGTTTTTTTTTCAATTTTCTTTTAGATCAAAATAGTTGAAATTTTTCCTTTTGCAGCTTGGTTTTCAGTTAAACCCCAAATCACTGTTTAACCTTACAGAAAGATGAAAATACTTATTGATTTGTAGAATAACTTTCTATTCAGATTTACAACCACAAGATTTTAATGACTTATAAAAACACATTGAAATGGAAAATTCCCAGATATAATTCACAAAAGCTTTATTTTTATTTCGGATCCAGGATATTATTTTGAGCTATCTGTGGGACTTGGGCAGCAAGGAGCTTCACAGATGGATATATATTCTTAGATATATCTAGCTGTTATATATTAAAATTGTACAAAAATATTCCTGAAAATCATTCATCTGTTTAGAAAAGGGAAGGATATTTTGGGGAATCGTGCCAGGGTTTAATGATGCAATAAAGTGCTGTTGGTGGATCCAGCCAAGCTTAATGGTAAATGCAATAAATGATGACTGAAATATGAAATAAATGATTACTTCTTAGAGTTGCTTGACGCATAAGCTTATTATTAAAGACAACAGTCCGAAACGCATCAAGCAGTTTGCCTTTTTTTTTTTTTGCAAAAGTGACTTCAAATAAAAATCTTGAAAAGCAGCTCTAAGAAGTAATAATTTACTTTTTATACTACAACCTGAACACTAAGTGCATGCAGCCATCATTTATTACATTTACCATTAAGATTGGTTGGATAGACGGGCGTCACTTTATTTCACCAGTGTATAGCATCCTTGGGGAAAATACAACAGAGCCCATTTATCGTTTATATCTTGATGATAACCAATAGGAAGCTTCCAAATACATGGACTTAAAATGCAAATGTTATCAGGAGTTTTGGATGGAAGTTGCATGTCATCCTAAAAATGGATTAGCTGAAAAACAAACATAATTTTGAAGAGTTTGAAAGACTGACCAGTGCGTACAAATCTCAATAACATGTTAGACATGGACTTATCTTTAGAAATCATAAGATTATTGTGAGCAGTTTAAATGTCGGGCACAAGGCCCTCAATGATGTCACTAAAAATATATATATGAGCTCATTCTGGGTGGATGTTATGGCATCATAGTAACATAGTAATTTAGGTTGAAAAAAGACACAAGTCTATCAAGTTCAACCCTTCCTGCTTTTGATCTAAAAAAAGTTTAAAACCCACAAGGAAGATATTTAGAATTTTGCCTTCTTAGGTGAAAAATTCCTTCTTGACTCTATTATTAATATCCCTGTATGTTCTGCTTTTCTTAAAAAACATCCAGACCATTTTTAAATGCATATTGTAGTTTCTAGCACTACCTCTCTTGGCAGTGAGTTCCATAACTTTATTGTCCATACCGTAAAGAATCCCTTCCATCGCTGTTTGTGAAATATTTGCTCTTCTAGTGTCAGGGGGGGACCACTTGTTCTTTGTACATTTCTTATATTTTTATAATGTTATCATATCCCCTCTGAGATGCATTTTTTCTAACGTTTACAAATGCAACTTTTTAAGTCTCTCTTCATAACTAAGATCCTCCAATCCCCTTATTAATTTTCTAGCCCTCCTTTGCACTTTTTCTAGTGCTATAGAAATATCCATTTTAAGGACAGGTGCCCACAATTGTACTGCAAATTCAAGGTGAGGTTTTACCGTTGACTTGTAAAGAGGCAAGATGATATCCTCCTCAAGTGAATCAATACCTCTTTTTATACATGCCATTATCTTATTGGCCCGTGCAGCTGTTGCCTGGCATTGAGCACAGTTGCTAAGTCTGTTATCTACAATTATTCTTAAATCCTTTTCAATAGTAGTTTTTCCTAGGGACATACCATTTAAAATATATGTTTCTTTGTTATTACTTTTTTCCACAATGCATAACTTTACATGCGTCTATATTGAACATCATTTCCCACTTAATTGCCAAGTCCCCCACTCCGTCCAAATCTTCCTGTAAAGAACAAACATGGTTAGTCTGTATTATCTTAGATCATTTTGTGTCGTCAGCAAACACTGATTTATAAATGGGATAAATCATAGAACTGATATTGCATCCTAATAGAACTGATACAATATCAAAGCAACCTACCCAAATATAATGTATATTATATTTGAGACGCCAAGTTGAAGCCGAAGTAAGGCGAAACGCGTAGCGGACTGCACTCACCTGCATTCTTTACAGCTTGGACTTTTTGATACTTTTTTATTTTATTTTAACTATTTGTATTTAAAGTGTTATTATCCATCTGTTACTGCTGGAGCACACCAAAACAGACGGTTGTGAGGCGCCCACCCCCATGTAAAAGACAACTCCACATGTAAGCAAATATTTCCTCTATTAAATGTACCTTTTTTTTTTACAATTAATTTGATGTCTATTGTTGTTGTGTTTTTGGAGCAAACATATAGAGAAGACTGACAACACCAGATCTCTTCTAACAACAATATATCTGATGTGCAATAACTACCTGCAATTTTGTGAGTACATTAACTCAAGGGAGACCCAGTTTCTCCTGTTTCAAAATTCTCACAGCACTATTTCACAAGTGTTACCTTAAAGGTGTATAATAATTTTTGCCACAGTTTGTTTAAAGCGCACTTTTGCTCTTCTTTTTTAAAGATAAATAAAATGAAACAATATTGTATTCTGCAAAAGTTCAATAAAAAGGAGATTTATTGCAAAAGCATAAGATCAACAGCCTTTTACAGGAGAGTTCACCATATTTATACATCTCATATGAAGTGTATCTTGTTTTCATATTTTGTACCTATTCTTTTATTCCCAACAATTCATAACTGAATTTGAAAGATTGACCAGTGCGTACGAATCTCAATAACATGATAGACATGGACTTATCTTTAGAAATCCTAGGATTATTGTGAGCAGTTTAAATGTCGGGCACAAGGTCCTCAATGATGTCACTAAAAATATATATATGAGCACATTCTGGGTGGATGTTATGGTATCATAGTAACATAGTAATTTAGGTTGAAAAAAGACACAAGTCCATCAAGTTCAACCCTTCCTGCTTTTGATCCAAAAGAAGTTAAAAACCCCTAAGGAAGATATTTAGAATTTTGCCTTCTACGGTGAAAAATTCCTTCTTGACTCTATTATTAATATCCCTGTATGTTCTGCTTTTCTTAAAAAACATCCAGACCATTTTTAAATGCATATTGTAGTTTAAAGCACTACCTCTCTTGGCAGTGAGTTCCATCACTTTATTGTCCATACTGTAAAGAATCCCTTCCATTGCTGTTTGTGAAATATTTGCTCTTCCAGTGTCAGGGGAGGACCACTTGTTCTTTGTACATTTCTTATATTTCAAAATTCTCACAGCACTATTTCACAAGTGTTACCTAAAAGGTGTATAATAATTTTTGCCACAGTTTGTTTAAAGTGCACTTTTGTTCTTCTTTTTAAAAGATAAATAAAAAAAAAACAATATTGTATTCCGTATTTATTTTCTGCAAAAGTTCAATAAAAAGGAGATTTATTACAAAAGCATAAGATCAACAGCCTTTTACAGGAGAGTTCACCACCTTTATACATCTTATATGAAGTGTATCTTGTTTTCATATTTTGTACCTATTCTTTTATTCCCAACAATTCATAACTGAACTATGGAACCCATGAAAGATGGCCCACCTAAAATCTAATTTCTGTGACCAAGTTCTAAAGGACCAGAGATTTCCATTTATACAAAACTGCTGGAGATTAATGTCCCTCAATTCTGAAATGCTACATAGTTTCAGTTAAAAAGATTTCAGGAAGAACCTGGATCGTTTACTTCAGGGCTACTTTTAGCTCTGTTAGAAAAGGTCTTGAAATTCTTAGAAACTTAAACACAGCACTCAAAGTTAATCAAATGGGTGGCCTGACAAAAAAAATATAGCCAAGCTTTAATTTTTGAGTCTAGAACATTCTAGAGTGGCAGCGATGTGGAGGCTGATGAGAGAACGCTCAACATCTCGATCAAACATTCATGTCAGATAATTCTAAGAACCCCTTTAAATTCTACACTGAGTGAGAATTCTGCAACATGTTCTCTGACATTAAAATTTAATTTGGAATAAGGAATGATATCATGGCAGAAGAACAAAAGAAAAAGTATTTCATTTCAGGTAGAAGTAATGCTGCCAGAGTAAACATGTCGATCTTGTTCATTTTCTGCTCGAGGTTTGATATGATAAAATCAGCCAAACTGGTCACCTCCATCAGCCTGCAACCTTTTCTGCTTTGTATCTTAACAGACATCACTTAACAATCCAGTTAAGATGAACACGTTCGTAAGAAGAAGAATTTAAAAGTATAAGCAGGTCCCATTGAAAGGGATCTGGCAGAATTTGGTTTGTTTTAGTCTCTAAGTGCATGTCTGGAATAAATATAAATGGACACTTCATGGGGCGTTCTGTCATCAGCAAAGTGTTACAAACTGTAAGTGTTTCTTAATATATTTGTGTCAGATCAAAAATAATTCATATAAACTGTGCGTTCACTTCTTGCACCAAAATTAAACATTCTGCTCAAGTATTTCTAAAAATACAGGTTATGCTGCATTTGGTTGAGCTTTTTTGAAAGAGTTAGAGAGAATTTTTGTAGAGGTGGCATAGGTTTGTGACATGGATTGTGGCACGTCTAGCTTTGAGTGGTCTGTTGGGATAGGCAGAAGTGAAAACAGTGCTGGACATTATGAAAGCTTATTCGAACAACGGTCTTCTCCCTTTTTTTTTCAGTATTTTTAAACTTGCTATATCACCTGCTATTTCTACAGCCCTGCAGTAAATGATTTATATTAATAAATAAATGTGACAGTTCTCGAAAAAATAAAATATCATAACATTTGCTACAAAGAATATATTGAGGTTTCTCTCATTTTCAAGGATGTCCTGAGCAACATGTCTCAAGACATAAAATACATATACATCCATATACAAGGTGATCACTCAGGTACTGGAGGACCAAATATAAGGTGATCACATGGGTACTGGAAGAACATATTCAAGGTGATCACACAGGTATTGGAGGAACATATACAAGGTGATCACACAGGTACTGGAGAACCATATACAAGGTGATCACACAGATGCTGGAGTAATGTTTTAAATTTAGATTTAGTGAGACACCTTCACAGGGAATGTTTTCTATCTGAATCATTATTCTAAGTAAGAGGAGATCTGAAAAAGAAGGCATCATCACATTTTTTTTGTAAAAAAAATAAGTGAAGTACATTCATAGGAGATGGATTGAGCATTACCCACATTGTCTGAATGTATTATTTACTGTAGCTCTGAAGTTTTTATGGTTGTGAAAACACACTGAAATAACGTATGATGTCATGAGGCAACACAGTGGATCCCTTAGCCACACTGTGGTACATATGCAGGTTTAGGGAAGAGAGAAATATGCAAATTATATAACATCCTCTATTTTAAAAACTCAAAGCATTTGTGTATAATCATTGGAGCACTATAAATCAGGCTATGCATTAGACAAAGGTTTGGCACTCTAAGTATTAACTTTATATGATGCAGAAACTGATCCTTCAGTCACTGTGGTTAGAATGGTGACATCAGAGAGGGAGCATTGTGATGCATTGGATCCATATTTCGTGTTTGGTGTGAGTGGAATGTGACATTACTCGGTGGGTATTTGTGTATGGGTGCTTGGAAACAGCTGGCTGGTATTTATTGGCAACAGTGGATGGAAGTAATCACACAGGGAATATGTTTGTCTTTACATGTCCAGCTAGATCATTAAAGTGTTTCATGTCCTGTAAATGACAACCTATCCCACAGTGCAGACCAGTAAGAATAATTTCTCACAGATTTTTGTTCCATTACATGCTGCAATGTCTGCTTCCTTCCAACGCACGGTTCTGGAGATTAGCATCAAATACTTAAACAGGTTCCCCCAACCTTAGTAAGCTCTACAATGAGTCGAGGGGATTCCATTGACTTTAAAGCAGAGGCATTCCATTCTCGCTGCCCACCCTTCAGGCCAGTTCATTTTTTATTTTCTGTGCAGGTTAAGGGGCTTTCCCAGTCCCTGCGCAGTGAAAAGTGGATTTATGCGCATTGGCATGATATACAAAGATTAGGCATTTAAAGTTTATTGGCATGATATACAAAGTTTATGCATTTAAGACTCATTGGCATGATATACACAGTGTATGCCTTTAAAGCTCATTGGCATTATATATAACGTTTATGCATTTACTGCTCAGTGGCATGATATACATAGTTCATGTAATTACTGCTCATTGGCATCATATACAACCTTTATGCATTGGCTGCTCATTGGCATCATATACAACATCATATAGTTTCTTTAACATTTACTGCTCATTGACATGATTAAGTGGCTGATGATCTTAGAAATTTACAGAGAGTGGTTACAGTAAGAAATCTATTACAAGGGGCTTTCAAAGTGCATTTATTGTTTGGCAATAGGGAAAGATCTGAAAAGTAGTGAGATTGTGTGAATTATCACAGGCTACAAAGAGCAATGATCAAATATCAAACATATATTGAGTAAACACTGAAAATGTATAGGTAAATATCCCCAGATGACCACCATACATGCCCCAAATGTGAAAAATGTGTTAGTGATCAAGACCAGATTTGGACTGGATCAGTAGTGAGGTTGTAAGAAATGGTTGCTTTCCTTGCCGCCATTGTAAGGCATGCAGAGTACTATATAAAAGGAATTTCTGTAAAAACTAATTGGGAGAAACATGTTGTATTAAGAGGCATATAACTTACAATAAAATGGGGGTTGTTTATGCCTTGCAATGTCCCTGTTACAAGTTTTATGTGGGTAAGACCTTACAATGATTAAAGGATCATATCCTAGAACACATGGGCGATATTAAAAAAAAAACTTAAGATAGCCCAATGGCTATGCATTTTTTTTGGACAACCACAGTAGCAGAGTTAATGACCTAATGTCATGTATAGGAAATTTGGATTTTTTTTTCGTTTTTTTTTTTTTTCGTTTTCTGGCTTGTATTTGTTAGGAGAAACAGTGATCTAGAAAATTCTCCAGACAGAACGGAATACTATTCATTTTATCTGGCAGGGCTTCATGTATAGAATATTATACATAATATATATTTACCCAAACGGAATCATGCACAAACCCACATATACACATGTAGACAAGTACAAATGGGTGGACTTTTTAAATATAGCAAAGATATATGACTCGCACACTGTTGGCTACGAAATAAACATCCCAGCATCGCTATCTTACAGTTTTATCATTCTATATATACGCTGACTACAGTTTCTAAGAAAAGAACAGATTTTTAAATGCGTTACATGCAAATATTTAAAGTGCTCCTTTGCCCCGGAATTCCAGAGTTTGTGAAGTTATACAGAATGTTTTCTCAGATGGAAGCCAAGTTTTTAAATATTTGCAGACTGTTATTATCAGTAAATTTTGTGACCCTTTTGCAAAAAAATGAAGTACTTGGCGATTTTACACGCCCAGCTTAAGTCACAGAAATTCTCTTTCAGCCGCATATTTCTGTATACAAAATTATAAGTATAATTATATATTATAATTATAAGTGTCGTTATAAATTACAAGTATGCTCCATGCAAAATATTTCAAGGACAATAAAGTGTTAACGCAAAATTAAGGTTTGTGTTTTCAGTGTGAAAATCTTAGAGTTATTAGTTAGAAACTGTTTATTAGTAGATCCTTCACCAAGGCGTGAACCCTTTCATATACTGTGCACAAGCAGCGGGCAAGCTGAGACAGACCCGTATTTGATGGAACAGGACTTTAAAAAACAGTACTGTCTCTGAAAATTCGTGAATGTTGGTTACTATGGCTAAGCACATACACACTCACCTCAATGCGCAATAGTTTTAGAACATTATAGGGTCTACTCCATAAACAGAGTATTGCAGGGAACTGAGATGGGAATTTTAAACTTTAGGCCAATGTAGCCGAACCTGAAAAATTCTCCAATGCAGCTGAATGGGAGATTTTTTTACAAATCAGCTACTTTGGCCTTCAGCTTTAAAATTCTGTCTCAATTCCCTGCAATCCTCTCTTTATTGAGTAGACCCTCTAACTAACCTATATTTTGGTGGGATATTTGCCACTTTAAAGCTCATGAATAAAATCCTCAGCAAATATGAACAGTCTTATGTCAGTCTGTAAGAAACATTGTCAAAATGCTAGTCTGTTCTACAGAGTATTCAAATGTATTATTTATTAATCTAATATTTTCCAAGAAGACACTGAGAATTCTCTTGGTTTCATGGAAGTCTGGGGAACATTTAAATTACAGCCCAACATAGATTATTACATAAATGTCAAAGACAGAATAAATTTCATTACGCTTTTGAAAATCTCTACCTACTAGAAAATAGGGATAGAGCAGCAGCCCCCTAGGAAGGCATGGATGGGAGAGGTAGTCCTCCAATAGCTGTATCACTCCTGTTATTTGATAGCACTGATTTTAACACAGGCGTGTTGTTCACATTCTTCGTGCAGGTGTTACCTGTAAGAACATGCTGTTTACACATTACTCACAAAACACAACGTTTATTTTTTCCAAATGCAATGCACAAGTTAAGGGCAAACTACAGGATTACAGGCAGGCTGAACTGTTGTTTGCATCTCACCAGCATGGTATACTGCCCGTTCCATCTTGGACAAGCCAAGAAAAGCATTCCTGAGTGATTTCAACTGTTTAAATTCCATTCTGAAACATTTTCACATGAGATTTTCCTCTGGGATTGAGATGGCAATATGCTTCATGTTTGCAAAGTTTGGAACCTATTGTGAGGATGTGCTTAATCCTTTAGTCTAACCTCTAATTAAATCATTTGCTATAAGCATCATTATAAATACCCTCTCAGGCATATATTTTATTACTCTATACTACTAAGAAACCTGCATCTTCATCCTTAAACAGTCTGTAAATATCTAGGATGGAAGATGCTCTATATTGTAGGCTTTCTACCAGAACTCTCTATATCATGTAACAATGTTTGTCATATTTTACTTACTATCACCTCTGTGTAGGGTTGCCACCTTTTCTAAAAAACAAAAAAAACTGGCCTTGCTTTTGCCTCTATAGACTTAACAGGCTTTTGCTTTTAAAGGCTTTTAACTCTATAGACTTATGTAGTCAGTGTGCTGAAAAATGATACGCTTAGGGTCATGTCTACAAATGCTGGCAGTTTAGGGAATAAGATCCATGAACTTGTGGCAATATTGGCAACTGAGAATGTAGATTTAGTGGCTGTTACTGAGACATGGTATAATGAAAAACATGACTGGGACATATCAATACCAGGGTACTCTTTATATAGAAAAGACAGAGAAGGTAAAAAAGGGGGAGGGGTGGCCCTGTATGTGAGGGATAGCTTAAAATGTAACAGAATACAAGTTAGTGAGGCGAACATAGAGTCAGTTTGGGTTACATTAGAATTTGGTAATCATATGGTAACTCGGGTAGGTGTGATTTATAGGCCCCCTGGACAAATAGAGGAGTTAGATAATCTACTAGTTGAGGAAATAGCTAAAATGACAATGAAGGGGGAAGTAATCATCATGGGTGACTTTAATCTTCCTGATGTGAACTGGAAATGCAAAATAGCTACTTGCGCCAGGAGTACGCATATCCTAAACTCCCTACTGACATTATCTCTAAAACAAGTAGTGGAGGAGCCAACTCGAAAGCAGGCCATACTAGATTTAGTGTTCACAAATGGAGATTTGTTATCAGATATTACTGTAGGTGAAAGTTAAGGATCTAGTGATCACCAGACAGTGTGGTTTAATATAAGAACAGTGACGCAGTCACACCACACAAAAACAAAAGTTTTAGATTTTAGAAAAACAGACTTTTCTAAAATTAGATTAGGTGTAAAGGAGTCATTATCAGACTGAAGCAATTTAAATGGAGTCCAGGAGAAATGGGATTATCTAAAAGTTGCACTACTGAAGGCAACAGAAAATTGCATAAGGCTTGTCAGTAAGAGCAAAAAATTGAAGAAACCACTGTGGTACTCTGCAGAGGTGGCTAAAATAGTAAAAAATAAAAAGCTAGCATTTAGTAATTATAAAAATACTCAGAGTGAGGAAGATAGAAATATCTATAAGAGTAGGCAGAAAGAGGCAAAGCAAGCTATAGGAGCTTCCAAAGCACACACAGAAGAGACTATAGCCCAGTCAGTGAAAAAGGGGGATAAAACATTTTTTAGATACATAAATGAGAAAAGGAAAGTAAAACAAGGATTAGTTAGATTAAAAACAAAAGAAGGATGCTATGTAGAAGAGGATAAAGGCTTAGCAGACTGCCTTAATGAATATTTTTGTTCAGTTTTTACAAATGAAAATGAGGGTAAGGGACCTCATTTAGGGAAAAAGACTAATGAGTCTTTTGATACATGTAAGTTTACAGAGGAAGAGGTTTTACTTCAGCTGTCTAAAGTAAAGACAAATAAGTCGATGGGACCTGATGGATACATCCAAAGTTATTAAAAGAACTTAGTGGTGTACTAGCAAAACCGTTAACAGATTTATTTAACCAATCCTTGTTAACGGGAGTAGTTCCAGAAGATTGGAAATTAGCTAATGTTGTGCCCATTCACAAGAAAGGTAGTAGGGAGGAGGCGGGCAACTATGGACCAGTAAGTCTTACTTCAGTAGTGGGGAAAATAATGGAAACCTTGTTAAAGAATAGGATTGTTGAACATCTAAAGTCGCTTGGATTTCAAGATCAGAGACAGCATGGGTTTACTTCAGGGAGATCATGCCAAACTAATCTTATTGATTTTTTTGATTGGGTGACTAAAATAATAGATCAGGGTGGTGCAGTAGACATTGCTTACCTAGATTTCAGTAAGACTTTTGACACTGTCGCACATAGAAGGCTTATCAATAAACTGAAATCTTTGAGTTTGGATTTCAATATTGTTGAATGGATTAGACAATGGCTGAGTGACAGGCAACAGAGGGTTGTAGTCAATGGGGTATATTCGATGCAAGGTCTTGTTACTAGTGGGGTACCTCAGGGATCTGTACTTGGACCCATTCTCTTTAATATTTTTATTAGCAATATTGCAAAAGGTCTTGTTGGCAAAGTATTTATTTTTGCTGATGATACAAAGATTTGCAGCAGGGTTGATATTCATGGAGGGATAAGCCAAATGGCAAATGATTTAGCTAAACTAGAAAAATGGTCAGAGCAGTGGCAACTGACATTTAATGTGGACAAGTGCAAGATTGTGCACCTTGGGCGTAAAAACTCAAAAGCAGAATATAGACTATTTGGTACAGTCCTAACCTCAACATCTGAGGAAAGGGATTTAGGAGTAATAATTTCAGAGGACTTGAAGGTAGGTAGGCAATGCAATAGAGCAGCAGGAAATGCTAACAGAATGCTTGGTTGCATAGGGAGAGGTATTAGCAGTAGGAAGAAGGAAGTGCTCACGCCATTGTACAGAGCACTGGTGAGACCTCACTTGGAGTATAGTACGCAGTACTGGAGACCCTATCTCCAGAAGGATATTGATACTTTGGAGAGAGTTCAGAGAAGGGCTACTAAACTGGTTTATGGGTTGAAGGATAAAACTTACCAGGAAAGGTTAAAGCATCTTAACATGTATAGCTTGGAGGAAAGACGTAACAGGGGGGATATGATAGAAACATTTAAATACATAAAGGGAATCAACACAGTAAAGGAAGAGAGTATATTTAAAAGAAGAAAAACTACCACAACTAGAGGACATAGTCTTAAATTAGAGGGGCAACGATTTAAAAGTAATATCAGGAAGTATTACTTTACTGAGAGGGTAGTGGATGTATGGAATAGCCTTCCAGCAGAAGTGGTAGAGGTAAACACAGTCAAGGATTTTAAGCATGCGTGGGATAGACACAAGGCTATCCTAGCTATAAGACCGGGAACGGGGGACTAATAAAAGTACTCAAAAAAATTGAGCAGACTAGATGGACCGAATGGTTCTTATCTGCCAACAAATTCATTGTTTCTATGTTTCTATGTAACATTGGCCTTAAGCCCTTTTTTTTACTGTCTGGCTGGTAACATACCGGCTGGGTGGCAACCCTAGCTTTCTACCAAATGCAGATTAAATTGATGGCACTACATAAATTCATAATTACTGTAATGTAATGTTTCTTTGGAATCAAGATCCAGTATTTTCACACTCTCAAATATCAGGCGTAAAAATAAATAAAAATAAATATTTACAGCAACTGGGTTGCTGCAGTGGCGTCCCAAGGGGGACGGGCTGCACCGGGTGACACCTCCAAAAAACACCGCGACCGGATGTGACGTTGGAGTGACGTTGTTGTCACATCCGGTGACTGTGTTTTCCTCCTCTGTGCAGGAGGGATCACTACACGGAGACGTCCGGCGGGGGACATGGAGCAGCAGCCAGGAGGTAAGTGATAGGGAAGGGGGAGGAATAACGAGCAGGGTAATGGCACAATATTACTGGGCTCTGACTGGCACAATATTACTGGTATCTGAATGGCACAATATTACTGGCATATGAATGGCACAATATTACTGGGCTCTGACTGGCACAATATTACAGGTATCTGACTGGCACAATATTACTGGGCTTTGACTGGCACAATATTACTGGGCTCTGACTGGCACAATATTACTGGTATCTGACTGGCACAATATTACTGGTATCTGACTGGCACAATATTAGTGGGCTCTGACTGGCACAATATTACTGGGCTCTGAATGGCCCAATATTACTGGGCTCTGAATGGTACAATATTACTGGGCTCTGAATGGCACAATATTACTGGCATATGAATGGCACAATATTACTTGGCTCTGACTGGCACAATATTACTGGGCTCTGACTGGCACAATATTACTGGGCTCTGAATGGCATAATATTACTGAGCTCTGAATGGTACAATATTACTGGGCTCTGAGTGGCACAATATTACTGGGCTCTGAGTGGCACAATATTACTAGGCTCTGAATGAAATAATATTCCTGGTATCTGAATGGCACAATATTACTGGTATTTGAATGGCATAATATTCCTGGTATCTGAATGGCACAATATTACTGGTATTTGAATGGCACAATATTACTGGTATCTGAATCGCACAATATTACTGGCATATGAATGGCACAATAATACTGGCATCTTAATGGCACAATGGTATTGGCATCTGGCACAATAATACTGGCATATTAATGGGAAAATTGGCTGTGGCTTATTAATGACAAAATGATACTGACATATAATTGGGCAAATTGGCTGTTATAGAGAGAGATGTCTGTATGTATAGATATGTATTGTTTTAGACTTGTACAATTGTCACCACGTGGGGCTTCTGTGTGTTGTATAATTAATGAGGGCCCCATGTGTGCATAATTATGGGGCGCTTGTGTATGGCATATTTATTGGACCCCATGTGTGCCATAAGTAAGGGACTCTTATGTGTGGCATAATTAAGGGACTCTTTTGTGTGGCATAATTATGGGGCACCTGAGTGTGAGTGGCATAATTATGGGGACTCTTTTGTGTGGCATAATTATGGGGAACCTGTGTGTGTGGCATAATTAATTGGGCAGAGGTGAGGCATAAATAGTGGGGCTCTGGTGTGGCATAATTGATGGGGCTCTGGTGTGGCATTATTTATGGGGCTCCGGTTTATGGCATAGTTATGGGGCTCCTGTGTGTGGCATAGTTATGGGGCTCCTGTGTGTGGCATAGTTAATAGACCATCTAACTGGCATTACTAAGGAATCTGTTTGGCATTGTATTGGAGGAAATCCAGGGGGGTGACACCATGAGTTTCCGCACCAGTTGACACCAACCCTAGTGACGCCCCTGGGTTGCTGTACCTTGTTTAGATTTAAATCAGCTCTCTCATACACATGGGTGTCTATTGGGGCAAGTAATTTTATCATCTCTACATTGTGCTAAAAGAGGTTAACATGACAATCATTTTACTTGATTGTGACCTTGTTATGCAGATTTTTGTTCTCATTTACCAAAGGCTGATCCATTTAACATGGTTTCTGACATACATTAATTCTAGGAGGTGGAAATCCATAAAATGCATTGAGCTCAGTTATAGTGTACATCTGTCTAAACAAGCATTTTTCTTCTGCCGAATCTATGATCTTTACTGTTTGTGCCAGTGGATTGAACCTCACATTGCAGAAATTCAAACAAGTTGTTTTGCTTTGATCTGCTTTTCTGTGGAAATTATCCATTATTCCCTCATTATCATACACTTTCATATTTATCAGTCTATTTTTCCCATGGTAATTAATCATCACTGATGACAACTCATTTTGCAATGTGGCAGATGATCCCATGACATAACAGCACAGCTTTATCGCTAGGTCCAGCTTATCGACAAAGGAAAATGTTAATTAAAAACAATTTGGCATATAATTGACCCCCATCATTTGAAGATGAGAGTCAGAATATGGCATCCTTTAGTTTTGCACATTTCTCACTGTAATAAAATTAAGCTTATAATTTGCCTACTCTTTTAGCTGGCCAGCTGATGCACCCATCACTGACAGAGAAGTCATGCTTGTTATGTGGATGTGAGGATGACAAGGTCCCTTCTCTAAAATTAACACAATTGAATCTATACATTTTGCGACTAACATTCCTACCTGAACTTTGTTTCCTGGTTCTCCACATGTTGATAAACAGAAATGTATGCTCTTCCCACAATGTTGAGCGCATTATCCTAGATCATTGATAAGCAAAGTGTTCATACAAGCACACAAATGTCCATGAAAGACAGATTTCACAGAGGCTCCTGTTCCATGGTCAAGTATCATCCCTACAACAGAATTTTATTAAAATATGGGGAAACTCCCCCCACCACTGGCATCTCCAAGGGGTTAAAAATCCATCGAAGACCCCTCTATCATCTTATTTGAGATGGATCAGCATCTCTGTTGACATCCAAAATGGCCCCGAAGTCATAGACTGGGAAAACAGCCCACGCTCTATTGAAACTAAACATGAGGAAGGAGAAATCAGATTAGCAGATGATTACAAGCACATCTTAATGATGTTACTACTAAATTGCACTTTTTGTCAATCACTACTCAAGTCATCAAGGAATTTGCTTCTGTTGTCAACCTAATAAGATACACTATACAGGATGAACTTTCCATAATTAAAGAAGTCTCAAAACAACAAGGTAAATCGAAAATTAGTGCAAGGCACTACAAAGTAATTAAAAAACGTGCATGCATTTATATACATATAAATAACTTTGTTGCTGCTTATCCTTATGTGGAAAAATACCTTGGTTCCCACTTAGACTGATACAAAATAAATTGGATATACGGAACACAATAGATTATACCTGATAAGGGTATATCAATATATGCATAAACATATATGTGCAATCGCCTGTAAATTATATGTCAATTGTGAAATTAAATTTAACAATAATGTTAACCAAAAAAAGTTTTTTTGATACTTAGTGAATAAAACTTGTGAAAACATGAAATTGATTGAAGGTCGCAGGTTCAGTTCGTAGTTGCCCAAAAAATAAAAAGAAGGACATAGTGCTCTCTGTTATGATACGTTTTGTAGTTGTAATAGACAGGGCCGATCCTAGGGTCACGGGCGCCTGGGTGCAGGATTTTTTTGGCGCCCCCAGGTGGGCGTGGCTATATGATAAACCCCTCCCCTTTACACATGTATGTTCCAGGCATACCAATTTTTCATTATTGGGGTGGGGGGATTCTTGTGAAGAGCACAAACTTTATTTTTAGATAAAGGACCAACACAAGCTTTTATTTTAAATAAAGATATTTATTTGGCCGTAAAACAGTGTAGTGGTTTTATTTATGTCTATGATGCTCAGCCATCAACATGGGAGACTTTTTGCTGGCTAGCAGTTTTAACTAAAGTTCCCATGATGTCCAACCAGCCAAAGTCTCCCATTAGTCTGGCTGAGCATCATTGGAAAAGAAGTACACAAGGAGCAATAAATAATATTCCACCAAGTCAGTCTCTCACTTGTCTCTCTCTTCCCATACCGCCATGTCTTTCTCCCTCTCCACTCATACCCTCATGTATCTCTCTCTCTCCACTCATACCCTCATGTATCTCTCTCTCTCCACTCATACCCTCATGTATCTCTCTCTCTCCACTCATACCCTCATATATAACTCTCTCTCCACTCATACCCTCATGTATAACTCTCTCCACTCATACCCTCATGTATCTCTCTCTCTCCACTCATACCCTCATATATAAACATAGAAACATAGAAACATAGAATGTGTCGGCAGATAAGAAGCATTCGGTCCATCTAGTCTGCCCAATTTTTTTGGAGTACTTTTATTAGTCCCCCGTTCCCGGTCTTATAGCTAGGATAGCCTTGTGTCTATCCCACGCATGCTTAAACTCCTTGACTGTGTTTACTAACTCTCTCTCCACTCATACCCTCATGTATCTCTCTCTCTCCACTCATACCCTCATGTATAACTCTCTCTCAACTCAATACCCCATATATTTTTCCATGTCTATCTTTCTGTTCCTCATGTTCCCCATGGTGGTCTTTTTTTCTGCATGTCTGTCTCTCCTTCTATACACCCATGTCTGCTGTCTCTTTCTCTTCATAACTCACATGTATGTCTCTCCCTCCTCATAATCCTGTGTATTTGCCTATTAATATGCCACAGCCAGTTTGCCCATTTATATGCCACTGCCAGTTTGCCCATTAATATGCCACAGATAGTTTTCCCATTAATATGCCACAGATAGCTTGCCCATTAACATACCACAGTTAGTTTATCCAATAATATAGCACAGTTAGTTTGACCATTAATATGCCAGTGTCAGTTTGGCCACTAATATGCCAGTGTCATTTTGTCCATTAATATGCCACCACCAGTTTTCCCAAGAAAAGCATTACCCCCTCCCCCCATTCCCCAGTACTCACCTTGCTGCTGCTGTTTCGTGTCTCCTCCGCACAGTCTTCCGTCTATGCACACTCAGTGCAGGAGGCGGGAAATAGCCGCCGACTGGATGGGGACTGTCAAGTGGGCAGCGGTGGCCCCTTTAACCGGTTAAAGTTGCCCTGCCTACATACACACCCACACTTACGCACAGGGTCATGCATAAATACACACAGTCACACTTACACAGACACACTTAGTCAGGGCCGCCACTAGGAATTTCAGGGCCCCTTACTGAACACATTTTCTCCCCCCCCCCCCCCGCCGACAATGTCTCCCACTCGCCCCACCTACTCTAACAAGCATGTTATCCCAGTCTAGTGTAATATGGAGGGTGGTTGGGAGCAGTTGGTCAATAAGCCAGTAATATTTTGCCCCTCAATATGCCAGTATTTTACAATTTACTGTGCCAATATTTTGCCCCTTAATATGCCATTCTTTTGCCATTTAATGTGCCATTCTTTTGCCACTCAATAGGCCAGTATTTTGCAATTTAATATGCCAATATTTTGCCCTTAAATATGCCATTTAAAATGCCAGCGTTATGCTTGTTATTTGCACCCTTCCCCAGTACTTACCTCCTTGCTGCTCTGTCTCCTGGTGCTCTGCTCTGTTTAGCAGGTCCCCGGCTGGAGGGGAGCGCTTAACGCTTCCCACACAGCCGCGGACCTGCTAAACACAGGGGATTTTTTTTTTTTCTATTGTGACCTGGACCCCTGATGGTGGGCTTGCACTTAGTCACCATTACACACAGACACCCTTATACACACACAGAGCAATACACACAGTCACACTTATGTACACACACTTACACAGACAGTAACACACACATTGACTCACACAGAGAAAAACACATTCACACACACACATACATTCACACACACAGTGAAACACACATTCACACACACACACACTTACATACATTCACACACACACACACAGTGAAACACAGTGAAACACACACACATACATTCACACACACACACATAATTTCACACACACACACACATACATTCACACACACACATAGTGAAACACACACACACACATTCACACACACACAGTGAAACACACATTCACACACACACAGTGAAACACACATTCACACACACACACTTACATACATTCACACACACACACACACACACACACACACACACACACAGTGAAACACACATTCACACACACACACACTTACATACATTCACACACAGTGAAACACATTCACACACACACACACACACACACTTACATACATTCACACACACACACACAGTGAAACACACATTCACACACACACTTACATACATTCACACACAGTGAAACACACATTCACACACACACTTACATACATTCACACACAGTGAAACACACATTCACACACACACACACACACACACACACACACACACTTACATACATTCACACACACACACATTCACACACACTTACATACATTCACACACACACAGTGAAACACATTCACACACACACACTTACATCCATTCACACACACACAGTGAAACACACATTCACACACACACACACTTACATACATTCACACACACACAGTGAAACACACATTCGCACACACTTACATACATTCACACACACAAAGTGAAACACACATTCACACACACACACACTTACATACATTCACACACACACACAGTGAAACACACATTCACACACACACTTACATACATTCACACACAGTGAAACACACACACTTACATACATTCACACACCCACTTACATACATTCACACACACACACAGTGAAACACACATTCACACACACACTTACATACATTCACACACACACAAGTGAAACACACACTGAAACACACACAGTGAAACACACATTCACACACACATTCACACACACACACTTACATACATTCACACACACACACACACAATGAAACACACATTCACACACACACAATGAAACACACATTCACACACACACACACACAATGAAACACACATTCACACACACACACTGAAACACACACATACATTCACACACAGTGAAACACACATTCACACACACACTTACATACATTCACACACACACACACACAGTGAAACACACATTCACACTCAAACACACACACATACATTCACACACAAAGTGAAACACACACACTTACATACAGTGACACACACACACACACACACACACACACACACACACAGTGAAACACACATTCACACTGAAACACACACACATCCATTCACACACACAAATTGAAACACACACTTACACCCTGACATACACATTGAAACACACACACTTCTTTTCTTTAAAAAAAAAAAAAAAAAGCACGTCTTACTATTGGTCCCCCTCCCTGGAGGGAGGAGGACGTTTCCGGACGGTGTCTGCAGAGGCAGAACACCGTCATGCAGTTCTTCTGCCGGATGTCACTAGAGACATCCGGCAATCAGACAGCGCGACGGGGCGGAGCTTGCACCTGTCGCGCTGTACTCAATGAGTTTAGGAGGTGCGGTGACCGCAGGCTCTCACCTGCGGGCCGCACCTCCAGAATGAGGGAGAAAGGTGCTCATCGGAGCACCTTTCCTCCCGGTGCGCCTGGGCGCGGTGCACCCCGTGCACCCGCCCAGGATCGGCCCTGGTAATAGAGGTGAATAAGTGAATTTTCAACTCACAAAAGTGGAGGAGTACACTGCTCTCTTTAACCGTATTTCCACAATGTTTCACCGTTTATCGGGCTGCAGGATTCCACACTTTTAGGTGATCTTAATTCCCAAGTTCCCGAGCATTTTGGCTATGCTAACAATCACAAATACCCGTCTGCAAATTGTTCAATCATCAACTCCCAAATTGGTTTAATGAAACAGACCCTTCAAAAATGGTACACCCTACAATAAGATACCTCTAGGTGTATAATAACATTTAGGAGAGAAATCTTTGTATAAGTTTTTGTTTAAATAAGCCATACGCCTGTAAAGCTCATCTTGATTCATTTCCCATCCAATAAACCTTTTCATTTATAAAAGTACGACAGGTCCAAATCGCACAAAACCGGATATAAACATTGTATTGCTGTTTGAACTCGTTTCATGCGTCGTTCTATGTCTACTCTTCTCGGACTTTAGCTGGAGCTGTCTGAAATGCTTGTAAAATATTTCAATGAGCGCATCAAGAATTTGTCGGTGAGAAACATGGACAGACTTCTGAGAAAGAACAGGCTGATATTTATTATTGTATACCAAATCCGTGACATTTGGACAGTGCCAGTCCCTCATGAGGGCTAGAACTTGACTTAATCAACAGCTTAATATATTGTGTAAACCATAAAGGATATTTTATCCCTCTGATTAAAAAAAAATAGTATGTTTTTGTAATAAAAGACTGACTTCAGGATAAAAATAAAGTTGTCAATCTGGGTGTTATTGTTGCTTCAGACAAGTCTTCTGAAAAACTTAGACCAAGCTCCTCATACGTTTTAATTGGCTCCATGCATAGAAATCCAAAAAATTTCTTTACATGCTGCTGGTAGAATGTATATGAAGTGGGGAATGATGTCATGAGATAAAGATGGCATTATCACACTAACTGCATGTCAGGCCAATAGGACCATTCCATCTTGGCGCTGAGTGCCCTTACCTGTTCTTTCCCCAGGGTGTGACCTATTGTGGGTTTGCCTTGGAGTACAAAACCTGAAAATACCTAAAAGTCCTTATGTCTGTGTCCCTGCGCAGGCATCATTGCCAGATCAAGCATTCCCTGACTTTGCTTGTCTCTCCATTCTTTGGCTATTGATCTGTTTTGGCAGTTGAATTTAGCTGTTTGTTCTCTGTTAGCCAACTATAGACACATTGCTACCCATAGAGTATATCCACATAAACCTCTGTTAAGCCATTTTCTGTTAGGTTAAATCTTTTCTTTTACCCAAATACATGGTTGAGCCCTCTTTGCAGGACTCAGTACTTCTGTTCCTGAGCAACCACTACCATTACACTACTCCTGACACTGATTTTTTGCATAGTAATTACCCAGAATTCAATATTCTTCATTTGATACTTATTAACAACAATCATTCTATTTTAGTATTAACTGTACACTTTAAAATAGAGATTTGACGACCTCTCCTTCCAGAGCGGTGAAAAAGGGTATCATATATTTCTTCTCATAATATTTTGTCATGAAAGGTTTTCAGGGTGGTCTGCTGGAAGGCCCCTTTACCTAATATTTATACATTACTCTTTTACTAGGTCACTGTTTCCCTTATTAAACATGGAGAAAACATCTCTATGCCAGCTGTGCACACCTCTGCTAAAATGGAACTAACCCATTACCTGCAATCATTGTACTTAAAGCTCTGGTTGGAAATGTTAAACAATCGATTGCTTCTTTCCAGATTCCTCCCATTAAACAGAGTGGGATTAGCTTCCGTGTATCTGCAAAAAGAAATTTAAAAGCAAATTTGGCAACTGTCATCAACGTATGTTTAAACACCTTGAGCTTGAGTTGGTCTGTTGAGTTTTACAAAATGACATTCATTTAAATCACTTGAAAATAGCCCTTCTTCTGATTATACCAGCTGCTGTGCTGGACTGTGTATTGAGGAGGAGTGCTGGCATTTGCAGTCCCCATCTGAAAAACAGAAAATAAAGATCTGCACTGTTCACCCATTTGGATGTTTAATGTTGGAACAGAAAAACAGAGAAACAAAACAAAATGAAATTAATAAACATCATAAAACACATGTAAACATATTTTAACCCCTTCCTGACATTAGGACGTACTATGCCATCCTGATTTCTAGTGCCTAAAAGACGCATAGTACGTTCTACGTTAAACAGCTCATCACGGCTCCCATTGATAAGCTGTGCTTGGATCCCGCTGCAGGGACTTGTGATCGGTGGCCAGGAACAAATCGTGATGTTTTGGTGCTTGTGCCATCTGGGACGAGGGGGTTAAAGCAGTTTTTGCAGATTGAACTTTAGTAGCAACTGTACTGCTTGATTCCAGTGGGGCATTTTGGGAAGTATTAGTAAATCTGCCTGGAATTCAGTATTCATGGGGCATTTTGTGCACAGTATGACCACAACTCCTCCCCCTGCACCAACTGTAAAACAAGTTAAAAAGCCTTAAAAAGACAAAAATGAGCAGTCAATCTGTAAAAAGTGAGATACAAGCTGGGAAACATTATGTTTAACAAAGGTTACGTGGAAATGTGTTACTAAGCAGTTTTAAATAATGATCATGCAATGATGTAGAGCATTTTTATGTTCTAGTGCAATGATGTCCAACTGATGGTTCTTGGGCCAAGCTTCAATGGGATAACCTCATAAAATAATAATGTTCATCCCCCAAACAAATGTTTTTCATGGTGAGTGGCCCTCCACATTAAAAGGTTGGACAACACTGCTCTAGTGATTAATGCAAAGTTATTTTAAGTAACAGATATGCTTTCACATGAACAGGGGCAAATTGCAAATTAATGAAAGACTCTGTGTCCTGGGTCAAATGAACAAAAACAATGAAAAACAGGTGGTGCATATGCACACACACTCATTTATATACACAACACTAGCCAAAGTGATTTACTATGATAAAAGTATCTAGTATCTCACTGATTTGGAGTTAATCTAGCTGATTATTATCAGATATGAATCAGTTGTATTTCAATAGAATGCAGTTTTAAGGTCATGAAACCCTAATCTTGCTGATTTCAGTACCTGGAGAATGACATGTCTGGATTTGTAAGACATTCATAGGATGGACATTATAACAATATATGTATATGCAGGAGAAACATATATATATATATATATATATATATATATATATATATATGTTTATCAGATCTATGTTTTTTATATATTTCTGTTTGTTTGCCCATTACAGAGAGTAATATGATGGCGCTATAATATATGAAACCAATATGATAGAGCTTTATAAATATTAAGAAGAAACACAGCTTCCATGCAGATGAGTGGTACCTTAATTATTGGTTGTTATGTTGGTCTTATTGTGCAGATTTGTTATATTTATTATTTTTTAGAAATAATTACGAATTTGAAAAATAAAGAAATTACAAAAAAAGAAAAAAGAAGATTTGTGATTATTGAAAGTTGCACTGCAAGGACAAGACTCGTCCCATGCACTGGCAGTGTTCTATTTCAGTGTGTCACGGCTGGTCAGCTGAGCACATGCTCTGGGTTTGTGGCTTAGAATGTTGTACATATTTCACATTGCATTGAGGCCTCTCTGTCCATGTGTTGACATGCAACAATCTCCAGCGTGGCGTGACTTATCAACATTCAGCAGTAGAATAGGCAATGCTATCCAGCATTAAATTAGCATTAAAAAAATAAATTAAACTGTTGCTTCTCTAAAATAAGCCAAATTAAAAAATATTGGGCCTTTTCTCTCATGTATGAGTATCTTTACTGAGTGCTGGTACTTGATACTTGTCTACTAAGTGCTGATTGTCTCTATCCTGGCTTTGCAGAGCAGAGGAGACCTGGGTAGGGTTGCAAAGAGTGACAATTGGTAACTAGGGCCATGCTGTCCAGTAAAGTACGGAGGATGCCTATCAAAGAAGAAAATGGCATGCATCTTAAAAAGGACATGCCTTTTTATCATCATACTAGGTTCACTGAACATTTCACTTCTATGACAAAAGTACAAATGGGATTTTGTTTTAGTGATGCTTTAACTTGACTTGAATGTGTTTCACCGTGTACTGGGCTTGCGCAACAATAGTGTCAAATTCCGCTTATAGTTGGTCCGTGCATTTGTGCTCACATGCTTGGAATATCCCCATGGGACTTCATTGAGATGAATGCCCTATACCAGTGATGACAAACCTGTGGCACTCAGGAGCCTCTGCGGTGGCAATTAGTGTCTGAGTGCATTGTGACCATCATCAAACATGGAAGTAACTATGACACACAGAGGACACTGAAATGGGGCCACAAAAGGAAACAATAACAGAGAGAAGGAAAAAAATAAAATGGAAATGGAAATGGGAGAGGGAAGAATAATCTCAGGGGAAAATGGCATTTTGAGATCTTTAATTTGCCATCGCTGCCCTATACCTTTGTGTGTGATTCTGATGACACACACACAATGGGAGCCCTTGGCACCCGGCACGGTTTAAGTCCTTTGATTGACAAAACAGAAAGCATTCAAAAGATAAGTTTATACTATTGCTGACAATAAACAACATATTTGAATCAATCAACCTTTTCATGACCCAGGCTATTTTTATTGTAAATCAGAAAGAAAAAACGGATTGCGGAGTGACCAGACCAGATGATTCCCAAATGAGTGTGATTTATTGAAGAGTGAAAAAAGCGGTTTGCACAAACCTTTAGTAACAACTCACAGAAAAATCCGCCTTACGCGTTTCGTGCCTGTCGGCACTTAATCATAGAGCCTATTCTTAAGATACCAATCTTTTACACATATACAACGGTAGAAAAGACCCCATCTAAATAGTTTTTACATTTTGTCTGGGTTTTGAAATATGCCATGTTTACACGTTTTTGTAGTTTTTTGCAACTCATAGGGCAATAACTAAGGTAGCAACTTTTCGATGTTCTCAAAGATGCAGGACATACATATACATTCTACCATCATGAAGGGGTTAATGCATAATTAGTTTTGAAGTTTAGATAGCTTAAAGGCAGTTATCTATTATGTATTAATTATAATTGTTATTTATGTTGGAATAGTACTTATAGCTTTAAATGAGGCATGTTTCCTCATAGTAAAATACTGTATAGTATATACAGTGGATAGATATTGTATGTAAGAGCAAATTGTTATTATTGTTTTATGAAATTAAGTCTTTAGCAGTCAAACATTTCAGCCAGTCTACACTACACCAATAGAAACCATGACACACTTTTATTTTAAGGTTTGTGTTCTCCTGAACAAATTATCTACTAAATGAATTGCCTTTGAATGTTTCCACTCTTCTGCAGAATTTCCCAAGCAATTCGTTAATTGTTGTTTACATAAAAGAAATTAACAGTGAAACCAATTTTCCTGGATCGTAGTTTATTTAGATTATATGCACAACATGCAAAGAACTGTTAAGCGAGGCACAGAGGTAATCCAACTTATAAAACAGGATAATGTTTGCTACTCACTTACCAGTGTACCACCTTAAATAATACATCTTAAAATGCAGAAATGTAGAATCTAAAAAAAAAAAAATTCATATTTATATGCTTGCAAATGTTGTTGTAGGGTTTCTTATTCAGCATATGGAAAAAAGAAAATAAATAATACAGATATAAACATAATCCATATATAAAACAATATACAAAAAAAATACATTAACATATATATAAAACAATATACAAAAAAATACATTAACATATTATTAGTTAATGTCTTTCGGTTTCTAGACTTTCGGTTTATGTAATACAGATAATGCTATTGGCTTTCTATAAACCGAAATAGAGTCCCCATTCATACGAATAGGTCAATTGACCTATTCGTATGAATGGGGACTCTATTTCGGTTTATAGAATAGCAATAGCATCACATGTATTACATAAACCGAAAGTCTATAAACCGACTCTCTTTCGGTTTATAGACTTTCGCTTTATGGAATGCATGTAATGCTATGAACGAATGAACAAATGGTTAATAAACGAAAATCGTTCGTCCATTCGTGCTATTGGCTTTCTATAAACCGAAATAGAGTCGGTTTATAGAATACCAATAGCTTTACATGCATTCCTGCACATCATATCTGAGAGTCAAATAGAACCGTCAAATACTGTGCTTACAGCGCACTTTGAAAAATTCTAATAGTTTTGGGTGGTAAATAGTACATTTGCGTCTTGCTGTGCACTTCATATCTGAGAGTCAAATAGAACAGTCCAATACTGTGCTTACAGCGCACTTTGAAAAATTCTAATAGTTTTGGGTGGTAAATAGTACATTTGCGTCTTGCGATGCACTTCATATCTGAGAGTCAAATGGAACCGTCAAATACTGTGCTTACAGCGCACTTTGAAAAATTCTAATAGTTTTGGGTGGTAAATAGTACATTTGCGTCTTGCGGTGCACTTCATATCTGAGAGTCAAATAGAACAATCGAATACTGTGCTTACAGCGCACTTTGAAAAATTCTGGCTTCCTCCTCCTCCTCCTCCTCCAGCGCCGCTTCCACCTACACCGCCACGGTCACCGCCTCCTCAACCTATGGGTCACTTGCTATAAACTGAAAGAGAATACCCTGCACTCCAACCCTCTCTCAAATGGATACTTCTGTTGATCCTCCTGGCAGCCATGCTTTAGATTTAGATTTATTTTCTTCCAAGGCTAAAATCAAAGATTCCATCTGGTGCTATTTTATGGCTCAGCTGTATTTGTAATTTTATTTATTTTATGTTATTTTAAGTTATTTCCATATCCACATTTGCTTGCAGGGCACTTGTCCTACTCTTACCCACATTTTACTTAATTTTGCAGCCCTCTAGCCCTTTCCAGGACTTTTTTAGAGGCATTTTAGTGGCCAAAAGTTCGTGTCCCCATTGGGGTTCAGGGTCAAGTTCGGGGTCAAGTTCGAGCAGGGACATTTTTTCGAAGTTCGGCCGAACCTGCCGATCCCGAACATCCAGGTGTCCGCTCAACTCTACATATTATATAAAATGCATAAGCTGTATATGGATTTTAAAAACATTGGGTCATCATGAATTAAGTTATGTCAATCAAGATGGAGTGGATTTTCTAAATTGTATTGTTTTCTTTTTGTTTTTGCTTAGGAAATAGCAGAGGATTATTTGCAATATAATTTAGCTACATTACAATTAACATGCCTAGTTTTTAAAGTTTATTTTCAAATAATAATTATTAAAATGTGTTGTGATCGTGGCCTGCTGTATGCAAAATTATGCTAAATAATTATTAATAAAATAATTAAAAAATATTTATTTAGACAAAAAAGACTGAGTACAACAATACAATTCTTTGATTCGAGAATACAGATAAATTATGTAAAGATGAATACCAAAAGACGTTGTGATATATATAATATATTTTATTTATACCTCTAGCGGTGAAAACAATATATCTAAATAGATATCACAAACAAAGTTACAAACATACAACTGTTATATTCTAAATAGCATTATATTAATTAGATAACACGTGTACTTAACTTCAGAGAGGTTCAGCAAAGCACATGGCTGTGTCCAAAATGGCTCTTGATTCCAGGTTGATAAAGAAGATTTGAAAGAGGTTCTGCAGCAGGTATTTTCTAGTTTTAGTTACAATACTAGCCATAATACTAGCTTCTTGGCACTTAAAGTAATCCCAAGATGAAAGCTTTACTTTTACCTTGACAGTGGTATTGTCAATGGCCGGCCTAATGTTCCCTTAAAACCCCCAATAAAGACAGACACTGAATGTTGGTAAACTATATATGTCCACAGCTTTTAATAAAATATATAACAATAATTGTCACTGCCTAATATTACAAGACCCCACCCTTAAATACACAAACCTGGCAATGACACCCCCAATGTAACTATCTTGCTGGAGAGACGGATCACCAGATGCGTTTACGGGAACACTCAAGAAATACCAAAGGTAGCGAGTATTGGTTTTCACATTAATGACAACACACTCTTGGTTGAGCCGCCGGTGGTATGTCACCAAGGACGTTGCTGAAACACTTACTACCGGGTACCTAGCAAGTGGAGCCTGATTAGGATAGCACAGGACAACAGGCAAATGGAGAGTCACAAAACAGGCTGGGTTCCGGAATGTAGAGATATGGATAACCAGGTCACAAGCAGAATCGAGGAAGGCAGCGAACATAGAATGGTCAGGAACAGCAGGGTCATACACGGAATTGTACAGTATCGCAGGAACAAATTAATAGTGAGATATGGGTGGTCAGGACGAAACGGGTCACAAATCAGATTATCAATATCCAATCAGGAGTCAGAACGCTAGTGAGGCACACAAGGCACTATCACAGGCAAAGGTAAACTGTGAAATGAGTGTTTAAATACTATTTAATTATCAGCTCACACCTTTGGTCAATTTGGCAAAGAAGGGGTTAATTTGATTTACAACTCTTTAAGTGGGCTCATGAATATTCCTTAATTACCCGGTATGTAACGTCGCAGAGCCCACGAGTTCAGCGGGACGCGCATCTCAGCACCTACCCAGTTTAGAAAATGGACTGTGTTTTGGGAACATTTTTCATATGCCCTGAAGTTATTTGTAATATATTTGTTTGTACTGAGAGGTCAGACAAACACTAGACAAAGTGAAATACGTTTTGAGCAATCTGTCTGTTGATCCCAATTCCAGCATTTCCTGTCCTTCACCTCCCCACCTGGAGGTTTATTCTTCTGGAATATAGTACAAAGAAGAAAAGAGTAACTAGTGGTGACTGCATGGATCATATCAAATAATCTATCAGATGCAGGAAAGTCTATGTAAGAGCAAACACAGGAAAACATTGAGTAGTATGCATAAGTTACATAATTATAATTTTCGCTTATTGAGCAGAAGTTGTGAAACCCAAGTGTTCTGTAACATACCTAACTGTTTCATGCAAAGTACAAAATGCTAATATTGTACTACACTTTGCCTAGACATTCTATGAAACACCTTGAGAGTTGTGGGCAAATTAGCATGTAGACAAAAAATGTTGTAGTTTAAGAATCACATAAACTGTGATAGTCCTGTTTTAGTTACCTAAATATTTACTTTTTATTATTATAATGCTATTTTATACTTTGGCTATGGATACACCACATGTAAGATATTGATTAGAGGCTGTTTAGACTATTGGATTTATTACTTAAGGGTTTGATGGTGCTATATGAAAAATACAAATACAATAATATTTATTGATTTATGAATATTAATATTAAAGACTACTATAATGGCAAATGGAATTTGCTGTGATTCCTAGGATTTCACTGGTAAACAAGTGTAAAGTAGGCACATCATATTTCCTTACTGCAGCCGGGCTACAGACAGTTTCCTAATTGTCGCTGTCGATAATCTGCTACTTGGCTAAAGACACTTTTCCCTTATTTCTGCTGTTACTAGAGACGTTACATACAAAACAAATATATTTACACTAAAATTCTATAAAAATAAAACATTTTGTCACGTGTGCTAGCATGTACTTTACACAATATTCTCTCACAATATTTCCTATTCTTTAGGTTCTGTTTATTTACTTGTGGTCGTCCTGCAGTCACTTTGACATGAATGCCGTACCGATCGCTATATAAAAGTGATCAGGCAATAAAATTACCTGATTCTGGTATAACAATCAGGTCATTAAAAAATCAAGTGGAAAAAACCACATGCTAAAAAAGCATCCTCGAGGCCATTGCTATGGCTTAACGTTCCGTTTAGCAGAAATGAAGGAAGCCGTTTGGGTTCTGCACAGATAATGTGATTTTTTTTTAGTCTCTGAAAGAGCCTATTCTGTGCAGGCACGGTACATATTTGTCATGGTGGGAATTTAAAGACACCAATCTCTTGGTCGTGTTCCTCAGAAGTCATGGTGAGATTTTTTTTTGCTGCATTTTATTCCTTTCCCAGAATGTTGATTTTGTGAAATGCTTTATGTTCTCTTTAGAACGGGAAGACTTTGTGTCCTGCCAGGAAAGTCAAGGCTCGGAATAAACAGAACAGAACAAACTAGATACCCATACTGTGACATACCTTGTGCATGATTGTACACAACTGGATCCGTCGCTCATCTCATATCATGTCTATTTAAGTAGCTGCTCACACCAGAAAAACTGGTATCATGCTATACATTAATCACTAGCTGCTTGGAACTATTTGTCCATTCTAGGTTTCACTAAGATCAATAATGTCTTATATCACAAATTACTGGCTACCAAAGAGATACATTCATTTGAACAGATTTTCAGATGGTGAAACAGTAACTTTGGCTCATATTAATATGGATCCTGCCCATCTGTTTAAGGTTCCTAATATTGTAGGCATTGATATACATATGTTTGATTGTTCCAATTTTTCAAGGTCACTGAGGTATAAAGAAAGAACCTTAAGGAGCTGTTTAAATGGAAGCTAGAGTTACCACCTAGCTGGTAAGACATTTGTCTGAGGCCAATGTTAAATCTATGGAGGTAATAGCATGGGCAGTCAAATTTTAATGGAAGGCTCATTACTTGGACATTAAATTGGTGAAACCTGCCTGCCTGCATAGATTTAATATTGACATTGTATCTGTCAGGGCCTTTACCAGGTAATGTAGGAGTTTCAGTGAAGAGATAGAGGAGGAGTCAGGTTGCAGGTTGTTATTCATTGTGCATGGTGAGAACAGAAATAGAAACAAAGATATAAGGACTGGAATAAGGACTAAAGCAGAGATAAAGGGGGACTTTAGCAAGGGACTGCAGAATAGGAAAAGGTTTTTTGTATGGACTGCAGTATAAACAAAGAGCTTTAGCAGGGACTGTAGACAAAGCAGAGGATGGAGTAGAGATCAGGAGATGTTGAAAAACATCCCCTGGCTGGCTGGGACTTCCAGGTTCAGTCCCCAAGTTCATGGGGTAGAAATTAAAAATGATCTTTAGCAGAGGATCAGGAACAGAAGAAACAGCTCTCAAAAGTCAGGCATCCTAGAAGGGAGGCTTCTATAGGAGGAAGGAGGTATGTAAGCAGAGAAATTAGGATTTTTAAATGCATGAGTCAGGAGGTCATGGTAGAACCCTGACAGTATCCTTGTTACCACCTGAGTGGGTTTTCAAGGGAAAAATGGGTAATTGCTCCCAGGGCCGGCCTTAAGTGTTCCGTCGCCCTTTGCGGGCTTCCCCCCTGGCGCCCCGCCGCCCCGTCTTTCACCCCCTATGTATGTGTCCCTTTCCTCTTCCTTGCCATGTCTGTCTCTTGCCTCCCCTCCCCTGTTCTGTCTCTCTCCCTCCCCTCCATCTGTTCTGTCTCTCTCCCACCTCCTATCTCTCTCTCTTCCCCCTCTCTTGTTCTATCTCTCTATCCCCCCTCCACCTGTTCTGTCTCTCTCTCCCTCTGTTCTGTCTCTCTCTCTCCCCACTCCCCCTGCTCTGTCTCTTTCTCCCCCTGTTCTGTCTCTCGCCCCTCCCCCTGTTCTGTCTCTCTCCCCCCTCCCCTTGTTCTGTCTCTCTCTCCCCCTCCCCCTGCTCTGTCTCTCCCCCCTCCCCCTGCTCTGTCTCTCCCCCCTCCCCCAGTTCTGTCTCTCCCCCTCCCCCTGTTCTGTCTCTCTCCCCCCTCCCCCTGTTCTGTCTCTCTCCCCCCTCCCCCTGTTCTGTCTCTCTCTCTCCCCCCCTCCCCCTGTTCTGCCTCTCTCCCCCCTTCCCCTGTTTTGTCTCTCTCCACCCTCCCCCTGTTCTGTCTCTCTCTCTCCCCCCTGCCCCTGTTCTGTCTCTCTCCCCCTCTCCCCCTGTTCTGTCTCTCTCCCCCTCCCCCTGTTCTGTCTCTCTCCCCCTCCCCCCGTTCTGCCTCTCTCCCCCCTCCCCCTGCTCTGTCTCTCTCTCCCCCTCCCCCTGTTCTGTCTCTCTCCCCCCTGCCCCTGTTCTGTCTCTCTCCCCCCTCCCCCTGTTCTGTCTCTCTCTCTCCCTCCCTCCCCCTGTTCTGTCTATCTCCCCCCTCCCCCTGTTCTGTCTCTCTCCCCCTCCCCCTGTTCTGTCTCTCTCCCCCTCCCCCGTTCTGCCTCTCTCCCCCTGTTCTGTCCTTCTCTCACCCACTGTCCTGCCTCTCCCCCCCCTGTTCTGCCTCTCACCCCCTGTTCTGTCCCTCTCTCACCCCCTATTGTCTCTCCCCCCCCCCCCCCCTTGCCTGCAAATGTGGATTAAGGGGGGGGGCGGAGCTAACCGGCTGAGAGGTGTAGCTCCACCCCTACCCTGTGAAGCAGAGCAGCGTCTGATTCACAGGGAGCCACAGACAGCAATAGAATGTGCTGCTCGGCTCCCCATGCCTGCATTAACCCTTCAAGGACCAGGGATTTTCCTGGGCCAAGGACCAGAGCGTTTTTCAATTTTTAAAACGCGGTTTTTGAAACATAAATTTCCTCTCTCTCATTTAACGTACCCATACAAGTTATATGTTGTTTTTTAGAGGACAGTTAGAGCTTTCTTTTGATGCCCTATACATAAAAATGATTTACATTTTAGTATTAAAAAATACATATAAAAGAGGAAATTTTTGAGGAAAAAAAAGTTTTTCCCCATTATTTTCCCAATAATAAGCTACATAACTAGTGCAACACTAACCCACTTATCCCCCCTAATTAACTAACTAATAAAAAAGAAAAATATTGGTTCCCAAACCCCCCATAACAAAAAAGACAGAAAAAAACTCTGAAGAGTGCGATGTCAGATCAGTAAAAATCATGCAACAGGCATGCAGGGGTTACATTTTATTAAATAAATATATTAAAATTACCTTTATTTATTCAAAAAAACTTTATAAATTGTAAAAATAAAAAAATCTGTTAAAAAAAATAAATAAATGAGGGCCATAAAGTGGAAGGAAACTGATCACAGTTAAAAACTGTGATCAGCAATGAAAGGGTTAATTTTTTGTATTTTTTTTTTTTTTTTACCTATGTGTATGTAATTAATTTATTTTTACTTACAGGTCACTCTCTGTGCTTTACTATAAGAATGTGAAGCACAGGGAGTGAATTAGAGGCAAAGTCAGTGTGTGAACACACTGACTTTGCCATCTAATTTGCATGTTATCGCGGTGATGACTAAATCACCGCGATCACATGCCCGGAAACTGACCGATCGGGTCCAGGAGCTTTGCCTCGGGTGCGAGGCTTAGTCCTGGACCCGTTGCAGACTAGCTGGCGGTGCCCACGGAGCGCACCGCCGGCTAGACTGCATGACGAGTTAACTCGTCATAAGGTCGCTAACGCTGCGGCTCTTATGACGAGTTAACTCGTCATAAGGTCGGGAAGGGGTTAAGCATGGAACTTGCACTAAGCATGGGGAGCCGAGCAGCACTTTCTCTTGGTGCCCGCAGCTCCCTGTGAAGCAGCTCTGCTTCACAGGGTGGGGGCGGAGCTACACCTCTCAGCCGGTTAGCTCCGCCCCCTCCCCAGACCCAACAGAGCTTGCCGAGCAGAGGGCTGGTGAGGGGGGATCTTTTGATCTCCCCATTCAGTGCCTCAACCGACTTTTTTTTATTTTTACTTTTTTTTTTTTCAACGGCCGGGCGGGCGCCCCCTGGGGTGTTGCGCCCTCTGCGCTCGTACAGGTCGCACACCCCTAAGGCCGGCCCTGATTGCTCCAATCTACTCTCTCATGTGCCTCAATGGGTCCCTCTAGTCCTTACCTGAAATCCTTGTGATTGTGGAGTAAACCAAAGCATACACAAAACTTGTCTTATTAGAAACTACTTCAGTGTAGACCAACACCAGTGATATGTGTGATCAAACTTGAGAACAAGAGTATTTTCCCAACCAAAATTACTGAGTTTCTTTGTTATAATAAAAATTAAGTGTGAAGATATATGAAATTAAAAATGTTTTGTTCTTCTAGATCCCACATCCTTGTTAGTTTTGGGGAACACATTATACATTATGTGGGGTACACAATACATGATTGCAACATAGGTATCAATGACCCATAATGTTTTTAAGGCTTAAGCAGATGTTTCAAATGTAACCTTTTAAATGAGCATCTTTATGGTTCTCTGGGAATCACATACATCAGAAAAAACAGTAGTTATTTCAGTGTCTGACCTGCTGACCCAGTATGTTGTAAAGATGAGACCAGATTATGGTAATATATATATATATATATATATATATATATATATATATATATATATATATATATAACAAATCATATGTATGCTTCTAAAGAACTGCATTATTAATCAGAGTCTGATTAGGGTAGAGATATCCTGATTGTGGGAAAATGAGGCAGTATATTGTACATTATGATATCATTTCACTTGCATCCAGATTAAACAATATATGGAAAACCCATCTGTTTTGGGCTATTTAGGCTTTGTTTATAAGTTCCTGACCCGGTTCTCATTATTGGTAATTCAAAGACTTTTCAAAGGTTCCAAGTTATTAAAGGGCAGAGTGTGGGTATTATTTAACGAAGACCTTTATCCAATTTATCCTCAAGCAAGGGCGACTGAATTGGTGCAAGCCCTTCATTGTAGTAAAGCTTATTCCCATAGAAGCTCAGTTCATAGATTTAACAGAGGAGGGCCTTTACAGCTGGGGGCCAAAAAGGGCAAATGCCAACTGGCTAGAGTGTGGGGGATATTGTTCAGTTACCTTTCACGTAAGTTTTACCAATAAGTCCGCAGTTTTCCCTGAGTTAAAATTATGTTGATTCTGTGTCTTTTTTCTATTTTTACAGGTAAAAGAAGGAATGGATCAAAAGTTCTTGTGGCAGAACACAAAGACCCTTGATGAGGTTCTGTCACAGCCTGACATTAGCCTGCTCCTGGACCTAGAGGGTGGCCAATAAAGGGTTGGTGGTGGTGGCGTACAACAGGCACTCTCCAGGGGAACAAGCGCTTTTGGTTGTGATTGTCCGTGTCTAATAAGTGTGATGGTTAAAAGGCTTTATGTCTTATATTAAGAGAATTACTTTTTCAAATAAATATTTTGGCTTTGGTCTTTTCCACCCAAGCTTTGGTTTCTGGTGTCTTTATTCATTGGGTTATGGGCATACAGCCCAGTAAGTAGAGACTACACCTGTCATGCTGCGTGCACTATTTGTACTGTAGTCAACAATTAACTATAAAAATGTTTGCAATCATTATGGAACGATAAGAAATAAATGTCACATCTTACAAGACTTAAGTAGCAGCTGTTACATACAGCCTAGGAATAAAAATGCCTTTTTTTAAATCTGTTCCTTAAAAATAACTCTTATTTTGTACATTACGCATGAATGCAATTTAAAAAAAATATTATAAAGCTTACTACTAAAGTACTACCTGTAAAGCAGTAAAGACTGGACATAAATTATTTTGTCTTAATGCAAGAGACAAGGAAATAACTTGTCAGTTTACAGGAGAGTCTTTGTCAAGAAGGGGCTTGGCATGGATGGTCAAGGACACTTTAACCAATGGGAAAAGTGGGCACTTGCCCATGGCCCACTGGTTCAAGTGGCCCCGGCTGGCCCAACATGGCCCCACCCCCTGTTGCTTGCGTGACTGTCTCACACGGAGACAGTCACATGTGCAGCAGCCAGCAGCCTGCATCCAATCGGATGCGCTCCGGCTTACTCTTAGTGCCGTTTGTCCCTCCTCCATATACACAGCCTGCGTTGAAAGAAGACTACGGAGGATGCAGCAGCAGCAAGGTATATTAATGGGAAAATTGGCTGTGGCATATTAATGGGCAAAGGAACAGTGGCATAATAATGGGCATACTGGCTGTGGCATATTAATAGGCAAATTGGCTGCGGCATATTAATGGGCAAATGAACAGTGGCATATTAATGAGCATACTGTCTGTGGAATATTAATGGGCAAATTGGCTGTGGCGTATTAATGGGCATACTGGCGGTGGAATATTAGTGGGCAATTGAATAGTGGCATATTAATGGGCAAATTGATTGTGGCATATTAATTGGTAAATTGTCTGTGGCATATTAATGGACAAACTAACAATAGCATATTCATTGGCAAACTACCAGTGGCATATTAATGGGCAAACAGTGCCACATTGTAATGGACAAACTATAGCATATTTTAATGGGTAAACTGGCTGTTGCATATGTTAATGGAAAACTGATTGTGACTTGTTAACTGGTAAATGAATGGGGCTCATTTTAATTGAAAGAGGAAAAATCTGTATTAACAGGAGAAGCCACCGGGCTTCAACTGAGACCAGAGCAAAATAATCCAGCTCTGAAGGGGTGTTGTCCAGATAGTGCTTCCAAACAGGTGCCTCCCAAATATGCCGACCCAGCACAGCACAAATAGGAAAATGAATGAAAAGGAAATGGGAATGGCACTCTGAATAAATGTGAAAAACTAATTTAATGGCAGAAAAAATAATATAAAGTAAATACAGCAAGGTAGTGGGGAAAAGACTTGACGCGTTTCACGTGACTAGCACGCTTAATCATAAGTGCTTAAATTAAAGATTTAATTCAATTAAATTTTCTGAATATTACCATACTTGTCACTTATGTATTTTATGTTTCTCCTTTTTTCATTGACGCTATATTGATGGTTAATTATTTATTCATTTAACATTTGTATATCATTTAAAATATATATTCTTATTTTTTGGTGTGCACAATACATTTATTTATTTATTTACTTGTTTTGAGATTTTCAAGTCTCCCTGTATCAAGCACATTATCACAGCTGTTTTCTGTATCCATGTTTTCGAATTAAGTCTGACCTTTTCATGGATTGGTTGTCATCTATTTAAATAGTTTGTAATTTTACTTGTTTGTCACTTATGATTAAGCGTGCTAGTCCTGTGAAACGCGTCGAGTCTTTTCCCCACTACCTTGCTGTATTTACTTTATAGTATTTTTTCTGCCATTAAATTAGTTTTTCACATTTATTCAGAGTGCCATTCCCATTTCCTTTTCATTCATTTTCTCATTTTAATTGGCAAAGTGATTCCGTGGCATCTTCTACATGGGCCAGTTCTGTGACGGAAAGTAACACTGTGGTATGTTCTGTGGGTGCAATATGAGTGCAAGTGAAGTGCTGTGGAAACTGTATGGTGTTATGTTAAGCCCTTTAGGTGCAATGTGGGTGCAGAAAAAGGGAATAAAACCAAGAAATGTAATTTTTCAATAACATGTTTAATACATATACAAAAAATTTAATGTGATATGAAAATAGTTGCATATAATATTAAAAAGTTTACATTTACGTATAGTTTTTTACATTGCGACTTTATAAAAATTGGGTCGAGGAAGGCCCACTGCTAAAGACTTTGCCTGGGGCCCACTAGGGTCTTAAAGCGCCCCTGTGGGTGGTCCTATCATAAGGACGATGAAGGCATCCAGTTGACTAAATAGAAACAAATACATCTTAGTTTCTATTTAATGTATAGAATAAGCTTCAACATGTGATTTCTTTATGAATAAGCCTGTATCCGTAAGTTTGTTGTTAAAAAATGAGAGGCTTCACCTACTAAACTTAAATAAAATGTTTATGAAAAAAATGATCACTCTTGTTGCCCTGACACACACATCTCTTTGCATACTACTGTCAGCAAAATAAACTTACTGCTCCTCTAAAACGAATGGTCCTGATAAAATCTGTGATTCTTCGTTCATCATGCAAAGCTGAAGATCTTTCCATAGAGCCTGATGTTCCTGCTGTTTATGATAAAAAGGTATCAGATATTTTCATGGTGCCATAATGAGGTTGACTCACAGAAGCACCTCAAACAACCACAGCAAGGTAAGAAAAAGTAACTACACAGCTCTGACGGACCCTCTGGAGAGATCAGGAAATCCAGAGGATAAAATCACTGTTCTCACCCCTTGTGAGGGCTGTGGGTCCCTAGGAAGCAGAGATTGATGGAGGTACCCAGCCGGAGAACCAGCGGGTTCCGTCACATTAGACATATAACATAGCCATTTATTTAAGGGGTTAAAAAAAATAAAAAAATATTGTCTCTTTAATGAATAGGGGCCTCGAGTGGGAGCAAAATGCACTGTACCAGAAAACAGCAAAGTAATAACCTTTACCTTCCCCACAAATTGGCTGGAATTTACTAGAATAAATTCATGAGGATTCTGGGAAGTAGTAGTGAGGATAGTGGCTCTTGTTATTGTTGTGTACTCAGATAAGAGAAAACTGCAGATAAAATTGGTGCAGACATTTAGCCACTGCAGATATGATTGGAATACAATGTAAACTATGCATCCTTAATTTGTGAGATTTCAAGGCTGGAAATATCTTAGCAGAGCTGTGTACCTCTCCATGTCACAGTTCACTGTAATAACGAAACAGATCAACAGAATGATGAGTTCTGTAATATATACTGTGAATTCAAAGGCAGGGATTTCAGTTTAAAAGACAGAACTAAGTCAATCTCCACTCAAGCCAAATAATTTTAAGATTTGGTTCACTCTAACCTAGTCATCAAGTGTTGATGTTTTAAAGAACCTTGAAAAAAAAAAGTATTTTGATCCTGCAAAGATGTAACTTAACCTGAGATGGAAAAATACAACGAGTGCCAGAGATTTTGAATTGGCCCTGTTGGTTCTCCCATAAATTCCATGGAGGAAACAGGAATTTTTTAAGGAAACAGGTTTGCAAAACACTGAACTGAAAATGTTAAAGTCTTTTTGCATTGGGGTTGTTAAATGGCATATAGAAATAAGGTGTCCTTCTCAAGAGGATTAGCAGCCATGTTTGTGATGGTATCAGACTGACCCAGCAGCAAGTGTTTGGCTTCGAGTTATAAAACATGAAAAACGAGATAGTGTCAAAGCAACAAATTCCACTGCACTCCCTCTCCAAATCTATTGGCTTCTGTTATGCTGGATGCAGAGAAAATGGGATTCTGTTCAGTCTAATCACTTATTCCCTACAAGTTAATGAAAATGTGGCAGGTAATAAAAATCCTACAAGAATCACTCAAAACTTATCTGATTAGTGTTTGCCACTTTGTAATAACATAGGGAGAACTTGTTCCTCCAGCTATAAAAAGCCACGCTATGCATCACATTGTGTTACTGACAGTCCGTTGTAGCGGTTCATGCCACGTTTGAGAATAGGCAGGGCTGAATTCTCCAACCTCTGGATTGTATCGAGAAAACATTGAGAGAAAACTATTAGATGACTGCTAGCAGATCCCAAATGTCTGACTACAGAGGTTCAGATACATATCTATCTGACATTTAGCCAAGCAGCTTTTGATTTCAGTCTATATCACTGGGATCTGGGCCTCGCAAAACTGCCGAGAAGGAATGTCTGCACCTTCAGTTATGTGATTGAAATTAAATACATTTGGTAGATTGCTCTGTTACATTGGTATGATAATGCAAAATATTTGGAGATTATGTAGATATATATATATGCTTATCATGAATTTCAAGTATAATACATGTTTTTATAAACTCACTGACATTTCTTTGCATAAAACAGTCACACAGTAAAGGAGTAAGAAGACACAAACATAATTGCCCTAACTGTATAGAATAGAAGTATTATACTAGAGGGCTTAATAAACACCAAGGATCCTGGATTTATGAGTCCTAACAATATAAGTGGGGGTTCCAAACTATGTTTTACATGAAATTTTAGGGATGTTCCTCTCCTATATTTGACATAATTACCCAAAATGCAACATTTGATGTTGCAATGCTATGACAAAACATGTCTAATTCTTTCTTCCCTAGTGTCCCTATAATAAAGTCCCTGCATAGCGACCTTCAGCCACTCTAGCCCTAGCTCTAATAAGGAAGATTTCTATTATATGTCTGAATTTTTAAAAAATCAAGCATTACTTATGCATTGTAATAAATGCATCTGAGGCCTAGTCTATTTATGGTCCCTTGACACATTTTCTGGGGAATAGCTAACATTTAAATACAGGCCCTTACATTTCAAGAGGATAGGTGACATGTTTTTTACAATTTAGATGTCAGGTGACATATTTGAGAACAATCTAGTTTTCAAGGAGTAAGGATAGCTCATTACATATACTGTACATTCCCAGTGTTTAATATAAAGCACTTCAAAAGTTCAGGTACCAGCAGTTATATGACACACTGGTTGCTGAGGTTTGTCAAGCTTTGAATTAAGGGATCCCTAAATAGGTCCCCAACATGTCTATACTCAGCCGGCAATGACTTGGGTGAACTTTGCTCTGCCAGTCTTAGTGGTTCTTATTGTATTATTATGCATTTTGTCTTCATCCTTTGCATTGTTGAAACCTGTTTTGCCGGCAGGCTCACACTGTTAAGCAGGTTTACATTCAATCTCCATCAGACATGCCTAATTTAAGAGCTTGCTTGAATAGTGACAAGTCTAATAGGAATCCGTACTAATCTTTGTTGATACCGTCCCGTGGCCCTGTTCCTAGCTGGCACGTCAATACTTTGATTGGAAATTTGGATCTCTAGAGAACTCTCGTTTCAAAGTGAAAACTGGCATGGTTTTGATGCTGGAGATTTCATTTCGAGATCCATTGTACACGAAGTCCCTACGCTGTTTGAATATATCTGTAAAGATTGAATTAAAGGATTTGTGCTTACTGGATAAAGAACAAACACAAGCCTTCTGTAGTTTTTTTTTTTTACTGCCATAGGATAGCATCCAGCTAGTTTTACTGGTAGCGTTATGTGAAAATCCACTTTTCATTTACTGTTGGTGGGTTTGTATGAAAAGGATTCAGTTATGTCAAGATAATGGACAAAAAAATGGAAACATCTAGCTTTACGATTAAGATAAACAGTAGCATTTATATGCCACTAAAAAGGGCATGAATTATGTACAAACTATCCCAGCATCCTTACTTTTATGTTAATAAAGGCAAACCCTGCAAAATACAATAAAAAGATCTACCACAGCCCTTTCAGTTGATGGGTAGTGACTGTTATTTCAGCATCCGACAATAACTAGGCTACTACTTGTCACATCCAAACGTGCTGGTAATGCTGCATCTTTGTTTCAGTCATGTCAATAAATAAACCCAGGTACCTGTTATTTAAATAAACTTGTCCTAACTAGCTGCAATTATCTATACAAATTTGTCAAGTGAGGACTTGACAAAACCTGATTGTAGGAGAGGCTTTGACTTTCAGACATTGGTATAATGTATATAACAACAAATAGAGGCTGTTCTATATTGCCATATTACGGTAATAATTTTACACTCCTGCTTCTATTTCTTTGGAAATCAAGCAGGCGTGGCCTACATTGTTTGTAATACTTAGCAAGTCAATTGTGCAAGGTTTGCTTTTACTGGTTTACAATGGGGTAAATAGTAATTTCTAAGTGGAGGACCCAGATATATTTCTGAAGTGATGTGAATAGCACAGAGCAAGGGTACAGCGATACTTCTGTGTATTTTTCCCACTGCTCTAATTTTATGGCAAATTAATATGATGTGGGATGCCAGAGGGAAGGGCCACAAAGGAGTAGTGTCATTGAAGTCATGCATACGTAACTGCAAGGAGATGTGGAGCGCCATCCTGCAGTAAAACCTGTATTGACATTTAGTGTGCCAACCAACCGCACAATGTCACCACTAATCAATCAGTCTAGGTCAAGTAGGCAGTTTGGACATCTCTTAGTACTTTTTTTTTATTAATTTCCCTGAGAGGCAGCATCTTTTGTTAAGGAAGTCTTAAGACAAAATGTTCTCACTACTTCACCTTACTTGAAAGGGATTTAGTTTGAAGACACCATATCTGTAAACCAATTCTGATAGTGGTTACTAATGACATTGAAAACATTGAAAAACTATTCATCTGATGATCAAAACCTTCACACAAATAAGCTTTTTTTTTTTACTCTCTACGGAGCCATTGTTTTTTTCTAGGAAGTGATATGATAAACATCTTTCCCCAACTTTTTTTTTTTTGCAAGTGTTATCTTTTTTTTAGGCCTTCTTCGACTTGTGATCTATCCAGGGGGTCTCCATCTCCAGATGTTGAATCCCCTTTTGGATTTTTCTCTTCCCTGGGAAGAAATAAATGGTCAGCATGACAACATAGCATCAGTACTGACAAATAACAAGAAACAATGTAAAACTGTCTGATCGCTCAATCAATATTCAGTGATTTCTTAGATGTGTTATTAGTTATGAACATATATTTTTATTAATACAAATATATCCATTGATGGCAGATGATAGTAACATGGTTTATACCACTACAATACTATAGCATCCTACCCTGCACAAACATTTTCAATTGTATCTACTTTACACATACATGAAACCAATTCAGATATTGTTATGTTTAAATCATGCTCAATCTAAGATAGAAAAAGTAGAGGATATACACACCTAAAAAGCAATTACAAGATAATGCAAAAAATATAAATATGATAGACATATCATCCTACCTTCATTAATAAACAGAGCATCCATGATCTATACAAAGATAAAAAAAAACAGGAATGGTAAGCGCGCTAGAGGCCTTCCACCCACAGAAACATATATGATAAAAAGGAATTATGTAATTGCCTGAAATAGCGATTCACTTCATGGATGGAACATACGAGTGATGCCAAATGTCTCAAAACACGAAAAGACAAAAAGAGACAGAGACCATAGTATAGCCAGGTAGGCAATGTGGGGTATATTGCTATAAAGTGGTGAATTGCACTCACAAAAATAGATAAAAAACAGGGCTTATCTGATGTAGCTGGAATCTTCTCTTCTCCTCTTCCTTCTCACTCAGTAGCCATATGTAAAGATAGTGGCAGAAAGTAGAGGTAGAATCAGTGTATAGTAAAATACAAAAAGCTTTAATAAAACAGAGTAGCTTATATATACAATGTAGAATGAGCAGCACAGCAAATCTTCTCTTACATATAGCAGTCAGCCAGGTAACTGATATAAAATACAGGTAAAAAAGTCCCATATCGTAGTGGAGCTGGAGATGGGCATAAGTCAGTGGTGTACAGTGGGTCACGCAATGCGTTTCGCCTTTCCCTATGCTTCCTCCTAGCGTGTGACCACTGTACTCTGTAAACTCCTTAAATAACTGAAAATCGCGGGCTTTACTTCCAGGTTCGTGACGTCACAGCGACTCCGTCGCCAAACGGGAGCTTCTAACGAAACGTCGCGAGATTCAGCCGTCGGCCATTTGGTTGGCTTGGTTGGCAGCAGTATAACATGGAGAAAATGCAGAGAAGACGGTTTTACAATGCCTCTAATGACAATATTCTCCAATTGGGCAGCATGATATACTTGAGCTTATGCAGCTTAAAAACAAATACATTGTTATGCACAAAAACTTTATGAGTGAGAAAAATGTAATGAATTAGAAAGGACTTTAATAAAAATTGGGTAAAAAGTTTATATTATATTATCCCAAAGTGTAAAATGTAAAAAATGTAAAAATATATATATATATATGAGTATGCCAAAACATGCAGATGGGGTATGCACTATTTAGATAGGGGCATGTCTCCTATGGATTGAAAAATGCATATTTAGATATCAAAAAGGCATTACTATACACTATTGGCCGCGTTTTAAAGAGACAGGATCCCATTATTTTTTGCAAATATCAAAAGTGCAATATCCCCTCTGCATCAATATTTTAACAAGCTTATAGCTACTGTATATATGCATGCCCAAATGCATAATATAAAAAAATACAAAGATACCTGATGTCATGATGTCAACAATATACAAAACACAGCCATACTTGCTATGCTGCGTGCAAAGTACTAGACAACCTATATAAACATCACAGTAAAAACACATAGACAGTTCATTATCTTTATAATTTTTTTGTTTTTGCGTGTATGTATGTAAATCTGCAATAGCTTGTACGTTTTCCAAATATGTATAACCACAAACTAAGATATGTTTAATATATATATATTTACTGATACCAGTGATACTAAGGTTCATTTTAAGGTTAATTTATGTGTATGGGATATTGTGTGCAGTAATATATGTAATTGTCATTTTGTATATTTATAACAATTTTTAAAAAAACAAAAAAACCATGTAGGTTCTTCCCAGGGGCAATATGGTGGCCTACTGTGTTTTGCACTTGGTAAGGATGGCGATTTAGATACCGATGGAATAATTCAGTTTACTTATGCTATAAGAAGTTATCTGTATGTCGGAGGAGAGATGGAGTCTGTTGAGATTGAAAATCAGATTGGTGGTAGTATGTCGTCTGATGGGATCCAGGTTCTCTTAACTCAGGAGAGCAAGGTAGAAGGTTCTATACATGTTCAGCTTGTCGAGATCGCAAGGATTGCCATTTCTTTCAGTGGGAAGATGAGAAAGTTTCCCAAGCTAGACTTTTAGCAAGGGAAGAATACAACCAAAGCTGGCATGCTCCCCTGACCCACAAGCAGTATATGTATATCAAACTTTCACTGGAAAAAAGAAACATTTGCAGAGACTGTCAGCAGCTTCTACTGCAGGATGATTGGGAAGGACACTCGGGTCATTATGTCGTAGGTGACATCTCCATATCCCAATTAAGGAGACCTAGCCTCATGCTCCATCCCTTGGAAAACAAGAAAGACAATGCAAAGTACTTGTTTGCTGATAGAAGCTGCAAATTCTTCCTTGATTCTATTACCTCTATGGGGTACGTGTGCTTTGCGTTGGAACTCCCAGGCTCCATGAGTTTATCAGAATGAATTGCTGTGAAGTAAAAGCTCCTAGGATTAAAAGCCTCGTGCATGATATTGATTTCAGGTATTCACAGTTCTACAGTGAGGAGAAGTTTTGTCATTACAACATGTTTAATCATCATTTCTTTGGTGGTGAGGCATCCCGGAGCATTTGTCAGAAATTCTTACAAGAAAACAATGGAGAAAGGGTGATCATGGTGACAGACCCACCCTTTGGAGGCTTGGTGGAACCACTTGCTTTCAGCTTTAAACGATTGAGGGAGTTGCACAGAGGAGATTGTGACATGGGTAGCTGGAAAGAGTTACCCATTTTCTGGATTTTCCCATACTTCTTTGAGTCCCGTATTTTGCATTTTTTTCCAGAGTTCACAATGCTGGATTATCAGGTAGATTATGATAACCATACTCTTTATAAGCATAAAGAATTGTGCTCCCTGACAGTGAAGGTTACAGGTTCTGCTCTGTATGTCAGAGGTTTTTCTCAGCAGAAAACAAACACTGTGAGCTCTGCAAGGACGGCAGACAATGGAAACACTGTTATCAGTGCAAGAAATGTGTAAAACCCTCATTTGGGCTACTCAGAGTGCATGAAAGTGTTCTCGAATCAGTTAATTCCAGGCCACATTGAGGAATAAAATTAGGAAAATTTGAAATACAATCTACCCCATTTGGGTCAGATCGGCCTCTGTTAAGTAGACACTTCAGCAAGTGTAATGAGCAAGCTGTGTGATCCAGGATACTGCTGAAGATGAAGAGGACTATGCACTCAGAAGCTAATGAAATAAACAAATGGACACAGTGTCCTAATATTCATATGTTGATGAAACTCAAAAATATCATTAATGAACTAAAGTTAGACAGTGCTGTCTCAGTATATACTTTAAAAGCTCTTGATAAAAATGTTTTTGACTGGAAACAAATGGCACTAGATAATGTACACACTTTCTATTTTGTACATAATCCACTAAGGGTAGCTCACAATTGGCCACCAAACATTCATTTGTTACAAGTGAACATCATGGCCTTTTCTGGAACAGACCTCCTTTCCCTAGTGCATTCTGAATGCTGAACCAATGGGAAGGGAGTGTTGGACAAATAGAAAGAGAACAAGGAGCTATAAACTCATATTCCTATATCCAGCCCTGCGTGTTCGTCACACAGGAGCAAGCCTGGTCTGAAAAGCCCTGATGCTCTCTAACACCACCAAGAATTCAGTCTCAGAGGACCAACAGATACTGAGTATCTACCTATAGATCACCAGACATTAGTCTTCCAGAGAGAATAAGTGCTTCAACACCAGGGAAGGAATCTAACATAATTCCAAGCCAGTCAAAACCTTTGCAATGTGCTGGCTAATCACCTTAGTAAATACATATGGGAGCTATACTGTATGTCAGTACCTATCTAACTATATACTTAAGACATTTATATTGTACCATGTATGTGCCTGGCCAAATATTTACTGATGGGAGACATGTTGGACTAAGTCTATGTCGGGATACCTATATTCTCATGGGAGTTATCCTTAAAGCCATCCGGTAGCTATTATGTAACACTCTGTATTTGATTAATTATTGTATACTGATAAGAGCTATACTGTACCTCGTCTATAACTGGATAACTATATGCTGATGGAAGCTATAATATAACAATCTACATCTGCCTAACTTTATATTGGTTAAGTTATGGGATCTGTACTACCTTGTGTCTGGCTAAGTATTTACTGGTAGAAGATATACTGAGTAAACTGTATACTAATTGGGGCTATACTGTACCACTATGGCTAGCATTGAGATTCTACATGGAGGGGAGGCAAATCTGTCTTTTACTAGACAAACAAAGACATTTGCAGTAGTGCTGAGTATAAATAAAAAAAACAGTGCAAAGGAAAGGAAATGCAAGGACAGCTTAATATGACATTATTTAGAGAGCTCACTAATGTTACTCGTGTTAACTCATTAACAATTATTCAAGGCAACAAAGCACATCACCACAATTCACAAAAAAAGATGTTTGGAGAGGAAGGACACAGAATCACATCGAAGGGCAATCTGAATCAAAGCAAACCAGATGATGATGAAGGCTGATACATTCCATACCCTGGAAACTGAGCCCATTTTATGAATTGAGAGCTACAGCAAGTTGTTTGTTTCATTAAACTCCTGCTGAGTAAGAAGATCTGAAGATTCAGAGTACAAAAACACTGAAAAAGTTTAATTCCACTCAGTGTCAAGTTGTGTAGTATTGTCTCCCTCCCTACGAGTTTGTCTTGAATGCTGTGTCTTCTGTAAACGTTGCTCAAATGTCTGTCCTTGTTACATTACACAGTTATATTTACATGTAAAAAAATATCTAAAGCAGACATAAAAAGTGATGTTTTGAACACCACAGCCTACAAATAAACTCCAGGAAACACGTTATCTCTGGTCTGGAGTCTGCTAACTGTATACTATTAATGCTGTATGTATACATATCATGTAAAAAACAGAAATTCAGTTCAGCATGAGATTTAATTTTAGATAACGGCCCCCTGTGCAATATTCCCTTGTGGGATATTAAGATATTTTATTGTGCTTGCTATTTTGCACTTGAAGTGAAATACTCAGACGATATTTGTGAATTACCTTCGTAGGTCAAAGGTTAAGAACAAGAGGTAACAGTTACACAGCTGCCTTATAGTTTTATCTCAGAACACGCTGTAGACAGAAACATTCCAAAAGCTGATAATTTCATTGCTTTGTGAAAAAATGTGATATTTCCCCTCCATGAGAAATGCAACAAGTTTACCGCAGATAGATCATGGACCTCTGTGTGTGGCTCATCCCCAGATACAAATATTAACCAAATAACATACCAGGATACTTATCAAAACTATAATGATGTTCTTTTTTTCCCACTGGTCCATTTATACAGCACATTTCTCTGGCATTCTACTGAACATCTCAATGAATTCAACTAAACAAAATAAAATGGAAAATGATACGTATGGTGTCATTTACATAACTTAGTGTTATAGATTAATTGGTGCCTGCTGGTTTGTAAGAAGGTAGATTTTAAGAGTGGAGATATTTGGTCACTTTATTGCTCATACGATTACCACAGTCACATTCATCTCTTATAGAAATATAGAATGTGTTGGCAGATAAGAACCATTCGGTCCATCTAGTCCGCCCAATTTTTCTGAATACTTTTATTAGTCCCCTGTTCCCGGTCTTATAGCTAGGATAGCCTTGTGTCTATTCCACGCATGCTTAAAATCCTTGACTGTGTTTACCTCTACCACTTCCGCTGGAAGGCTATTCCATACATCCACTACCCTCTCAGTAAAGTAATACTTCCTGATATTACTTTTAAATCGTTGCCCCTCTAATTTAAGACTATGTCCTCTAGTTGTTATAGTTTTTCTTCTTTTAAATAAGGATGGTTCCTTTATATGATGGTGTCACCACTGATTGAATTGTTTTCTTTGTTGACTGCACCATGTTTAGAACTTTGCCATAGATGCTTTATAAAAGTTGAAGGATCAGAGGATTCAGCCTGTGGTGGCTCGTTTTCCTGGTGTTAACAGTTACTGTATACGTCTGCCTATCTTGTATATACTTTATGTAAAAAAACACCAGTCGTCACATCCTATATATTATCTGATTATATATTGTGATGTGGAATAAATGAGTCTATTCTGCTAGGTTATCTGTCAGCACCTGGCTATACTTTTCGAAGGACACGCCGTTTGATTGACCAGCGGTTTAATACGTCTGAAAATAAATGACAAATGCTGGAAACTATGTAAACATATAAAAATATTAGAATACCTAGGAAACCAGCAGTAGTACAATTTAAGGAATGAAACTGGCACTATAAGAACATTTTTTATTTGTTTTACTTTAGGATCTGTGACGAAGAAGGATTTTTTTAATCCATAAGATAAAGGATGTCTGTTAAACAGTTTTAATAAAATATTTTACACAACTGATATAAAACTATAATATTTTAATCTAAAATGCTAAGTCAATTGAAACCCATCCTGCAAGCTTTCAAATTTGACCCAGGATCAAAATGAATCAATAATAATAATTTAGGGGCTTAAAAATTGTCTATTTGTTATGGTAACATTCTTTAAATGGTTTAGATGTTTTTAGGATATTTTTATTAATAAATATTATCCAACTTGCCTCTGATTTCATTATGCTCGGTTATGCCTCACACCTCTTGGATATGCTGATTTTTGGCACATAGAAAATTAAAAAGATGCATCATGATTGGCCACCCAGATAGATCTGGTTGGCGTATCCTGGAAAATGTTAGGATCTGATACTCCCAGATTGTTTCCCCACATTCATGGCGCATGGGCAGAATCCTTTCTCTTCCTGCTGTGTACTAGAATAGAGGGACACTGAAAGGAAACATAAGCATAATCCCACTTAAAGCAAGAAAGGCACATGTTTTTTATATATTATTAAAACATTTAACTGTTCCAAAAAATGTAAATTGATCCCTTACGGGTAGTCTTGATGCCGACATTAGGATAGCCTCAACTGAAACTTAATGTGCTATGAAGTCTCTCCTTTACTCCATCCATAAAAAGCATCCCCTTCAAAATATTTAAGCAAGAGCTAGTTATTCAATTTTGCTCTCAGATTTTTTTTCATTGTATTGCTTTTAAACTTTAGTATAGAATAAAGTTTGATATTGTTTTGATGGATGGAGTTCCCCTCAATGCTGGGATCTGCTGATGCTTGTCTCTTCATTGTATTTATAAAATGGCCATATGAACAGTTACAACATTTTTTTAAATAATTAAATCACCTTTTTTGCCAAAACAATTAACATAATTTTTCTATGCAGATATGATAGATCCATGTTCCCTTCTCTCCAAAAAAATGATGTCATCTTTTATACACTCTAGATCGCTAATAATTTCTGCTCTATAGGAAAACAGACTCTTGTCTTTGCAGATTTCAAAGTGATATGAATAGTTGGAAATATATTTAAGAAGCCATAACATCATCCTGTGTTTAACTTAATAGGTAATTAGTCTGCACACGGTTTCCATTTGATTATATTGTGTCTGAGCGCTATGTTAATAGCTGTATAAAAAGTATGGAGTTTAGACTCTGAAGATGGATATTCACTGCACTGACCATAAGAGCAAATTTCATCTTCAGTTTAATTTTAAGAACATCTACGCCGATCAACCAAAGCATTATGAACAGTGACAGGTGGCAAGCCGACGGAGGCAGTATGATCCTTTGGACAATGTGTATGTTACTTTGACACCTACATCCAATTAAGCATTGTTGCAAAGCATGTACACCATTTCATGAAAAAGGTATTCCCTGATGTAATTCGCCTCTTTCAGCAGGATAATGCACCCTGCCACAAAGCAAAAATGGTTCAGGAATGGTTTGAGGAACACAACAACGAGTTCAAAGTGTTGACTGGGCCTCCAAATTGCTTTGTTTAACCCATTAATGCATGTGGACGTATATATACGTCCTGAAAAGCATGGTCCTTGAGGACCATGAGGACGTATATATACGTCCTCCGTTTACATGTAGTGTTGCGCTCCTTAGCGCAACACTACATGCCTGCAGCTACTCTCAGAGGCTGCTTCGGATCACACGGTGATCGTGGGTGTGCTGGATCGCAGGAGCATGCTCCTCCAATACAGTATGCCCAGAGGAGAGCGACGGAAGAGAGAAAAAATCTCTTCCGTCGCTCTGAAACCGCTACTTGACTGCCCCTACAGGCAGTTAAGTATTTTACAGTTAAAAATAGAAAATGTATTAAATAAATAAATTAAATAAATAAATAAATGGAAAAAGCTAACCCTTGATCTACTGAACCTAGATCTAGGGTTAGAGTCATAAATAGGGTCATAATTAGGGTTAAAGGGGGGTTCGGATGATTACAAGGGTTAGATTAACGGGGTAGGGGTCGATTTAGGGTTAGAGTAAATTTAGAGTTGGGGTAAATTTAGGGTTCGGGTTAAAAAATCACTGTAGAAGAAAATGGTTAGAAAACCAAAAAAACACTAATATTGTTTATTGCCCTATTACGTGAAATAAAACATAGACAAACAAGGAAAAATTGATATTACTAAACTCAGGACAAATAGTAGAAATATATAGACGGGGTCTTTTTTACCATTTGGAATTGTGTAAAAAAAAAAATCAGGTCAAAGTTAGAAAAAGTGTTTTTTATGGCATATTTTCATCATATTTTATATTTTTTTTAATAGTAAATGATATCATATGATCAAAATAATACTATAAAATGAAAGCCCTATCCGTCCTTTAAAAAATGATATATAATTTGTGTGGGTGTACTGAACACAAAGAAAGAAATTCACAGTTCAGTAAACATTTGACAAAAATAATGGAATTCTGTTCTTCAAGGCACATCAAATGCAGTATAGCACTCGGTCACTAAGGGGTTAAAGTTTGAGCAAAGTAAAAAAAAAAAATTGAAAAAGCTTTTTGAATTTCCTTTCTGTCTTTCCAAAATATTGTCTTTTTATTCCAGCACTTATCAATCACCTGCCATTTTAAAAATGACTGCTTTGCTTCAGAGTAATTCCTGACCTACCAGAGACCTTATTAATGCCTATATTAATGCTCTTTATTTCAGGCCAACACTTTCAGAGTTAATTGAGAAAGGAAAGTTGTCAGATTTGTTAAATAAATCTCCCCTAGTTTTAGACATTTCTGAAGTTAACATTTAATAAATCAGGACTCATGACAGACAGAACATTCAAAAAGCATTTTAGGTATCTTGGAGTGATTCTTTATGGGATGTGGTTTGCCGAACTGAGGAATGGCCCGCCTACATTCTGAGTTGAGTTTGACCACACAGGAGCTACCATGTCACTTTCCTCGCTACTCTTAGTTGCCCCTTGTGCTGATTACCACGCACGCATCTAATAACGCACGCACCAATCTTGGCCCTCCTGGCACTTGCTTCCTGCACTCTTCTGGGGGGAAGATGGGCATGTGGAGCTATCGTACATACACGCCCTGACTCCCGCTCCCTAGCAGCTCATGGCTTTTGGCCCCATTCACTACACCAAGCATCCAATTGCCCGAAAGATATTCACAGTTTTATTGGCTTATAGGTTGTCACCTTAGGGGCCATTACTAATGGTCCACAGCAAGTGCCATAACCTGTCTGAAAAAAACTGGTATCTACATATACCCTTACTAGAGACTGTCAATACCCAGTTGCATACTTATTCTAGGAGGGGACATTAAGGTCCACCTTAATCATAGGATGCCACAATCACAGAATGCCACAATGGGCACCCTCTAGATGCCACAAAGAGTACTATCCAAAATCTGAACACTAGTCTCAGCACTATTTGGGGGGCGGGGGGGGGGGGGGGGGGGGCTGCTGTTGGAATTTAACCCCCCCCCCCCGTGTACAGGGATTACTCCTTTTACTCAAACACCCAAATAGAGCAAACCCAGTCTAGGCTTCTTTTTTTGCCATGTGGTAGCTTTCCTTGCTCCAAGAAAATTATTGTGGTATCAACAGTTGGAACGACCATGCTCCCTTTATAATACAAATGGATCCACCCCTCTTCCAAATGCACCTTTCTTTTATGCAAAGATTTACTAGCAGACCATGAGCTATTGTGAAAAACAAAAAAAAAGCCCCATAGTATCCCTCCCAACCCTATGGGAAGCCCATAAACATGCAATAATGGAATTTCTGATTGCCCAAGTGTCAGGTCACAATCCATTTTACACTAAACAAATATAAAACAATATAAGTTCATTCCTCTAGAAACACAGCACAAATAAATTAGGATTCACACCCACCTTTGTGGAACACTCACTGGCATGGAAAGAACTCCTAAACAGGAAAGCCCACAGGCCATTCTTTATTATTAAACATCTTTTCCAGGAACAAGACAGCAAGTGTGGCAGACGTCTTACTTGCAAGCTTCAAAAGATGAAGCAGCCTGTGAAATTCCAGGGAAAGCCCCACAAATGTATCCTTGCCACTCTCAACCTCAGGCACAGAGATAGCAGAAGATACATCTTCACCCCTTTTCCCATCAACAATAAGTCAATTCACCATAACCCCAACAATATTCCACTTTCCCCACCAGGGCCAAATGTATGAACTGACCACAGATGAGACTTAGTTCCCCCTCACAGCTCCTGTGGGACACACAACAAACAAGCCATGCACCAAATTCAAGTACACACAACTATTACTTTCTGTCATGACAGGATGCAGGTGAAAAGGACCCAACATGTTATTCAGAAGGCACATTGCAGAAATGAAGACACAGGGCCAAGTGCAGGGTAACCACACTCCTCTGAGGGATTAACCCCCAGGTTTTTTTGGCCACATACCATGGCCCTAGGTAGCAGCTGCTGTATCCAGTATAAGACAAGACATGATCTGACAATATCCAGCAGACAACCTGGAGCAGCCATGGAGTAAAGCACTTTAGAATAATAGGCAGGATGCTATAGGCTGGGACAAGCAAGGCTAAGCAGATGAAAATGCAAAGGAAGGACAGAAAGCAGAAACACAAATATCAGAATACAGAATACTGGGCTTTGGCACACAAATATAATTATTACAGAGCAACAACAACAGGGTTCAAGATCAAGGCAAGACTATGGCAGAACTCAGACACAACAGGGATAGAACTGGACAGACATCATTGATAAACAAGACACTGTTGGTTGAAAAACATATCACTGCAACAGGCTTTATGGGCAAATGGGAGCAGGGGATGGAGCAACAGTTAACTGTACAACAATGGGACAAAATTCTCATCTTCACACAGCACTGCTCAAACTCCACCCAGTTCAGGATAATGAGTTCAAACTACTAACCCATTGATGCAATACCCCTGCTCTCTTACATCAAATCAGCCCCAAACTACTGGATCAATACTGGAGATAGCAGAACATGACAAATACCCCATTGCACCTCTGGTGGGATTATGACCTAGACTGACCCTTCTGGGAACAGGTCTGAGAACCCATCTCGAAACTTTGTAACATACCTCCCCTTTCACACCAGAATGCTATCTCTTACACTATACTCCCATAGCAAAATAATCTGTATGTAAAACACCAACTCTTGATCCCACTGCAATGGCCATCATCCATTCGCGGACTGGGTACGAAAGATCAAGGAGATGTGCTGATTGAAAGATCTCTCCCACACCATTGCTGGCAAAGTAGAACAAGGCCAGGCCTTAGACCAACCTAATTTGCTCCACCCCTGAAAAAGGGATATGTTTCATAGTTTCTGGGTGCACCAAGGGGGTGGGCCATAGCATTTCTTATATACCGTCCAAGGAGCCACTCCAGCCCATTAAGCACATTCCCTCCTGTCCTTTTTTCCTTCACCTTCTTTTTCCATTCTTTACCTTTTTTCTTTATTGTAAAAATATATTCTCTATGTATCTGTTACTAAGTACCTTTTTGAAAACTTTCAATAAAAAATAATTTTCTACAAAAAAGCTATTCTTTACTATGAAAAAGAAAATATTTGCCTTTACTCCCTTGTCAATCTTTAATTAACATCCCTTACATACGGCTACTTGGATTATTTATTAAATATTAGTGAGTCCATTAGTCAGCCTAAAAGCACTTGGTGTGTGCTTTTTCAATTGAGCATTGTAATGAGGATTTTGGTTTATATTCACTCTTGTTTCAGTAAATGCTTCCCTGGTTAAATTGGTTTCTTATGTGGTTTACCTATCATTAAATCTGAGTGTCCATTGTCTATCATTACCCAGAATCTTGAGCTGCAGTATATTAGGTCTATGGAATTCTAGATCAGATTTTAGACTTGCTAGGAATTTCTGTCCGATTTTTTATTTTTTTCTTGCAGCTAACAATGATACAAATAAATCCTTTTTATTCATTGGTCTCTTTTAAATGACTACAATTAAGTTTTCTCAGATCATTGAATAGCATAATTAAAAGCTGTGATCAGTGATAACTCACATTGTTCAACAGAGTGTAATGTTTTTATTGTATTGCTATTATTGTTTTGTCATTCAGCTGACTTACCATTGGTCTCAAATAAGGAAGGTTGAACCGTGTCCCAATTATATAACTTTTACTGTCAATTCTGGAGACTACATAAGAGTGCGATATCTCAAGGACAACTAGCATTCACCATGATATAAAAATACACAAAATTAATGGGTATTATACAGTTTTGAAAAAAAAAAATGGTTTTAGTTTATTATTGAGAACATCAGAATGGTAAATAAGCAAGAAAGATGAGACATCTGGCATCAAACTAGATCCTTACTTGAACAGTGGTTCAACAGGTGGTTTGCTGATTAAACCCTGCAATGGAGCAGTGTTTTTAAATCCTTTTTAAAACACATGTTTTTGAATCCATCAAGGACTGGAGTTACAGGTGTGACAATTTAGTATTATTTCAAATTTTTTGCCAGTAAACCCATGTTAACTTAAAATTGTTATTTAAAACCTTTATCAAAAGCAAGCGTAATGGTGTTATCATAATTAACTGACTCAGCAGTTCACAGGAAAAGACCATTAAAAAAAAGCAGAGAAAAAGTGAAAATTCAAGAACCTAAAGGAAGTCATAAATGTGCATAAAGAGCGTAACCTTCAATCAATCTTCTTGCTCTCAAAGGCCAGCAGCTGAGTTCTGCTGAAGAAAATAAACATGACTTCATGGCGAGGGAATACTTTGTGAGTGAAACCCCACCAGATATGCTAAATATAGATAACAAAAAAATAAATGCTTTCCCTAGAAACATAAACAGAGTTGAACCTCATGAGCCTCAGACTAGTTTAGTTACCATTGAGTATATGCTTTTCCAAGCAATGGGGGTTGGTGGAGAGAGGTCAAACACATGAGCATTCCCAGGGTACTTGCCAGAGGTTACAGTGAATCTGGCTGTGGCTAGGGAACAAACATTATTACTTATGATATTTATTAGATGGTGACATAAACCATTCATGTTTCAACACCAGTGGTAACCAGTCTTATGAAAAATGGACTGCTGTTTGTGAAAGTTTCATGAACTCTTAGGCGACACTCTTGAGTGTCACCTAAGAGTTCATTACACGTTCACTGAACTGCAACAGTAAGCCAACTGACCTTTGAATGAAACAAAGCCCATAATACATTACTAACGCAACACTCATTATCAATCATGAGACACACATATTCATCGACTTGCAAACCTACACTGACATTGATTGAGTTCTTACTGACAAAGTGTGGGGTGCGTCCATAGTAAAAGCATAGAAAGAAGCCAGTCGTAAAAGCAGAACTGTGGATCATGTTATCATGGATGATTCTCATGGGTTTATCAGGAATTGCAATGAAGATGTATAATTTGTCAGCAAATTGGATCCAACTTTCTGGATCATATTATTTGGCACAGAAGCTTCCATAGTGGAATTTGGCAGTTGGAGATTTTCTTATTGACAGACACGATGGCCAATGCCATGTTACAATATCAGAGGTAGACATTCACCTGATGATCGTCTCACCGGGGGACTGGTGGTCCCTCTGAAAACAAGAACATCTGCTTGCCCCAATATTAAACTGGCTGCCTATAAGCAGTTGCTTTGTAGCAGTTTTGAAGGGACACCTTCATCCCGTTTGACAATTTATTTTCCCATAAACTAGACACCGCAGCTGTTTGTCTTGAATCCAAGTTTTGTTGAGTTCTGTGTTATGAACTGATGCAGTCACTGAGTCATAGAGACAGCACAGTAAGGTTGGACTGAGACTGGAAGTGATAGCAAATAGCTCTGGGAGCACAGAGACCTCTGTGACACATACCGTACCCTTTCCATGTTTCCCACACAGAACTGTAATGAAACAGTCTGAAGTGGTGCTATATATAAGATAGGGCCATTCATCTGGCTTGCTATACAACTGGCCTGTGCCATAAAGTGTTTGGCATTAACAAGTCCCAGAAGGTTAAATGCCATGATTACGTATGCAATGCTTCAGTCATTCTATTAACCCTCCAAATATATATTTAATATTCGTAATGACATGTATTAGCAATAAACATTCTGGAAACAAAAATCAGTGTATTGATGTGTGCTTTTTGTGATCTTTTCAGTGGAAAAAATAAATAAATGTTTGAATATGGAGGGATATTAAAGTGTATTTTTGTACATTGCAGAATTAAAAAGTTAGTGTTCTTTTTCAGATATGTTCTAGGGGTGTTACTATTGCCCAGTGTTCAGGAATTTTACCATTATCCAATTTACCGGAACTAATTTTATCAACCATGGAAAGGGGGAGGTTGATCCCACTGGGAGTCAAACTTATTCCCTTGAGGATTGAACAGTGTCCACAGCCGGCATATTAGGAAAAAATCCTCCAAATTGCTCACCTTTAGAACTCAGTATTAATATTTGATTTTCAGAGAAGAGCTTGATTCACCCCTTAAAAGTGATGTTCTTTGGGTTGTATAAAGGAATAGGATTCACCAAGGTGCCACTTCATAGATCCAGTGGTAAACATGTTCAGTGAACTTCATTTAGAGCATTTATATTATCTGTGATAATTAATCACTCATTGCTTTTACTTGCCTAATATGAGCATAATCTTTGGCTGTTATATCTCTGCTGAACTCAAATATGTGTAAAGATACAGTGTTTTTTTTTTAAAGCAAACCAATTATCACTTTATAATAACATTACATTTGAAGGATTCTACTGGAACAATTTGCGAAGCCAAAAAGCGACTTTAAGTTTGAATAAAGCGGAATTAAATTGTGATGTTTTGGATTAATGGTTTTGATAAGAAAAGTAATCATGAAATCAAGTCATAGTTGGATGTCAAACTTTAAACATTACTCATTTTCTAAATATAAATGCTGAGTGATTAGCAAACCCAGGGTGGAAGTCCAGTGCTTTAAATAAAAACATGCCTTTACCTTTCCTTTCCTCTAGAAAACTACAATGCCCGGGTTTGAGCAAGATGGTATGAGTAAAGAGAGACTGTTTCATTGAGTATAAAGGTGCTGCTGAGGCAAAATTCTTATAGTGGGTTTCTGGGGTGATATTGCACTTTGTCTCCGAACTACACCACATAAATACCTGCCTTGTGAATATAGGGCATTGAGTGCTCAATAGTCATTATAGAGTAAATGTAGTGTAACACTAGGAGAAAAGGAATATGCGGAAGGAGTCAATCCATGCAGTCTTTTTATACCATGGTGAAAGTCTGTCTATTTTAGTAGAAAAGGCAAATACAGGTGAGTACAAGCACAGTGATTTAATACTTTTCGCGTTTCCTGCCATGCTGGCACTTAATCATAGGCATACGCAGTGAAGCGTTCGCATGCATTTTATACTAATTGTACAATTAAACAATTAACAAGATTTCAAATTTCAGCCAGTGATGGTTATCACACTCAGTGTTGAAGCCTAAGGTAATTTCCTTTTTTCTCTTGCAAATCATAGAGGTACTCTGTACTCTGTCTTCGAAGTGGGATCAAATACCTATGCAGAAATGATTGAGTAGGACATCTGATGAGTCTATGAAAAAATGGTGTGCAATAATGTCCTCCGGCACTGTGGGCTAATACAAGAACCTTTGGAATAAGTTATAGCTGGGTGGGCCTATAAAACAGACATTGTAAATTGTTGACAGGTCTCATAGAAGATTGTGGATAATGAAAGTGTTCCAAAGATGCAATGTGTGCGATGGTTGGGATGTGAGATCTCATTGAAATGTGGAGTGAATTGTCTACAAAGTGATGCATGAAATAGCTTATTATTCAAAGAATGATCTATTTTACACCTGTGTTCATTTTGACAGCAAATTTTGACTGAGTTTTAGTCAATAACATTTTAGTTTAGTCGTATTTTAGTAATCTGCATTGTTTTAGTTCCAATAGATTTTAGTAGACTAAATCTCCAGCAGTGAGGGAGGGGATAGATATGAGAAGACTACTACATGGTGTTAAGTTAAATTGCTAGGGAGATGAAAGGGGAAACACTCACGTGAAAGTACTAGGTTGAATCTGACGGAGGTGTTATCTCTCCCTCTACAATTTGCAGTGCATTGTTCCAAGGGGTTGTGTCTCAGCCAGTCTGCAGATAGTCAGGGGACTGGGCATTGGGAGATATCCAGGGCAACCAGAACCAGAATCCCAAATAGGTAAATGCAATAGTCCCTCCTTAACATTTTAGTCAGTTGACTAAAATTGCAATGGATTTGAGTTATAGTTTTAGTCCTATTAACTTAGTTTTTATTTAGTTTTAGTCACTGAATAAATGTAGTTAACTAAAATGATGCTGAAAATGTTTAGTCGCCAAAATGAACACTGTTGTACACAAAACCTTACTTGCTAAGTGATAAAAAGTGACATAAAAAAATTACTTTGTTGCTCACATACATCTTATTATGCTCAGTTAATTCATATGTAGCAAAATATTACAAATGCACACATTGAAAGGTCACATTCCAAAGATACATGAGGAGATTTCTTTGCTTTTTTGGGGGAAGGGCATTACAATTTAGTTTTAAGGAACTTGATTCTGAACCCTGAAATAAACTACTTTTGATGTAATATGCTCCAAATGGCATCATCAGTAGTGTCATAACCTGACTGATTAGATTCCTCTCCAAGGTATGTCAGGGGAAATAGGAACCATGGCCTAATCAGACAACTGAACTTCAATTCACGAAAGAATGTTTAGGAAAAAAATTCCTTAACTATAAATTGTTATTGGTATTCACTAACTATGTTTGTGAAGTCGAGATGTGGGAAGTCGATTTTATATAATGTATGTTAAGGAGGTCGACTTCGGGTGAGACTGGAGGTCGAGTTTGACTAAAATAGCTTCAATCAATTTGACTCCCATTATAGCCTATGGAAGGCGAAATTAAACTAGCGTTTTTTCTTCTAAGTCAAATTCAGCATCTGAGTTTGTAGGTCGAGTTTGACTTATAAAAAATAACATTTTGATTATTTTGATTCTCATTACTTTCAATGGGGAAGATTTTTGAAACTTATTTTTTTCTTCTTATTCAAATTCAGATGCCAAATTTGACTTTTTCTTGTTCATAAGCCAGTACTATAAGGAAAAGTACTTTGCGGATTGACCTTGGCCTACTAAAACTAATAAAGGGTAAGGCAATAACCACCAGTGTATCACTTGCACGGGAAAAGGTACCAGTTAGGGAGACAGCAGGAGATTTGTAGTAATTTGAAAAAAAAAGGCAGGTGTGACGGGCCTTTGGCAGTAATGCAGAGCCTGGAAACATTCAACAACAGAATTGGGAAAACATTGAGGTATTCACTTGAATGGAAATATACCGTTGGTTGAGATGCAGACAAAAACTATCCAATACTTGGCAGCATAGTATGAAATCACACACTGAAGAGGCAGTACCAAGGCAAAAGAATTGTCAGGCAAGAGAGTTAAATACCAGCAACTGGATCAGAGGAGAAGGCAAACAATTAGAGTAGAGACAGGCAGAAAATCAGGAATGGTCAAAGGTAATTTACAAGGGAATGCTATAGAAAAGTTGACAGAATATTTTTTTTAAATCAAACTCGGATTTTTAGTAAATACCAATTTTGTATGCTTTATATGAAATTTGATGGCGAGATGGGAGGTCGAGTTCGACTTTGATGAGGGGTGTTGAACTGGGCTCAACTCAGATGCCAAGTTTTATTTAGTGAATATTTCAAGGAGGTCGTTTTGGGAGGTCGAATTTGACATCCGCTTAAAGTCAAAGAAGACATCCTCAAGCTACCTGTGTACGTATGTATGTATGTATGTATGTATGTATGTGTCTATCTATATAGGGGAGGTGAATCAGTGGCAACAAATGTGGAGTGCACTTCAGAGACAGAACAACTGCACAAAGACATATGCTCTGTCAGGATTAAAGATAGAAAGTAAAGCTAGATTTATACTGTTTGGGAATAAATTAAACCTGCAGTCATATAAAATACCTTCACTTCATTTCATATTCTATTCATATTTAGTAACAGATTTAGATTTTAAAAAGTGCTTACAAAATATATTGGCCTAGATTCAATGGCTCCTGTTAATTAGAGTTGAGCGGACACCTAGATGTTCGGGTTCGGCAGGTTCGACCGAACTTCAAAAAAATGTCTGGGTCCGTGCTCGAACTTGACCCCGAACTTGACCCTGAAGTCAATGGGGACAGGAACTTTTGGCCACTAAAATGCCTCTAAAAAAGTCCTGGAAAGGGCTAGAGGGCTGCAAAAGGAAGTCAATGTGGGTAAGAGTAGTAGTAGGTAACAAGTGCCCTGCAAGCAAATGTGGATAGGGAAATAACTTAAAACAACATAAAATACATACAAATTACAAATACAGCTGATCCATAAAATAGCACTAGATGGAATCTTTGATTTTAACTTTGGAAGAATATAAATCTAAATCTAAAGCATGGCTGCCAGGAGGATCAACAGAATTATCCATTTGAGAGAGGGTTGGAGTGCAGGGTATTCTCTTTCAATTTATACTAAGTGACCCATAGGTTGAGGAGGCGGTGACCGTGGCGGTGTAGGTGGAAGCGGCGCTGGAGGAGGAGGAGGACAAGGTTGTTTATTGGACTGCAAAAAATGCACCGCAAGACGTAAATGTACTATTTCGCACAAAAATTATAATTTTTCAAAGTGCGCTGTAAGCAAATTATTGGACTGTTCTATTTGACTCTCAGATATGAAGTGTACCGCAAGACGCAAATGTACTATTTAGCACCCAAAACAATCAGAATTTTTCAAAGTGCGCTGTAAGCACAGTATTTGACGGTTCTATTTGACTCTCAGATATTAAGTGCAGGCCGTAAATGTACTATTTAGCACAACAATTCAAATTTTTTAAAGTGCGCTGTAAGCACAGTATTGGACTGTTCTATTTGACTCTCAGATATGAAGTGCACCGCAAGACACAAATGTACTATTTAGCACCCAAAACAATTAGAATTTTTCAAAGTGCACTGTAAGCACAGTATTTGACTCTTAGATATTAAGTGCAGGCCGTAAATGTACTATTTAGCACAACAATTAGAATTTTTCAAAGACCGCTGTAAGCACAGTATTGGACTGTTCTATTTGACTCTCAGATATGAAGTGCACCGCAAGACGCAAATGTACTATATAGCACCCAAAACAATTAGAATTTTTCAAAGTGCGCTGTAAGCACAGTATTTGACGGTTCTATTTGACTCTCAGATATGAAGTGCACTGCAAGACGCAAATGTACTATTTACCACCCAAAACTATTAGATTTTTCAACGTGCTCTGTAAGCACAGTATTGGACTGTTCTATTTGACTCTTAGATATGAAGTGCACCACAAGACGCAAATATACTATTTACCACCCAAAACTATTAGAATTTTTCAAAGAGCGCTGTAAGCACAGTATTTGACGGTTCTATTTGACTCTCAGATATGAAGTGCACCGCAAGACGCAAATGTACTATTTACCACCCAAAACGATTAGAATTTTTCAAAGTGCGCTGTAAGCACAGTATTTGACGATTCTATTTGACTCTCAGATATGAAGTGCAGGACGCAAATGTAATATTTAACACCAACAAATTGCAGTATTTAAAAATGCCTAGATGTTGCCCACTGAGCTAACAGAACAGGATTAAAGTTATGTGCCTGGCACACATGCAGTTGCAAGTGCACTGCACTCTCTGTGTCACTGGGCTCAGGGGAGGGTACAAATATGTATATAGCACCCACTAAAATAATCACTGTAATTTGAATAATCACTGTAGTTTGAATAATTTTGTTTGCAGATTCAACACCAGAATTTTTTTTTAATCTGTCCTTCACAGCTGCAGCATCCTCTCCCTACACTAAGAAGAGCTCATGTGATGTGCGTGTACGTGACTCCAGCTTATATATAGAGGGTGGGTCACATGCTGCACTGGCCAATCACAGCCATGCCATTAGTAGGCATGACTGTGATGGCTTCTAAGGGCAAACGAGTCAAACGCTTGTGGATTGGCTGCCCTGCAGCCTTTCAAAACGCGCCATTAAATTGCAGAACCCCAAACTCCAACCCGAACATACAGTGAAATGTCCGTGTTCGGGTCCGGGGTCCAAAAACCGTAATGTTCGGTACGAACCCGAACAGTGCGGTTCGGGTTCGCTCAACACTACTGTTAATCCAAAAATTGCTGTTAGCTGTAAAATAGGTACATTCATGATTTAATTCCCACCACTAACGCCATTCACCTGTAAAAAAAAAAAATAATAATAGTGCAAACGAATATTAATTACCGAGTTAATTAACAAGTCAAAATGAGAAATGTATCCCTTTAAATTTAGCTTTAAAAGCGTGACTCAATTAATCTGATCTGTGTTAAAAGAATTTAATGCCAACAAAAAAGTTAACTCAAACACATAATGCTGGTGCAAAATAACGAATACATACCGATTTAACCCCTATCAAAGTTGGATCAAATTTAAAACATCATTTTAATCTTTTTAAACAAAGTTGCACAATCCCAAACATTCAGAGGGGTACACCAACATTCCCATACATGCTATTTAATTATACACATGCTGTACATAAATTACTAACAAAACGATATTCCTGGCATTCCCTGAAACGTGCAATCACACATCCATCAATCACACACAGCAACCAATCAAAATGCACCTTTGGCACTACACCCAGACATACACACCTACAAACATCAGCAGACCTGCTCCACTACTTTATCTCAGAGGCCAAACATCTATCAAACCTTGCTAAGGGCTGGTTGTTGGGTGAGAAAGCATGGGACCATGTGTGTAAGTGGGGGACAGCTATTCCGATTGGGTCAATGTTTGAATGAGGCCATCAGGGGAAAAGGTAAATGCTTTTCATTTTACTATCACTCAGGTAGTATTGCTTGTCCCAAAACTCTGTTTTAGCCTCGCTTGTGAACTTCTTCCCTCACTTAGTGTACAAGGAAAAACAGTCTGAGAGGAGATGTCATGTGGTTTTGTTGTATGCAACCGGAAATAGCTCTTTTTGGGGTATCCATAGATCCCTCTTTATTATTAAGTGTATAATTCTGAAATCTTTGAGGTTTTTAAAGAACATTAGCTATCTGCATCACAATTTCCACCGGGAGTATATATTTGGTACGAGCAATATTATTCCCTGATGAAGTCTTGCTGTAGGCGAAACGCTCAAGATCATCTCTTGGTTCCTTTCAGCCACTGGAGTTTACTGAACACTATGAGTTCTTTTTGGTCCTCGTCAGCCACTGTATCCTGGAAGTGTTTCAGGGCATTTTTTCCAACACAGAGTTCACCCAGGTGCACGGGTCTAACTCCAAGAACGAACTCTCCAATGGTGGGACTATACAACTCTAGGGGCCATCACATTCTAGACTGCACCAGCGGTGTTACAGGGTGAACTGTCAACAAATACTTTTATGTGAATAAACAAGTATAATACAGTGGATCTTTGAATGGATCTTTAGGAGGCTGGTGAGAGACTTGTGGCCAACAGGTATTGGTAGTGGTGTTTGTGGCCTGTCGCAGGATGCAGTTTGTTGTGGCCATACTCTGCAATACACGCCTCTGAAATTGCTCTAACTGCCATGCCTGTCTTCTGTGCCAATACAGATAAATATCTTCCCAGGAGTTTGACACTGACTGAGACCGCACACTGAAGCAGGCAAAAACACACAGGAAAATACACAAAAATAGAATAGTCAGCAGGCTGGGTCATACATGTATCAGGATGAGGTACAATGGAGGAAAAACAAAGTCACAAGGCAGGCAAACAGGCTAGGTCAAGGACAGGTAAAATCAGCAACAGGATATCAAACAAAAGAATCAGGAATGCTTGTACAGGCACGGGGTCACTATGCAGGCTGTAACCAGAGCAATGCAAAGGCACTGCTTGCCATATGCTGCAGGTTAAAATAGGATTGGGCATAGGTTAACAAAGCAGCTGACACAACAGGGGGAGACATTACATACACTAGAATAGCGTCCACTAGAGGCTGAAGAGGAAACAGCCACAAAACTGAATAAAACATACAGGAGCCAGGGAAATGGGGTTGAACAGTGACACAAGTCCAGTGTGACATTTGGGTGATGGGGTAAGTCCTGGGTGTCATTTGGGTACTGGGGTAAATCCTGGGTGGAATCTTGGTCGCTAAATACAGTGATTGCCATCTGGGTGCTGGGTAAGTCCTGAGTGCAATCTGGGTGCTGAGGCATGTTCTGTGAATTCAATCTGAGTGCTGGTACATCTTGAGTACAAATCTTGGTGCTGTGTAAGACATGAGTGCGATCTGGGTGCTGAGGGAAGTCCTGGGTGTCATCTGTATGTTGGGTCAAGTCCTGGGTGCACTCTGTGCACTTGGGTATATCCTGTGTGCTATCTGGGTGCTGGGGAAAGTCCTGTGAGTGCAATCTGCAAGTTGGGGTAAATCCTGTGAGTGCAACCTTGGTGTTGGGGTAAGTTCTGTGAGTGCAATTTGGGTGCTGATATAAATTCTTGGTGCTAAAATAAGTCCTGATAGTTCAATCTGAGTGCTTGTGTAAGTCCTGAGTGCAAATCTGGGTGCTGGGTGAAGTCCTGAGTTCAAATCTGGGTGCTGGGTCAAATCCTGACTGCAAACCTGGGTGCTAGAGCAAGTATTGAGTGCAAATTTGAGTGCTGGTGTAAGTCCTATGTGCAAATTTGGCTGCTGGGGTATTGAGATATCACATTTATATATTTACTGCTCATTGGCATGGCATACCAAGTTTATTCTTTTACTGTTAATTGTATGATATACAAAGTGTATGCATTTACTGCTCTTTGGCATCATATACAAAGTTGATGTATTTATGCATTTACTGCTTGTTCTAACTCTAACATTTATTACTTGTTCTAAGTAGTTATTTAATTGGTTCCATTAATGCTTTGCCGTGCCCGTTGCTTCGCGTTAAATTAGACAGAGGTGGTATTTAACAGGGGTCATTGAATCTACCCCACTGACTGCTTTAACTTATATTGAGTACCGTATTTATTGGCGTATAACACGCACTTTTTCTCCCTGAAAATAGGGAGAAAATGGTGTGTGCGGGTTATACGCCGAAAAAAAAAAAAAATCTAAAACTTACCTCGTTCCTGCTCTGTCCCCTGGTGCTCTGAAGCTGCGTGGCTGTGAGGGTAGCGTTGTGAGCTTCCCTCCAGCCGCGCGGTCAATAAAGTCTGTTTTTTTTAAAACAAACTTTATTGACCGCGCGGCTGAAGGGAAGCTCACAATTCTTCCCTCACAGCCACGCAGCTTCAGAGCACCGGGGGACAGAGCAGCAAAGAGGTAAGTACTGGGGTCTGGGGAAGGGGGGGGGAGGAGGGTGGCATAACGAGCATACTAAGGGGCAATATCCTGGCATATTGGGGGCAATATCATGGCATATTAAATGGCATATTGGGGGCAATATCCTGGCATAATAAATGGCATATTGGGGGCAATATCCTGCATATTAAATGGCATATTGGGGCAATATCTGGCATATTAAAATGGCATATTGGGGGCAATATCCTGCATATTAAATGGCATATTGGGGCAATATCTGGCATATTAAAATGGCATATTGGGGGCAATATCCTGCATATTCAATGGCATATTGGGGCAATATCTGGCATATTAAAATGGCATATTGGGGGCAATATCCTGCATATTAAATGGCATATTGGGGGCAATATCCTGCATATTAAATGGCATATTGGGGGCAATATCCTGCATATTAAATGGCATATTGGGGGCAATATCTGGCATATTAAAATGGCATATTAGGGGCAATATCCTGCATATTAAATGGCATATTAATATGGCATATTAGGGGCAATATCCTGCATATTAAATGTCATATTGGGGGCAATATCCTGCATATTAAATGTCATATTGGGGGCAATATCCTGGCATATTAAAATGGCATATTGGGCTTCAAAGTTCTTAATTTAAGTTCTTAAGTTTTTTTTCCTGAAATTTCCTTCTTAAAATTAGGTGCGTGTTATACGCCGGCGCGTGTTATACGCCGATAAATACGGTATTTGTTTTATAGAATCATCACTGATGTTGTTTTAGAGGAACCCCCCCCCCCAATTCCATATCTCCCAATATTTCTGGAAGCCAAAGAGGAACACTTTTGTTGTCGAAGGTGTGGATATGGATGGGGCACTACATGACTTTTTAACAGTTGACAGCGAGTGATGTAAGTCATTTGCAATAAAAATTAAATAAGTTACTTACAAAATATAATTTATAAACATGTTTACTGTGGTTTTAACACATTTTATTGTTTTATTCATGCAGCACTATATGACTTATAGAAACAAAAACTCCTGAGCTAGTTGAAAATAGGAAAGGATTTGGGTTCAAAATAAGTTTTTCCCAAATAGGGACCATTGGCAGGAATGTAATATATAGCTATCTATAATAACTTTCCACACATATCTGAGCTTCTCTCAACTACATTTATATTATGGTATTATGGTATTAGTAGACATCAATGATTTCTTACTGTGAACTTGAAAGTACTAGAAACAGGTAGTTAGTGTTCCAGATTCAATGAGGAGGATTCCTGCATGAATCTGGTAAACTGTTTGCATCCTCACAAGACCAGAGACCACCCACTGTCCAGTTTCCTTCACATCACAGGCTGGTAAGAGACTGAAAACCAATGTCTAGGGAGTTTTACTGTCAGGGTATAAGGAGCAGAGGGGGTGTGTGCTCTAGGAAGACCCTGCTGGCTGTGGTTTTGGTAGAGCCATCCAAATATGTACAATGGCCCAAGTGAAAGTAATGGCAATAAAAGTGATGGAGGAGTAAACTCAGCAAAGTTACTCACAGTGCGTATGGTAATGAAAGGCTACTAAACTTCATTAGTGAAAATCCAGGGGATAGGAGACACTTGGGGTAATCCGTGTAACAAGCTGATGGTAATCCATAAACCTTTCCCGCTTGTAGGACGTTCTATGCTTTCCTTTTTTTCAGTGATCAAAAGCTTGTAGGATGGCATAGAACGTCCTGAACCATGTTGCAGTTCCCCCTGCAGAAAATTGCAGCAGGATCCCTTGTGTCAGATGCGGCCACTTTGACAACTTTTATGTGGTGTTTGTGTTTAGCTTTCACTTTTTTCTTTCTCCTTACCCACCATACCCACGCAAATTATACATTGGTTTTATCAGAATAGGAAGGACTTTCCACGGATACCATTATTTTGATCACATCATATAATTTTATATATATAAAAAATAATAAAAAATATATAAAAAGTTTTTTCTGACTTTTATTTGAAAAATCTTGTACTCATCTACAAAAGCTAATAAAAAAAATGCTAAATAGTTTCTAATATTTGTCCTGAGTTTAGAAATAGCCCATGTTTTATGTTTTTTTATGGATGAAATTTGTTCAAGTTTAAAGACAATAAGCAGAAGTAGTGCAATGCTATTTGAACACATTGTAACACTGATATCAGTTGTGAATCCCTGATTCACCCCCCACATGTATATATTTTCCAAAACTAGACTCATAGTATTTAACTTGGGGATATTTGACAGTTTTTATGTAGCCATTTTACCACCAAACTTTGCCAAAGTTTGCAGAGAAAAAAAAGTTATGATTTTTACCCATGTATAAGTTTGTTTTATGGCATTATAGCAATACCGGCTGAGTGTTGAAAGTGATGAAAAAAATCACTTTCGGTGCTCATTTCACCACAGGACGTGTCATGCATGTCCTATGTCGGCAAGGGAGTTCCTGCCTAAACATGCCTGACGTCCATTGTTGTGAAGGGGTTAAAACATAGCTAACAATCAAAGTGAGAACCAGCTGCATTTTACTAAAAAGCACAGTGCCTGAACTTCTGTGTTCACTCCTCCGCAACATCACACATGACATTGCAAAGCAGGGACCCACAGGATCTGTAAGGACCCTGATTGGCTCTCTGCCTATGTGTCACTGGCTACCGATCACTCTGGGGGCCTGACATTTTCTTTTTAATACTGTCTGGGTTACCATTATTTTAACTTCCAGGGGAGTGAACAAAGCATTGCACACCATATGGTATAGATAGGACTAATCTCAACAGCCAGGGCCGATTCTGGGCGGGTGCAAAGGGTGCACCGCGCCCAGGTGCACGGGAGGAGAGGCGCTGAAGCAGGGAGCTCTCTCCCTAGAATGTCCTCCTCCTTGTTAAACCAAGCACAGCGCAATGGTTGCAAGCTCCGCCCCCGTCGCGTTCTGTGATTGGCTGCAGGGAAGAGGACGTTCTCTGTAGTATCTGCCAAGGCAATGACTTGCATCTTGTTTCTTCTGCCGGATGTGGTGTTCTGCCTCTGCAGACACCATAGAGAACGTCCTCCTCCCTGCAGCCAATCAAAGAATGTGACAGGGGCGGAGCTTGCACCCGTTGCGCTGTGCTTGGTTTAACAAGGAGGAGAGTTCCCTGCTTCAGTTTGTTTGTGCTCTCCTACCCCTCTCCCCAATAAAAAATGGGCATGTCTGGAACAGAAATGTCTAAAGGGGAGGAGTTTGTAATATAGCCATGCCCACCTGGGGGCGCCAAAAGAAAACCTGCACCCAGGCGCCCATGACCCTAGGATCGGCCCTGTCAACAGCCTTACAGTTTAATCACTTAAGAACTTTAACCAAGCTTAACTTCTTTATGTTGTACATGTGTTTAATATAGGTCAAATGCACTTATTGAATGCAATATTTACTTTCTTGTTCCAAATGATATTCATAATTTACCAGGTTACACAATAATTACTTTTTTGTTGTCATAAAAGTGCAATAAAAATAATCTGTAATGTTTCCTTTTTGTCATCTGTGTTTTGGATTTGTAATATTTGTGGAACACGACCTAGAGCATCTGTTCTGAAATATATATTCTGGAGAACGTCATTTGGAAACCACTGCCGTATGTTTGCTGCATCTGCTTCCAATTTAGTTATCTTAAGATTTCTGTACCTCACAGCTGTTTGGGATAGACTTATTAAAAATATCTAGTCACAATATCCAGATTACAGATGGTAGACACAAATAAAATGGAGGCCCAAAAGTGCATTTGAGACAGGCTATTAAAATAATTCAACCTGTTCTGCTGGTAAGTTGGCCAGTCGGTGGACTCATCACAGACCACAGGTTATGTTACATTAACATTTATTTATATAGCGCCAACAATTTAACTAATTGCACTATTTAACAATTGCACTATTTAACAATTGCAGCAATTTAACAATTGCACTAAGTACAAAGCATAGAAGAAGGTACAACATACTAAGTTAGACAAACAAGAACAGACTGATATTTGAGGTAGAGACCCCTACACACAAGCTTGAGGTTGTTGTTTCTCACTTTGCACTCCCCATCCCACTGTGGCTTCTGGGCATCTGGGGTCACGTGATTCTCAATGTTCTGATGTGTGGGGAGCGAGAGGCAGCACCTGGGCAGCACACAAACATTGGATGCCTGTCCTCTTCTCTCCCCCACAAAAAGAGGGCTATTGAGGGGAGTTCTTTTGATCTTCCCAGCCAGCTCTGTGCTGTTGCACCAAGTACAATGGCAAAGATCACAAACCCCTGAGGCTCATGGGCGTCTGCACGGGGCAAGGGGCAAGGGGGGGCGCTTGCACCCTAGAGTACCAGACCCACTGGCTCAGCATCTTAGGAAGAGTAGGATCTTGCAGAAATAAATAAATAAATAAAACCACTAAACAATATTAGGGCAAAACATATATCTTTATTTTAAATAATATAATATAGATAAATAAATATCTGTCTCCAACCCTATTATTAAAGTGTGATGGCAAGGGTGGGGGAACATAATACATACAAGAAGGAAAGAAGATATTCAAGGGGAAAAGAAATTGTAGTGTTGAGGGAATATAACACAAAAGGGGAAATAGATGGCAGAGGTGGGAAATAAGGGGGAAGAGATGGGAGGAAGTAATACCATAGATGCTGTAGATATCATGGATGCAGGAAATGTAGGTGCTGTTTTTTGCTTTTGGTTTATATCTATGTTGTTGTATCTGTTGCGGTGGAGTTTTGTGCTGTGGGGTTATATCTGTGCTGGGGAACATTGTCTGGTGCAGTGAGTTAATATTTGTGTCATTGGGTCGTATCTGGTGTTGTGGGGTTATCTCTAGTGTTGTGGAGTTATATCTGGTGATGTGGGTGCCATCCTGTGTTCAAGGCAAGTGCTGTGGGGCCATAACTTTTGCATCAGCTTCCTCACCCTTTTGCATCAACTTTATGAGATAATGACTATGCCCCTACACTTTTGGCGTCGGAAGATGGATGACGTTAAAATTAGCCCCCCGCCCTCCCCTCCAAAAATATTTATGTGGACGCACATGCGAAGGCTGGCATCAGATTTAAATAAAATAACTTGATGGGCATTTATTATGCATGATTTGGTAAGAGTACATGATACAGGATGGTTCAGGAAAAGCAAGAAAGGCTGGCAAAGAACAAGGGAAGTTAGCCAGTAAGTTGGTACACTCCCCTGAAAAAGTGAGGTTTTAGGAAATTTATAAAAGGTCTGGAAACTAGTGGAAAACTTAACAGGACACTCATTATTAGGTTTATTAATACAACTTTTCTTTTTAATCAAACCTGTCCTAATGGACCACTAATGGTTAATGAGATTTTGTTGGTTGGTTTAAATTGAACACAAATGGGTATTTTCAAATTCCTAACTAAATAGTAGTTTCCAAATCCTACACCACTGGTTACCCCAATACCTGGAATGAGAAACAGAACAATAGATTACATGTCATGCCAAAAATAACCATTTTCTGTTGTCATCATGCTCTAAAGTATATTTATCTAGTTCTTACTGTTTGGGAGAACCTCTCTCAATCACTTCAATGGAAATAGAGGATATGAAACATATACAGAGACACAAACAATCTCTGCCACAAGTCCCTACAAGAGCCTCCTATTCGGATTAAATGTTTCAGAAGTAGAAATGTAGCTTCCACCAAGCAGATGCTTTAGAATGTGCTTTCAAGATACATGGAGAAAGGTGTTTACACAGATCTGCAGGGTAATCTGACAAAGTTCAGATCCCCAAATAAATATGCACTCCTGTAAATAAACGCTACTACATTTCCAGTTGTTTTATTAACGACCCTTTCTAATTAATGCTAGGCAGGATTATTTTTTAAGTAAACGTTGTTCTGCAGACCTTGCACAGAACTACTTAGTTTAAACATGGAAGGGGCTCTGTGGATGGAAAATCTCTGCTTCCTCTTTTCAGATTAACAAACTCAATCAGCTTTCCTCATTACCCATGTTAACTACACTGGAAAGGTCTGGAAGCTACTGCATCTATCAATACTGAGGCAAGATTAAAAATGTGGATCACACTGATTGCTCAACTATTCAAAGGTTTTCCCCAGATTTGCTTTTCACGGCCTGTCTTTAGTCCATACATCTGTTTGTGCAGTGTCTTCATTAACTTTTGTTTTAGTATATGTTATTTGTTACATACTCTACTTTTTCGATGTTTTGCATCACTATACAGAGCTGTGGAATATGATGGCACTTTATTAATAAAATAATTCATGACAGAATCACTCTGGATAATAAATAATAAATGTTTAGATCACTTTATGACCTAATTTATAATATTCTGTCCATTGGCGTGTGCCTGGTTTTCACATTATGATTTGTTTTAAAGGTATACTATACTTTTTAAAGACTTTGCTTTCTTAGTAGAAGCCAGTGCTAAACTGACACGTATCTTTACTCTCAGCTCTGACTCTTGGATGAGACAGAACTGAGCCGAAGGTTGGCGTGTGCTGACAGTGTCGGGTTACGATGATCCGTCTCTTTAAGTGCAGCGAGAGACCTCGTTTTAACATGGCATAAACAGAAGGGACCCAGTTACAGTGGAATGAAGCATGGTAGCTGCCTGTCAGTGGATAAACTGACATGTATAGACATTTTACTTCAATATTAGGAGCACAAGTAAAACACGTTTAGTGTTCCTTTAAATCCTCCATCCATAAATATTTTGTGGTTAAGGTTCAACAAGAGATATAAGAAGGGAGACATGAGTAACAGCAATGAGATCAAATTCAGTTATGAGTGTGACATAAACTATATTGGAAGATGGTGATATTCCATTCACATTCAATGAACCTGGGTCGCATTAAACAGATCCTGAGCCCGTGTGGTACAATCATTACTCTTTTGTTTTTGGGGAACTTGGGGCTGAAAAGGTAAAAATTAAATGCAAAAGAAAATAGTTACATGTTATTCAATGATCAATGTTATGGAATAATCTGGTGAAAATCAGTCATCATTCAAGAAGACCAGAATTAATGTCATTTTTAAAATTCCCTTGGCTATACTGCTGATGAGGAGGGACCATGCACACACTTGGCTAATCTCTTTTGGAGAATACCTGCAACCAGTTCCTGTTACTGTATGTACATTTTGTTCGCTGCAAATCCACATGTGGCCACACGGGGAGCATACAGTAAGATACACGCTTTCTTTAGCCAACTCTGTAACCTGAAATAATCCTTTCTGTGCTTTGGCTAAGTAGTAATGGTAAGTATGAGTATGAGCTGGACAGGAGTAGTCATTCACCTTGCTGAGGTAGTTAATAGGTTGTGTGATTATAGGCTGAGCAGATGAACCAAAGGATAGTTGTGAATAGTGTGTACTGCAGTCACTTCTTCCTTTCATAATTAAATTCATTTTGGACGGTTTGTTCCAACCTTTCTATGTTACGAATGGAACAAACTGATTATGTTTGGATAGGATGTTGTTGATAAGCACAACATTTTGTGGGAATCAAGCAGGTTCCAAAATCTAAACATGCCCTGATATCTGTAATCCAGAGCAAACCTAAAGGATGTGCGATCTGAGTCTAAAACTTGGAGAAGGGACTGGAGAGATAGGCCAAGTGGTTTTTATCTGCTGTCAACTTCTATGTTTTTATGTTACACTATAATATGCAATTAGGAGAATTCAAAGGAGCTTTGATGTAACCAGTAAACACATTCGGAGAATGACACCATCTGTGCTATCATACAATACAAACCACTTGAATAAGTTTATCTATAATGAAACAGTCCTTTTAAAAGACATGGGCTGAATCATTTGGCCTCGTCTTGGCATTGACTTTTTAATACATAATAAAAGTAATAATAAAAAACAACAAGCAGATTTCACGTAAATCAGCAACAGATCCATCAATCTATCTAAATTTAATATGGTAGTTGTCCATGTGACTAATCGGAGCAAAATATATTTTAGTAATGGATACAGAAACATAATTATATATTTGTTTTCTATTTTTATTTCACTCTGGGCATCGCGTGGTTAGTGACATGTTCCATATGCTTTATATTTGTGCAGTATTTAGAAAAGGCCACAAAAAGCACGAACGGCATTGTCCCCACCACGAGTCGAGACAGCATCTGTGTTTCAACAACTGAGTCTGTTGTAATGTCATCCTTACTCACTGTCATATTTAATTAACCCTTTCCTGTCATGAATGGTACTTTCTGTTTCAGTTACCCAGCTTGTATGTCATGTGCAGGTGAAAGCTCAAAGTCTACAGCCCTAGTGAGGTATATGGTTGGCATAGCATGTGTGTAGAGGAACTCTGTACTCTCATCCCCTAGACTTAAGAGAAGGGGATACATTAGTCTGTACTAATAGAGTAAATAAAGCAGTTAGAAGCTACTTCTATTGAACAAGTAGAGTTAAAAGTTGTAACCATGCACAGTTGTGCAGGCTCTGACTAGGGTATAGTCAATTCTCGGGTTAATGCCCCCTTTAAACCCCCAATAACGACAGACACCAGAATTTATGGAAAATAATTATGGCCATACCTTTAAATATGGCCATATCTTTATTAAAATAACATCATCTGTCATTGCCTAGTATAACATTACCCCACCCTTTATTCACATAAACTTGGCAATGACACCCCAAAAGATATAAAATAATTTGCATAATGATAACAAAACTTGTAATAACAATATTACAACCAAACACCTAAAACACATAACACATATAAAGGAGGGTCATACCGAGAACCACCAAATACACCAACAACCAATTGGATATCATATCCAAACATACATAAAACTCTCCCTAAAGTGCACTACCCTTGCAATCTACGCATAAACACTAACCTACTAAAATAAAATTAGGGAGGGTGGGCAGGAAAATCAAGGTAGGTGAATCTTTTAACAAAATGACTGACCCTTAAAATGGCTGCTATCCCTTATATAGGACCTAACTCCTCCCTGTTATAATACCAACCCACTTCCTTACACCCAAGCCATTAACCCTTTCCTAACACAGTCAATGCTCCCTCAGGTTGACTCTGCTGCCCCCCGGGGGCTCCCATCCACGCTGTATCCAGGCATTTCAGTATCCTTCTTGCTTTTCATTTTTTTGTTTATTATTTATGCTCCTTCTTGTCCTGTTTCGATATCTCCCTTGTTCTCTGGTCTCATCCATTTCTGGTTTTCTGTTCTGCCTGTCATTATGTTGCATTCCAGGTTTTGCTTCTCTCTGTCTTGTTAGTTTCCATCTATATAAACCACAACTGTTTCGGTTCAGTCCTTTGCAGCTCAGTCTACAGGTATTCTGTGTATGTGCAATGTTAATCTTTAATCTCATTTTATTCAAATGCTAACATTAGTTAAGGACTTGCCTAAATGTGGTGTACCTTGACGTGGTTGGCAAGCTAACATCTAACTGGCCAATAGGTGACCCCCCCCCCCCCCCCCATTTCACCATCTTTAGTGTTAAGCTAGTTCCTGTATTAATGTTGTTCCTTTGTAATGTTTTCTTATTCATTTTCCCTGTCCTCTGTATTCTTATTGTATATGCATTCTTAGTTATATATGGGCTGTCCCTTTACGTTCTGTGTCAATTATCTTTTTCTGTACCCTGCATTATTATCAGTATCTCTGTGTCTTGTATTGTTTATCCTTAGTTTGGTTTCTCCTCTGCCTTGCGCTAGTCTGCCCTGTACCCTGTATTTAGCTCTGTTCTGCCTCAGTTGCTTTTCTGCTTTCGCTCTGCTTTGTCTATCTATTAGTTTATTCTGTCCTATTCTGCAACATCCTGCTTTCCTTGAGTTATGACCCATGGCTTCTTCAGGATGTTTGCTGTGTTTCTTCAGTCCAAGTTATAGTATTCTGTATACAGCAGCTGCTTACACAGGGCCCCAAGCTACCAGATAAGTGCAGTTACCCAGCTCTTTGTCTCCACCCCTGCATCATAGCTCCTGATCTCGGGCACTCGGGGTCCTATATCATCCCGGACCCAGTGCATTACAATGATACACTTTACTGATTAACTTTTAAAGACCAAGTTGCTAGGTCTGTTCCTCAGGCATTAATGATAGGCTAAAACAAAATTATATACAATAAACATTCAACATGTTGTAGTGTTCTAGAAAGCATAAATTCAAATTCTGAGCTAGCCAAGAAAGCATATCAATTTAACCTCCTGTAATTTAATGGCTAAGATGGTATTATCCTTTCTTTTATATATATATATATATATATATATATATATATATATATATATATATATATATATATATATATATAAAATCTTTACAGTGTTCCCATGTTGTGAAGATCTCTTACTTATGCTGCATGGTGGTGATAAGGCATCCCTGTTGGAATTACAGCATCCATTTTATTTCACCACCATACACCACAAACCTTTTGTTGTTAGGATTTTTTATTCTAAGTTCTGGGCGTCCACTTGTAAGACACTATTCCCCTTCTCCAGGTTACATAGTGCTTCTTCTCTGATTCACACTAAAAAGCCAAGAAACAACAAGAAGCATATACCATCTTTTATTAACATGGGACCAATAACTTGTGCAGCAGGCTCCATCCAGCAACATTTACAAAAGATTTTAAGAGCCCTGCTCGCAAGATTATAATTTTGTGACAGACCCCAAACCAATTTATTTTTTTCTCTCATTTGCCAGTCAATCGCAAGTATCTCTGAATATGTATAATACACCCCAATACTTAATATCAATCGATATCTACTTTCCTAAAAAAAAAAAAGACATCCCTTCTACACCAACACATGCAGACAGACTCGTTTTCTAAGCACTCTTCCCTTTTAATAATTTCTTAAATCACTTACGTTATACTACTAGGGTCTCATTTAACCCGCAAACAAATCAATGAAATGATCTCTGGATTGGAACTGCATAAAAAAACCTACCACTTTAACACTCTCCATGCCAGAAGTGCGCCGTACATCAATTCGCATTCCCTTCCACGCCCATTTGGCAATAAAAGGTTTAAGGGACTGGATATACGGCTGGGCCCTGTCCAAGTGTTGCTGTGGTTTTGTCTGTTTTAGATTCACTGCACTCAGTGAATTGTTTGTAAGAAAGCTCGCCAGCCACACGACTCACAACTGCATGGTTGATTTTCTGGCTTGTAAAGAGGACCATGGATAAAATGTTCCATCCTTTCTATTGTTAGACATTTTTTCCACTTCCTTCTCTCTGCTCATGCCAAAGTGAAAACATTGGTATTTTTGCATACCCTCTGCAGATTCCTATGGCTTGTATATATTAAGTCTGGGGACAAACACAGATTATTGCATTTATTCTTTAATATCATCACAATAATAGACTTCCCCTTATTGAACTTTACTGAGGGTTTTCTTTCACAGCTGGGTTCATCTTTAAATCAAATGTATTCATATAACAACAACAATAATTTAAGCCAGAAAGCCCCAAGGAAGTAAGCTGGAAAATCAGCAACATCCATTATTATTATTAATATTATTATTATTATCAGTAATTATTTTACCAAACATACACCAGTGTCAGCTGTCCAAGAATGGTCAAGATGTCTGTCTGGAATAGAAGAGCACTGCTCTTTTGGCACCTGCGTAACCCACATTTAACAGAAACTAAACAGGTGAAGCATATGCCACATAATCTGACAGAATAATAGATGGCTTGCCTGGCCACTTACCAGGGATTTGCAAAGTGCCTGTATAAGGACAACAGTGTCAGGGTCAAAGTCTCTAAAGTTCAATAGAACATAATTAAATTGTCACAAAGTCTAATACAGTCCATTATGAACAATGATGGTGCATATCCCGGTCACTTACTCTAATAATATATTGGTGGAGCTCATATTTTGAAGGAGCTTCATAAGCCACCGGGTCTGGCAAAGTATTGGCATCCCAAAGTTTTTTGGTGACCTAGGCAAACAACGGTGTTGGTAACACATTCCCTTAGCTAGCAAATGCTTTACTTTGGTCGATGTCAAGGTAAGACTCTTCCCACAGCCCACACTTATACCCCACAACATTGTATCCAACCTTGGCAGCCAATCATTTTAAACTTAAGAAACTGCCTGACTTTGGCCTTGGCAGCAGTCATCCCTATTCCCTATTGGTCTAGGGGTGTCCTGGACCGGCTTTCCTGCTTAGATTGTACTCCATGAATATACTGTCCATGGTGCCTAGAAAAATATTGGCCTAGTGGTGGACTCACAAATGGTTTGTGCACCAGCCCATTTATCAGTCTTATTCTATTACTGCTTGGAGATCTAGTTTTATGAAAGCCAAACATCACAATGCACTTGGTGTGATGGGGAGAGTGGATATATACACTATTTGCTGTTACCCAATGTTAGCAGAAATGGAATGGATAGACTATTCAGTGCAACCCACTGTTATTGGAGCCAGGATGAATGGACGGTAGACTAACGTTTAGTGGGAATGGAATTCATATAAAACCTGATGTGATGGTCATCTGGCATTTCATGGAATTTCTTCATGTCCCCATGGTTGTGAGTGGAAGCAGAGTTTTCTTCAGACTTTTAGGTATTTCAACAAAAATCTTCCTTGTGTTCTTGGCATAGACAGCAGTTTTTATGATCTGACATTGACCTATAAAAACAAACTCAGATGTATCATTTTTTGTCTCCTGTTTTTCAACTCAGTCATGTTGACAAGAACTGGAATATTATATTACTGGTGGAACTCACACTGACTATATAGAATTGTAATTACAGTTTAAAAAAAAATATATTATAAAAAAAAAAAAAACAACTGAAGTCAAAATATTCAGCAGTTGTTGTAGAATTTGTGACTTCCATATGCATGGAATGTAAACTTGTTCACCAGATAGTAAGAATTTATTGGTAAACTATAGTTAAGGATAGATAGTCAGTTGTGAAATCCTCAAGGAGTTTTGTGCCACCCAGAAAATGTTCAACAGGTTAGTATTGTTTTTCTAATGAGTCACTATTATAGCATGGTAACATATTTAAAGAGGGAGTAATGGTTCAGTGTATATGCACTTTATATTGTAGAGAACATTTCAGAATATTTAATATATTTGTAAAAGGTATGTGATTTGGTTAATTTTACTTGTACTACTCCAGTATCTCTGCTTCTTATGGCAAGTAGGCAGCTTCAATTAGGTTACTATCATCTGTGTGTTTCTGATTAGTGACCATGATTTGAATTCTACCTGCATCTTGTCTCCCAACACTAAAAAAGTCAGTCACAATGATTTCAAGTGTGTTTTCCTTCTGTGCCTTTCCTCCACTCTCACTTACTATGTTTTCATTAATTCCTCTCACAGCAGCAAAAAAGTAGCTGGCAAGTAATACAAGCTACAATACTAAAATGTATTCCATTATTCTGTTTCATATAAAACTATGTAAAGCATAACTGACTCAAGACATCTATCCTGATTACCCTTAAAGAGACAGTGTAGTAAATAAACTTACATCTTTTTTTCTTTAAAAAAAAAAGATGCTCTAAAGAGCTTTAAAACACACATTTAATTTGTGTAACAGTATTTTCTGTAGATACTGTATTCAAATAATACAATTGCTGGTAGTTAAAGCACTGCCTCCATGCTCTGTAGATTTTTCTCACATTGAGAGAAAATAACATGACAACTGCAGCAAAATTAACACCTTTTGGTGCCAGGGAATGGTACTTTCCACTCCTCCATTACAAAAGTGTTAAAGAAAAGAAAAAATTGCAGGATTCCATCTCCAATGTATTATAATACCCACAAATATATAAAATAGAACTCCCTTCCAAAAACAATCTTACAGAGAAAAACTGATGTTCCCACTACCAGAAAGATATTTAATAATCACAAGAAGATCTGTCACTTCCAGAGATGTTAGATTCTCTCCAGCTAATCCTAGGTTTACCTTCTTCATCACACATGGTGCTTAACAAAAGTTGTGTAACGCTATACACAAAAAGTGACTTTGTCCATAGTAAACAAAGACTGAAATCACAGGTACCAAATCTGCAAGGAGTGATGAAGTACCAGGGGCCAATACCATGATCTCCTTCATGCCAGTTTTATTTAGCACTACTGAATCTGTTAGCAATTTCAAAATAAATGACACAAAACATAATGAATCGTAAAAAAACACACACATATTGATACACCAAGAGGTGGACATAGCACTTAGCACTGATTTTATGTTGGAAAAGCAGTGTGTTTAGGAGTTAGTATACAGACTGGGCATATCGGAGGTGGTACCACAGCTGGCTGACTGTTCCCCAATGGCTAAGCATACAGATTAGAGAGAAATGTTCACATACTGCCGGAACTGACTGAGAGCCAGATTGTAGAGATTGGGTTCTGTGGGTTAAGCAAACTGCTTCCAGTGGTTCCTGGAAAAGAAAAAGTAACATTAACCATTCAAAAACTAGGAGCATCAGATATAGTTGGAAGACGTAAATGATCAAACATAGTTTTGAACAGTTCCTCTAGCATGTTTTTTTATGTTTGAATTAGTTTTTTAGGATAATTTCTGTTTTTTAATCAACATTATATAAAGAGATCAAATTATCTGTTTTGTTCATGGTTGGACTGGGGAAATATAGTAAATTGTATACCATGGAATAGGTCAGTGTAATGTGATCATTAAATCACAATTTTCTGTAGTGATATGGGGTTAATTCATACACAGGTTTTTCAGTCTAAAATATATATATATATTTTTATAAGTACTGTAATAATACACCAACCTGCCATTGAAATTGGTTTCCAAAATTGACTGAATGGGTTAAGGGTAACACAGCACATGCATTAGTACAGCCCTCAAAGTTAAATCTGTTTTTGTTTTTTACGATGCTTATGGTTCGTCTGAAGTAAGTTAAACAGTGAATGGACTACTTTTCTTAGCTGGCCCTTTAAGTAACAAATACTGTGACAGATGTACGGCTATCACTGTGATATGGTCACACGTTGCTATATACAGGCCTGGACAGAAGCCATATCACAGCACGCTGACATCAGGCCAGGCTCAAAGATAGTCAGCTGTTTAATGTCACAGCATCAACACTGGGCTGCAGGGACTGAGCTGTGTTAGATTTAAACAAACTGATGTCAGGCGCTGGGGGCAGTGGCTGGTCACAGGTCTTTTGGCTGTAGTCCCATACTAAGGCCTTCTCTAGTAACTGTTTGAATGCCATAGAGGTGTGCAATGCACTGCAATGGGCTAATCATTTTGGTTGTGTACTTTTCTGATCACGTTAAAGTCACATTACTGCTTCAACATCAATCCCTTTGCTTCTTTTTCTGTACTTTTGAATTAAAAATCGTTATAAAAAACAATTTACTATTTATGTTGTAGCCCTGTTGCAAATGGTGAAAGCAGGTCCATCATGTAAAGCACACCTTCTATGAAAGAATAAAACATATAAGTCTGTCTATAGCACCTTTAAGATATACTTGTTTAAACCGTAATATATATTAATCTGTCCAGATGGAGATTTTTATGCTATCGGCACTAAGAGGTCATCGGAAAAGGCCATCGATAGGCAAAAGAGGCATACAAATAAAATTTGTGGCAGTGGTCATATTATTTGGGCCATGAGCTGGGATAGCAGAAGCAAGAAACAGTTTAAATAATGAGTGGAATGTCAGGGGTACACAGGTTTATTATAAAGCCTTATATAATATCCCAAGTTCTCCACTGGATTTTCCCAAAATTTCTAATGATGAAATAGAACTGCTAAATGGACCAATATTGCGGGTGAAAATCAATACTGTTATTGGCAAGTCCAGCAAAATCCCTGGCCAAGACAAGCTTTCATCTATGTTTCATATTAAGTTACAGAAATGTATCTCCAAATTGCTCCTGAGCTTGTTCGCGAAAATTCATGAAATTACATCACTTCCCTCTGAACTATAACAAGCAACAATATAACCAATTCTTAAGGAATCCAAACACCCAAGTCCTATTTCTTTAATCAACCTCGACATTAAAATACATTCTAAAATCTTGCATTAAGCAGGTCAACTGGATGAACTGGAAGTTCCTGGACGAGGCCCTATTGTACTTTGGTATTGTGGGAGCATTCAGAAACGACACCATGTCTTTATATCTTAATCCAACTGCAAAAGTTGTGGGACCGTTATAAGATTTAGATTGGTTTCTTCTCAATAATGGCACCCGTCAGGGTTGGCCGTTACCTCCTTTATTCTACATTTTAACTACAAGAATTATGATCGCTTCTCTCTATTTTGTGTAATGCCCAGTTCTTTCAAAATATTTATTAAATCCAGTCCTATAGTCTCTGATATGTTGATTCTTGTAAATAAAAAAAATAAAAAAGATTTAAAGTTAAGTACTTATTGTTGACCTCGTCACCAGCTGAAGAGATTCTGTATTCAATTTCTAACATCAACATTAGTGAATTGCAAGTTTGGGGACTAGCACAGCAATTAATGCCCTTTCAGTAAATTACGTATGCTTTACCATCCAGAGTAATCCTTTTCCTATTTAAGATTTAAAAACTATATTAACACTACATTTTTAGCAACAAAGTACAATCTAGACGACTGGCTAAATAAAGCATAAACAAACAGATAGCCAGAACATCCATATTTTGCAAAATTTATTCCAGATGAAAAAGTCCCTCCTCTCATGAAAGTGAAGCAACATTTGGGTTAGCGCCAGGCATTGCTTTTAACGAAACATTGCGTTCATTCCGTTAACGTACTGGAGCTCTATATCAAGAATACGTATAGATGGTTCAGAGCAGACTTCATGAAAACTCTTATATAAGTTGGCGCTGTCATACAGAGCTTTACCCCATGTTTGTTGGAACTGCTCCCCATAACTGGCCCAAGACATTGTGCTGCACATACACAATCTCATACACACAGTCACGCATGCACATACATAATCACACACATAGTCACTAACCCGCATGCACAGTTACATAGACAGGCATTCACACACGTAGTCTCACAGAAACACACACATGCACACACAGACACATACAAAGAAGCACACGTGCACTCATTAGGAAAACATACATGGTGAAAAGGTAATGTATAAAAAAACCTAATTAAAATATATATATATAATGATTTTAAACAAGGTTGTACAAAAGGAATCATATAGTTGAAATAAGTATATTGTTAGCCAGATAGATGGCGCATAGACAGACATAAATAGCAGTATATAGAAATTCAGCTGCTGTCAGCCATGTGTCCTATGATAATCAGTCAGCATCACAAGAGACTTTGGGCTGGCTGTGCAAGATAGGAAATGTAGTTCACAGTTTATGTCTGTCAATTGACCTTCTGTGAACTACAATTACCATGAAGCTTAGTAGACACATTATGCTGTCGGAATATCATAGGAAAAGTAGTCAACAGTAGATTAACATACATATTTTTTGTGAACTACAATTCCTAAGATGCTCAGCCAATCTAATGTCTTTTTTTTTTAATGCTATCTGAGCATCATGGAATTCATAGTACACAACAGTAACAAAAATATAGATTTAAAAACAGCTTCATTTCCCCCCACCAAGTTGCCTATAGTAGGGGTTGATGGTGCTTCCTTGGTGACTCCAGTCATCACAGCTGTGTTGGGAGCTGTTGGCCTGTGTGCAGCATGATTTTCTTCATGATACCATGTGTAGTACTGGGGTCGGGCATATGAATTGATATCCCCACGCTGTGTTTTCATTTGAAAGTAAGAGCAGGTCTATATTGACTGAGCCACAGACCTGCTCATATGAGATGTTCTACTATTCCAGTAGCTTGGCTGTCTGCTGGGGGAAGCAGGTTGCAGCCATCCCTGTAGAGCAGATGCCTATTGGTAGTGGCAGCACTGACAAAAGTAACAGTTAGTCCTGGAAAAAAAGGGAACGGGACAGAGTCAATATTCCACCCCCTTTATATTTCCGCCTGGTGCAACGGACCCACCTGGACCCTGCTGCTTAATAAGATCTTATTTCAACTTCACGGGCTTTTCTTCCTCAGATGTTTATGTTTAATTTAAATATACATCTCTGCACTCCAGAGATGTTTATTAATGCAGGATAGCAAGACAATGGAAAGGGTCAGAACTAATTATTTGAAACAAGGTCTGTTATCAGATCCATTTCCAACCCACACTGGAGAGGATCTTCTATCTTAGACTGGATAAATTAGATGAATTTAGGAATATTTGGTCACCTTGGAAATCACACTTTTGCTTTTCTTAATGTCCCACATATTTTTGTAGAAAACATTTGCTAACGATGATGCACCATTTGTCTCTTTGTGACCAGTTCTTTTGGAACCACTTCTGAGTGAGGATGCCTCGACTAAGGATTCCTTGGGATCAGACAGAGTTATGTATGTGGAGAATGTGTGTTTGAATGTGGTGGATTAACAAGTTTTTATATTTTTTTTATTTGTCTCTGTATGGAGATATAATGTATTTTTTTATGTTGACATATTATGTATTTCTGGAAATAACTTTATATTATTCCTTTGTTGAAAGAAAGAAAATACAACATGACTTTATGTTTGTATACTCTTCTAATAAATTGTAAATATAAGAAATATTTAAAAAAGTGGAGAAAGAGCAGCAGAGACAGAAGTGGAGAAAAGAAGGCTGATTGCAGAGAGATTTAAGCATCATACATAAATGGCATTTTGTCATTGAAAATAAGAACTGGAAACGAAGAAGTTAAGCTATCCCTTCATGGCCTGTTAATCCATGGTCTGTTTGCTGTATGAATGGGATTATTACGGTGAGTTTATTGAGCTTGGGCCAAGAAATGATGTTAGATAAACAATTTATACAGCGTTGTTCCACGCGAGTGAGAGCACTTTGCAGGTTCTAAGGAAAATAAACTTTACCACACGTTCTCTACGGACGCTTTCAAATATCTTTCTGTCTGGTTTGTTTGTTGAATGTTAACATTTCAAATAAATTGCTTCCCCCTGTTCTTCTTTCTACTGACACTCTTCAGAAAGGTCTCAGAGTTTAAGAACCTTCATTCCATCACTGCAATGTCTGAGCTGCAATCCAGTTACATCTACTTATTTAAACACTATTGCGGAAAAAGTTTATGCAGCACAGAGTAGCTTAATAATGAAAAAAGGTACTTAGTTTCTTATTTTACTTTCCACATTCAAGCTTCCCTGATATAGTAGTATGACCTGTGTCTGTGTCTATGTCAAAAACTACAGCATTACCCTTTCATATTTTGCATCTTTACCTTTACATCTTAGGGGTTTGATGCTGTAAAGACATTTTACAGGGATATCAACAAACGGAGACCAAATATAATGTGGTGGAATGGATGACGCTTGTTAATTTGTAAGTGACAAATCCAATTAGAGAACATGTAGTAGGCCACCAAAGTGAGATTAGGTGCTTGCATATTTACAGCATATAGTCAGCAACTCAGTTTGCAGATGTGTTCTAAAACAGGTTCACTACATTAAAAAGATGACTGATACTTTGTTCGTGGCAATGTAGTCTATGATTCAACTTTATTTTTGAGAAGTCTTACCACATGCATTACATCACTGGCAGAAGTGCCAACCTCATGGTGACATCACAAACCACTGAAGCCTGAAAAGAGGAACTAATATTTACGTATTGAAGTGAACCAATTTACCACAAAAACATGTCAATAATAATTCTACCTTCTGGTAGGTATAAACATTTAATCTACAGAGGGGAGAACTGGGTAAGATGAGCCACAATCTGTGCCTGAGCAACCATACACAATATTTTGTCATCTGACCTCAAATTAAGTGTATATTCTCACTGGTCTGGCCAAATGCCTCTGGCATGTTGAATAAATAAAATCAATCAAAATGAGTCCCTAAATACCACCCCACCACTACCTTGCCCAAATAGGGAAAGGATGATCAAAAATGCCTCAAATCTGTAAGGCAAAAAAACACCCTTTGAGTGCTATGAGGGTGGGCAATAACAATCACTGCCCACCCTCTTGGCACACTTAGGGTGCCCTGTAGGAAAAATATACCTGTTTCCAGATGCTAGTTCAATGGGTGAAAAAAGGACACGCAAACCAGTAGTGCCAAAGGTTGATAAATATTATGACACAAAAAATAATTATTAGAACTTGAGTGTTCACTGAGAAACGGCAGCTAAAAATCAAACAGACAGCCTCAAACTGTGTGAAAAAAGTGCAAAAAGGAGATAATTTCAAAGCACAGTGCATGGACACTTGAATGCAACAAATATTGAGATGCCCTCATGAGGACCAAAAAACCCCCACAATACTGCAAAAAATGAACGTGCATAAAGGATGTGCAAAACAAATAAAATGAGCAACAACGTGTACTAAAATAAAATATATCACTGTGCAAATACAAGGGTATGACAATGCTGTGCACAAAACACACAATGTAATGAAATAAATCACTATGCAAATAAAATAATATGACACACACAAAAATTCCTATGAAAGATACTTGTGCTGTATGTACCTAGAATAAATAATAAACACAAACACCTAGTGCAATATGTGCTGCAAATGATAATAACCAGAATATAGCAAATATGGTGGGATAATAATTTCACAAACGCAGCTCCCATGACCAAGCATTGAGTCTGCACTTTGTAATATTATTCTTGCCCCTACTCTGGACTGTTGATTTCCAACGATAAGGGAATGAGAAGGAGATGTGCCCAGTCAGGGTAAAACACTTTAGTCTACACTGATCGGCAAATGGACTTACATGCAAGTAAGAAAGTCCACAAATAGCATAAAAGACATTAAAAGTCCTCTGGAGTTAGAAAAAAACCTTTGTGAGACAAAGTCCTTTTGATGATCAGCTGAGGCGCAGGTGCACGGAGAGCCTACATAACTTATGCCCTTTTGGTCGCCATAAGGGCATCTCAATATTTGTTGTATTCAAGTGTCCATGCACTGTGCACTGAAATCACCTCCCTTTTGCACATTTTCTAGATTCTAGTTGTTATCTGCGACACCCTGAAGCCTCATCTACCAGCCCAGGGAAAGGAGCCTTCCATAAATATTATCTTTGTGTAAAATTGACTGGAAAAAATGAAAGAATGTTTTTAAGGACTGTCATTGACTTACTGCTTGTGTTGTAATTATCGTACAGAACAGTGTTCCAATACTGTTTTTTTTAATCGGCTTCGCTAAACCTCCATAGAAAGAATGGATGTTTTTAGCAGGTGGGGTAATTTTTTTAACAGGTGTGCTAATCCTCTTACTGCACCCATTAATTGAGTTAAAGGTGGGCATTGAAGCATCAATGGGCGTTAATTTACCACTAACGCAAGTTTTTTAGTTAACAAGATCCACTGAATCTTCCCCAATATTAGCAGAATGGGAGATCTAATTAGCAAAATTAATATGTAACACTTTGCAAACAAACATCTAAATTGATCTAAACACCATGTTAGATTCAAGGTAGTATTTAAAAAAAAAAGAACATAATACAAAAAAGAGAAATACCTGTGAATATTTTATGCAGTTCAGTAGCCTCCTAAATCTGAACCCAAAGAGATGCTGATAGCATCTATGACAAGCCAGCACATTCAAGCATCTTTCCTCCTATGAATTTGTTCCAAAAACTCCTCCCATACTTTGACAATGTGTGTCTGATTTTCAGTACTTAGTAAGAGAGAACTGATTTTTTTAATCCAAAAAGTAATCAGACTATAAATTATGGTAATTGGCTTAAAACATATTTCCAATATTGAGTCACATTAAATGGATGCAACTGAATGTCTTTAATCAGGTATAGGACAATGGTGCATTGTCAGATCAATCTAAGCAGACAAAACTCAGCTTATGCCACCAAACGTGCCATTCCCTTGAGGCTTTCAGGAAGGCATTAAAAGCTTTGTATTTGGGGACATAGTCTGGCCAGCCACTCTCCTGATATAACACAAGGATAAGTATTTTCATGTGCCTGGCTCTAGGGTACAGTGCTTTTACTAGACTTTCTATTGAAGACATATGAGCAGATAACAGTACAGGCACGCAAGCTGGTCTTCTCAATATATATACTGTAATTGGTTAGAAGGGGTTGGCATCAGCACTTGGGAGTTGCGAAAAAAGATCTTGTCAAGACGTATCCTGAAAAGGATTTCTATTGGAGAGGAAACATGGACACATTTAATAATACATATTTTTTCAAAATAAGTTATTAAAATATGGTTAGTCTACACAGGCTGTTGAGGTGTCTGCTTTCCCATCCCCTGGCATACAACAGCTATGAGATCTAGAGGCGCTTAGAAAATCAGTGAAAGAGATAGTTTATAGGAACCGTAACAGAGAGGGTTATAGGAATTGATAGGGAAGGGTTATAGGAGCACATATGGTTGTGTAGATGATTTTTGAATATTTTTTTAATCATTAGAGGATTCATTATGCAATATGTGAAGGCCTATTTTAGAGACTGAACACATATATAAGTTAAAGTCTAAGCTACAGAAGTTAAAGTCTAAGCATAACGAGAGTGTCTGCAGTTCGGACCAGCTGGGCAGCCTGGAGGCCTGCAGTGGATAAAGTAGCAATGTTTGTGTTTGCTTATGAAATTAAACACTGCACCATTGTTATTAGAAACAGAAGGGCACTAACCCACAGCTCAGTCTGATTACATTACACATACTCTGGGATGTTATATCATGAAGTAGGCCTTTCTTATAGCAAAGTAACTGATTTAACCAAATGCTATCTGCAAAAGCAAGCATTATGGGTTAAACATGTCAAAACACAGGGCAGTGACTTGGAACAAAAATGTGGGTTGTGTGTTCATGGTGATAGGCTGGATTTACAATGATATGCCATTTTGTAGTCAGCATTTTGCCGAAGCAGGCATAAGTGGTGACGAAAACAATTAACAATAGGAGCATCTAGTGCAGATGTTGATTAAGGTAGGATTTTAGCGCAGTCACCAGGACTGTAAAATACAATATATAAATAGTATATAATACTCACAAAAAAGGTTAGAGCTTAAAACTACAGCTTCTTTTGTTACTTACAATGGACCAAAAAGCCTTTAATTTCACCCGAACTGAGACACTTACAATTTATAAATTAATTTGGACCCTATTTATGGTGCACATATGATGGTTGGGTGCTCCATTTCTTAGATTTAAATGCCTCAGTGTACAGCACTTTCTACCTATTATACATTTTTTTTGGTCAATCAATTATATACTCTGTCAACATCTTTGTCTCACCTGTCTATTTGTATCTTGGTATGATAATCAGAAAATGCACTATGGGCCACTAGACTGTTTTTGGCCCCCTGGGCCAAAAGTTGCCAGGCCTCCCCTGAAGACAGGGCCGGCGCTACCGTAAGGCAGCACAGTTTACTACCTTCTTGTTGCTGTCTCCCGGTACAGGTCCGCAGCTGTGAGGGAAGCGTTGTTCGCTCCCCTCCAGCCGCACGGATCAATAAAGTTTGTTTAAAAAAAAACTTTATTGAATCCGGGCGGCTGGAGGAGAGCGCACAACGCTTCCCTCACAGCCACGGACCTGCACCGGGAGACAGCAGCAAGGAGGTAAGTACTGGGATCTGGGGAAGGGGGGAGCAGGGTGGCATAACGAGAATACTGAGGGGCAATATCCTGGCATATTAACTGGCAATATCCTGGCATGTTAAGTTGCAATACCCTGGCATAATTATTGACAATACCCTGGCATATTAATTGGCATTATCCTGACATATTAAGTGGCAATACCCTTGCATAATTATTGGCAATACCCTGGCATATTAATTGGCAATATCCTGGCATATTAAGTGGCAATATCCTGGCATGTTAAGTGGCAATATCCTGGCATATTAATTGGCAATATCCTGGCATATTAAGTGGCAATATCCTGGCATATTATGTGGCAATACCCTGGCATTTTAATTGGCAATATCCTGGCATATTGGGAATATCCTGGCATATAGTGGCAATACCCTGGCATAATTATTGGCAATACCCTGGCAAATTAAGGGGCAATACCCTGGCATAGTAAGTGGCTATATCCTGGCATTTTAATTGGCAATATCCTGGCATATTGGGAATATCCTGGCATATTAAGTGGCAATACCCTGGCATAATTATTGGCAATACCCTGGCATATTAAGTGGCATTATCCTGGCATATTAAGTGGCACTACCCTGGCATATTAATTGGCAATATCCTGGCATATTAAGTGGCAATATCCTGGCAAATGAATTGGCAATATCCTGGCATAGTAAGTGGCTATATCCTGGCATATAAAGTGGCAATATCCTGGCATATTAAGTGGCAATACCCTGGCATATTAATTGGCAATATCCTGGCATAGTAATTGACAATACCCTGGCATATTGAGTGGCAATACCCTGGCATATTAAGTGGCAATAGAGTGGCAAAATCCTGGCATATGGAGGGCAAAATCCTGACATATTGAGTGGCAAAATCCTGGCATACTGAGGGGCAAAATCCTGGCAAATTGAGGGGCAAAATCCTGACATATTGAATGGCTAAATACTGGCATATTGAGTGGCTAAATACTGGCATATTGAGTGGCTAAATACTGGCATATTGAGTGGAAAAATAGTGTATCTCAGGTTATGTGTGTCACTGTGTGTGTGTAAGTGGTAAGGGTGTGTGTAAGTGTGTCACTGTATAAGGGTGTAAGTATGTCACTGTGTCTGTGTAAGGGTGTGTGTGTGTGTGTGTGTGTAAGTGTGTCACTGTGTCTGTGTAAGGGTGTGTGTGTAAGTGGTATGTGTGTCTCTGTGTTTGACTGCAAGGGTGTCTTTGTGTTTAAGGGTTTCAATGTGTGACAAATTTAGAGCATGCAAGTTGAATATTTAGATGTATTTCTTTTCCACACTATACATTATACTTTTATATATATAAAATATATGGAGGGTTGGTAGTATGGGAGTCGTGGTGGGTCAGAGGAGGGGGGCACCAAAATGCACCTTCGCCTGTGTAGACGAAAATCCCTGCACCAGCCCTGCCTGAAGATAGACACCAATAAGGAGGACCAAGAACAAGGACCACACAGGTTTGGAAGGATGAGATACATGATAAGAAACAGCAAAAAGACATATAACTAAAAACCAGGGGCGACATGCGAGTCTGAATATTCAGCGATAATTTAGTCTCTTACATCCAAGTAATTTATAGTTTGTGAGCCATGCGCTTTTAATTACTGAATAAAAACATAATAATTCCAACTGTGTCTAATTTCTAAAGAACTTAATGAAGACCGTGTTATGAAAGCCTTATTTATTTTAACACGTTGAAAGTGTTTGTCAGCTTCCCAAATGGAAACCGTATGGATGCAGTACCAGCTTTGGTTATTAAGATTTTTTAACTGTGACTAAAACCTTAAAAAAGAGTTATTTAAGCTCAATTATATGTATTTTTTTAAAAAGCTGGAACAGGTTTTTACAATGTCGCCATTAAAACAGAATATGTGATTATCTGCAGAATATGATTTATGAATAAATAATAAGACAGCCCGTGCTGTTTAGGAATACCATATAACAAATATACTGTATATACTCTACATAGAAAATTGAAATGTCTTGAGTGTAAAATTTGTGGCTTATAATTGCAGACTTACGGGTACAGTTAGCAAGACTAAATTCGGCTTTTCTGTTTGGCAGGATTTGGGCCAAGAATTCAGCCATTTTCAGTTTGTGGAACTTGGCCTTAAGAAATAAAAGGCCAAATTGGTATATTCTTGCCACAAAGAAACATCCATTTTTTTTAGTACAATCTCTCTCGGTTATGGCCTTTCATATAACATTATTTATTGGGTTCTCATTACAGCTACAGACTGCAGGTCAATGTTTGCGAATGACAATCTGTTTTAGCTACTATAGATTTATGGATCAATCACAAATGCACAATATTTATAATAATACTATAATCTGCTATTAACTTCGTTCTGGCAGTTCACAATATGATTTCAGTGGGGATGACGTGGTTTGCAGCTAAAACTGTAAATATGTCAAGTTTTCCAAACTGGAACTGGAACAATCCTGCCCTAACAGAAAAAATAAATGAAGATATTTGTTCAGACATCAATGTGGGAGCAATGATAGTTCGAAATGCATGTCCACTGTGTGGCAGGGTTTCATAATTGCAAAAAGTCAAGGCAGGTTGTAATGCTATCCCTGCTTCCGCTAAGATAGTTAATTTACCCATGTTTATTGTTTATCCTCATACCAGCCAATCATTGTGATAACCAGATTATGTAGTTAATATTGGTGTCCATTAATAAGATGGACGTTGCAGTAAGTCAAGGTAAAGTTTTATTTGAGCACTATACCATAATTAATAAAACTGTTTCCAATAAACATTTGACCACTGAGTTTTCATTTTTAGTTACACTGGGGGTCAAGTATTGACACGATGGACACGCAGATAGCGCCAAATAGTCGGATATGCTTCTCATTCTTGTGGAGTCTCAGTTCCCCAGTGGCACCTGCATAAGTTATGTACTAGTAATTTAATTAGAAGCAAATGTTCTCTATTATTACAAGTGTGCTTTGTATGTTCTTACTTGACTAATAATTATATTAAGGAACTATAAAAAGCTACAGTCAGATCCCCAAATGAATATAATACTTCTCTTTCTAAACATTAAATCAGCAATATGACATAAGAAGTGACACAATATGTTGGTGCAATTAAGGACAACAATACTTATATGATTTTATCATTAGTAGAGATGACCAGAAAAGGAAAAATGATGTGGCGAGGCATAAGGAACATAACATTAAGGGGATGACATGTAAGACGAATGATTGTTTACTAGTCGGTTACTCGGAAGGCTGGAAACACTGGGGTACTATGAGTATAACTAACAGGAAACATTTTACTGACTCATATTTTTAAGAATCACTTAGCAGACCTCCCTCCTCTATATACAACTACTAGGAATATGTCAGCCACCTCATTCACTATACTCACCTGCAGTCTCTAGCGACTTTCATTTATATGTGGCTGGAGACGGCCGACTTACAATACACCCACTCAGATCACCCATATAGGGTGCCAGCCTGATCATTCTACTGCCACAGTCTGCCAATTCCATACATTTTTTACAATACCCGTTACCTCTTTATCCCTGCTTCTTCACACACCTTATGTTTCTCATGTCTCACTAATTTTGGTTGTAATTCCCTCTTCTGCTTTGTACCAAGTGCTGTGTAAATTGTTGGTGCTATATAAATAAATGATAAAGTAAAATCATTCTCAATTATATTTCCTATAATCCAGGATAGTAATTTAGCCTTGGAAAAGTGATTGTGTCTGATTTCTCTTTACTTGAAATCTGGTCTTAAGAATTCAATACCCAGTTCCTAGGCAAAATAAAAGAGTTTTTTGTTGCACTAGAATTCCCCCCCTATTCAGTTTCCTTAGCCAGACTATCACACAGATTTTACAATTTATTCTGTCTGTTTAAAGTACGCTGTTTGCAATTGCTACAGATTCTGACTTTTTATTTAGAAGGTTAAATCTGATAAATCTCTAAGCTAAAAATGACAAAGATCAAGTGCTGATAAATCACCCACCCCAAAAAAGTGAAGAATTAATATTGTTTAAGGGTTTTGTTACTTCCCAGTGCATTTTGAAACAAGATGTTGAAAGTAATCCATGTGCTGGAGATTAACAAGACATGCGCCTGTAATCTCAGCTATTTATTCAGGTGCATATTTATAGTACAGGGCACCTTTAAATATATGTGACAAGTTGTATGAAAGCACCTGGAATTTTATTACACTGTTAAGAGCACTGGTAAATTGTTACCATAACATTGTTGGTGTAACACTGCATACTTTGTGAAGGGTTTACGTCAGTAAAGTTTCATTCTCTAGATTGTCTTCGTTCATTTATTCAGACAACTACAATCCATTTATGAACACGTATTGTAAATAAATGTCGAAATAGAACGGAAAATGGGTGAGCACACCTGTTGAACATCTTGGGTACGAGCCATGTCTACCATTTATGTTGGCAGTTAAATGAAACACTGCTTAGTTCAGGGAAGGAGGTGTATTGTCCAAGAGAGATCCGTCCAGTGCATGTTACAAAGCATCACTAATAGCAAGGTGAAGATTTTAGGCTGGATAATAATTTGGTCAGGATTGTCCCTAAAAGTCTTTAGATTAGAGTTAACTTTGCCATTCATGTTTAGTCACCTGCATCTAGTTTAAGTTGACTAAATCTCCAGTAGATTTTAGTCAACTAAATCTTGAGCAGTAAGGAATGGAACAGGTCTGAGAAGGTAAACTGTTAAGTTAACTTGCTAGGGAGATAGGAGGGGAAACATTCACAAAATAGTACCAGGAGAATCAGATGGAGGAGTATTCCTCTGCGGTTTGCAGGGCATTGTTCCAGGAGGCAGACAGGCACAGGGAGCCTGCTTCTCAGCCAATACAGTTACTGATAGCTTTGGCAGAGATCCATGGGAACCAGAAGTCCAAATACAATAGTCCCAATAGTGACAATTTTCATCACATTTTCTTCAGTAAAGCTCAATCAACCTTTCTCAGGAAAAGTTAGGGATTTTTATTTAGTAGTTACCTCCACAATGCCAAACTTTCTCTTGCACCTCAATTTGCAAATACAACAATTCTGTGGTTAGACATTAACTCAATGCTGCTAAATTTCTTATTCTACTTATGTAGAAGTCCACTGCATCCCTCTCCACACTGAGTTCTGTGGAAATGTCTTTGAAGGCCCATAGAACATTATTACAGTATCCAAGTCTAGTTAAAGGAACATTAAACGTTGTTTAACTCTTGCTTCCTTGAAGGAAGCAAGGGTTAAACAATACATGTCCCGGTAGAATTAAGTAAACTCGACATGTATCTTAATAGATACACGCGGGTATACTAACTGCTGTGTCTCACATGCGAGACACAAAAAAAACCATTTAGTGTCACATTAAGGTCCACTAAGAGCTATGTTGGTGCCTAACATGAGGGCAAGTTTATATTGCATAGATTTATATGCTGTTTTGCACATAAACTATTATCCAATGTGTATAAATTAAGGGGATCTTGTAGTTATTTATAGAATTCTAATTTTGACAAATCTGCATGTGATGAGTATGTTAAGTGGTTATTAAAAATGGGTTAAATAATGTCTCCTTTTGTACATAGTAAGGTGATCCTATTGGACTCTTGACTGTATTGAAATGACAAAGACTGTATCATTTTTTTTAAATCTCTTTCACTAAGATGGAGGTTTGGATATTAATAGTACACAGTTTTAATGTGTCTTCTCCTCCCTTATTCCTACAGCAGAAAGACTAGCGACCTCTATTTTGGCTGTCCAAGAAGCAACCAGTAGTTGTTTTCTTCTTGGAGACCCTACTAGCAAGTTAAAGCCACAACAGATTACGACACTGAGTATAATTATTATATTCATTTTTAAATTGTATTTATTGAAATGTTTCATTTTTATCACACTCAACAATAGTTCATAGGGTCTAGAAAAATACAGAGCAGAAATACATTTGAGAAAATTTAGTAAAGAGATGGAAAAAATATAAAAAGATTTAAAAAAAAAAAAAAGAAGAAGTATGGGTTTCTCAGGCTAATGTCTCTACCACAGGGCCCAAATAGGAATAACTGAAAATGGAAACCTCAGGTTCTGGTGAAATTAGGAGGTGATTTTTTTCCATTGTAAAAGTATTCCATCTGTAGTTCTCAATCATCTGTGATGTAGAACTGTATGATTTTAATAGATTTCTTGCTTTGACATTGGCCTCCAATATTCTGTAAAATAGCACCCAGCTAAATGAAAGAAGCAGTGAATTAAACTCCATCAAAATTTGATTATTTTAAATCATTATACAGAGCTAGACAAGGATTAGAGCGTACTAGGCTGTGTAATCAGACAAGAATGTCACTGCCCCGTTCTGTCTTTTGTTTGCTTTCCATAAAATCTATTGTTGTAGTTAATTAAATACATGTGCAATTAAAAGCCTTGTAAACATTTGGTAAATTCCAGTGCACAAGTTAGTTTACGGACAGCAGCCGATTTTAACATTAAAGCTTGTTTTTTTTAAGGAAGGCGAAGAGGCCATTGTTTGTGCCTTTTGTTGTACGTGCAAAAGGATACTAAAGAATCATAACAAAATAACCTTACACTGTACAACAGTGAATGCTACACTTGACACTGCATAAGGCTGACTGAGCATCATGGGATTTGTAGTTGCCAAACATCTGCAATGCCAAAGTCATTACTGCCTTATACTATGTTTTTAAAATACTATTATATACTATATATAACTGATGATATTGTGAACCGTTTATTTTTGAACCCTTGGCTTCACCCAGAATTCTAAAATAATTACAGAAAAATGAAAAATAGATATTCAGGAAGGCTGTAAAGGTCAGTCCTGTTCGGATACTTTTAATATACGGTATAGCCTTCATTAGTCTTGTAAGTCACCAAACACAACCCTCGTTAAGGATTACGCTAGGTGGATGTTTTTTTTTTTATTTAAAGGTACCTCCTACCTGCAGTTAAACTATTGCTGAAAACTGCAAAGAGAGATCTTTGAAAAAGACAGAACCTCTGGATTAATCAGCATCAAATCTGGTGATTTTACAAAGTGGGAATTGTAGGAACACTCAGTGCAGACTATGGTAATGGGAGCAATCATGGAATAAGGGTGAATATGATAAAGTAACACATGTGGAACACTTTAAACGCATTATAAAACAAGGAACACTACGTACATATTAAATACACAGCGTATAATCAGTTACTAATCCTAAATGCCCAAAAGACACTTCCTTAAAGTTCTCATGCATAATTTGTATTCTAGTAAAGGTCATAGAACTCCTGCCATCCATATACTTTAATGTCTTTAATGGAGCTAGAGGTAAGCTTCGACTGGTAAAACAGATGGGATCTGACTCACTATAGCAAGTATAGAAACTAACAGCAGGGATTTCAGCAGCATTCAGTAGAACTGCATGCTTACAAAAACTTCTGCTTAAAAATGAAATACTTGTAATCAGTTTTATCAAAATTTCACTAGAGCTTTGTTTAATTTTCAAAATGGCAACTTGTAGCTAAAAAATCCAAGGTTTTTTTCCATAAATCTTTTAGGGTGAAATAGTTTCTCTTTTCAACAGATTTGTTAATCTCCTTTTTGACATAGGTATAAGTTCTGCATAGTCTTCTATAGTCGACACCAATCCTACTACCATTCCAGGCTACTCCTCTGTCTTTCCTGTCTCTCTATCATCCACTTTAGATTGCTTCTGCCTTCTCTTTCACAATGGGAAAATATTTCAAACACAGGGCCAATTTCTCTGGTAATTCAATAAATCTTTTAAAATGGATACATCACCATAACATATTTTCACTTTGCTGTACCCATTTCATTGGTCAGTGCCAGTGTACAAAAAAAAATAAAAGAAAGAACAAGCAAACCATCAGGGCCGATTCTGGGCGGGTGCACGGGGTGCACCGCACCCAGGCGCCCGGCAGTGAAGAGAGAGAGGGGCGCCAAGCGAGTGACACTCCTGAAGCGTCGCTCACGGGAACAGAAGGCGCCGCTGCCTCCTGTCAAACTTAAAGAGCAGAGCACGCAGCACCGTGTGCATGCTCTGACAGGGCAGTGGCGCCACGGGGAATAATCTTCTATGTCCTCCTCCGCTGAAACGGAGGAGTGACATACATAATGCGCCACTAACGTTAAAGCAGGGGCGCAGGTCATGTGAGCGCCCCTGCACCAATAAAAATCTAGTGCTGGCACTGGCAGACTGGCAGTGGAGGATGATCTGCTCCACACAGCAGCTCCTCCTCCTCCTCGTTCCTGTAAGTGTATAAAAGGAGGAGGAGGAGCTTTGAGGAGTAGATCATCCTTATCCAAAAGTAGAAAAACGGAGGTAAATTTATTATTAAATACTCACTGTATGTAAATGTCATTGGGATAAATAAAGTATATCATATATTATTATAGTATATTTGAGGCTTCTGTCTATATATAGTATGATTTTTAATGCCATACATTATGTGAATGCCCTTTTATTGTCATGAATATAAAGATACTATTATTATCTTTATATGCATGGCAATAAAAGGGCATTCACATAATGTATGGCATTAAAAATCATATGTACTACTTGTTTTATAGTTTAAAACCATATTCACTTTAATGCATGGCATTGGCCAAAGTTGCAGAGTTGGGGGATTTTTCCAACTCTGATACTTTGGTCTTATGTTTGAAATTCTTATTCCAATTCTCTGTCATTTTTCTTTCTTGAGTAAAGCCCATATATAATGAAAAACATCATATTCATTAACAATACATGGCCACTGTAGCAGAATTGGAAAAATTCTCCCATTTAATACTCTATTTTGCAATGTAAAAGTAAAGCAAACACACATTGCTTAGGCTTTGGATAAAGAGAAAAATTATCTATATTTTGTAATTAGAATTGCAAGCAAAGGCATAAAATAATTGGGAAAATATGTTTTAAATGTGTTTGTGGTGTCTCTTATTTATGAGATTGGTAAAAGAAACATACGTCACTCTATTCTCCCCAGGTTTTAGAACCCCATTTTTTATTAAAAAAATACTTACATATATATATATACATATATACCGTATTTATCGGCGTATAACACGCACTTTTTCTCCCTGAAAATAGGGGGGAAATGGTGTGTGCGTGTTATACGCCGAAAAAAAAAAATAATCTAAAACTTACCTCGTTCCTGCTCTGTCCCCCGGTGCTCTGAAGCTGCGTGGCTGTGAGGGAAGCGTTGTGAGCTTCCCTCCAGCCGCGCAGTCAATAAAGTCTGTTTTTTTTAAACAAACTTTATTGACCGCGCGGCTGAAGGGGAGCTCACAACGCTTCCCTCACAGCCACGCAGCTTCAGAGCACCGGGGGACAGAGCAGGAATGAGGTAAGTACTGGGGTCTGGGGGAGGAGGGTGGCATAACGAGCATACTAAGGGGCAATATCCTGGCATATTGGGGGCAATATCTGGCATATTAAAATGGCATATTGGGGGCAATATCCTGCATATTAAATGGCATATTGGGGGCAATATCCTGCATATTAAATGGCATATTGGGGCAATATCCTGCATATCAAATGGCATATTGGGGGCAATATCCTGCATATTAAATGGCATATTGGGGCAATATCCTGCATATTAAATGGCATATTGGGGGCAATATCCTGCATATTAAATGGCATATTGGGGGCAATATCCTGCATATTAAATGGCATATTGGGGCAATATCTGGCATATTAAAATGGCATATTGGGGGCAATATCCTGCATATTAAATGGCATATTGGGGGCAATATCCTGCATATTAAATGGCATATTAGGGGCAATATCCTGCATATTAAATGGCATATTGGGGGCAATATCCTGCATATTAAATGGCATATTGGGGGCAATATCCTGCATATTAAATGGCATATTGGGGGCAATATCTGGCATATTAAAATGGCATATTAGGGGCAATATCCTGCATATTAAATGGCATATTGGGGGCAATATCCTGCATATTAAATGGCATATTGGGGGCAATATCCTGGCATATTAAAATGGCATATTGGGCTTCAAAGTTCTTAATTTAAGTTCTTAAGTTTTTTCCCCTGAAATTTCCTTCTTAAAATAAGGTGCGTGTTATACGCCGATAAATACGGTACATATATGTACGCTTGATAAAAGGCTTAACAACTGTTTACTAAGAAGACCTGTGAGTGCATTCTTTTACTTTATGTAATTGGGCAGTATATATATATATATACCCACACACACACCGGTATATATACACACACACGTGTAAGAGTCAGGTGTGCCTAAGTGAGTAGCATAGTGTGTCTGTGTGTGAGAAAAAGAGTGTGTGTTGTAAGTTTTCATGTGTGAATGGCAGGTTGTTTATGTGAGAGAGACAAGTTTACACTGCCTGAGTGAGTAGCATGATGTGAGTGGCAGCATGGGAGTGTGAGTGAGACGGATTTACACGTGTGTGTGTGAGGGAGTGGCAGCATGGGAGTGTGAGTGAGACGGATTTACACGTGTGTGAGGGAGTGGCAGCATGGGAGTGTGAGAGAGACAGGTTTACACGTGTGTGTGTGAGGGAGTGGCAGCATGGGTGTGTGAGTGAGACGGATTTACACGTGTGTGTGTGAGGGAGTGGCAGCATGGGAGTGTGAGAGAAACATTTATTTTGACTTGTCAAAGTTGTTGACTAAGTAATTATGATAGCAGTCGGATTACCAAAAAAAGGTGGGGCTTAAATGGAGAGGCTGAGTCATTGCAATAGAAACAGGGCAGATCTGAAATAGACATGTGTAAGGGGAGGAGCTAATTATATGGCCACGCCCACATGGGGGCGCCCCCAAAAAATCCTGCACCCAGGCGCCCATGACCCTAGGATCGGCCCTGCAAACCATTGAGACAAAAATTGTGATATAATTTATGGAGTGGACATAACTTTTGGAGGGGAATATGCAGTGCAATTGTGGGCACAAGTCTAAAGGAAAGACATAATGCGACTTAAACGGAATCAGAGACAGGCTACAAAATTGATTATAGGTCTGGTAGAATTCAGATAAAAAAGGAAGGCTTTCCAAATTGTGATTATGTATGTCTTTGAGGTTATGTGTTTACCATTTAAAGTTTGTTCGTGGCCCAAATATAGGCTTTTATTTTCATCGATCGAATGTTCTTGATTTCATCAGAGCATCATTTAAGACCATAAGAAATTCACTATCATTTTAAACATGTAAAAGGTTTTTTCAAGTGAAGTTATGGCAGACCTAATCAATATGTCCATAAAGCAGTTGGTTGTCTTTTTAGCGATGAAACAGATGTACAGCTTTAGCAATTAAATGTAGCTATGTTATAGCTGATTTAGGAAGAATCTGAATGGCTTTGGAGTCAAGAATTGTTTTATGAAATCATAAGTGACTCATCTGTTTTTTTTAGGGTTATATTGAAACATTTTACTTGATGGACTACATCTTTTTTTCCAACCAAATAACTATGTGATTTGCTTTATTACCCACATATTTCTATGTTATAGAAGACATTGAGAATGTTTTGATTCTTGAATTTAAAGTAACAACTCAACAAATGAACTGCTGTCACCTGCATAGAGTGATTATACATGCATTTTTGTACATAAGGAATCTGCATGAATTCAACAATTAACATACCTCCCAACTGTCCAGTAATACTGAATAAGACTATGTTGCTGGCTGACATGACCCAATCATATGCATCATGGATCATCATACTGCAAAATGGGGAGGTAAGCATCTATAATGTCTTCCTGCTGTTCCTGGACACTGCTTCCTATATATACTACACTTGAACTTCATTAAATTACATTAGGTCCATTTTAAAAAACTCATGACCTAATGTTCAAATTGTTATGGTACGCAACCTCCTGCACTTTGGTGAAATGTTTAAATGTATCTGAAGTGTCAGCATTTTTACATTTCTACTGCTCCCCCCCCCCCCCCCCCCACACTTAAAATGACCTCAACATTTTTGGCTGAATCTTTCATGTGTAATGGCACTTGCAATTAGACTAAAATCAAATGTGAAATGGAATGCAACACATATCACTGTTTGAAATTGAAACAAGAAGTGGATACCTTCAGAGATCTAAAACTGAATTAATCTAAATCAACAGTATCAGAATTAAGATCTCTACTTGGCTCTATTAATCCATGGTTCTTCCACAGGTCTGCAAAGGAGAGCAGTTCGCCTAAGAGCTAATATTGTATGAATTGACTTTGTTATGTGGGAGGGAGGTTGAAGGAATATCTAGGAGATCTATACAATGCACACTGAACCCCGTACCAAAGAAATGTCAATTTGTAGCAATCCTGGCACAAAGCTGATCATCAAGGGATTCTCAAATACCACATTTTCCTGTTCATTTCACACTGGTAACAAAGGAAAAATAAATATTAGCTCAAGTTATGATATCATGATTAAGAATTGCTGGTAACGTCCATGTCTATTTAGTAGAATTATGGTCTCCTCTCCTCTATAGATCTGGTCACTTTCCCATGTAAACAATGGCTAGCCATATGGGCTGAACAGGAAATCTAAAATGTAGAACGCAATCCAAAAGGTCTTTTGTTTTTAGTTGCATTTGTAAAATGTTGGTTTTACTGTTGTTGAACCTGGAAAAAAAATGTTCAACCCATTAATATTTTATTAAAACAAATTAAACAATCCAGTAAAAAAATGTTTAAATAGGTAAGCTGACCAAAACTGATTTGATTAGTCCATTTGTTAGTCCATTTGTTCCAGGGTACAGTAATTGTGGAAGTTAATATAACCTTTAGTTCATGTGATAGGATTTATTTCTGTGAGAAATGCTATAAAGATTCACTGGTTCTTTAGAGAATTGTGTTTTTGTGTTTCACCTTGTTGCTTTGATTATGACAGGTTAAAATGCCAGATTTGTCCTACTTTAGTCATTATTTTTGTTAATTTATCCTGTTCATTGTGCAAGTCCCCGAATTAGCCAAGTTAGACAAATTTGGGGCTAATAGCCAAATTATAGCCTTCCCCCTATTCCTAAAGGACTGCACCCAATCCCCCATTTCAGAAAAAGTTGTTGAATTTCAGGAATTTCAATTCTCCAAATATTGTTTGGACATTTTTAACATTTTAGGGAATATACAGGATCTAGAAAAGTCCTTTGTAATTACCAGCATACATGTATAAATGTATTTCAAAATATGGTATGATCTTCATCTAAGGTACAACAATGAACAAACACATTTTTTTTAAGTAATAACACCCAAATTATTGTATTGTTCTTGTCCATATCATACATCATTCAAATATTCACATTGTGGGTTAGAAAGAGTATGTAAACGACTATTACTTGAACAAAAGCTAATAGGAGCCAGGTATTAGCAAACCTGTAATCCTAACAACAATGAAATCGGTTTGAAGGTTTTGAAGCTACTTTGACATATAAAAAAAACAAAAACATTTTGAGTTTGCTATTCACAGGAAGCATCTTCTTATGTGAACCATGTCTTGCAAAAAAGAATTCTCAGAAGACCAATGGTTAAGAAATGTTGATTTGCATAAAGCTGGGAAAGGGTTACAAAGTAATATCAAAGAGTTTACATATTCATCAGTCCACATCTGGAGACGATTTAGTATTGGGGCTACTCTCCCTAGAAGTTTGCGCCAAGCCAAGATGACTCCAAGGACACAACGCATAATGCCCAATGAGGTAAAAAAGAATCCTAGAATCCTAGAGTAACAGCGAAATGCTTTAAGGAATCATTGGAACTGGAACATCTACTGCTCATAAGATACAGCCAGTATCATATGCAAAATATTGAAGAGGCATAGAATCCAGACAGGACACCACAGAGACAGGACACCACTGTTCTCCAAAAAAAACATTGTTGCACACCTGAAGTTTGCCAAAGAACACCTTCACATGCCCCACTGCTACTGGGAAAATGTTTTGTGGGATGTTGAAACAAAGGCTGAATTGTTCAGGAAGATCATCCAGCCCTACAAGAAGGGTACAGTATACCAACATGCAACATGAACTACAGTGGAGGCTGGTTTTCTTTCTTGGGGTATGGAAAGCTTGCCATCATTGAGGAGACAATGAATTCCCAAGCTTATCAAGCTTATAAATGGGATGATATCAGGGTGGCTGTTAGCCAGGAGAAGGTAATTCCAAATGGTTCACTTACTTTTTTTGCCACAGTATGTACCCTCCCACCATCATATCATGTGTAAACATAAATGGCCATACACCATACTCCACCTTGGATATTAAAGTTTTCCATTTTATACATTTTTATTAAAAAACATTTTGGAATAGAACATAACATCAATAATAAAGTATCATACTACTGTACAAACATTGAAGAAGTGAATAGTTCCCCAAAGACGTAGTGCAGCATAAGAGGAGGCGTTTTAAGTTGCGTAGGAAGTTGGCACTAAGGAGTGTATAAGCCAGGGAGGGAACTCAGTTTCTCTCTCTTTTTTAAAAACAGCAACAATAACCCAGGTAATTTCCCCTCAACACCTCCTGCCTGACATTTATGTATAACTTACTTTGTTCTTCATTTTAGGGGACTCGCTCTTCCCTACAGTTCAAATTACACATTGGGATGTCAGGCTCCCTGGTAGGCCTAACGATCAACTGACGCTGAGGAGGGTATATAAAGGTTAAAATAAGTACCATGGATGGAATTGACAAACACAGTGAATTAATATTTCTCTGAGGCCATGGTTCCTGGGAATTTCAGGGAGTCTGATTGAAGGCGCACTCCTCAAGCTGGAGAATTAGGGATGGCTGAGAAGACATGTGAGTCCTGTTCATATATTTAAATTGTTACCGGTCCCATTTATATTTCACATTTTAAGCTCAGTGGTAAGTAGTGAGCAGCATCAACGAGGACCTCAAGACCAAGGTTGCAGGTTACAGGTCATTAAATATTTGAAGAGACAGGTTTTCAAATTTGATCCTCTGATTTGTGAAGGATATGCCCATTATAGTGTGTTATAATGTAGCCTCACCACTACACCTCGTGGCCATAAATAAAACTCATAAAATTGCAGTTTTATACTGAGCTTTGCATAAACTTGTCTGCTCAGAGCCATAGTTACCTGTGCCCCAGTTTTATATATAAGATATAGAGAGAGAGAGAGAGAGAGAGAGAGAGAGAGAGAGAGAGAGAGAGAGAGAGAGAGAGAGAGAGACGTTATATAACACTATATTTAAAACCATCATAAAATCATATATACAATTAAATCATTATATATATATATATATATATATATATATATATATATATATATATATATATATATATATAAAATTAAGAAAATTAAGAGGTCATGTAAGCACTTTTAGAATAGCTGAAATCCTATACTTTAAATGGTGAAGTTTCCCCGATACGAATGTTGCCAATATGTCGGCCCTAGATTGGCAATAGTAGTTGATTTTAGACCGATTTGTGCCATGTTGAAAAGCCAAAAGTCGATTAAATTCCCCTTAATTTGGCTGAATATGGTACAGGGTGCCTTTTCTAAATTTATCTGGTCCAATAAAAAACCCAGTGTCAACTGTGGTATTGCTGCGTTGAAATTAAAAGAAGGAGGTTTGTGAATCCCAGCTATTGTTAAAGAATATGATGCTAGCTTGCTGGAATAAAACTCTGGAGGTGGGATATAAGTATGCGCACTGCTTGAGCCTTAGAGAAATACAATATAAGATAAATAATCACTGCTACTTGGTCCCAAGTGTATTAGCAAGAATGTCAAAGAATCATGCTTGAGATGTGGGGTACAAAACAGGAACTTCTTGCACATATTTTGTTGCTGTAAAATGATTGTGAATTATTGGAGGTGGATTTTTGTAAATGTGAAAGAAATATGTGGGATATAATTACCGATGTGTCCGGATATGGCACTACTTAACCTGGGAATTAAAACGTTGAAGGTGTAGCTTAGACCAGTAGTGATACATATTCTGCTGACAGCAAAGCTTATTCTGACAAAAATTTGGAGATCATCCTTACCAACATGAAAAAGCACATTTTTGAATCAGCCCGATTACACTGTAATATGGAAAGGGGCATTGGCGGGCAAAACTACAGTGGTAAATCCACCTATGATAATTGGCGTGTTTGGATTGGAAAATTGGATTAGATGCAGTTATAACTGGATATGGTCAGGATGGTCAGAAAGCTAGGTGAATAGTTGGTTCCTCTCTCTCTCTCTCTCTCTCTCTCTCTCAAACACCTGATTGTGTTTATAAAATCAAAGATATTGATACAATAAAGAAAAAGAAAAGAAAATCCAAAAGTCAGAATTTTCTGAATTTCGTCTATTTTCTCCAATCTGGACTAATTTTCGGAAGATTGTAGCTCATTGACTCAACCCCATATACTGTGATATATGTATATGTATTTATTTAATTTTTAATTTTTATTAATTATTAATTAATTAAGTTTATAAAAGACAAATACAAACATTTAAAGACATAAGTAAACATATCTTATATCGCATGATGTGTGTCATATTTTTGTAAAGACACTGACGAACATTAAAAAAAGAACATTATCAAGCATGCCCTGTATCACTAAATAGAATACAAATAAGGTGCAAATGGATAATATGGAGGAGGAGAGGAAATCTGGGCATATTTCATACTTCCTTCTCTTAATCTAGCTATTATCCCTCCATACTCCATTCCTTTTTTATCTTTGTATTGAGAATACCATTATGTTGTAAGTGTGGAGTATATTAAGTGGGTAGATCTATGTTTTTCTTCTAGTGGAGAGGCCTTTCTTTTTCCTTTCTCCCCTCCCCCTCCTCTCTCTCTCTTTCTCCCCTCCCCCTTCCCTCCTCCTCCGCTCTTTCTCCAGTCCAGGTGGGGTTATTGCATATTTAATTATGTATTCAATATGTTCTCTTTGATAGGGGGCCGTAGGAACATTCATACTCTTTCATACTTCCTCATTCATACAACAATCATTTTTACTGGGTCCTTTGGGGGTCAGGGAAGGGGGCAGAGATGTGGGGAACTCATACATGGTTTCTAACCGCAGCCCAAGGTTTTCTGATCCAGCTTTGTATATACTGCTTTTTCCATGAATCTTTGATAATTAACCTTTTATTACTATGTCTGTCCACAAGGGTCCTTGGGTTAACTTCCAACTTTTAGCGATACAGAGTTTTATAGCCTCTAATATATAGATTATCAACATTCTAGTGTGTAAGTTAATGGCGAGTGAGTCCAGATGGAACAAAAATAATGGGAATGGGTCAATGTCTCTATAGTTTCTCCCAATTTGTGTTTAATTGGGTCAAGCTTGTCACAAAGCCTCCAAATCTGTGTCTGAGTACCTATCTCTTCTCCACATCTCCAACACAAGTTAGAGTATCTATGCGGGGACTTAGCTATCCTGTCTGGGACCAAGTACCATCAGTGTACCACCTTGAGGTAAATTTCCAGCATATTAATTCCGTGTAAAGCCCTTCCTGTCATTCATAAAGCATTTACCCATGTTTCCAGTGGTATATCGAAATTTAATTATTTTTTCCATTTTTCTACCCCTCCTAGTTTTCCTTTATTATCCAGGGAATATAAGAGATTCATTTGCTGTTCTCTTTTATGTGGAAAATATTTCCCAAGCTATTCTGTTCTGTGGAGTATTGGTTACTGAGTACATTTTGTATCCTAGTTTTTGTATTGATGATTGTTTCCAGGGTATATAATTGATATTCCCCAAATATAGATTAAGGGCTTCCAAGAGGGTGTCTGTTGAAAGTAATTTATCTACTGCATAGCTCTTCCTGATTTTTTCTAGTGTCTGGAATAGGCTATTCACCACTCTATTATCTATCCCCAATTTCTGAAATGCTGATTTATCCACAATGGAAACAGATTCAAATGGAACAAATTCTTGTATCTTAGGATATATTTTTCATACATATACCAAGTACAAGTTTTGGAGGTTTTACATTTCCAGTTCAGCATATGGGACAACATAATAGAGTGATAAGATTTATATATGTCGGAGAAGGAAGTACCACCTTCCTTTAAATTGTATGATAGATTTGTAATGGAAATCCCAGATTTCTTTGTGCCCCAAATGAATTTGTAAAATAGACTATTACATTATTTTAGTGTGTTTCTGGGTATTGGGAGTGGGATTGTTCTCATTAGGTACTCTAGTTTCAGGCTTTCATTTTTACTTTTGTTTGGTTTTTTTCTCGCGATCGCGTCATTAGGTCAAGCCCCCTTCATTAGGCCACGCCCCCTTCAATGACGCGATCTTCCTGTGACTATAAATAACAGTCTGCAACAGACACAAATTGCTGAGTATTGTCTTTAGCAGCTGTTGTTCCTGACTCCTTAGCTCCAAGCTACCTTAGAGTATCTTGCTACTTTCATTTTTGATTACCTGTTGCTGACCCGGATATCCTCGACCATTCTGATTTCTCCAATCCTGACTTTTGGCTTCCTCACTCGATATTGTTACTCTCTCCAATCCTGACCTTTGGCTTCCTGAATCGAATTGTGTACTTCTCCAATCCTCTGAATACGGACCGTCCCTGTTATCCTGCATTTTTCTCTATCACCTAACCGCAAGTACCTTCCATATCTTCAATCAAGTGTTCCATCATATTTTTTACTTAATACTTCAATCAAGTTACATATATTTTTCCATATTACGTCAAACCATTTATTTTTTCTCTGCAATCAATATCAGTCAGTTTTTTTCTTCTTTTTGCTGCTAAACTTTAATACAAGAATTGCTTAAACGTTATACCTTGTGTGGATAACATAAAAGCACTTGGGTCTCACAATTTTGTTTATTTAATTTATTACAATTAAAAACTTACATCATACAGATCTGTCTCTCTCCCTCACTAAAACTCAAATGAGGAAAGGGAGGCAGATCCAGATGGGTCAGATCAAGATTTACCAATATTTTACCAATATATCATAAAGCGGTCGCCAAACCACCTTTGCCACTGATCAGCTGTTACTGATCAGTATATATGTGTTCAGACAGCTTCAAAAAAAGCATAATCCCTTAGCTGGTGTAACAAAAAAAAATGCTTCTGCGGTCAGATGGCTGCATATGCGCCAGATCGCTGCTTAGGCAGTGATCTACGGCAAGCAAGGGATTAATAGCTCTTAAAACAGCCTTTGTTATACGATAATAAATTACAGTGAAAAATTTAACCCCTAAAAATGAACAGAGAGCAAAAAATGTGCTGCTATGTAAGATCATTGCATACAAAGCGATCAATGGCAGGGAAGGGTTAAACACTGGGAATGGCTTTTATAACAGCCCTTGGGTCTCGCAATTTTATTAAATTTATTATAATTCAAAAATTACATTATAAGCTCTGTCTTTCTCCCTCACTTAAGTGAAGAGAGGGAGGCATATTTAGACGGGTCCGATCAATATTTACAAATATTGATCTGACCAGGCGAATGGTGATACTCATCTGAGCAATCACCAAACCGCATTTGCCACTGAGACTCAGACAAACGTAATCCTCTAGCGGGTATAATTAACTCCTAGTGGGTGTAACAATTTTTTTTTTTAAAATGCAAATGGCAAAAAAATGCTTCTGTGGCCAGATCGCTGCATTTGCGCTAGATTGCTGCTTAGGAAATGATCTACGAAAAGCAAGGACTTAATAGCTCCTAAAAGAGCCTTTGTTATACTGTAATAAATGACAGTACAAAAGTTAACCCCTAAAAAAGGCACAGACTGCATAAAATTTTCTGCTGTGTAAGGTTAATACGTATGCAGTGATCAATGGCAGGGAAGGGGTCACACATGGGCAATGACTTTTATAAAAGCCCTTGGTTAATAAAACTGTATTAAATATTTTTTTATTTATTACATTAAAAAATACATTATCTGATCTGTCTCTCTCCCTCACTAAAACTATATTATTAAATATTGTCTTTGACTGTATGGAAATAGCTCAACTAAGCTCACTTTCATTCGCTTCCTAAGCACTCATGTGCAGCTGGCAAAGCCATTTTTAAATGGTAGCTATGGTCACTCCGTGGAGTGATTGTAGTGCATCTCTGCACTATTCATCCGTCTTGCACAATGCCTCTACATACCTTCAGTCGTTTTCTTTGCTCATTTTAGTGCATGACGTGCCAGGCACCTCATGAGTCACAATTTACACATTTTTGCGTGACGTGCCTGGCACGTCATATGTCGGGAAGGGGTTAATATACATATAAATGTATATATATATGTTTGTTTTTAGATTATTTTTACTTTTTTAAATATGTATTTCTTTAATAAGGGGCATTATTTCTTATTAGTTTGATTTTGGCTATTTAATCATTAGGTAAAATCCTCCAAAAGACCTCCAAGAGTTTGAGGCTACCATTTCGGTGGGACAAATTTGGAATAAATTCAGCCACTGAAATGTTGGCCCCATCATGGCTGAATTTCCGGTCAATTCAGGATCATTTTGATGTTTGGATCATCATACTAAACCATATAAGGGCTAGTTCGGAGTTACTTGAATCAAGGCCTAACTATATAACATGTATAAACCTACCTCTGCCTGATCTCCAATGGAAAAACTTTCCACATGTTGTGTTATTTGCTTAGAGGCAGTAAAGGTATTTTAATCAAAGATTTAAACCTACCTACTAATGAACTGTTTATGCAATGTAGCCAACTATCATCTAGAACTCCCATGATGCCCAGACAACATCCTAACATAGCCTCATGAAGTTCTAGCTGCACAACAGCTGGGTTAAGTGTTATTAGGGCAACATTTTAATCCTAGAACTGATGCACAGACAATATGACTTTTCTGTTAGTTTTGCATTACCTCTGACACTATTGAGAGAAATGATCACCTCCAAAATAGACACATTTCAATGGGCAGCCTACCCAGTCCCTTGAGTCAAGATAAAGTAATAGTGTGACTTTTATTAATCATCCAGCCATTGTTTTGAAAGCAAACTGATTCTCTGGCATATACAATGGAACTTTCCCTGAGTGTTCTCAGTTTAAAAGATACATATGATGGTTATGATTAAATGCGAGTTTGAGCCTGACATGAGAAAGGCTCATCTCTGCTCCCCTCTGTAGAGATTGTGCTGAGGATACTTTTGTGTTATTTAACTTTAAATTAAAGTGTCACACTTTGACTCCAAATTCAATTGAGTATTGTCTTAATAATTATTGTGAAAGAAACATGTACTCAAGAAACCAGCTTCTGAACAAAATGTGGGGTTATTATTCATGAGAGCAAGTCCTAAACATATAGAGCCTTAGTTACCTTCCTCTAATTTAAAACATGGCCTCCAAATTGTTCATTATACTTAATACATAATAAAACGGAAACAGGCAAACAAGTTGAATGACCACCCAGCCCTAACCTTTACAGGGTTATTCTCAAAAAGCAAAGCTCCCTCCTCCTAATCTTATTTAAAAATTTGTGTTCCCAGGTAATAAACTCTACCACAGTGATATATTCACTGAGTAAAAAGTGTCATTCACATGCCAGGGTGCAGCTGGGCTCTCAAATTTGTGAAAACTAGGAAAGAAGAGGAAGAAAGCTTTTTATAGCATTTGATTTCATTGTAATAATTATGCATATTTTAAGTTGCAACAAACAGGGCATGCTCCACTATATGCAAAAAAAAGGCATCAGCATGGTTACAAAGTTTATTTAGATCAAAATCAGAAGATTATAAACAGGCAGGGGCAGATCCAGCGTCTGATCTCGGGAGGGGCACATGTCCGTCTGTCTTTTCCTCTCTCCCATGTCCATCTGTCTTTTCCTCTCTCTCATGTCCTTCTGTCATGCTCCTCTCCCTTCCCATGTCTGTCGCACTCCTCTCACTCCCCGTGTCCATCTGTCTCTCTTCCTTCCCATGTCCATATCTCTCCTCTGCCATCCCATGTCTGTCTGTCTCTCCTCTGCCACCCAATGTCTATCTGTCTCTCCTCTACCATCCCATTTCTATCTCTCTCTTCTCCCTTCCCATTTATGTCTCTCTCCTCTCCCTTCCCATGTCTGTCTGTCTCCTCTCCCTTCCCATGTCTCTCTCTATTCTCTATCTCTTATGACTGGTCTCTTTGTCCCTCTACCCATGAATGTGTCTCTCCTCTTCCCCATAGCTGTCTCTTTTCCTCCTCTCCCCATCTGTGTTCTCGCCTCTATCTCCCGTCTGTGTTCAATCCTCTCTCACCCCCCCATTAGTGTTTTCTCCTCTCTCTCTCCCCCCATTAGTGTTCTCTCCTCTCTCTCTCCCCCCATTAGTGTTCTCTCCTCTCTCTCTCCCCCCATTAGTGTTCTCTCCTCTCTCCCCCCAGTAATGTATCATGGTTTTGTGCTGCGCTAGGCCTTTCTCACAATGCATACCCACGACATGCCCCATAACCCCATTTACATGCCCCCATCACCCCATTACATACACATTGCCAATATTATTTGCCATTAATAAGCCCCAGCCAATTTGCCAAATAATATGCCAGTATTTGCCCAATAATATGCCAGTAGTATTTGCCATTTTATATGCCCCTGCCAATTTGCCCAATATTATGCCAGTAATATTTGCCATTTAATACGCCCCTGACAATTTGCCCAATAACATGCCAGTATTTGCCATTTAATATGCCCCTGACAATTTGCCCAGTACTATGCCAGTATTATTTGCCATTTAATATGCCATAGCCAGTTAGCCCAATATTATGCCAGTATTATTTGCCATTAATATTCCCCAGCCAATTTGCCCAATACTATGCCAGTATTATTTGCCATTAATAAGCCCCTGCCAATTTTCCCAATAATATGCCAGTATTATTTGCCATTTAATATGCCTCTGACAATTTTACCCAATAATATGCCAGTGTTATTTGTCATTTAATATGCCCCTGCCAATTTGCCCAATTATATGCCAGTATGATTTGCCATTTAATATGCCCCTGCCAATTTGCCCAATATTATGCTAGTATTATTTCCCATTAACAATCCCCAGCCAATTTGCCCAATAATATGCCAGTATTATATGCCATTAATATGCCCCGGCCAGTTTGCCCAATAATATGCCAGTATTATATGCCATTAATAAGTCCCTGCCAATTTGCCCAATAATTTAACAGTATTTGCCATAAATATGCCCCAGCACTTACCTTTTTTCTCAGGCGGCTAGTGGCAGGCAGCATGGTCTCCTCCATGCTGCCTGTTCGGCTCCCTCTGCCGGCAAGCACGGTTTTTTTTTTACCTCCACACCAGCACCGGCTCTGCTCGGGCAATAGCCCCCTTGCCCCCCCACACATTGGATCCGCCACTGTAAACAGGTTGAGTTAAGTGTAAAAACAATGGTTCTTTAAACCTCTTTTTTGGAATTTTCTCCATAAACCATTGCACCTGACTGTGTAATAGTCATGTGGCTGTTTCTGAAAACCAATATTTTATTTTGTAATTGCTGCCTTTCATTTATTGGAGAGCTGTGAAATATGTTGCAGTGTTATCAGTCCTAAAATTAACATTTGACCTGATTCTGCACATATTCCAGTGTGTGAGGTAGAAATCAAGATGTAAAGGAGACAAGCTTGGGTTTCAGTTAATGTGCAGTACAGAAGAATGTCCAAGGCAGGTTGATGTCCAGTAGTTACAGCCGAGGTTCCATCTTACAGAGAAACCCCTCATTCTTGGCAACAGTGTTTTTCTTTCTAAATTATTTTCCCTGTGCAAATTTCCACACATGGTCCTTGTCAAATATTTGCATGAAGGCTTTTGTGAAACACTTCTGCCATTTGTCATGTATTTGTTTGTCTTTAGGAATGCACTGGTGTTTTTCAGGGAATGACATCTTCTTTCCATAGGGCTGCCGGCTGGAAATAGCACACGTTACGGTGACGGACACTTATTTTCCGCTACCACACATGCTCATTTTGTCATTCAGCAGTCACTCGCCTTGCAACCTGTGTATTGTCATGTAAACGCGCTCTAGGTATATTTTACTTAATGCTCTGTTTGTTTTAAGATCTGGAAGGTTGGTTTATTCTATGCTTAAGCTGAGAATGATATTCAGATCCATAATTAACATTAGACCCAAAATGATATTAGCAGCATTAACCAAGCAGAGTATCCCAGCGTACATAGATATAAGACGATAGATATGATTTGAACTCTACATATGACTAACGTGTCTCTCACTGTGTACATACAATATATATAAACCTCTTCAGGACAATGTTTTTCTTTGTTTTGATGTCCATTCTGGACAATAGCTATTTTGTTACTTTAGAGATGCTGCATTTAAATAAAAGTGAACGCTTGCTTCTTAAATGATTTTTATTATATACTGTTTTTTTAAGAACAAATACGGCTTTCTATTTCTTTAAGACTTAACCCTGTGTGTACTGAGAGGGAGGATGGATTTTGACAATCAATGTTCACACAATACTTATTTAATATATTTCTGGCATTTAATGCATGTGATCAATGTGATTGATTTTTACATATATCACATCATTAAATGCAAAAAAAAAAAATGGTTTTATCCTGGTCTGCCTAATTGTTAAGGCAACCTTAAGATCAACTCACCACATCCATCTCCCCAAATTTGTGAGAGAATGGCAATGGATTTTGATTAGCCCCGAGCTGAATCACAATCTTCACTGCAGTAGCTGAGACAGCCAGTTTCAACTATTCCATGCTAAGACAGCCCCTCTTCTGGGTGTTTCAGACTTGCCTCCATCATGGTAGCCTGAAACGCCGCTCACCCGATTTGCATAGGGTGAGGGGGCGTGATTGACAGGTCATTGATAATTGTCACTGGCCTGTCACTTTAAAACTTCCCACGCTCCCAGCAGCCATTTTGTATTTTTTATTTCCTGGATAGCCTTCACTTTTGAAGCTTCCAGGACATCCAAAAAAAAAAAGCAATTTGAGATGAAAATGCAATGATTGCGCCATTTTAAATGCAGTCTGTTCATGTATAGCATTGTCATGAAAAAGTTAATTTATTATTATTTACGGAGTTTGGGATACAGAGTAAATTAATATATTGATTTTTTTTAACTCTATTTCTTAACCATGTATGGGGTGTAAATTATACCCCCATCATTGTTGGGCGATATTATTTTTAATAGGCCAGGACCACATGGCAAGTCCCTAGTTTTCGTTTGTGAATTGTTCCCCACGCTGATATGATATAGATTGATTCTTTCCTAATAAACATGTCTTGAATTGGAAGCAAATCTGGAGGGTCTCTATTCCTTTTTGTGCACTGGATTACTGCCGTACAATAACTTGTTATAATTGGAGTTACTAATAATCAATATGTGTTTGTCACACTGTTTTGTATTCTGCAATAAACACTGCTGCTTATTCAAATCCATCAGCTCTCTCTCACTCTCTCTCTAGTTATTCTTCCATGGGTTATAGAATAGAAAAAAATATATATTATACAAACCACTGAGATTGTTGGTCATAGTATTTCTTAATAGGATATAGGTGTGAGCCACTAATACTCTATAAATGACATCATTTGAAAGGATGTGTATTAACTGCTAATAATTTTTAAACCCAATGAGTCACCAGTTGGATTAGTAGGAGCAAACAACATCTCCGGGTAGTAAATTCAATTGATAAAGCAAACAAAAAGCAGAGACATATGTTTTGCCAACAAAGCAGAGATAATACTCTCCCAGAGTCACATCCAAACAAGGACTTAAAAAAATACTCATGTTAAAAAAGATCTTGATTACACTATAAAGCCAAAATATGAGTTCCCTGGCAATTTAGTAATATAGAAAGAGCCTAAATAATGCTTCTTACGGATGCTTGTTCACTGGGCATGTGATAACCTTGTAGCTCAACACTTACATACTGACATTCATTTAGGAATTTTGCAGTTAACACTAACTGATGCTAATTTAGTGTACCTGTACTATTCTCCTACTGTAAAATTAGGAGGATGGAAGTACTGTGGTTCAGATGAAGAACCCTAATAGTGGACAGCCCTTGCCAGATACCAAAAATACTGGCATGAGCGTCTGGATGGTAGTTGGATGGACACAGGTACCTGCACTGGAAAAGTCGAGTAACGGTCCGAGTATAATATAGCAAGCCAGGTCAGGAGAACAGAAAACAAGATGGTTGAGGAGGATAGCCAGGCCAGGGAATCCAAAATCAAGCCAGGTCGGGAGTCCAGAAGGTGGGGAAGTCCAAGGTACAAACAGGGTCAAAGCTTACCCAATACTCAAGCAATTTTGAATAAAGCACGCTTCTGATTTAAAAGACTGCAGCCCCGCCCCTGTGCTAGCCAACAGAGATTAACCTAGTAGGCCTGCTCTTCATCTACTTTAATATGTGGAAATAGTTTTGGAGGTGTGCAGGTGATTTAACAAAGTATACTTTTAAATTATACATTTTTATATAAAGTCATAGCCTTTAAAACTTTAGAGCATATTATTCACATGTATTACTTTGTATAAAAACTCACCATGTATGGTTTAATAAATTAAGCATATCTGGAAGTCGAAATAATCACAAATGTTTCTTATTTACAAAAACAACTAGTACAAACATGTATATGTACATCCAAAGCATTATTCTTTTTATTGATGATCATTCTATAATTTAATTTTAGGAAATGTATTGTCATTCTATTTCATTTAACGGTTTGTTTTTTTATCAAAGAATAACATGTATACTGAAAAATGTCTGTAATTATTATAAGGGCTATTCCATATTGTCATTCTGTAGTGGTTATTATTCTCTATGTCGGTGATGATTTATTTTATATTTAAATATAGATACATGCAGCACAAACAAATAGGGAGTAATACATTGAGTAGCAGCTATGTATCAGTTTTCCATTAAAGTAATATCATTTATTAGATTTTTTTTATGGTAAACTTAGACCTTTCATCTCCCATTATTATTATGTCTGTGCGATTATTTTTTAAATCTCTATTAAAGAACCACTAAACTTTTAAAAATAACTCTTGCATATACAAAGCAGCTTTTTTTAAATCATAATCTCTAACATCCATGTAGCATGAGAAGAACCTGACATTTTCTTAATATTCAAAGGGCACATTAGAAGTGAAAAAAAAAAAACTCTTAATAATATTGAAGAATTATACTGAAACAAAACAACTCTTTTTATAAGATAAAATATTTACTTCCTCTCACTTAAAGAAGTATGGAGGCTCATAAAATATAGATGTTTATATCCCCACTCCCTCATATAAATGACAGATAAGAACCGAATTAAAATATTGAGCTTGGTGACACCTTTTATTCTGTAATGTTTTACATTTTGTGTGTACATGCAAATGCTATGTTTTTAATGTTGTGATATTTTGAAGTAATAAAAATAAATTCTACATTAACATTAAAAAAATACTTTACTCAAAATAATGACTTACATCTAAGAGCAACAAATAACTGTGATGGAAGAGCATAAACATTACATTATATGGGAAGAAATGATACTGTGTACTGACAAGAGGAAGTGTAAACTAGACATGTGCAAAACTAAAATTTTCGTTTCGTTTTCGTCCATTCGGACGAAAATGTTATTTATTTCGTCTAAAACGAATTTCGTTCATTAGTGCATTCGTTTCAGACGAAATTCGTTCATTATTTTCGTTTCGTTAATTTTTTTCGTTCGTTTTATAGAATACAATGTAATACTATTGGCTTTCTATAAACCGAACGAGAGCCCCATTCATAAGAAATTCTTATGAATGGGGCTCTCGTTCGGTTCATAGAAAGGCAATAGTATTACTTGTATTCTATAAGCCGAAAGTCTATAAACCGAACGACTTTCGGTTTATAGACTTTCGGCTTATGGAATACATGTAATCCTATTGCTATTCTATAAACCGAACGACTTTCGGTTTATAGAATAGCCATAGGTTTACATGTATTACATAAGCCGAAAGTCTATAAACCGAAAGTCGTTCGGTTTATAGGCTGTCGGCATTTAACTGATAAGAGACAGAGTCTCCATTCATAAAATTATGAATGGAGACTTTGTCTCCGTGTAGTAAAATGCCGACAGCCTATAAACCGAACGTTCGGTTTATAGGCTGTGGGCATTTTACTACACGGAGACAAAGTCTCCATTCATAATTTTATGAATGGAGACTCTGTCTCCGTGTAGTAAAATGCCGACAGCCTATAAACCGAACGTTCGGTTTATAGGCTGTCGGCTTATGGAATACATGTATTCCTATTGCTATAGGAATACATGTATTCCATAAGCCGACAGCCTATAAACCGAACGTTCGGTTTATAGGCTGTCGGCATTTTACTACACGGAGACAGAGTCTCCATTCATAAAATTATGAATGGAGACTTTGTCTCCGTGTAGTAAAATGCCGACAGCCTATAAACCGAACGTTCGGTTTATAGGCTGTCGGCTTATGGAATACATGTATTCCTATTGCTATTCTATAAACCGAACGACTTTCGGTTTATAGAATAGCCATAGGATTACATGTATTATATAAGCCGAAAGTCTATAAACCGAAAGTCGTTCGGTTTATAGGCTGTCGGCATTTAACTATACAGAGACAGAGTCTCCATTCATAAAATTATGAATGGAGACTTTGTCTCCGTGTAGTAAAATGCCGACAGCCTATAAACCGAACGTTCGGTTTATAGGCTGTGGGCATTTTACTACACGGAGACAAAGTCTCCATTCATAATTTTATGAATGGAGACTCTGTCTCCGTGTAGTAAAATGCCGACAGCCTATAAACCGAACGTTCGGTTTATAGGCTGTCGGCTTATGGAATACATGTATTCCTATTGCTATTCTATAAACCGAAAGTCGTTCGGTTTATAGAATAGCAATAGGAATACATGTATTCCATAAGCCGACAGCCTATAAACCGAACGTTCGGTTTATAGGCTGTCGGCATTTTACTACACGGAGACAGAGTCTCCATTCATAAAATTATGAATGGAGACTTTGTCTCCGTGTAGTAAAATGCCGACAGCCTATAAACCGAACGTTCGGTTTATAGGCTGTCGGCTTATGGAATACATGTATATAATAAATAATATGTTATAATGTATATAATAAATAATAAAATTATGAATGGAGACTTTGTCTCCGTGTAGTAAAATGCCGAAAGCCTATAAACCGAACGATCCGTTTATAGACTTTCGGCTTATATAATACATGTAATCCTATGGCTATTCTATAAACCGAACGTTCGGTTTATAGAATAGCAATAGGAATACATGTATTCCATAAGCCGACAGCCTATAAACCGAACGTTCGGTTTATAGGCTGTGGGCATTTTACTACACGGAGACAAAGTCTCCATTCATAATTTTATGAATGGAGACTCTGTCTCCGTATAGTTAAATGCCGGCTTTTAACTATACGGAGACAAAGTCTCCATTTATAATTTTATGAATGGAGACTCTGTCTCCGTATAGTTAAATGCCGGTGTTCTGACAAATTTCTGGAGCAAATTCTCCTGCGCAATCGCAGGAGAATTTGCTCACTGCGCATGCGCATAAAGTTACAGCTGATAACTCAGCTGTAACTTTGTGACCACCGCGCATGCGCCAGCTGCGCAACCCACCTCCCGCCCCCTCACACCCCCTGCACACCCCTTCTTACCAGATCATCAACCACAGCGATACACAGCGCATGCGCACGCCTATCCAGCCGTTTGGGAATGTGCGCGTCCGTTGTTGTGTTCTTAAGGTGGTAAGTAACATGGGGCGTCGGGACATAAGGGGGCAAGCATCCTGGTGAGGGCTGCCTCATCTTGATGGGATTTGTGATCCTCCTGCTGCATCAATAATACAGCAGGAGGATCACAAATCCCATCAAGATGAGGCAGCCCTCACCAGGATGCTTGCCCCCTTATGTCCCGACGCCCCGTGTTACTTACCACCTTAAGAACACAACAACGGACGCGCGCATTCCCAAACGGCTGGATAGGCGTGCGCATGCGCTGTGTATCGCTGTGGTCGATGATCTGGTAAGAAGGGGTGTGCGGCGGGTGTGAGGGGGCGGGAGGTGGGTTGCGCAGCTGTCTCATGCACGGTGGTCACAAAGTTACAGCTGAGTTATCAGCTGTAACTTTATGCGCATGCGCAGTGAGCAAATTCTCCTGCGATTGCGCAGGAGAATTTGCTCCAGAAATTTGTCAGAACACCGGCTTTTAACTATACGGAGACAAAGTCTCCATTTATAATTTTATGAATGGAGACTCTGTCTCCGTATAGTTAAATGCCCACAGCCTATAAACCGAACGTTCGGTTTATAGGCTGTCGGCTTTTAACTATACGTTTGTCTCCATTCATAAATTTATGAATGGAGACTCTGTCTCCGTATAGTTAAATGCTATTGTATTCTATAAACCGACTCTATTTCGGCTTATAGAATGCAATAGTACTACGAATGGACGAATGAACGAATGATTTTCCTTTATTAACTATTCGTTCATTCGATTTAGTTAGCTTAGCATTTTCGTTCTTCGTTTTTCGGGCGAATGGACGAAAATGCAATTTTCGGACGAAAATGCATTCGTCCGAAAACGAATGCACATGTCTAGTATATATTCACATGTAAATTGCTTTTTTAATAAAAAATTATGATATAAATAAAATCTTGTTTTTATTTCCTTTTATGTGACAAAGCTGCCTCTCTCTTTCCCTTGCCCCCAGATTTGTCGCTCTCCCCCCCTTAGTGTTGTCTCTCTCTCACCCTCCCTTTGGCTCCCCCCTCGCTCCCCTTGTGTCTGTCTCTTCCCCCCTTCCCTCCCCTTGTTTCTCTCTGCCCCCCCCCCTTGTTATTCTGTCCCCCCCTCACCTGTTTCTTGCTCCCTGGTGGCTAGTGGGGGCAGCCGGGGGATGTATGCACTATACATAATAGACGGAAGTGTCGGGAAGCATGGAGGTTGTCTGCACGATTCGTGCAGACATCCCCCAGCTGCCCGATTCTCCCTGGTGGCTAGCGAGGCAGCGGTGGATGTCTGCGCGATGAGCGAGACCTCCCCTGCTGCCGCCCGGAACGACAGCCAGGACTTTTATGAGGAAGCCGGAAGTACCCAGCTTCATCATAGAAGTCCCGGCGGTCATGCCGGGCGGCAGCAGGAGAGGTCTCGCTCATCGCGCAGACATCCTCCGCTCCCTCGCTAGCCACCAGGGAGAATCGGGCAGCTGGGGGATGTCTGCACGAATCGTGCAGACAACCTCCATGCTGCCCGACACTTCCGTCTATTATGTATAGTGCATACATCCCCCGGCTGCCCCCACTAGCCACCAGGGAGCAAGAAACAGGTGAGGGGGGGACAGAATAACAAGGGGGGGGGGGGGCAGAGAGAAACAAGGGGAGGGAAGGGGGGAAGAGACAGACACAAGGGGAGCGAGGGGGGAGCCAAAGGGAGGGTGAGAGAGAGACAACACTAAGGGGGGGAGAGCGACAAATCTGGGGGCAAGGGAAAGAGAGGGGCAGCATTGTCACATAAAAGGAAATAAAAACAAGATTTTTTTATATCATAATTTTTTATTTAAAAAGCAATTTACATGTGAATATATACTAGACATGTGCATTCGTTTTCGGACGAATGCATTTTCGTCCGAAAATTGCATTTTCGTCCATTCGCCCGAAAAACGAAGAACGAAAATGCTAAGCTAACTAAAGCCGGATGAACGAATGGTTAATAAAGGAAAATCATTCGTTCATTCGTCCATTCGTAGTACTATTGCATTCTATAAGCCGAAATAGAGTCGGTTTATAGAATACAATAGCATTTAACTATACGGAGACAGAGTCTCCATTCATAAAATTATGAATGGAGACTTTGTCTCCGTATAGTTAAATGCCCACAGCCTATAAACCGAACGTTCGGTTTATAGGCTGTGGGCATTTAACTATACGGAGACAGAGTCTCCATTCATAAAATTATAAATGGAGACTTTGTCTCCGTATAGTTAAAAGCCGGCATTTAACTATACAGAGACAGAGTCTCCATTCATAAAATTATGAATGGAGACTTTGTCTCCGTGTAGTAAAATGCCCACAGCCTATAAACCGAACGTTCGGTTTATAGGCTGTCGGCTTATGGAATACATGTATTCCTATTGCTATTCTATAAACCGAACTTTCGGTTTATAGAATAGCCATAGGATTACATGTATTACATAAGCCGAAAGTCTATAAACCGATCGTTCGGTTTATAGACTTTCGGCATTTTACTACACGGAGACAAAGTCTCCATTCATAATTTTATGAATGGAGACTCTGTCTCTGTATAGTTAAATGCCGACAGCCTATAAACCGAACGACTTTCGGTTTATAGACTTTCGGCTTATGTACTACATGTAATCCTATGGCTATTCTATAAACCGAAAGTCGTTCGGTTTATAGTTTAGCATTAGCATTACATGTATTCTATAAACCGAACGTCGTTCGTTTTAAAGACTTTCGGCTTATAGAATACTATTGGCTTTCTATAAACCGAACTAGAGTCGAGTCCCCATTCATAAGAAATTCTTATGAATGAGGAGGGACTCTAGTTAGGTTTATAGAATGCCAATAGTATTCTATAAGCCGAAAGTCTTTAAAACGAACGACGTTCGGTTTATAGAATGCATGTAATGCTATTGCTGTTCTATAAGCCGAATGTCTTTCGGCTTATAGAACAGCAATAGCATTACATGTATTCTATAAACCGAACGTCGTTTGTTTTAAAGACTTTCGGCTTATAGAATACATGCTGCTATTGGCTTTCTATAAACCGAAAGAGTCCCCATTCATACGAATAGGTCAATTGACCTATTCGTATGAATGGGAACTCAATTTCGGTTTATAGGAAGCTAATAGCATTACATGCATTCCATAAACCGAAAGTCATTCATGTCGGTTTATGGAATGTAGTACAATGCTATTGGTATTGTAAACCGACTCTATTTCGGTTTAGAATGCCAATAGCACGAATGGACGAATGGACGAATGAACGAATGATTTTCGTTTATTAACCATTCGTTCATTCGGATTTTGTTAGTTAAAATTTTCGTTATTCGTTTTTCGGACGAATGGACGAAAATGCTATTTTCGTCCGAAAATGCATTCGTCCGAAAACGAATGCACATGTCTAGTGTAAACCGTACTCATAAAACAATATTGGAGGCAGGAGTGCTATTGATAGGTAATGTAAAAATATTTCCAATTGCTAATCCATTAAATATCCAGGAAATATAATCAATTTTATTTACAAAAATAAAATAAATTTAAAGACTTGTTTGCTGACAAATCCCAACACATGTAGGCTGTTTGTGTTTTATATAACACTCTACAGATACACAAAATCTCTAGCTCTATAAAATAAATTCAAACTTCTCCTAAATGTTTATACAACTTATAAAAGCTACAAACACTTGTCAGAATATGGCTTAAGCTGCACCTCAACAAAATAAAAGCATTGCTAAATTATTATTTATTAATCACCCTTTGAAAAAGTAAACAATGAAAACAATTGGAAACACCATTATGATGGTTTCGTCACCAATGTAAACTTAGACCTGTTTATTTAGTAAAACTGAAGTGAAACGTTTCCAGAGCTGTGGGGGCTGATGAATCAAATTCTAAATGTGAAAATAGCAGAGATTCATAGGGAGGCATGGAATTAATGGAAATACAGTAGAGATGTGTGTGAGCAGCATTTTGTGGATCCATTCTAATAACTCCGGGGCATAGATTGCCATGAATGGAAGTCATCGGGAGACTGCTGGGTCACTTGGCTGTTTTTGAAAATCGGCGTCTCTCTGTTCATCCTGGTGAGAGACCTGTTCCAAGAAACTCATCTCCTGCAGAAGTACGTCTTAATATCCTGTAAACGTGCTTGACAGATAACTGCCTTTGGAAGTAATGTAAAAGGGGGATCCATAAAAACATGGTCGTAATTCACTTTCTTGGTTTCATTCCCTGTTTCCTGATATGATGTCATTTTGTTATCTCATATTTTTTGATTAATACTTAAACAGTTCCTCGTCGTTAATGATGGCAATGATCAAGCACATTGTGCTGGTACATCTAATCTATGCAATGAATTTTTTATTACACACTCGTAGATATTAAAATTAGCAAATTGTATATGTTTTTTTTTTTTAGTTTTCATTGAATAAGGTAACAAGAGGGCAATTGGTGTTCTGGCTTATGCTTCATTGAACCAACTTTGGAGACTCCCATAAATTGGTATCTTTTGTAGTACAGTCTAAAGATGATGAGATTAGAAAATTAGTGGACTTGTAAGGTTTCTCTAACTTTAAGGAGTAGAGTTTTTATGGAGCCGGGAAGAAGGGTATAATAGAACACAGTGACCTTTCTAGATTTAGAAATGAATCTATCGAGTCTGATGTTCCCTGATATCATACTGAAAAACTGTAAACTTGTTTTCTCACTCCAACAAGTTAAAGCACCAAAGAATTTCGGGACCCGTCAATATATACTCTTGGCGGTCATTAGCACCAGTAAAAATCCCGCTTTGTGCTACTGTTTCCGAGTGCACCAGCTTCATATATAACCCCCATTGTGTAAATAAAGCTTTAGAGATCACAAACAGAAGAATGGATTTCAAAATCGACTGGACTATTACATCTCATTACCATTTATTTAGATAGTGCCACCAATTTACACAATATTTATTTATGAGTTGCAACTAATTCAGTTGGATAAACTGAAAAAGGCACAAGGTAGATGTCGGACATTAAAGTAGTTAATGTACATGTGAGACCAGTGTGATGTAATTTTTACCCTAAAAATATAATTTGTTCCATGTGTTTGTCCATGTACATTTGCTCTCAGTCCTGCTTAATATAATATAAAAATAATATATATATATTTTAAATTAGGCATTGGGCATAACAGAAAAACATTAATAGTACACATCCAATATATTCAAAACAAATATTGATATAAATATCATTCATGTAATACACATCAAATGTACTTACAGAACAAAGAAAAGGATCAAGAAAACATGCACAGATTGCTGGAGAAAGAAGATAAAGGCCCAAAAATCTGGACCCCATCATCCCATGTTTGGTAGGTTATTTAAAAAGTGCCCATCAGGGGACAATGTATAGTCTGCTTAATGGACAATCTGAAAATTCAAGATTCAAGGTGAGGTGGAGCTAGAAATAGACAGATTTTGAGAAATTATGCTGACTCAATCCAATCAGATCTTAATTTGGGTCCTACCAAAATAATAATGCAAATTGTAATCCCAGATTTCCCGGCCTATAATGGAGAACTGGCAACAGATACAAAACAGAGAGCACGCTTAACGTTTTTTTCACTTTGTTGTGCTTTTCCAAATTCTGCTTTTAACAGCTTCCTGGTACTTTAAAGAATGTTTCTGATAAAGGTTCTATAAATTTTACTTTAATAAATAGCCAGCACATAAAGTGAAAAAATGTGGATTTATTTTTCTGCAGGCAACGTTTCAACTCCTAAGGTGGAGTTCTCTTCAAGACTTGAATAGTGATGCTATTGGTGTGTTCGCCTACGTATAAAGCTGACTCCTGACAAATTTCAGAAGACTGCACCGCCTCCTCCAGAAAAGTACGTAAGGGTTTTGCCGATGCTCAGTGTGCCATGGTGACCAATATCTAAAAAATCAGGTGCTTGAAAGTGTGGTTGGTCCCTCTCCCGCATGACAAAGTGTCAGAAGTTATAAAAAGGCGCAGTTACCAATATACATAACAAAAGGCAATTGGGCTGGGAGTTTTTATACATAATCACCAATATGTTCAGTAAAACTATGAGTTATGTTAGATTGCAATGGTCAAGCTGCTCCTGTAGTGGTCATATGACCCATGCTTTCCTGTAAACATTCTCCCATTAATATTCGTCTAAACCTGGAAGACCAAGGCAAAGTGTCCTATCCTAAAAGCCATTACATTACATATATTACAATAGTCAACAGTGAATAAATAATAAACACTTTCCACTTGGAAACATGTCTCCTAGACCACCAAGAACTTAAAAACTATTAGCCCAACTACATTTCTGCACTAGATGAGTATAAAAAGTACATGTCAGAAAAGTCAGAGATGAAAAAGTGATCCATTGGAAGTCAGACAGTCTGGAGCAAGATGACCTCAACAGATATCTACTAGAATAAAGAATCCAAAAAAGTATTATTTAAACCAATTGTCTTTGCATATTTAGTCTAATGATGCCTTTAGCTCAGTCCTGCTGCAATGCTGGATCACTACCAATACCCTATCAGCTATGTGGATAAATAACCCAAACTAAACAAGCATGCTGCTGAATGAATAAGGAACAACTGAGGGGCAAGATCCAATATTAGAGAAAATACACCTGTAAGAGTGACTACTTTGGGAGCGATTTACTAAAAGGTGAACATTTCATCTCACCAATTTAGCAATACTTGGTGGAGGGTCAAACCTAGTGAGTCTAGTTCCCCTTGTGATCTTTAACTGTAATAATATCATCTGCATTTTATAATGACATAAGTAAACTAATGATCCAAAAGACTGGAAAATTCAACTTGCAAGCTAATAAAACACAACAGAGATTTTACAGGTCCAGCACTACATGCTTTCAGTCTGAACAATTCTACTTTAAATGTGTATGATCTTGTTTTTAAGGTCACTAAACAAACAATATATACCAAAGTAGCCATCTTTTTATAGTATTAATTGCATAGTTTAGGCCTTAGGATATATGATTTCATTGTTCCCCTGTTGCATATGTAGTCGAGGCACTGTTGTTTACTAACCTTGAGGTTCGGACTCCCAGGTGCGCGGGCTAAGTTCACCAACGTGGCATGAGTCCTCAGGGGTTTTGCACCTAAAAAATACCAAATTTATGCAGTTTGTACTTAGCCTTCACACTAGTGTGATCTTTTTGAGCAGTTCAAATGTTTCAGTACCTTCTTTGATCCAGTTTAAGTCCCGACATGCTTGTTCTCTCTAAATATCCTTGGCTCCGTTTACTATTCCTGTATTTCACTTTGCTTGACTGAATATTACTCCTACGCCTAGCTTTCAGTTGGTGTATTCTACCTTGATTACCAGACCTTCTGTTCTCCTTCTCCACATTTTCTGAAACAGTAGTTTCCCTGCTCTTCTGTCCTTCTCCAGGGATATCTGTGTTTGCAAAGAGGGGCAACTGGCTAGGGATGAATAACTATCTAATGGTGAGTAAAATTGGTAGTTTAAATCCCAAGAAAAAGACATTGGAATCAAAACAGACTTTTTTTTAAAACCCCTTTGGGTTTTTCACATATTACCAAGTGTGGAATATGGTTTTCTATACATTATTCATAAGTGCAAAAGCACAGGAGCCTCAGGAGGATCTGTTAGACCTAAGTCATCTTCTCGCTAAATAAAGGAAAACTAAAAAAAGATGTAAAAAATGAACAGTGGACCTTATTTCTTATAATGCCACACTGTGGAAGGTACAGGTATTTTATATTTTTTCTATGAAGGTTATATGATTTGGTTTGTTTTAATAAACAGGTTTACCCAGTTTTTTGAACGTTAGTTTAATCCCATATTACATAGATTTTGTTTTTATCCTAAAATCTAACTGTACTCATACATGAACAATTACGTATCGCAGACCCGCTACATCACTGACATATTTTTAACAAGGGGCAAGATCCCTGGCCTTGTTATATTCTTTTGAATCTTTAATTAGTTTACGCCTGGAGAAGATCGTACATGAAAACCAAAAACATATGCTTGCTTTCCACAACACACACATTGCACAGTATGAGTCCTGTGGGATTGCATATATATGTGGTGTTAATTTATCTGGCTCCAGTCACACTGAGATTAGAGGACACATCGTGGGGCACAAAGGGGGTGGGGGCTGTATGTTAAGAGGAATTAGCAGACTTTACTTAATGTAAGTGAAAGCAGATTCATTAAAACAAGCTGTATCAAAGAGCCAGACAGGGCAAATATTTGTCAGAATGTAGTTTAACCCTTTATCTGACATAAGAGCTACATGCTATAAATTCAAATAACATACTGTGAAACTGCTCTAAGAAAATATTCTACTAAAATATTGGGATTATATTTCTATGTCAGAAGCGATCCGGCCCAAACAAGATTTGGCCATTTTACTTGGTTAATCTCAGAGGATTACAACTCCTGTATCAAAGGATGGCTCACTAGGATCAAAGGTATGTGGGAATAGCAACTATTGATGTGTAACTATTCAGAACAATTCTTCATTCTTGACTTTCAAGTAACTGTCAACCTAAATATTGCTTATACTGTGAATTTAATATTATCTACAAAATTGCATTCAAATGCATAAACTAAAGTTGATTCAATATGTGAGATATCTGCAATTCGGCTACCCAATATGGGCAATTTTGTCACAAAATCAGAAATGTCTGCCTATTTCGGGATGGATTTTTGTTTATTTCTATAATAATATCTGAAGAGGTGCTCCCAAAATGTCCCCGAACTAAGTCAAGCTTCTCTCAATAGAAGTCTTTGGAACGAAATCCCCAAATTACGATAGGATTTGACTTGCAAACCATAGTATTTTCACTATGACATTAAAGGGCAGCCACTTGTTTGCTGAGTGCTGTGTGAGCCCTGTGAATTGATAGGGAAGAGTTTTCTACTTGGGATAGAAAGAGTTCAGATCTCATGCAGACTTACATGAATACTTTGGGGTGATTCTAGAACATTCGTTAAGTTTACAGATGATGAATATCAGCAACATCATCTAATCTCTTTTCTAAAATAGCAGTGTTGTTGCCCAATTCCACTATGTATTTGCAAAATGTCACAAGAGGCAGAGTGGAAACTTTTAAACATAGATTGTATTTGTTCCAAATGCTGTATATTTTCCTCCTAAGCCCAGAGATGATGAAGAAGAAGCACACCTAATTGACACCTCCCATCCTATTGAACACAAAACCAAGACCAAAGTGGGGCTAAAAAAAAGTCCACAACAAGAGTATGGGAAATAATGGACTGGTCTGTAGTGCCACATTCCTCAAATTTAAAAGCTCAAGAGTTTAATGAGTTTTAGGAATCAGGTCAGAGATATAATTAATTCTAGGTGCTTTAAACCACAATATCTTTACCACTGCTGTGAATCAGCCTTATTACCCACTCCAAAGTATATCAAAGTGTGGGGCCCTTGATGAGTTGAGGGTCACATTCCTTTTCAGACTGGCAGGTGAAGTATAGGACTTTATAGGTGGACACTTATGGGTATCACAGAAGTGAGTTGTCAGGTCCTCTTTTGTTTAAAATAAAGGATTGAATACATAGGGATCTATTCATGTAGCACCAAAATGCTGCTTAATTGCAATTAAGATATTCAGTATATAGGTCAATTCATGTGCATTATCCCCAACTTGAGTCAATTTAGTTGTCGATAAATGCAGGTTTTCTTTAGCCTGCACGAGCAGGCTAAAGAAAAGCAGAGAGACAGCTTCGGACAAAGTAGAGGGACCTCAATCTGGGTCCAGCTTAATAACATTGTAGGCCCTGGGCAAAGCAATTCACTTCAAAATATTTGAATAATTAAAGAAATGTATCCCCCTATGAATTGTGCAGTATGGGAACAGTATAGCAGACAAAGGCACCCATCTGATCAATACATATGTACATGTAATGCACAAACAGGAGTACAGTTGACCTTTCATAGTGCAGGGCGGTGTTCATTATACATGGAACCTTGAAGAAAATGCCCACTATACTAGAAAGCCTTTAAACATAGTTCCTGGTAGAAGTGAACCACTCATGGACAGCTGTTTTGTCCTTAATGGGATCTCACCAGCATGAGATTGGTTACCGGCTTACTGCTTGAGGCTTGGTACAGTACGAGAAACACACACAACATAACTTATGTTAAAGGTCATTGAAAAACCCCTCTGCTTAAAATTAAGGGGGTAACTAAGGCATTTTTAATCACTAATCTACACATCAGACAAAATGGAAAAGGCAATGTCCCTAGATGGAGGGAATAAAGAAGAAGGAGGGCTGGACTAATTGTAATAATAAGAGTCCCTAAAGGAAATGCTGGACTTTATTAGTAATGACAACCATATGGGAGCCCAAAAAGAGGGTATGCGGTGGCTAAAATCTTTATTTGACTGTAAAAGTCAATGTTTCTGTCTCTAGAATGAAGCCTTGATCAAGATACACCATAATTTACAAGCAACTGTGATATTTATACCAACAACTCTCCCACTCACCTAATTACAACACACACCCCACTGCTGCCCCATATAAACAACATGGGCAACATAAATTAATAAAATATTTGTGGATATACATCTAAACTCATATTTGCAACACATAGTTACATTACATACAATAATGTATATACAATGGCAAGATGAAGAACATGGGAAACAATTGTACAGCAACAAAACAATTATAATCAGCTCTAGAAATTATTTGAAAGAAAAGTCCATGAAGGCAACGGATCCAGTACATTTCTGCCTTGCTCCGTCATCCCTCAGCCCTGTTTAAGTGGGGTGACTTCATCAATTGTGGTAAACCTGAGGGTGGACAATTGGTCCACAAATTCTAAAAAGTGTTTAGCAATATGTTTGTTACTTTTATTGTCTCTGAATGCTGTTCTAATGACCGATTAATGGCCTATAATTTGAGATCAGTCTGGCAAGGTATTCAGTGCATGATCTTAATGGTTTTTCCAGTGTAAGGGTGTGTAAAGCTATTGCCCTGTATCCAGGGCCGGCCTTAGGGGTGTGCGACCTGTGCGATCGCACAGGGCGCAAGACTCCAGGGGGCGCCTGCCCGGCCATTAAAAAAAAAAAAAAAAAGTTAGAAAAAAAAAAAGTTAAATAAAAAGCTGGTAGAGGCACTGGATGGGGGAGATCAAAAGATCCCCCCTCACCAGCCCTCTGCTCGGCACGTGCTGCTGTGTCCGGGGAGGGGCGGAGCATTAAGCATGGGGAGCCGAGCAGCACTTTCTATTGCTGTCTGTGGCTCCCTGTGAAGCAGACGCTGCTCTGCTTCACAGGGTGGGGGCGGAGCTACACCGCTGAGCCGGTTAGCTCCACCCCCTTCCTTGAACCACACTTGCAGGCAAGGGGGGGGGAAGAGAGACAACAGGAGGTGAGTTAGGGACAGAACAGGGGGAGGGGGGGAGAGAGAGGCAGAACAGGGGGAGGGGGAGAGAGAGGCAGAACAGGGGGTGAGATGCAGAACAGGGGGAGGGGGGAGAGAGAGGCAGGAGGGGTGGAGAGAGAGACAGAACAGAGGGAGAGAGAGACAGAACAGGTGGAGGGGGGATAGAGAAACAGAACAAGCGAGGGGGAAGAGAGAGAGACAGGAGGTGGGAGAGAGACAGAACAGGTGGGACGGGGGGGGGGAGACAGACATGGCAAGGAAGAGGAAAGGGACACATACATAGGGGGGTGAAAGACGGGGGGGGGCGCCATGGGGGAAGCCCGCACAGGGCGCCGTAACACTTAAGGCCGGCCCTGCCTGTATCATATAAATGTGTATAATTCATAGATTTTACTAGTTTTTGACGTAAAGTCATGCATTCTAAAGACACAGAGGCGAACATTATGCATATATCTTTCTTTTTATATATATATATATATATATATATATATATATAAATATATATATATGTATCTTGGATCAGTAATTCAAGAAACAGATCCTCTTTCTTTGTTGAGACTTAGCAATCTTCAATGTAACTGTAACGGTTACTCCCAGGCTAGCTGGAAGCTGGACAGCTAAAAAGTCCGGATCCCAGTTTAGAGAGAGAGAAGCCACTTTGTCTCGATATCCAGACGTATCCTGTAAGTGTAGATCAATCCCACTAGCTATTTTACAGCTAGGATACTCTTTCCCCACAAAACGAGTCAAGGCTGCGATTTGAAAGTCAAACAAGAACTCTTTTAATGGCACACAGGGATCGGTATTTATACTAAATCTCAGGTCCAGGGACAGCCCCCTCTGGACCTGATGGGATCCAGGGATAACATAATGCATCAACCAATGAGAGTACAGTGTATCGTTTGAATTTGATACCACCCAGCTTGGAGATAATGAACCCAACAGCTACAGTAATAGGATTATCTCCAAGCGCCCAAAACCCCCCCGTTTATTTTCCACACAGAAAACACATTAAAAGTATATAACTTTAACAGCCTCATAGATACTTCGGCACATGCCAGGAGCGGGGTGTTCGGTTGTTCGTTTGACGAACCAGAGTATTTGTAATCCATTCGGGAAAAAGATGCAATATTCCTGTATCGAAGCCAGAGATCATAACATAGTCAACAGAATCCAGGGTAAATAACAGTTTTGTAACAGTAACATCATGCACCATTAAATGGTAAAACAGCAACAGTCCAAAACGATCCAGAAATTGGCCAGTGAGGACATCCGATAATCCAACACTGATAGGCACTGGATAATCCAAATTGACTTGTCAAGCTAGAAGGAAATGTATAATAATAATAATAATAATTAAGTATGTATTAAATCATATATTATAATATATAAAGAATATTCTAGACCATCAGAAAACAATGAATAACATAAAATCATACAAATTGTATAAAGATAAACACACGTCATATATGTAACATCAAGCAAAGCACAGGTGAGTAAGGTAAAATCAATCCATAAGAACATAAACACATAGATATGGGTGGGAATAATGTTCTCCTCTGTGTCTTTGTAAATCATGAGTTTATGTCATAAACTAGTAAAATCTAGGAATTTATAAAGACACAGTCTCACATTATGCAAGTTAAAAGCAATGCAATAACATTAGAAGTAAAATGAGTACTAGGCCTAAAGTAAAATTCACAAAATGTATACTCTTGTGACCAATCAGCAGCTTTAAGGAAATCTTCAACCCAGAGACACAGCCTTGGACGCCATTGCACCCCTAGTAGAGTGAACACCACAAATAGAGACGTCAACCCCAGACTCTTGAAGCACCCATTTGACGCATCTGGCCAAGGATGTGGTAGACACCAGGGAATATGGCCTCCTAATATCCAAAAACAACACAGGGTGCGATGCTACCCGTAATTAAGTCATCTGAAGTTAGAATTGCTTAAGGCAAGACACTAGGCACAATTTGGTATTGTGTGGAAAGCATGGCTAAAGGGGGATGGGACTCTTCATCGCGGCTGCTTCCGCGCAGCCGCTTCACCGCCGACTCTGCAGCACAAGACAGATCGTCACTGGAGATTTCATCGCGGGACATTTTATCTCTAAAGGCAAGTATTTTACCGATTTTAGTTTGGTTAGAATTAGGGTTTAGGGGGATAATTTTAGTATTGGGGTTAATTTTAGTTTTAGTATTGGGGTTTAGTGTTTAGTGTTAGTGTTTAGTGTTAGGGGTTAATTTTAGTATTAGGGGTCGGGGGGTTAGTATTAGGGTTAGTATTAGGGTTAGTGTTTAGTGTTAGGGGTTAATTTTAGTATTAGGGGTCGGGAGGTTAGTATTAGGGTTAGTATTAGGGTTAGTGTTTAGTGTTAGGGGTTAATTTTAGTATTAGGGGTCTGGGGGTTAGTATTAGGGTTAGTATTAGGGTTAGTGTTTAGTGTTAGGGGTTAATTTTAGTATTAGGGGTCTGGGGGTTAGTATTAGGGTTAGTATTAGGGTTAGTGTTTAGTGTTAGGGGTTAATTTTAGTATTAGGGGTCGGGGGTTAGTATTAGGGTTAGTATTAGGGTTTAGGGGGTTGATTTTAGTATTAGGGGTCGGGGGTTAGTATAATGGTTAGTATTAGGGTTAGTGTTTAGGGTTTAGGGGGTTAATTTTAGTATTAGGGGTCGGGGGATAGTATTAGGGTTTAGGGGGTTAATTTTACTATTGGGGTTAATTTTGTGTTAGTTAATAGTGTTAGTATTGGGGTTTAGTGTTTAGTGTTACTATTGGGGGGGGGGTCATTTATTAGGGGGGTTATTTTAGTTTTACTTTTAGATTTGTAAGAGCTGACAGTTCAGCGCTGAACTGTCAGCTCTTACATAGCTGCAGCCGCGGTGAAATGGCCGAGTTATACTTCATTGCTGACAGTTCAGCGTTCTAACTGCCGCGCTGAACTGTCAGCGATGAAGATGCGGCGAACAAGTGTCCTAGACACCGGATAAAGGACAGAGGTGATAGAAGTCGTAGTCCTTCTGGTGATATCAAAAACCACACTGTCTGGGGTAAATTATCAGGAAGAAATATCTAAAGCCCTAACATCAGACATTCATTTGCAGCAGTGTGTGGTCAATTTAGCCAACAGCTGTTGTAAAGACAATTCTTTTTTAATCACCCATGATTCGAACAAAAGAAGAACGACATTCACATCCCATAAAGCTGAATACCTTGTTTTAGGGGTTCTAGCCAATCTGATACCTTTTAAAAGGCGACAAACCAAAGTCTGTTTACCCACGGGTAAAAACATTGATAACCAGCTGAAATAGTAGATCTATAGACATTTATGGTCCTATAAGCTTGACCCATTTCAAACAGAGGGGTAAGGAAACTAAGGAACAAACAGAGGTAGTGCCAGCTGAAATCATCCGGAAGGTAGACAGCATCAATCCATAGTTGGTTTGTAAAAAGTAACTTTATTAAATAAAAAAAAGAATAATAAAACCATCGAGCAGGGAGACAGGTACAAAACAGAAACGACACACGCTTGACGCGTTTCGCACCAACTGGCGCTTTGTCAAAAGCAGTCAAAAGCAGTCTGAAGTATCATGATGATTTAATAAAGTTGCTTTTTACAAACCAACTATGGATTGATGCTGAGTAGACCCCTTTTCTGTGCTACAGCACCTGGAAGTTAATCTTACTCACTCCACTGTTACTTGGGGCTTGAGCCGGGCAGAATCTGCTTGGAATTCCTAAGGAAACTAAGGATGGAATTTACAGGCGCTGATATGGGATCCAAATGTCATCCCACGCACCAACTAGCCCATGTGTTCCAGGCATGAGTGTATGACTGTCTAGTGTCCAGGGCCCAGGCTTCTGCCAGGAGTGCCAAAGTTGTATTCAAAACATCTGACAAAAACAAGGGTCCTCGGAGAGGAACCACGCTAACAGATGGAACTGACTATGCAATAAGAGAGGATGGGGGTGGCCATGTAGATTTGCTAGTAAATCTGGAAGGGACAGTAGTAGCCTAGGCACATCCACATATAGCTCCATAAGAGATGGGAATCAAGACCGAGTGTCCAACCAAGGCGTTAGATGGAACGTACCACAGCGAAGATGCCAATCCCTGGAATCGTGCAAATAACGAACATTCCAATCTGTGTCAGTGTTGATCAATCCCGGTATATGCTCGGCTTGAACAGAGATTTTGTGGGCTAAACAATATTGCCAAAACTCCATTGTCAGATGTGACAGGGCTTGAGATCACATGCCCCAGGTGATTGATATACCTGACTGCGGAAACAATGTCCATCCAAAGGAGAATGGAACAATTTTGAGACTTCCCGGCGAAGCTGCATACTGCAAAATCTCCTGTGAGCAGCTTTAGGCAATTGATGTGATGTTGAGTCTCGGAGACAATTTGCCCTCTGTGGAAGTAGAGCCACATTATGCACCCCAACCAAGAAGACTGGCATCTGATCTGTTCAGAAGCGAGGTGTTGAATCATGATGGAAGATCGATTCAAGATTTTCCTGATCTCCCTCTTGACGCAGGAAGAAGGAGGGATCCCTGTATCAAATTGATGGTAAACCCCAGAAATTCCATAATCTGGGAAGGAACATAATGGGGTTGTCCCAGTTTACCAGAAATCCCAGACTTTGGAGCAGTGAAGTGCACCATGAAGTGGAGACGTAGAGTATCCGGATTTTGGGACATGATTAGAATATTAACAAAAATAGAATACACTGCGCCTTTAACTGTGAAGGGTGTAGCAGCACAAAAACACAACCAGTGCTTCACTGCTGGTACATCAAATACACACAAAACAAATTGTAAAAATTGTGCGCTTCCCAAAACACTAAACACTACCCTTATAGGAGGCAATATTCTCCGTATATAATGTAAGGGGAAGAAAAACAAACACAAAATAAAGTAATATAGTGTAGTATATTAAGACTAATAAGTGAGAAAGCCTGAATATGGAGAAACGCGTTGTTTAAGTCTGGAACTACATGCACTTTGCAGCTGCTTGCTGTTTGCTTTTATGTAAGATTTTATATTTTTGTATTCTGCATTATTAAAGAAAGTTTTACTGAAGATAAATCTCCTTCCTCCCCTGTCCTATTCTTTATGACCTCGAGGATCATCTGATAACACCTGTGAATTCAAGACCCCTAGAGGGGCTTCCGAATACCTATGACACTGAGCAGGGTACTGCTCAGGAAGATGTGAGTGGAACCCTCATATATTATATGTCTTTTGGTCCACTTATTAGTCTTAATATACTACACTATATTACTTTATTTTGTTTTTCTTCCCCTAACATTATATTTCTTCCCCCTTACATTGGGCAGACTAGATGGACCGAATGGTTCTTATCTGCCGACACATTCTATGTTTCTATGTTTCTATATAAGGAGAATATTGCCTCCTATAAGGGTAAATAACAGTGTTTAGTGTTTTGGGAAGCGCACGATTTCACTTATTTGTTTTGTATAATTAGAATATTGTCCAGGTATATAATCAGCCGCACCCCTCTCCTCCGTAGGTGTCTGACCACCAGTTTCAGGAGTTTGGTGAAACACCATGGGGTTTATGAAAGACCTAACGGCAGGCAGGGAAACACCAAATTTGGGTCTTCCAGATGAACTGGAGATAGTCCTGATACTCTATCACAAAGGGAACAGTAAAATAAGCATCCTAAGCATCCTGAAGTTCTAGTTTGACCATCCAATAAGAAGGAGGTCTCACAGGCAGCAAATACCCTCCATCTTTAAATGCTAATAGGATATAAAAGCTTTAAATGGATTGAGATTTATGACTGGTCACATGCCACTGCCTTTCTTGGGCACTAGAAAAGATTGCTCAGGAGGGTCTAGGACACTTCATCGCCGCGTCTTCATTGCTGACAGTTCAGTGAGGCAGTTAGAATGGTGAACTGTCAGCCATGAAGAATAACGCGGCCGCTTCATCGCAGACGCGGCTATGTAAGAGCTGACCGTTCAGCGCTGAACTGTCAGCACTTACAAAGTACAAGTAAAAAGAAAATACCCCCCCAATAAATGATTCCCCCCCAAAGTGCCCCCCCAAACCCCAATACTAAAATTAACCCCCGAACCCTAATACTAACCCCCAGACCCTAATACTTACCCCCTAAACCCTAATACCAACCCCCGAAACCCTAATACTAACCCCCTTAACCCTAATACTAACCCCCCGAACCCTAATACTAAAATTAACCCAGAACCCTAAAAACTAATTCTAACCCCCTAAACCCTAATTCTAACCACCCTTAACCCCAATACTAAAATTCTAATTCTAAAACTGTATCTTCTAACTCTAACACATTAAAAGTTACCTTTAGCGATGAAAAGTCCCGCGATGAAATATCCCACAACGAGCTGTCTGGACCTGAAAACTGTATAGGGTGAGGGAGATAATTTTGACAGGGATTTGGTATGAACCTCGGGTCCCATAGTTTTGCCTCAGGGACACCGCAAGGAGCCCCGCCAAAATCATATTTGACTGGGCTTTGTCAAAAGCAGTAAAGGTCGAGACAAATGTTCCCAGTTCTTTGAGAAAATTGTCTCCAAACAGGAGACCTTTGGCTTGTGGGCCAGGTTCAGACATAGCCATGTTCACTAGTTTGGGTTCTATTTTTAACAAAACTGCCTTACGGAATTCAGTGGTCATGTTGGCATTGCCAATAAGGCTAATTGCCCTCTCGACCCATCCCTTCATGGTGGGTAGATCAAATTGGGATTCATTATCCAAGGCAGATTCTATCATTTCAAAAAGCTTTGTACAAGGGCCTAATGTATCCAGGATTTTATCCTGACAGCTCTGTAGTGAAAAGACTAAGACCTTGTTAGCTTTCCAGACAGATTTCCCCATAAATTGTGCTATTGTGTGGTTGACTTCTGGCACAGTTTGTCTAGGGCACGCTGCCTGTAATTTATTTATGATAATCTTATTGAGGGGTTTGCGAACCCTGAGTGCAAGATACTTGCCAATATGGTCTGAGTGAAACCACCTGGAGGATCGAGGGTTCTGGAGATCATCAAGATCAAACATGGTGTATAGCAGATCGGATGCATCCGTCTGTGCAAACAGGTAGTCAGAGCTGGGGGTCATTAGGGTCGCAAACCCGGTGCCATCCTCGTCCAAGGTATCAAGTTTAGATTTATCTGACATATCAGAAGCTTTCTCTTAATCAGAGTTGAATGATTATTTTAAGACTTTTGCCTTTTTCCATTTACAAGTTGATTTTGCCTGACTCTGGGCTCTTTTTAGTAGCAGTTTCACTTGATCTGTGGCCAGATGGACCATGCCCGATTAATGTGTTTTGGAGGCATGTACATTATGCATCTTTGTGGACACTTTGCGGCCAACAGTGATAGGGGTACCGCTTTATCGAGGGGGAATACCCCAGATTGTGGATCTGGGTTCTGTGACGTCAGGATTGCAGAAGATATAGTTTACTCAATTGTATTGGATATTAGACATGTGCATTCGTTTTCGGACGAATGCTTTTTCGGACAAAAATAGCATTTTCGTCCATTCTTCCGAATAATGAATTACGAAAATGATAAACTAACGAAATCCGAATGAACGAATGCTAAATGAACGAAAATCATTCGTCCATTCGTTCATTCAGATGCTGACAGCAATTCTGTTATGCTGAACTCGAATTTCGTCTCAATTTCGGCTTAAGTTATTGTATATTGGCATGCTATTGGCATTCCATAAACTGAAATAGAGATGAAATAGAGTTGAAATTCATACGAATTTACCTATTTCACCTCTATTTCGGTTTATGGCATACTATGTAATGCTATTGGCATTCCATAAACCTAAATAGAGGTGAAATAGAGTTGAAATTCATACGAATTAACCTATTTCACGTCTATTTCGGTTTATGGGATGCCAATAGCATTACATAGTGGGGATGAATGAACTTCGAATAAAATTCGTATGAAATTCGTATGAAATTCGTATGAAATTCGTATTAATTAGACTCTTTGAACCAAATTCTCCTAACTTATACTATTTAAGTTAGGTTAAATCTTTATACTGTATGTCTGTCTGTATTTGTCAGTTTTGTATAATGTGTTGCTAAGCATTTTGATAATTATGGATATAGTTTAAATTTCATAGCCATAATTATCAAAACACTTAATAATGCAATCTATGTTATATGTAAAATGCTAATATACACTGACTTTGCCTCCAATTCACTCCCTGCACTTCACATACTGATTGTGAAGTACAGAGAGAGAATGACAGCGAAAGGACAGTGAAAGGAAAAAACCAAACTAATTTCCTGTTTTAAAAAAAATAAAACCTTCCCCTGCTGATCACAGTTGCTTTTTAGTATTACTGTGATCCGTTTCATTCCAAGTTTATGGCCCTCATTTAGTTTTTTCTTATAATTTTTATTTTTTGCAATTTTACTATATTACTAATATTCTTTTCATGTATTAATTTAATTACAGTTAACTCCTACAGGCCTGTGCTGTGATTCTGACCAGAGCAAACTTTAAATGTCTCCCCTTTTCTATGTATTTTTGAATACTAAATTGTAGATCATTTATATGTACATGGTGTCCATCCAAACAAAATAAATTATAACATATAACTTGTATGGGTGCGCTAAATGAGAGAGAGGAAAACCAAGTTTAATCAACCACGTTTCAAAATGGAAAATTCGCCTCTGGTCATTAGCCCTGGAAAATCCCTGGTTCTTTAAGGGTTAATGCATGCCTTGGGAGCATCCCTGACTTAATGGCATAATATACCAGTAACATGCTCTAACAGTTTTCGTGGGACAGTTCCAATTTTGGAGGTTTGTCATGCTGTCCCGTCGAGTTCTACAGCTGTTTCACTTTTTGGAAGAGAGGTAGAATTCGTCAAAACAGCGGAAATAAAAACTGCAACACCATGTTCTTTTCTGTTCTCTGGTGTCTGGGACACTGGAGACTGAATACTGCGCATGCACAGTGCTGCCTGGTTGTGTGAGAGCGCAACCGCGCATGCTTGGTGGCGCTGTCAATATACCTCCCAGGGATACTGTCAAAGCATGCATGAACCATATATCTTAAGGGGTCACTAAAGGGTATACTCCACGAGAGAAACTGTGGTGATTTGAGACAGGAATATCAAACTTAAGTACAATGTAGCCTTAATTTAGGTTACTGGCCCTTTAAAGCCAATAACGTGTGTAACGGTCAACTGTGAATATTATATAAACCGCAGGTTTTTTATTTTTTTTATTTAATATGCAACATATCAAATATTTTTTATACACTTTTATTAATATTATTTTAATCATACTATTGAGTTTACATCTACACCACTAAAAATTGACTTTCTATGTTTCTATCTGTTTGATTTCAACAAAATGATGTCCATAAGCTTCTATATCCGAATTACCCAACCACTTAGAGCCAAATTTCAACAGCTCAGTAGCATAGGTAAGGGATGAAATTCGAAAATGTTTACTCTTTCAACCGAATTCTCCAACCTTATACTTTTAAAGTGAGGGCATTTTTGTCCATTGCTGCATTCATTTCACCATTCAATTCATATGAATGAACTTACACCTAGTATAATAGTATAAGGTTGGGCAATTCGGATTAAAGAAAGAGACGAATTTCAACAGCTCAATAGCATAAGGTAGGAGATTAATGAAATTCGTATGAAATTCGTATTAATGAGACTCTTTGAACAGAATTCTCCAATAGGTGAATTATTTTCCATTCGTACGAATGAATATAACAAAACGAAAATAATGAACGAATTTCATCTGAAACGAATGCAGCAATGGACGAAATTCGTTTTGGACGCAATAAATAACATTTTTGTCCGAATGGAGGAAAACAAAACGAAAATTTGCGTTTTGCCCATCTCTATTGGACATCAAGCAAGGAATGGAACTCCTCAGAGTACATAAAATCTTCTAAGGTGTCATCACCTCTGAGGAAGCCAGGCTCTTCCATAGCAGCAGATATATCAGGAGACAAGTCTCCAGTATTAGGGCATTGTGATGTGGTTATGGCAAGTACAATACCAGAGTTCACATTAACAGCAGCAGTAGACAGTGATAGAAGTTCACAGTAACAGCAGCAGCAGGCAAATAGTGAGTCAAGTGAGATAATGAGAGTCAAAAACGTTGTGAAAAGGGCATTGAACATCCAGTAGGGATCACTCTAGGTGCAGTTGCGCAGTAAAATGAGCACTGTCAAGTCCAAAAACAGGGCAAACCGGATTCACCAAAATGGCAGCTGCGTTCAATATAGTGTAAGTAGCTGTTATGGCTGTGCCAAAATGACCTTAAAATGTCTGCCGCATGAAGGGTATCTAATAAAATGGCCATCACGCATCAAATCACACATGCGTGATGGCCAATTTTGCTTAAGACGTAGGAGAGGAGACACACTAGAGAAGCAGGGAAAGCCTCTAGAAAAGCCCAAAAAATGGAGTTCTACCCCAAGGAGAGAAAGTACGAAGAGTGGATAAAGGAGAAGTAAGTGACAATATCAGGAGTCACTTATATATAAATAATTACAATTCAATAAAACAAAAACACATTTCACAATGGAGGTACTTAGCTGTGAGGAAAGAAAGAGGATGTGTTTATTGTATTACTGATATATACAGAGGAAGGGAAGGAGTTCATGATATGTTCTGATCGGTTCAAGTTTTCTTTTTTTCTCTTCTTTGCTGCTGAGGTAATAATGAAAGAGAAATGCATAATGTGAGTCTCCATGTCTTTATAAATTAGGGCCTGGTGTCTTTATTGTTTGATGTTGTACAAGGAGAGTCTGTATGATACAGGGTATTTAAACTCCTGTGTGATAACTGCCATCTAACACTCACATAGTTAATAAGCAATGAGGCCTCTCAGAGTATGACAAAGCATGCAGCAATGGGCTGATTCAGTCTGTATGAAGGAAATATTTGGATTAAATCTCTAGCTTTACTTGTTGGCAAGCTTTCATCTATACTAAATATACTTATGTGGGTGACAACAGTTCTTGCATGACGGAGCTTTTGTATGTATTGTTTGATGTTAAGCATCTCCCAATAGATTGTGTTTCAAGGGCACTCTGATCCCAAAATTCACTAGCTCTTTAAAAGCCAAGCCTGAGATCGTGCCTGTGTCGCGACCGTTCATGATGGTGTTATTCAACAAAGACTCAATCCTAGACTAAACTATATGACTCATAAAGATAGCACAGGGCCCTGCTGCCAACAGACAATGAAGTCAGGTTAGTTGCACATATGTATATATATATATATATATATATATATATATATATATATATATATTATATATACATAAAGATAGATAGCTACATAGATAGGTACAAAGATACATAGATAGATACATAAATACATACATACATAAATACATAGATATATAGATACGCTGGTCATGTTACATGCAGTGAGAGAGAAAATGTGATGGATGATGGAATGCCAGTACATAAACTTCCATTGTAAATGATAACATCTATCTTAGACAAACCCATTTACAGGTAAAAAATAAGTATTTCTGCCCCCGAAAAAAGAGAGCAATCTAAACATAGGTAAACAATATTTCCTACAAAAGCTACATACTCCATCATGGCTGTTGTATGTCTTTTTCATATCATGAGCATCAAACTCAGTTAGGACAGCATTTGTAACTCGTACCATTCAATGCAGAACTTTCAGCTGGCCTTCCCTTCCTCAGATCATTCTGATGACACCTTCCCCACTGCCAAGCCTCAGACTAATCCCATCCCCACTGCAGCGGCCCAGTCTGACCCCATCCATACTGCAACGACTCATCCAGATATATTGGCTGAAGCCTATCTTGCTGTAGAACCTCAAGGCTTTTTCCTTTATCACTACAGTGACTTGTTTTTATACTGATACTTTTCACCTGAAATAACCTGTGGTTATATAAAGTTATTTTTTTTAAAAAAAAGATGGAACCCTTAAAAGCACAAAGCGATTTAAAGTAAATAGTGTAAAATGTAAGATGTAAAGATAACTCTGGCTTTCAAATAAGGCAATAAAAAAATAAATTTTTTAGCTGTGTGGAAGAGGTAATTTCAGAGTTTCATAAATCATATTCCTGAGAGCCTGATGTGTGATGTTATATGAATAGTGGGTAAGCTTCAGTGAACTGATTCATACTAGTTGTTTATGTCAGCCACTAGTCAATCAAAATAGTATGTAAAAATGTCTATGCGCCTTTAAAAACAAAAAAGTAAGCAATATTACTGCTTTGAATGCCCCTCTGACACTAATATGAATGAAACGTTTGTTCCTGGTTAGTATGAACCATAAACTTACCAATAGTCCAGGGTTGTTTTATTAAAATAGATGAACTATCCAGTATTAGAATATTAGAGGGGAGGAGGCTAACTACTAACATTTCTGCACCCAGCCTAGAAAGGCAAATAAAAATGGGTCTGCCTTTAATATAAAGTTTATGTCTCTTGAAGATGCATGTGCTTTTCTGTCTCTTAAAGATGCATGTGCCTTTAAGATCTGAAGAACAAAATGAAGACCAAACACTCTTAATGACAATGAAAATCTTCCTGAATTTGTCTAATCTGGAGTAATTGAATAACATGTTGATGCTGTCAGTTGCGATTTGAAGAGACATGCAGGCTGGAAACTGCCTTTCATGTCACGAACTGCAGCATCAAATTCAATTAAACAGCACTCGTAACTCCATTGGATTATCCAATGTGTATCAACAATTTAAGTTCTGCTTTCAATCCCAGTAATTTTGGAATGGATACATTTTTTTTAAAGAAATCTTCTTAACAATTTTTGGATGAACAGACATTGAATCACATCTGTGGGGTGGAGGGGGGGGGGGGTGTTACTGCCTATCAAACTAAATGATTTAGAACTTGGAACATTTACAAATGACTTGTGCTAATCACAAGAGAATAATGGGCATAGTCTATTTAACATAACAATTTGGTGTGCTCTTGCTAAATGGATTTGTTTGAAACAATAGTTCCAGCCAGAACGTGTAATTGGTAATTGGTTAGGAACACATTCCTAGTTTAAATATATTTTCGACTCATTAGCATATGGTTTCATGGACAAAATGAAAACATTTTTTGGTTTTCATTTGCAAACGATCCTAATTTACACTGCGAAGGTAAGATCTTAACATAGGATCTCCAATGAATTTACTGTAGATTAAATATTAGAAAATAAAATACATCATGCTTCAAGCTTTTTTATTCGTACCATCATAAATCAATTTAAGAAAGAAAATAGGTAGAAGGTGTCTAACAACCCTGTAGTTCTTGTAAGTTGTATCTGCAGAAGATATTCCAGGTTCTGATTGGCTTTTGGCAGCATTTTTTTTTTAAACATTCTCCTATGTGATTCGTAGGTGGCCAGCATCACATCTTTAAATTGCAGTTATAGCTACATTTACATTATCATGGTTTGATAACAGTTGTTTTTTATTTGTTGGTAATATAGTTTTAAAATAAGTTATGTAAAGAGATTTTAGGTCACTGGCCTATATCTAATAGTTGATGTTAACTTACCTGTATGGTAGCGTTTATGCTGAGATTTATTAAGGGCACATTTGTACTATAAAACATACTCAGTGAGATGTCCACAGCGTCCATTCATCTACCATGCCCATGATGATCAATTAGAATGTGGTTGGACATAACCTACTTGGTCATGGGAGATGTACGGTACTTCAATAACAGATAGTGAAAGACAACAGGGCTACAACGATAATGCCATTTAGCAGTTGTGAAAGTTATTTAAGTCATTATCTGTACCTCAAATCAGGGTGGAATATCAGTGCTTAACCATCTGAAACCATGTTACAGGTTGCCACTTTCTTATCCTTTAATAACACTTTATAACACTGCAACACACCTGTAACACATTTGAATGGTATAGACTATGTTTTATCAGAAAACACTAAAAGGGTTCAATAATTGTCTGTCACCTAAAAACATCAAATAAAGTGGAATTGAGTTAATGTTGCTTGTAAAGGGGGAGGAATTAGTAAATGAACCACATCGAGGGCTACATAAAAATATTTCTGCAGCCAGGTGTCAGTGACCTTAGGCTCGACCCTGTGTATCAGCCCACACTGAGCCATCTCACTGGTTGACCGTAAACATTTAAAACAAATGCTTGCTTGACTTCTATGAGAATATGAATCAGCCATATTTAATCCACTTAATGTGCTACAGCTGTATAATCACTTTGATCCCAGGAGGAAGGCTGTGCTCACTGTAAATGTGTTATAAAGGAAAGCAAGGCAATGTTATTACCCAGATTTGTATAGTTTTATCACTCACAAAATGGCACTTGTATCAGACGCTGTGTAACATGTTTGAATGAGGTGTTAAGCCTGTTATTGCAGGAGAGACGAAACAGCCAGAGGAGAGGATAATTCAGTTCATCTGTAATAAAGCAGAAAAGCAAAAACACATGCCCGAAAAAAAGGTTTTTCCCCCAAATTTTGACTGTTTTCACTTTTCCGCCCAGTTAAATGTTAGATCTATTTTCTTGTTCCCTCTTTACCTTGGATAATATGTGATCACAAGGATGTTAAGACTTCAATTACAGAGTTAATCCATGGCATAATCCTGAGGGCTTGCAGTGGATGAAGTGATGGTGCTTTTCACAGCTCTGAGAAGTTTCTACATTCAATGAGGCACTCTGTTCCCAGTTGGACTCTTTTTCTGGAAAATAGGAGAAATGGTCCTTACTGAAGCAGTTACTAACAAATAAACAAAGATGTATATGTCAGTCTGGCTTTGGGGAAAATATTATAGGACACTTGAAATGTTTGGGAACATCAAAACCCATGATACTCATGACTGAGCATCATGGGATTTGTAGTTCTCAAACATTTGTAGTCTCAAAGTTAGCCATGATTGTTATAGGATAAAGAAAGTTGTGCTTCTTGGTTGTCATAATCTAATTAGCAATTAACACCATATTGGGTGAAACATATGTAACTAGCTCCCATGCAATTACATGACATGGTAGCTTCTATCATTGGGGATATGTATTTGCCTAGACATAACTAAACTTAAAACCAGACTGTGGGGTAAAACAACAGCCACAGCACTTTATTTAAATAGTCATTGCATTACAATCATATATATATATACATTCCACATATATATCCATAATTATACAAGGACTAAACATAAACATAAACAATCCATAAACAGAAAACCAACCAAGCTTGCAAGAGTATCCAGGTGGCTGCCGAATAAGTCCATGTTCTGGACAAATACCAATGCCCCTAATACCTGAGGTTCGAGGTACCACTTTCCCCTCGAACCTCCCAACAGAGTCCCGATTGACTCTCCCCAAACCATTCTTCCATTAACCCTCTTGGATACACTGCAAGCTTCCGCCAACGCTGTGACATGTAAATAAATAAATAAAGGCTCATTAACCATAAAATTAGGGAGGGTGGGTGGGCCAACAGGTATGGGGAAAAAAAATTCCTAAAATGGCCCCCAAACTTCCTGTTCCTAGCTTTTATTCACTCCCAACTCCCCCCACTAATTCCCACTATAGGCTGACATATCCCCTCAGCACCCTGTCATGATTGCCCCTCCCCGACCTTGTCTGGGGGCTACATGACTCATATAGTATTTTTTTTAAACGCAAAAATTATTATTTGTTTTAACTTTGATCTTCTTTTAACGGAGAACAACATTTCAGCCCACTGAGAAAGCTGGGTACTAAAACAATCTCTTTATTTTTAAGATATTCTAATCTATTTACTGTGGACATGAACGTCAAAATATTCGTAAATATTTATTTGGTTTGTTTGAACTGAATTTGGACTGATGGAATTGTGCCAAAGTTCATGTTGGGTTGACTACTCAGAGACCACCAGTCATCTTGAATTGTATGAAAATCGACCAGTGTGATGTGTAACCTTTGTCCTCCCCATAGACTTCTATAAGGATGTCTTCGGCTTATTTAGGGCAATTGTTTGTTCCGTTAAGCTTCACACTCAGAATTCGCACAAATGGATAAAAGAGTCTAATCGTCAGTAATCTACCCATAGTACAATATTAATTTATTGAATTATACATTAGAGGCAATGTACAAAACTAGATTTATGCTGTGCAGAATCTCTTTGATTGTAACTTATGTTATATAACATTCAGGAAGCAGTGAGGGTAATTCCACCCCCTTGAATTTTTATTACTTAACAAGCGAACATGCAGCATTGTCTATTCTTTAAAACACATAGCTAAAAAATGATGTAACTTCAAATACTTAAAATATACGTTTAAAATATCTCACAAAGTTGAGTTTAACTTGAGGAAAGAGACAGCACATATGGGGAGAGGAAAGAGACAGCAGACAAGGTGGGTAGAAACAGACAGCAGATGAGGAGGAAAGAGAAAGCTGATGGGGGAGAGATGAGAGACACATGGGGAATGGAGTAATAGACATCCATGGAGGGAGAGGAGAGAGGCATACATGGCCGTTGAGGAGCGAGACAACAGACATGGGAAGGGAGAGGAGAGAGATAGACTGACATGCTTGAGGTAAAAAGGCCAACAGAGGGAGACAGAAAAAGAGAGGAAGACACATGGGGTACAGGAGGAAGACAAAAGGGAGAGACTGGCATGGGGGGAGAGAGAGAGACTGGCAAGGGGGCTGGGTAGGCCCTACAATGACTCCGGTTGGGTCAGTTGCCCCAGGTGGCACTATAAAGGGGGCAGAAAATTGCCACCATCCTGTCCCGCACAGGTCCATGGTTACTGCATGTCGGTGTTTCTGTCTGTATTTTTGTATGACTGTATGTCTATGTAACTGTGCGTGATATGTGACTGTGTGATTAAGGATGTGCTTGCATGACTTTATGTGTAAGCTTAGGTGTATGGGGGGACAGCATTTTAATTCTCGACCAAGGCTGCAAAATTTCTTGAGATGCCCTGCATGGGGGGAGAGAGAGACAGACATGGAGGGAAAGTAAGAGTGGTAAGATTGCATTTATTGGAGTAACAGAATGTTCATGTGAGAGATGCAGGATTGAACAAAAGTGCAGAAAAGAGTGAGTGGGAGGTTTACATGTGTGTGTCTGAGTGAGTGGCAGAATGTACATGTAGGAGTGGCATGATGCCACACGTGTCTGAGAGAGTGGCAGATTGTGCATGCAAGAGTGGCAGGATTGCATGCATGTGTCTGAGTAGTGGCAGAATGTGCATGTAAGAGTTGCAGGAGTCTGAGGGAGTGGCAGAATGTGCATGTGAGAGTGGCAGGTTTGCTTGTGTGTGCCTCTATATGAGAGGCAGGGTTATTGCCATAGAATTGACATTTGTGAAGGGGAGGAGTTAATTTAAACCCGCCAAAAACAAACCTGCACCAAGTCAGCAACATTACCTTGAAAAAAAGAGTCAAACCTAACCCTAGATATAAATTAACCCCAGATCTAGAGTTATGGTTATGATTGCATTCAGGGTTACAGATGGGTTAGGGTTAGATTTAGGGCTAGGGCTTGGGTTAGGGTTAGATTTAGGCTTACGGTTAGGGTGATGATTAGTGTCGGGGTCAAAAGGTCACTGTAGAAGAAAAACAAAAAATGCTAATTTAGGTTATTACCTTAAACTTCCAAAAGACAGAAAATCATGTAAACATGGCATATTTATAAACTTAGGACAATATTTAGAAACTATATAGACAGGGTCTTCTTGTAATTGTGTAAACGATATTTCAGGTCAAAGTTAGACTTTTTTTAATATAGTAAATTATATATAAAGAAAATAATGGTATCTAAAGAAAGGCCTTTTTATGGCGACAAAAACAGTATATAATATGTGTGGGTAGATTACATGAGAAAGTGAAAAATTACGGCTAAATTTAAACACCGCAGAAATTAGTTATATTTGTACTATTGCCACAAAGCTTACAAATATGTCAAAACAGTTCTGTCACTAAAGGGGTATAATTGGCTAGACTCCATTGTATATGTATAACTCTTCATGTGAAATCCAACCTGAAAGAGGTTACTTTATGCCAGAAGCACGAGCAGTGACTTTATTAGTTGGTGATTTGTGAGACCTTCATGGCCCTCATTGCTCAGCACCCCACTTACTTGATGTGACCCAGACTGTAGTATACTGAGACACCAGACAGGGGAAGCCAAGAGAGAAGGCACCACAGTTGCTGTGAGAAACTGTGATGATTACCTTAGAAGTAGCTGGGGGAGCAGTTTAGAGCCATGTGGAGGCTTTGAGTTTTTAGGGGGCTGTTTTAAAGTCTGTGTTATGGTGGGCATTGCAGAGGATGACTGGGTATAACGTCTATTTAATTGCACCTGTCTGTTCATTAATGTAACAGTAACATGCTGTAAAAAATACTGTTTAATGACCAAAATTGTTTAATATTATTTAATGAGTCTGCTTCAAGTATCTGGACTCTTCACACTGAACAGTGACTCTGTACGCCTTAATACCTTGACATTCTGGGAAGTCCTGTCTAGTAACTACCACTGTACATAGAAATGCTGCTAAATCATATCTTTACAGTGGACTGCAACTCCCACTAACCTTTGCCGCGTTTAAATAACCAAGTTAACAGTGAAAAGGGCACAGGACCAGTAAGGTGGAAATTCGATCTTCTGCACCATGTACAATGTCTAATTTATAATTACATCTTTTTTTTAGTTTGTTGTGGATCTAAGTCCAGTGAGTGCTGCAGCGTGGTGAAATGGTAAGCCCTGCGGGTGCTGCAATGCGGTGCAGGGACAAGTCCTCTGCGGGCTGCAATGTCATGCAGGGGAATGTACTATTGGTGCAATACTGTGCTTTTGGAGTTATAATGAAATGTGGGCAGAAGGACTGGAATGAAGTAGGATGAAGGAATGAACCTAGACCACTAGGAGTTAAGTGCCATGAGTAAGGGTTATATTTATTTGTGGGATACCATTATTTCTGTGAGGTGCTCCAACATTTCTGATGGTGACCCTGGTGAGATATGTAGGTCTCAGAATGTGTTTTAGGGGTGTATTTCATTCGGTAGACTATTATAGGCAGGAGAGGGCAGGTAACTTAAAAAGGGGGTAAATACAATTTTGTTGTCCATGCTGCAACCGTACCATCCACATGCACATCATGATTTTTTCCCTTTATATAGCTTTATCTAGTTTAGGTTACTGTACCAACCTACAGAAATGCAGTTGTTTTCTGGGAGCTAGGTGAGAAGTGCAGGTATCATGAAAATGTGGTCCAAAGGGCTTGTCAGGGCTGACAGATATCCTACATCAGCACAGTAATATATAGTGTATCACAATCATAAATTCAAATGCAGCCAGGAAATGCTGAGTAGGGAATGGAAGCCTCACTAAGGGAATCAGCTACTTTGTACCCCTGCTGGCTCAGCTCAAGCTTGACCACAATCATGATAGGGCTGGCTCACACATTTTGAAGAGTGTGATACGGCCCTACACTGCTTCTAGTGGTAGATTTTGCTAACAATCTAGAATCCAGAAGAGTCTTGCTAGGGACAACTGTTCTTCCCATCATGCTCTGATTAAGTATAATGTAATTCAGCTAAAGAGTTAGGACTGCACAAAACAGGTTTGGGGGCTCCTCTAATAGCAGTGGTATTTGGGAAATTAGAAATCTAATTCTTGGCTCACTCACTGCTGATTATGATCTTGGACTTGTAAATTGAATTGTAAGACGTCACTGCTTTCTGTACTTTTTTAAGACAGTTCACGTCAAGCATAACTATTTTATAGAAAATATTTTTACAGTTACTTTTCCCTTCAGACACTTGTTTACAGAAAGGTTTTAGCAGGAGAAGATAATTTACCCAACTGTCTGTGTATCCAGGTTATTGATGGAGTTATAGTGTACAGATCTTGGTGCACTGTGCCAAGGGTCTATGCTACAGTCCTCAGGTACTCCCAACAAAAAATCAATTGGGAATGTTCCTGCTTGCACCTACCCAAGTCGATTCGTCTGAATTATGGATGGCATTCAGCATGTACCTACAGTATCACCATCAATTATGGAGGACCCAGTAAATGTTAGATCTAAGACTGACATTAGTGGATATTAACCCCTTTGTGACGCATGGTGCTCGCGTTGCAGAAGATACAAACATCAAAACGTCATGTTTTGTTCCTGGCCACCATTTACAAGGTGATACCTCCAGATGTCATGATGTCACGGGGGCGTGACCGAACAGCAGGATCCGAGCATGGCAGGGACCCACAATGAACTGGTTAACTCCGTCCTAGCGTCTTTTAGGTACACTAAAATTAGGACTGCATAGAATGTCCTATGGTCGGGAAGGGGTTAAGCACTTTCGTAGACAGTTTTTACTTGAACTCATTGTGCAAAAGAAATTATAGGAAAGCAAAGAGAGCAAGAATGAATTGGTTGGCTGATATTGATGGACAGAAAAATGCCTGCAATAAGAGGACACTTTGAGAACTTCATCTTGGTTTGTTATAGAGGATTGGCACTCAAGTTCAAAAATATTCGCCATCACTGTTCTCTCCTCCCCCTTAACTCTGGCTGCTACTACTTCACATGTATTGAGTCCTCACCTAGGCTGAGGCACAGATTGCATACTGCAGATACAAGGTGGTTCATGTCAAACATGTATTGCTTATCAATCAGTCAGTCATCTCATACATTGAAATATATATCATCTCACGCCATCTATATTGGTGTGCTGCTCTTTTTCCATCTGTGCTGGAGTACTACTAAGGATCCATCTGTGTTGGTATGCTGCCAATGATCCATCTACAGCAATAGCCCACTTTAAACCTACCTTGAGGAGAATTTCAACAACGGTGAGTTATTTAAAGCAACAGCCACCCCAGATATTTGGGGGAATAAGGAGGAGACTAGGAGGTGATGGTTTGGGAGATTGGAAAGGTGGAAGAGATATTTTGTACCCTACTATCCTGGAAAAAATCCTGAGGATTCCCATATACCTTACGCTTGTTTTTTTAGTCGGTTTCCATATTGCCCAAGATGGCTGACTGTGTTCCATCCAACAGGACCTGCTCACATTGCCAGGAATGTTAAAGCCCTCACAGTGCATTGCTTGTGCTCATTTGAGAAATACTGCTAGTCTGACACATGACACCTAATGGTTACATCTTGTCTGGATGAGTTATACTTTCCAATAGCAAAATCTGGGGTCATCAGCATGCCAAATTCAGATAGGAGCTTTTCCTACTCGGACAGTGAATATTTATATATTCAATGGCACCTGAAGCCTTAACACTCTCTCCTAGTCTACAGAGAAGCATCTCTCATTATAAGTCGCTTCGGTGCATTAAGTAAATATTTGAAAATAGCCATGTCACTGTTTATTATAGAATGGCTTGCTCCCAAATCTTGCCTAATGCTTGGTTAAAAAGTCAGTTTACAACAACCTTTACAGTGAATGAAAGAATGAATAAACACAATCCTTTTGTTACTCAGGTTCCCTATGCTGTGTTTCTCTGTAAACCTTGGTACACTTGCTTGTAATATGTGACTAAACACAGAGAGCAGATATCCTTGTGATAACAATAAGTAAGATCAGTGGAGAGTCTGGGTCTGGTATATATTTCATTATTTTATGAATGTTATGTTTTCTTATTTGGTCTGCTTTAGTTTTTCCCAAAAAATGTTTTCATCTGCCCTTGTCCTTACAATAAAGTAACCCCCTGGGGCCTGAGAAGACTTGGCTTGCAATCTCCAATCAAGTTCATCACAAAAGTGTTCAATGGGATTGCGGTCAGGGCTCTTTGCAAGCCAGTCAATATCCTTCACATCAAATTCATACAACCATGTCAACAGTGAAGCACTCCACATAATATGTTTCCATTGCTCCAGGGTCCAGTGATGGCGTGCTTTATACCACTTGATCCATGGAGCATGTTGGGTAGCTAAAAATCTATGGTTTTCATGCAGAAAGTGTTTACGAATGCTTCTGATGCTTTGGTTTCTGCACGGCCCAAATAGCCGATTCAGACCTGAATTCGGGGATATTGAGTAGATGTATTTTTGAAATTCAACTAGCCAGTCTGCTTTTCTGACATTTAGTTGTTTAATCAGAATCTTACGTTAACATTAAAAGAACATAGCTGTCTTTAGGGAAGGGCAGGATAAATAAGGATCTGTAAAAACGAATTCTTCAATTTATGAAGCAAGCCCTGTTACTGGGTATTGTTTGTCAAGATTCAGTGCTGTGGCACCATATCATGCATGCACTCTCAGTGAATTGCATGACAAAGATAAGGGCTGCACGATGAAGGATGTACCAACCAATAACAAATAAACACATTGTCATAATTTTATGGTATGTAAGCCATAAACACAATAGAATACATTTTAAAAAAACACTGCAGAGCCCATCTCATGTTTCATTCTCTACAAGCACTTAATTGTAGGTGCTTCAAGAACTCAAAAATGTGTAAAATGTCTTGTGGGTCTGTCTTTCTCGTACATTTTCAAAATGTGAAGTGTGAAGCCCCAGACAAGATCGGGGAGGGGCGTTCATGACAGGATGCTGAGGGGAAATGTTCAGCCCAATAGAGGAGTTAGTGGGAGGAGTTTAGGAAGGGTTAAAAGGTTAGGGAACATGAAATGAGCAGCCTATTTGTATAAGACGTTTCCCCTACCCGTTGAATCTGCCGACCCTTCCACTTTTTTGTTTTCTTTGAGGTTGTCTATTTCTGTATCTTCATGTCACAGCATTGCGGAAGCTTGCCGAGTATCCAGGAGGGTTAATGGATGAGCAGAATGGGGGGGGGGGGGGGGTGTCAATAAAGACTATGGTGGGAGGTTCGAGGGGAAAGAGGTACCACAAACCTCCGGATATGAGGCGGCATTGGTATATGCTCAGAACACGGAAGTCATTCAGCAGCCACCTGGATACTAGTGCATGCTTGGATGGTTTTCTAAGGTTTTGTGAAATGTTATGCTAGTCATTGTGTAAGGCTGGAATATGTTGTGGAATTTTATAAAATGTAATGCAATGACTATTTAAATAAAGTGCTGTGGTCGTTATTCTACCCCACAGTCTGGTTTTAAATTATCAGTTATTTCTAAGCGAATACATGCCCCGATGATCGAAGCTACTCCTGTCATGCACAGGATAATGTAGGTGTGGCAAAACTCCCAAGATTAGAGACGTTCAGCATAGATAGCCACTAAACATTCAAAACACTTTTTTTTCTATCTATCTATCTATCTATCTATCTAACATCTATATATCAGCCAACCAGAAGGTTCCTTAGCATTTTGAAAAATGTCCTACATGGGTGGAGTTTCAATCTGGTTGCCTACCTCAAGGGAAAAAAGAGGCAGGTTCACTGGTGGTCCAGCAGTGGAAGCTCAAGTCTGTATGTAGGACTCAGGTTTTTGTCATGGCATTTAATCCTGTAGCGTGCAACCATAGCTATAGCTACAGTTCTCTTTGCAGCATTTGTAAGTAGGAAAGACATGTTACACATATCTGTATGTCCTTTGGCAAAATGGGGCCTTTCACTTGCATGATCCCGGTGCATAGCACCATTAGTAGTTCTAACAGTGGACATGGTTTAATGGAAGAGAAATGTCACTTTTCACAACACTCATGTCAAGTATCATTTTTTAAGTAATCACATCAAAATGGAGTAAGCAGACCATGGATGCTATGTTTTTCAGAAGAGTAAGATAAGCAGAGTTTGGATAAGTCCAAAAAAGCAAATAAGATTTTTTTATAAACTAAGTGACATTTTTATTGTCTCTCTGTTTGTGCATTGTTAGTCCCCCTCTATTTCCTTTTAAGATTATCAAGATCTGGGCATCCTTCTTGGAATAACACCAGTCTCTTTATTTTGGTAAGGATACACAGTTCTATAGGAAATACTATTATTTCAATAATATCAGTGGATTTCAGTCTGAAAGTAAATAAAACTGTTTGCTCCGGCAATGAAGGACAAACATACTAGTCTGGATCCTGGACGGCACACTTCACACCTCGTAAAAGAAAAGAATATAAGCCAGGAAAGATCTGACATCTGGTACTAGCCACACTGTGGGTTAAGCAATAGGACAGTTTTATAAACTCTGGCTCAGTTACACGATTCATTTTCATATTGTAAACTTTATTCATGTCCAAAGATCTGGGAAAGGACTGGACACTTCTAAATAGTTAGTGTGTATGTGTGTGCGCAGCTAGGCCTCGATGGTTAAGGTAGTCTCTGTAAACTCTTATGTTGAGGTAAATAGTTCTATCTCTGGTCTGGTGCATGGTTCTGACAGGGGTGCCTGAATGACACATTCTTATTTTTGAATGGTTGGTGCTTGAGTTTAATTGAGAACAAGATCGAGAATTACAGAACCATGGTTATAAGAATACAAAGTACCCACTCAAAGAACTCTAGTGTTTGGTTATCTATCTGCATTCAGCTCACTTTTTTTTTGGTACACAAATGTATTATATCCATGCAAAGTACTGAATGGACTCTGACATTAAAACATGTTTATACTGTGAAAATGTGGGCCATTCGTTACTTAGGACAGGTATACACTGATTACCCACTTCCCCACTCCACCGCAGGATTGATGATATCTTGCTCTTCATGCTCAACCAGCAAAGCAAGTAACAGCTATAAATTCATTGCTAGTACAGTAGTATCTCCTCAGCCAGACTGTCTTGCCACTGCCCAAAATGATGCTTGAGATGGTGGTTAAGGGAAGGCGTATTTATGGGGAGTTAATGACTGGGGATATTGAAACTCCTAAGTACTGTTTTAATGCAAATGGTGGAGTGGAAAGATGAAAAAGAGAGGTGACAGCATATTTGCATTATTTCACTGCTCTTTTAATAACCCTATTGTATAGATACATTTATTTTTCACTCTATCAACAATATTTAGTTGACATAGTCACTTTTAGTGGTTTACTTTTCATACCAATGTTTAACAAGTTAAAGTCTTATTTTGTAAAATCAATAGGTTTCTTCACCAATAGCAATTTCAATTTCACACACTAGTGGCATATAAGTCTGTGAAAAAGTTTTATGGGCTTGATAATAGAACATGACCAAGGTATGCCTGATGATTCATCCCCCCCCCCCCCCCCCCCACACACACACACCAATAATTTACACACACACTACTGGGTGGCTAGAAAAGGTTCCAGTATTTATTATTGTTTCAAATTACTACAACATAAATTGACAGCTAAATATAGCTGTATAAAAACATAATAGTTAATAATATACTGATACAGGTAATTATATTAATAACCTGGTATAATAACATATACCAACCAAAACATGTTTATACATATAAAACAATACATATAAACAGTACTTAATACACATAAGCGGTAGCATGTAACTCATCCTAACCGACCTAGGATCAGGACCCCGAGCATCTGGCGCTGGCATAAGAACCATGATTTTTTGGCTACTGGCGTTCTTGTTGCACAGTAGCTTCACTCATCCAAGGACAAGCCCATGGGGAGCCGGTGCGGCTAACTTCCATAGCTACTGCCAACCTGGGTTGGCCATACCCCAGATGACCAACCCCGTTCACTGGCGCCAAACCTCTGTGACCCGCCCAGCACTTTTTCAACATAGGGATGGAAGGGGGTGAACTTGGATTAATTCCTCACTTAGAGGAGGAAGGTCTGACCTGTGGGACAATTTTTTTTTTTATAGCAAACCAGGGGTACTGCTATTAAAAAGTTTAAAATACCACTATATGTTAAACAGTAAGATTTGTTACTAGTGTAAAATCCTAAGCATGCAGTTGAAATGTTATGGGGTCTGCTATTTGTGACCCTTAAAACTAAATATTGTAGCCTCCCACTCCATACAGCAATGTGCCTCTATCAGAGGATGCATTCCACTACACATTTACCAAAATAGTTTCATGATAACCCAGTTATCTGTGAACAACATTCTTATACACAGAAATACAAACATTTGTGTTAAACATGCACAGCTTTAAAAATGATAATATTGCTGTAGTTATAAACAAGTTTTTAATCGTTTTCTAGTATTTATTTACAGTCAAAATTCCTTTTAGCAACCTCAAAACCCAACTCGCTTAACTCACAAACATAACAGGCTGTGATGATTTCTTTTGATATTGCTGGGCTATAATTTTTTTTATTAAAACCTGGTAACATACACGTAACTGTCCAACTTATGTTTAATCTTCTATTGTAAATACCTTGATCCAAATTCTTAAAGTGAACTTGTCCTCCAGAAAAGTTGTTGATAACAAGGTGACATTTAGCAAACATGTCTATCAAGAGATATACTTACCTGTATGAGACTGCTGTCTCCTGCAAGATGACTGCTCCTTCTGTCACGATGAAGGCAGGCACGGATGCACTCCTGATCTCAATCTCTGACCATGCAATGGTGTATGCAATGGTGTGTGTCCTAGAGAGGCACACTTAGCATAGTTGGATTCACAGAGCTTGGGGACACCTTGATGTGAAAGCATCCCTACCTGCTGTCATCTTTGTAGTTTTTTGACCACAGTGTCTTTGACATAGAGGTTCTATATCAAGGAATAGCAATCAAGCATAGAAACATACTGTATGCCTTGATAAAAAAAATAAGATTTTAAGACTTTCAAAAGGTGCATCAGATCTGCTTCTGTAGCCGCACATTTTGGGCATTTCCATTGGATAATGGATTGATGTGACGTTGAGTTTTATAATCTAGCTACTAAAATTTGATCTGCTTTTATTGTAGACTCTTTACATTTTAACGTATCATTGTCTATGTTTGGGAAATCTTTTTTTCAAGAGGCGACGCCTTAGGAGTATGTATCCCATTGGATTGTAATTCTAAGGATACAATACAGACAGGCTGTGGTGTAAGATTTATTTTTTACTGATAGTAGGAGAGATTCTAATGGATTGATGAGGGGAGTTAATTTTGCCAACATTTCTCTGAAAAAACTGTGGAGTTGGAGATCTTGAAGAGGATGTATAACTAGGGGTGCAAACTTATCTTGTAGCTGTGTATAAGACAATAGTTTATGGGTAGTATTATTTATGAAATTGGACAGAGAAGAACCTCCAACTTGACTTAGGCATCTTTTTTATAGTTCAAATTATAACTGTTTTTGATATATTTAATCTATCCGTTATGGACTGTGTTACTATGCATACAATTCTACATAATTATTGATCCTCTACCTTTTTCTCAAGTAGCCAGGAAATTTTAGATTCTACCAAAGAGGAAGGGTAAATTTTAACGTGCCTCAGCCATTCTAAATGAAAATGTTCTAAAGCTGCCTTTTCCTACCCTAAGCTGCCTTTTCAGTGTGGCGCATACGATCGCTTCACAGAGTGATTGTATGTGTGCTGTAGGTAGTTTCTTATTGTTGCCTGATGCCTCCACATCACGTCTGATCATCGGAGAAGATTCTTGATTGCCTCTGGCCGTCATTTAGACACAAGACATACATGTATGTCCTGTGTCATTCAAGGGTTAAAACAGTTCTCCATTAAACTTACTTGTATACCTAGTATTCGATTTAAATCAAATTTTGTTTCCTTTATTTTTTTCCACTAGCTATAAAATCAGTCATAGAAAGTACAGTAGTGTTAAAAGATTAGGATAACAATTTTTCCGTATAGGCATAGAGAACTAACTATAAACGAACCACATGTCTGCCCAATCTCTGATGATCTCTGAAGATATGCACACCTTGGTTTTTCTACACCCATGCTCCACAGGTAAATAGGGCTCCTTGTTGAAAAAAAAATATAAAAAAAATTAAATTGTGTAATAAAATAACAAATACAATATAAGGAGTGGGAAGTGGTTGATGGATCACTTTTATTTTCTCAGGAGAAGATTCAATCACTGCTGATCCGTTGGAGTGTAGGTTAAAGACAAACAATCAAGAAATCTCATCTGTGCTTCCGCTGGTTTATATAAATTAAAGTCAGTAGATATCATTTACCAGGTGATAATTTCTGAAGAAACATACTATTATTTTCCAATGAGAATAGTGTTTAAATATTCAACATGAGCTCAAATCCCTGTATTTAACATCTCCTAAATCCATGATAAAGCACTTGAAGTCTGTGATTAAGGGAATTAATGTCCCGTTTTATGGTGCTGAATGCTTTTTTATACAAATATTGCCATGTGAAACCCACTGTCTTTCTTGGACTGGCACATTTTTCATTTATCAGTTTGAAAGCTTGTATTTTTATACCTAAAAAAGGACAGTGTAACATAACAACTATGTTTAAAATCAACAGAATCATTGTTTATCAGCTGCCCATTCATATAGTACAAATATTCATATCGCCTTATTATTGTTAAACATTCAGGATTTATTCTGTAAATATTATTTATATGTCATGTCATTCATGTGTTCGGATTAACACAAAACATCTGGCCATTTCTAGAAATAAACTGTGATTTTCATACAAGTGTAAGGGCTTGTGCGGATTCTTTGTGCCCCAAAGAAAAAGTTCTGATATCCTTTGCTTCAGTCCCTTTGCAGATGCACAAGATCCCAATTTAAATCCCTGCGACACTGTCCCCCCTTTCCTTGCACTTAATAACCTTCCCCTAGATGTATACAAACTTTCATGCCGTATGTAAGTAAAATAGTACACCATAGCTGGAGTATATATATATATATATATATATATATATATATATATATATATTTGTGGTAAGATATATAAAATACACATCCCTTTATATGCAGACACACATATATGTAACATGCATACATATATAATATATACAGTATCTCACAAAAGTTAGTACATCCCTCACACTTTTATAAAAATGTTATTATATATTTTCATGTGACAACACTGAAGAAATGACACTCTGCTACAATGTAAAGTAGTAAGTGTACAGCCTGTATTACAGTGTAAATTTTGTGTCCCCTCAAAATAACTCAACACAAAGCCATTAATGTCTAAACCATTGGCAACAAAAGTGAGTCCACTCCTCAGTGGAAATGTCCAAATTGGGCCCTATTAGCCATTTTCCCTTTCCCGGTGTCATGTGACTCGTTAGTGTTACAAGGTCTCAGGTGTGAATGGGGAGCAGATGTGTTAAATGTGGTGTTATCGCTCTCATACTCGTCACTGGAAGTTCAACATAGCACCTCATGGCAAAGAACACTATGAGGATATGAAAAAAAGAATTGTTGCTCTACATAAAGATGGCCTGGGCTCCCAATTCTCCCATTAATATGACACTTTTAGTCTGCACATTACTATGCCACAGACAATTTGTCCATTAATACACCACCACCCTCCTCCCCCCTCCCCTAATACTCACCTAGTCATCTCCTCTGTGATTTATTTTGGCATTATCATGCCAATATTATTTTGCCATTCATTTGCCAGCGTTATTTTACCGTTCATTTGCCAGTGCTAGTTTGCCCTTCATTTGCCAGTGTTATTTTGGCCTTCATTTGCCAGTATTATTTTGGCCTTCATTTGCCTGTATTATTTTCCCATTCATACATTGAGTGTGTGAATGTTTGGCTGCATTTGACCTTATATGTGTTACACTGTGTGTACGTGTGGCTGCATCTGACATTGCATGTGCCAGGATATGTATGTGACACTGAAAGTGTTACTGCATGTGTAAATGCCTGGGGGCAGCAAGGAGTGGCAAAATTGTGGTTGTGATTGAAGGTTGCATCAAAACCCAGACTCACCACACCTGCAGCCGAATCAAACAAGTAATTGTTTGATATGGGGTCAGGGTGTTTCAGGATATATCCAAAGCCTGGCAGCAGAGGTTTTTCACTGCTGATCTTCTGATCAAACAACAACCTTGAAGAAGTGACAGTTGTTGTATTTAAATAATAAGCAGTGTTGCCATATTCTCATTTTCCACTTCCTTTCCACATTTCGTCTCCATGCTGAAATGCAACTTTACCCTTTAAAAATAAATATTCTTAAACTTGGAGGACAATCTGTTATGGTTTTTTTTACCTTTTTTTGTTATGTTGTACATAGTTTTAAAACAAAATGAAAATGTAATTGTTTCGTTTGATGAATGAAATTTCAAGTCAAAAATAATTTTTACTTGTTATTTTATTCTAGAAGCCTCTATTATAGAAGCACAAGTGCAAAGCTCACTAGCCTTGCTATGAGGATAAAATGAGGATACTTTATAAGACCAGCAGCCTCCATGTTCCCCTGTGCAGCATGCAGATTAATCTGGAATACAACACTCACACACTAGCACAGTGAGGGACATTCAATTTGATAATTGATCAATAGAGGGGGCCTTAATTAGGTCCCTACCAGTAAGTAAAGGTAAAATTGAGAGAGATGGTCTGGTTCCTCCCAACATCACGTATGCTATAAGGACTGATACACTCCTGCTTTATGCAAATTATACATGTTTAATTTGATGTTATTTGTATTCTCATTCAGACATATTCATGGGTGGAAAGAATGCATTTCACAATAAATAAATCAACTTTAAATAAGCAGCTAAATGGGAAGCTGAGAGGGATGATTAAAATGTGGCTGCAATCTGGTGAGGTGGAAAGTTTTACAGTTGAGGTGATATTTTACAGTATATCTGCCACCATCTCACCTTCATGACAGGCAACATTATTGACTTGGTTTATCAAGATTATCCCTTTAGTGGAAGATGCTATGTTCTTCCAAATATACATGACTTGGCATATGTATGTATTACTGTTAAGCTAACACCGTGTAAGTATAACTGCAAAGAAATGCATAAAGTGATATTGCTTGGCATGTACCAGAGAGTTATCAAATTACTACAAATATTTCACCAAATATGCACATATGCTGTTCATATCGTTGCAAACAATAAGTGATGCTAAACTGAAAGATTACATTGAGTGTAGCCATTTTACCTAGACATGTTTTATTGAAAGAATACAAATAAAGCAACTTATTGAACCCTTTGTGTCTGTGTAGATCTATCAGGGGACTGACACTTTGTTTAGAATTATGGGTCAGATGAAGGAAGATCTGACCCAATATGCCTGATAGAGCTATACAGGGAAAGTGCCTACTTGATGCAATCTTTCAGTTAAACAACTAACTTATTTTTTGCAGACAGTTGTCCTTTATGATTTTTTTGTGGATAAACTAGTATTGCATGAGTACATCCTTTCCCTTCCTACAAGAATGAAGATTCCCTTTCACTCATGCTTGTGAATCCATATAATCTGTGTATTTACATATCAGACCGCCTGCTTTCCTATTTTTTTCTTTATTTAATATTTACATTTTTAAAGAATAATTGCATAAGAATTGAAGGTTTACGTAAATTATTGCATAACTAACCCCGGCTAGAATTACATGAGAGCTGTATACATTACAGATACAGATCAAGTGAACTATACACATCAAGGGGGCAACTGAGAAAAATCCCAGTAAAAAATAAATCTAGGGCAAAAATTCTGGAGCACTACGTGTAGCCACAGGTCAAAATGTTTTTATAGGATTACATGATTATGATATCAGCTGAACGCTTGTGAAATAGTTCCTTCCTAAAAAAATACCAACGTGTGTCAGACTGCTTGCAGCTGTGTAATTACCAGTGGATGATCCAGGCTTTATTGATGTGATGCAGATTTGTGCAGCCAATGTGACTGCTAAGAAAGTTGAGACACCAAGAAAAGTATACAACTTTATTTAAAAACAAACCTAGATTTCACTGCAACCAGGAACCAGTTATCTCAGCTAGTCTGCCCACAATGAAAGCTCAAACTTATTTTGTTTATTTGAACCCTAGGATAGCCTTATTCATTTCTTTACAGTGTTTGCCCATATTTCTTCATCATGTTGTTCATTTTATCTACTGTCTCTTCCAGCTTCAATTGATTTCTGTTTCACTGTAGTACAAAGCATTATGCTTAGTGTTGAGCGAACCCGAACCGCACTGTTCGGATTCGTACCGAACATTACGGTTTTTGGACCCCGGACCCGAACACTGACATTCCGCTGTATGTTCGTGTTGGAGTTCGGGGTTCGGCGATTACATTGTATGTAATGCTATTGGCTTTCTATAAACCGAGTCCCCATTCATAAGAATGTCTTTCGGTTTATAGACTTTCGGTTTATAGAATAGCAATAGCATTACATGTATTCCATAAACCGAAAGTCTATAAACCAAATGTATTTCGGTTCATAGACTTTCAGTTTATGTAATACATGTAATGCTATTGCTATTCTATAAACCAAAATAGAGTCCCCATTCATAAGAATAAGTCAATTGACCTATTCGTATGAATGGGCACTCTATTTCGGTTTATAGAAAGCCAATAGCATTACATGGCTATTGGCTTTCTGTAAACCGAAATAGAGTCCCCATTCATACGAATAGGTCAATTGAACAATTCGTATGAATGGGGACACTCATCCACATTTTACTTCATTTTGCAGCCCTCTAGCCCTTTCCAGGACTTTTTTAGAGGCATTTTAGTGGACAAAAGTTTGTGTCCCCATTGACTTAAATTGGGTTCGGGTTCGGGATCAAGTTCGAGCACGGACCCGGACATTTTTTCGAAGTTCAGTCGAACCTGCCGAACCCGAACATCCAGGTGTCCGCTCAGTTGTAATTTTGCTTCATTTATAAAGAAAACATTTATAAAGAAAAATGTGTTTACTGCCATGGTTACATGTTGGTTCACAAAAGGCTGCATCTTATGCCACTGCTGCCATGGTCATCACATAACATGTTGAGGTTTGTAACAAACACAACTCATTGCTCCTTTTTGGAAATTGTCACATTTACAAAGAGTTAAATATTTCCACCTGAAGTTGCCCAGCAAGTTCATGCACCGAGGTATTAAGGACCCTAGTCCTGCCCTGATCAAGAACCAGAAAACCATTTCTCCTAAAATTCATACTGCTACCATGTTTCTCCAAAAGTAAGACCTACCCCGAAAGTAAGACCTACCTCTAATTTTTGCATCTGTCCTGCAGTGGCGGATGCTCCATATGCCGAAGGTCGTTCGGTTTATAGACTTTCGGTTTATAGAATACATAGAATACATGTAATTCTATGTATTCTATAAACCAAAAGTCTATAAACCGAACTACCTTCGGCTTATAGACTTTCGGCTTATAGAAAACGTGTAGTACTATTGCCTTTCTATGAACCGAACGAGAGCCCCATTCATAAGAATTTATTATGAATGGGGCTTTCGTTCGGTTTATAGAAAGTCAATAGTATTACACGTATTCTATAAAACGAACGAATAAAACGAAACGAAAAAAATGAACGAATTTCGTCTGAAACGAATGCAGTAATGAACGAAATTCGTTTTAGACTAAATAAATAAAATTTTCGTCCAAATGGACGAAAACTAAACGAAAAATTTAGTTTTGCACATGTCTAATCACTAATGCTTTGTTGATATACCAAATAACAGCACTTAGACCACTGTCTTCATGTGTTCACCCCAAGGCTTTCCCAGAAAGGTTTAGCGTATTAGCCATAGGAAAGGAACTAAACTGAATGCTTTATAACAGAGTAGCAATGTGCTGGCTTTCAGACAAGCATAGAATCCTATGGGACCACAATATGATGCCAAACCTCCAGTTTCCTAACCTTTAATAGAAAAATATTTTCTTTTACAGGATTGATAAATAAACATGACTCCATTATTACACATTCAGATGAAAACAGATAATGAGAAAGTAAATATTTTCTTAATAAAATCAAGCTGAATAGTTTAAATGAACAGAAACATATTCTGCTGCTGTATTTGATCCATTATAGTTTACAGATTACTTGGCCTTTTCATCTATTTGTTCATTGAAAATACTATTTGCAATCACACATAGTGATATACATTTTATTTTTTTATTTTTAAATAAGTGCACAGCGCTTTAGTCACTTTACTATTTTTTTTTGATAGTTCATATAATAGATGGATAGATAGATAGATTGATATAAAAAAAAACTTGTAAGAATCATTTTGTTTCTGTGTCTATGTCAACAAAAGCTTTCAACCTATCAGAGACCAAATACAGCTTAAAGTTTGAGAACGATTCAGACTTTCCTTTTAATAAGGCAGAAGGCTATTTAAAACCATGATAAATATTAGGGGGTTTTCATCTCACTTTGCTCCTTGGCTAAAGAGAGAAAATGGCCAACAACCATGTCTCTCCGTCATTGGTGAGTGTGTCAGTCTCACAGTACACAGCCAATAGCAGGAGAAAAGTGACTATCTCTTCCTGTGCTGGACATGTATTCAGTGTCACAGACCACACACACACACGAAACAATGCTGCCAGGTCACAACAGCCTGGAAATCTGGTGGTTTTACTTTAGTACGTTGCACATTATTTTACAAATCTATCGCTGATGTTACGGTGACTTTAAGCGCATATCAAAGGGTTAACACTTTTGTCTGTTGGGTCTTTATAAACTAGCTAATGAGATTTATAGTTGGTATAATTATGTAGCACAGAGTATATATCCATATCACACAGGCTGTATAGGAGTCCCTTATATTTTAATGACTCTGAATACAAACAACCTGTGTTTATAAAGCCAGAATGAGATAGGATCACATTCATCTTTCATTTACACTAACTATAGAGGCCACAACGCTACTGGAATAGGACTGTGCGGATTTACTATTTATGAGCTGACGGAGACAAAAGAAGGCCTGCACTTTGTATAGTCTTTAAATTTATGTGTTGGCAGCAGCACTTGATTGGAGACACGTTCTGGGGCTCAAAAGAGTGCTTACATTTTGTAAATAAAGTCTGCTCGAGCTACAGAGAAAGTACAATGTGGATCATGTACAGACTAGATCTGAACTGAGTGCAACAAAGTGCTGTACTGTAAGGATGAGTTTTTGAGGTCAAACTAAAAGTATTTTGGCCTAAACATTAAGGGCCCTTTAGAAATGAAAATGTTGCATGTGTCTTTGGTAGTACAAAGATTATCTAGACGACAGTATGAAAGGACATATTAAGAGGCATGATCCTTCCATGGTGGTCTGTGACCCTGGAGTGCGCTTTTTCTGGCAAACTCATTGATTTTGAAAATTTTAATAATCATAAATCCATATAAAACACTGTCATGTTGTTTAAATATTTGCATTGCTTTGGCTAATTTATCAGGCTTTTATTCTCTTCCAGAACTGCAGGGAAGGGAAAGAGACGTCTGTATTGTACTGTTTGTTAACAAGCCCCTTTCATCGACTGAACATTTTAAACAATTATTTACAGGCCTGGATCAGAATCGGACGTCATTTTCAGATTGGAAATCAAAGGGTTTCATACTGGAAATTTCTTTTCTTTTACAGAAAATGATGTTGCAGACTATTTAAAGAATGAATGACATATTTACCAAAGCTTTATTATTTTTATAGTAGTTCTATTGTTGTAGTAGTTGTATCTCCCCTTTTTTGTGAACTTATACTGTATACTCCGGCAGAGCCATCCCTGAAACGGGTCTGGGTGGGTAAATTAAGGAGGGATGCATTTGCCCCCTGTTCCTTGCACTCGTTTTTTTTTTTTTTTTGATGCATGGAGGGAGCTCGGAGGTTACAGTCTGCGCCAGCATCATTGGCATAAGCTGCTTCTTTCTCTGCCCCCTGGCATCATGTACAAAGTTTATTCATTTATTGCTCATTGGCATCTTAATGGAATTCCACATAATTTTGCACATCGGCAAGGTGTTCCTGTTTAGTTTTTTTTAGTTTTAATTATCATGATAGAACATAATGAATGTGATCATGTTTTGGTGTGTGTTTTTGGTGGTGGTGGTAGCACAATGTCTTGGGCCAGACCTGTACTCTTGTAAATACTTTCAAGGAGGAGGAACAAAAATTATTCATATATGACCTGTGTTTAGACAGTTTACTAATGCACTAGTATATATTATTATATGTTTTCATGTATAAGGACTTCAGACTAAAAAGAAAACTAATTGTGCAAATAAAAGATGACATTCAAAAAAAGGTACATTTAAAAGAAGTTTCTCAATTTTTGCAATTAAACACTTTATCCCGTAGGGATTGAATGCTCCTTCGGCATTCTGGTCAAAAGGCATGTCAACCAGGGGTGTATCGGGAGTATAGGGAGTGACATAGAAACATAGAATGTGTAGGCAGATCTAGGACCATTCGGCCCATCTAGGCTGCCAGCCCGTAGCACACCTCAGGGACACAATGTTTCTCGTGTATTTCCGGCTGTTTGTGTGCTGCGAACAGACAGCAAACAAACTCCTGGAAATACATGAGATACATCTAAGTGGCCGAGGACAGCTGTGGATTTGACAACAGAGTCACTCACTCTGCGGCCAATTCAACCAACACGAAAAGTATCCGAAAATTCGTGACTCTGTTGCCGAATTTGCAGCTTTCGTCTGTCTCCGGGATGTATTTCCGGGGTTTTTGTGCTCTCTGTTCAGAGCACACAAACTCCGGAAATTGACAGTGTGACTAAGTGTTCAGTGCACACCGAGCACATATGGAGCATCCGCTCCTGATGTCAATCATTGCTTCTTTGAAACCTATGACATTACTCCCCTGAATAGGCAAGGGTGTTGAGCTACGCATGTGAGATGGTCACTTCTGCACATGCTCAATTTTTTTCTACATGAGTTCTAAACATGAGCAAATCTGTGCATACTGTTGTGTTTAAAAATACCTGGTCATTTCTTAGCACAGTGCAGAATTGCAAATGGTTTAATGCAGTTTATTTACTTTTGACACATGCCATTACAAAAAATTATGGGTATCTGCCAGTAATACGATATTATGGAGTCAAAAACAGTTACGTAGTGCAGCAGTCCATGTTAAAGCTCCAGCTATGAGTTGTTACTATATTGTAACTGGATGCCAGGAGCTATGATGTCTCTTGTCCGTTTTAGATTCCAAGTGTTCTCCCCTCTGGTTCCGCTGTGCTACCTTGTCCCAATGGAGCTGTATTTTGCTAAGTCTTTTCTCCCAGTATGCATGCACGCCACCAGTCTCATTGGAGTTTAACAGGATCAACAATTTATTGTACAACAGAATATTTATAAATGGAAAGACCAAGATACCCTTGGACAAAACAATGTGCAGTTAAATGGATTATTTCTTGTACAATAGCCAGACATAATTACATTTGGTGCCATATTAGTATGGATCAATAAGAATGGGGCTGCTAGAGGAGCAACCAGTAGGGACGTACCTGAGACCCAGACAAACTAGTGCCTCAGCCGAATTCAGTCCTTTTAAACAAGCGACCAATCGGAATAGGATCAACATTGGTTCACTCCTAATATGGAGTGGGCTTTAAACCCCTGGCCAATCATGAACAGGCTGACAATTCAAACATGAAGAACATACCCAGCAACCAGGCTTAACCTTTATTGAAAGGGGTCACTGGGGTACGATTCTGGGGCCACAAATACAGTGAGAATAGCTCTTTTAATGGAGCCACATATAATACATAATGCTGTCCAGGTCACCAGACAACTGCAGTCACAGTGGCTACTGTGACATATATCATTTAACCTTTAGTGACCTGTAAACTTTTCTGGAAAAACATACCCGGATTTTACCCATCTTTTTAAATGGTTGCTAATGTTATTCTTTAAAAAAATTGTGTTTCAGCAACAACTTGTCCATCCAGCTTCAGGCTCTATCAGTGACTGTTTGTTTAGGTCACTTGTCTTCCACACTCCAGAGAAAAGCTGGATTGCCAGGCTACAGAGCAGTGCCAAGGAAATGCCATGCAAGCAATGCCGTTAGGGCCATTGCTCGTTTCAATGATGTGGATGGGCTGCCATTCTTATTCCAGGCAACTGTTTTTCTTACCTATCAAAAAGTTATATTCTTAGTGATTTATGATTTGTCATGTTGAATGTATTTATTTTCTTTTAAAATATCTTTTTTTAACCCCAAAAAAGTATTCATTGTGCTATTTAACTGATCAGAATTATACTGTAAATACAAGGGTTATAGTCAGAAAAAGGAGCAAGAATTCCTGTTGGTGGCAATGGTCTATTATGCTGTTTGACCAAATTCATTGTTATTTTTCCCAAACTCCTTTTATTTTTAATAGTAGCCAATGGGAACTGATGTAAAGATTAGACTTAGCATTAGTGAATTGTAATTTTGTTTTACAGTACTTAGGAAAAAAGTTATTTTTCTATATTTATATAGAAAAACAGCCCAGGAGCCAGCCACCCTACCCCCCACTCTGAAAAAACAGCCCACTTCCCACCGAATAATCATGAGTGGAGATTTAATTTTCAGGAAAAAATGCATCTGATTGGATGACTGTGTAATCTAATCAGGAGGCTTTCAATCCCAGCCCTACCATTGACTGTTCTCAAAGCGGGGGCAGGGGGTCTATTTTATTGTATGGGCCATCCCCCAGCCCCAATTTCTTATAGGGGAAGATGGTTACCTGCCCTGACCCCCCATGTGTATAACTGGTTGCTGGAAGTCATTTGGCCAGCTCAGTGATAGTGGGGTCAGGGCTACGATGTCTATCAGGTGGCTAGGTACCACCATTTCGGTTCAGTGCATTTCAGGCATATTTCGGCTCCATTCGTATTGAGAAGCTATAGGTGTGGAATCAGCTATGATGTCTGGATTCCAGAGGTATCCGGGGGCAGATCAGAGCAAACTGGGCACCTCATACTTCAGTTCCCGATATGTCCCCGATGCGCCCCAAATCATTCCGGAGTTTGGCGGCACCATTTCGGGCCCAAATTACTGTGCATATGGAGTGGACACTCTGGAGTTAAAGGCCAATTCTCATGTTATTAAAGTAGTGTAGGTAATACATTTATTGTGACAGATCTCTGACATGACAGTGAAGTTTACTTTGGATCATGTGTGCTTTGCTTCTAATTAAGGTGCTCATGACATCACTACTTATTTTGTCACTATGATAAGATTACTGAATCCCAATGGGATTTTGTTAGTACTGGCGAAATAGAGCATTTCAAAAAGAATTTTGTAAACCATGTCATATCAGTAAATTCAGATTTCTCTCTCTAACACAGTAACACAGTGCTTCCCAACCTGTGGGAGATTAAGTAATTCAATATACAAAGGGTCATGAACTAAGCATAGGGAAAGGACAGATTAAATGACTAAGCAGCAATAGGAAACACATAGGGTTGGCGTGAGACTGGAAGAAGGGAATGATGTAAAAAAAAAACCTGCTCTAATGCTTAAGTCTTTGATTATTACTGCCATATAATACAGTGTTTCTGAATGATGTGATGTTTGTCAAACAGTCAAGTTTTCCTTAATCTAATCTCGCTCTGTTCTTATCACAGACTAATTAAAACAAAGAAGGGGAAGGTGCAAGGTTGGGATTTTTGAACTGATTATTTTTAATATGTTCCTCTTTTCTGGGAAGCAGGTTATCCTCAGAGTTTGTTTACAGTATAGTTTGGATGGCACAGTAACTGTATTTTAGTAGTCTCTCTCTCATGGATATATAAATACACAATGCAGGCTATAGGTTCTGCTCAATAAAGAAAGAATTGCAAGGAATTCTCTAAGGCTGCTGAATGGGAGGATTTTTCCAACTCAGCTGCTCTCTCTTTATTGAGTAGCCCCCTATATGTCCAGATTCCAATCCAGAATCACAGACACAGAATTTTTTTTTTTTTTTTTTATTTAGCACTCAATAAAATGTAATTGATCCTTTTATTTACATGCTATTAGTGTCTAGGCCAGTTATTTGTAGTGAGCTCACCGCGGCAGTTAGAGTGCTGACAGTTTGGCTGTTTCGGCACTGAACTGTCAGTGCCAAATACTAAGCCCCTTCTAATAAATTAACCCCCTTTACCCCTAAAAGTACCCCTTTAGTCCAAACCCTAACCGTAAGTCTTAAACTAACCCTATTACTAACCCTTGAGCCCCTATCCCCAATACTAACCCTAAAACTAACACCTAACTCTAACATGCTAATACTAACCCTAACATCCTAATATTAACCCTAATACAGTAATACTAACTCTAACCAAGCCCTATAACACTCCTGCATCGTCTAATACTAACTTTCCTCGATGGGGCGCCTGACAGCTAACTGTCAGGCGCTCGAAATTCTGCAATGAAGCAGTATGGTGCATCACATTGCAAATCGAAGGATTGTGATACATTATGGTGAAGTCAGAGTGACCAGATTTTGGAAATAAAAAACTGGGTCTACTCACTGTCTGTTAATTCCTATTCGGTTTGCAGTCTGAAAGTATAATGTTAGTTGGAGAACTATGTTTAGTTGGAGAACTATGTTTAGTTCCATCTCCCCCATTGTGTACTCATGTCTGTGATGTCATGTTTATTTCTTTTTATAAGTCTGTGTTGTTACACAAATAAAGGAGTTATTCATTCTTGCTGTACCTAACTGCTAGATGTCCTGTCTATTTGGGTAAAAAGAGCAAGGGTCCAGGAAAGACTTTCTGGGTGAATGCAGAGCTTTAATCGGGGGCTAAGGAGGTGATTTCACACAACAGGCAGAGGGTCTACTATGTCTGGTAGACAGTCCGTTACAGTGGGCAAGGGGACAATTCAAGCTAATGAGCCTAGTGTGTACCTGGGGATTGTGGACAGGGCCGGCCTTAAGTGTTCCGGCGCCCTGTGCGTGCTTCCCCCGTGGCGCCCCCCCTTCTCTTTCACCCCCCTATGTATGTGTCTCTCTCCGTTCCCATGTTTGTCCCTTTCCTCTTCCTTTCTGTATTTAAACATGCTCTTACCATTCAATGTTAAGACTGCTTTTGATAAAGCACCGTCTGGTGCGAAACGCGTTAAGCGTTTGTCTTTTTTTGCCTGTCTTCTATCCCCCTGCCTGATGCCTTTTATACATTTTGGATTATAATACAAGAAGATTTTTCTTTCATGCAACTCAATTTGGATTTACTTTATTTACCTACCGGATGATTATTGCTGACACACCCTCCGTTTGTTTCTTGCTAAATCCTGGGCTTTGAGTAGACCCTTTTTGTGTTCCAGCACCTGGAGGTAAAATACCAATATACTCACTATCTATCTTATTTTGGGCTGTTTGAGCCGGTCAAAGCTGTTTGGATTTGCTCATTGCTTCTACTCTAAACGACGAGCTCGCCCATAAGGAAAGACCCTCCTTTACTTCCTATGTCCTTTGTGGATGAAGATTGTAGCCCCACACTATTGGAGTGAAATTTTGTGGCTGCTAAAAGGGTCTAAATTAATAGTGAGTCTATCATTCTTCCCCCCTTGTTTTGCATGTTTTTTGTATACTTGTGCCTGATAAATTGCTGTAACTAAAGCATGGAGGAGAGACAGGCTAGAGTGCGGAGTGCCTTTATGGAGGGCGAATGTGAAATGGGACTCGATACCGATTTATATACCCTGTTTAGGGATTTAGAAAAAGCTACAAACAAAGAACTACGCTTATGGTGGGACATTGTGACATTAGAGAAATATATTGAGGTGCAGCGAATACCAAGAGGGTTACGCTTAAAGAAAGTCCCCTTCTTCATTAAGGATGATGAAAAGCTGGAAACTGATTGGAACTCCACCTTAACAGAATGCTCTATGAAGCTAATGCAAATTATAATTACATACAAAAAAAAGCTCCTGATTACAGCTCAGAATGACCTTGCAATACTGGATATAAAAAAAGAAGAAATTAAAGAAAATGCTAAATTTGATGAATTTTCACTAAAACTAGCTGCCTATAAAGAGAAATTGGAGGTGGAAATTTCTACTACAAAGAAGGATAAATTCCAGCGTGATCGTATGGATTACTCTCGTAATGAAGTTTACCAATGGAAAAGGCGTAACTTCTCAAAACGTCAACATCAAAGAGGAGCTAGCTCCAAGTCAATTTTGAGAAAAGCTTCAAAAGACCAACGGAGAGTGTCCTTTAGCGGAACCGAAACCTCAGGGAATGAAGGTGGCTCCTCTGTCTCCTCGGCCTCATCTCACACTGGAAGTGGGGGACCTCGAACCAGCAGATTAGAGAGACTGTCTATGATGGAATCAGATGGTTCTGATGACTCCAACCAAGTGGCGCCGTACCTCATACAAACGAAAAAAAACAGGAGAAGGAAACGAAGATCGTTCAAGATCAATCAAAGCGGTCCTACCGTGGAACAAGAGGAATTAGTAGCAAATGGCTCCAATATTATTAACCTATCGAATTTCCCTTTAAATACTGATCATGTAAATGTACTTAGTTTGGGTTTGTCATTTTCTCCCACTAATCATTTTAACCTCTTCTCCACCCTTGTAGATGTCAACCGCTTTGTACGTAAGATTACACTGAAGAAACATTTCTTTGATACCATTGAAGCTACACTAGAACAGGTTAGTTCTCCTCACCCACAGAATAGTAATACGACACAATTGAGCACTTGCATCCCAGTAAATTTAAATTTTGACGACCTGTGCATGTTGTCTACCTTAGAGGACCTACAGGTCACTCCCAAAGATACTGTTACTATACTCACAGGTCTAAAACCCCAATCCTCATTCTACCCAGTAAATAGTAGAAACCATGTCATTGATGCGTATCAAAGATTGGTAGAGGAGGACTTAGTAAAACTAGCAAACCAGGAACCTAGACACACAACAAGCCATAATCTCAGTAAAAAAGAACAAGAAGCTCTAAAACAGCGAACTGATAATTCAGATATAGTTATCAAAAATGCTGACAAGGGTGGAGCGGTGGTTATCATGACAAGGGAATACTATATGAAGGAAGCCTACAGGCAACTTCTTGATTTAAAAACCTATAGATGTCTGTCTACCAACCCGACAGAGGCCTGCCAGAAAGAGCTCTCTAAATTATTAGATTTCGGTATATATGGAGGGATCCTAAACATTGATGAAGTTGAATTTATCTATAGAAAATACCCAGTAATGCCGATTTTCTACTTTCTCCCTAAAGTACACAAGACATTTGGTGGACCCATCTGGTCGCCCTATTATATCAGGTATTGGTAGTTTGGGAGAAGGCCTCTCCGAGTTGGTTGACCTATATCTACAACCTATCGTAGTGTCCCAAAAAGGTTACATCCAGGATTCAAAGCAGGTCTTACAACAAATTACCTCTATTGCCTGGAAAAAGAGCTTTTCCTGGCTATCTCTGGATGTGTCCTCATTATATTCTTGTATTCCACACGACAAGGGTCTAGCTGCCATTTCGTGGTGTCTAAATAGGTTTAGCAATTATAGCCCACAGACAATACAATTTTTGCTTATGGCAGTTGAATTCCTTCTCACCCATAACTGCTTCACTTTTGACTCAAAATATTATGTCCAGATACAAGGTACAGCGATGGGGGCACGTTTTGCTCCGTCGTATGCAAATTTGTACATGATCTACTGGCAGGAACAATATATCTTCTGTAATGAAAATCCTTTTAGATCAAACATTAGGTTCTATGGTCGCTATATAGATGACCTGCTTTTGATTTGGACAGGTGGTTACACTGAAATGGAGTCCTTCTTACGCTATGTTAACAACAACTCTTTAAATTTACACTTTACATTTGAGTATAAAGAAAATACCATTGCCTTTCTAGATCTGGAGCTTAGTGGTAATACCATTAATGAGCATGTAGGCACCACTGTCTTCCGCAAAAAGGTGGCAGGTAACACGGTACTTCACGCAAAAAGTTGCCATCCACCTCACGTTATAAGGAGTGTACCCACCGGTCAATTCACTAGACTTAGGCGGAATTGCTCCTCAACAGAGAATTCTGAGACACAGGCTAGAGATCTAAAAAACAGATTCAGAGAGAGAGGATACTCTGAACAAAATATATAACGTTCCTACAATCTAGCCAAAGCAAGAGATCGTAATGACCTCCTTTCTGGATGCTCATCTCTAAACTCTACACCCCCAAAAAATGAGATCAGGGAACAAATTCACTTTATTAAGGAATATAGCCTTGAATTCAATAAAATATGCTCTATACTAAAAAAACACTTACCAATACTTAAAACAGATGAACCTCTGTCTAAAATAGTAGACAGAGGTTTCAAATATGTGCCAAAAAAAACTTGTACCTTGGGCAATCGTCTAGCTCCTAGTACTCTTCCAAAACCCACTAAGAATTTAAAAACCTGGCTCTCAACTGAGGGGATGTATCCCTGTGGCCACAAAGTTTGTAAATGTTGCACCTATATTGATAGGACCAGCAACTTTGTATCCACTGTGGGGGGAAATATGTTCCAGATTAACAACTACATAAACTGTTGCAGTGAATATGTCATCTATTTGATTACTTGCACAAAATGTGGCATACAATACGTGGGCAAAACCACACGGCAACTGAAAGCCTGCATAAGAGAACATCTCTCCAGTGTTGAGTTGAGAGATGAGCAATCACCAATAGGCAAGCATTTTTTAAATTGCAATAATGGATGCATAAATTACTTCAGATTCTGTGGTATAGAGAAGATCCACTCTCCCCCTAGAGGAGGCGACCTAAATACTATTTTGAGCCAAAGAGAAGTCTTTTGGATATTCCAATTAAAAACACGTATTCCGTATGGCCTTAATGCTAAGTATGATGTTTCATGCTATACCGGTTAAAATCAATTATTATTTTGTGAACATTTTTGTTCTCCAGATTATGTATGGTCTCAAGTTCATACTATACTGTCCGGTGTGTGCATATATATTAATAGATCTTCTCTTAGGCTTTTCGTCTCATTGTTTCATGTTTATATACATACATATTGATTACTAGGGTGTTAGGTCATAATATAGTACCTGCTCTATTCATCCTACTTTTATATTATATTGTTCTACCTGTGATAACATTGATTATGATTATTATGATTATTATTGTTTATTATTCATTGCTTAATCACCTTTTTCTTGTTCCCACTTTCCTCTATTTTTTCACTCTTTTCATCTTCACTCATTTCTCTTACTCTTTTCTTTTCATTTTTTTCATTCTCCTTTCTTTTTTCACTTTACTCACATTACTACATATCTTCATTACGTATTTCACATTATAATTATCTTTTCGTTCTTATTTCATTTTTATTATTTTTGTAGAACGTACATATATCTTCTTTCACATTTTCGTTTCATCATTTGCATTTAATTTTATTTCCGTTATTACACTTAATCCTCACTTTATCTTATTTTATCCACTCACTTACACATTATCATATTTATTTGGTCACCCTCAGGTTTATTAACATTTTATATTTTATATCTATTACTGTTATCATTTATCTGCTCTTTGTACTCCTCTTTAACATATTATGTGTCACTTTGCCCCCTTGCCCTCGTTCAAATCGCTTATTCTCCGCATCTCAGCTGTTTATTTTCCATTTCCGCCGCAGTGTAGATGGGAGATGTAGTCCACTGCTCCCTGGGCGGGCGCTTCTCTGCCCGGAGGCGTGCTCAGCCTCTGAGTTCTCAGGCTGGACGCGCCACGTGGTTTGGGTGTGCGCCCGGGAGCACTTACTGTGACAATCGTCTCCCTTCCTCACAGCGGCTGAAGGTAAGATACTAATTACGTTTTAATTGTTTGTCATTTGTAATTTCTGTATTTAAACATGCTCTTACCATTCAATGTTAAGACTGCTTTTGATAAAGCACCGTCTGGTGCGAAACGCGTTAAGCGTTTGTCTTTTTTTGCCTGTCTTCTATCCCCCTGCCTGATGCCTTTTATACATTTTGGATTATAATAAAAGAAGATTTTTCTTTCATGCAACTCAATTTGGATTTACTTTATTTACCTACCGGATGATTATTGCTGACACACCCTCCGTTTGTTTCTTGCTAAATCCTGGGCTTTGAGTAGACCCTTTTTGTGTTCCAGCACCTGGAGGTAAAATACCAATATACTCACTATCTATCTTATTTTGGGCTGTTTGAGCCGGTCAAAGCTGTTTGGATTTGCCCTTTCCTCTTCCTTGCCATGTCTGTATCTCTCTCCCTCTGTTCTCTCTCTCCACCCGTCCCCCGTCCTGTCTCTCTCCCCCCGTCCCCTGTTCTGCCTCCCCCCCCCGTTCTTTCCCCCCCTCCCCCTGTTCTGTCTCTCTCTCTCTCCCCTCCCCGTTTTCTCTTTCTCCCCCAGTTCTGTCTCTCCCCCCTGCCCCTGTTCTGTCTGTCTGTCTCTCTCTCACCCCTCCCCTGTTCTGTCTCTCCCCCATCCACTGTTCTGTCTCTCTCTCCCCCCTCCCCCTGTTATCTCTCCCCCAGTTCTGTCTCTCCCCCCTGCCCCTGTTTTGTCTGTCTGTCTCTCTCACCCCTCCCGTGTTCTGTCTCTCCCCCCTGTTCTCTCTCTCTCCCCCCTCCCCCTGTTCTCTCTCTCCCCCTGCCCCTGTTCTGTCTGTCTGTCTCCCCCCTAACCACTGTTCTTCCTCTCTTCCCCCCCCCCTCTCCCCTGCCTTTGCCTGCAAAGTTGGTTCCAGGGAGGGGGCGGAGCTAATCGGCACAGCGGTGTAGCTCTACCCCCACACTGTGAAGCAGAGCAGAGTCTGCATTACGGGGAGCCACGGGCAGCAAGAGAAAGTGCTGCTCGGCTCCACATGCTTAATGAAAGCTTAATGCAGGCATGGGGAGCCGAGCAGCACTATCTCTTGCTGCCTGCAGCTCCCTGTGAAGCAGATGCTGCTCTGCTTCACAGGGTGGGGGCGGAGCTACACCTCTCAGCCAGTTAGCTCCGCCCCCTCCCCGGATCCAGCAGAGCATGCCGAGCAGAGGGCTGGTGAGGGGGGATCTTTTGATCTCCTCAATCCAGTGCCTCTACCGGTTTTTTTTTTTTGTTTGAACTTTTTTTTTTTTCTTCAGGCGGGAGGGCGCCCCCTGGGGTGTTGCGCCCTGTGCGCTCGCACAGGTCGCACACCCCTAAGGCCGGCCCTGATTGTGGAAAATGATTTGCAAGTTACCTGGTAGTTGGTAGTATGGTGCATCACATTGCAAATCGAAGGATTGTGATACATTATGGTGAAGTCAGAGTGACCAGATTTTGGAAATAAAAAACTGGGACACCCATTAGTGAAAATTGGTCCAAAAGCATCCATGTGAGCAAAACATAATTTGTATTTGTTTGTTTATTTATCCCCCAATATGTTCTGTCTCTCACCTATGAATATTCCCCCATATCTGATGTCTTTCTCCTATGAATATTTCACCAATATCTGCTGTCTCTCACCTATGAATATTCCCCCATGTCTGCTGTCTCCCTGCTATGAATATCCCCCACGTCTGTTGTCGCTCTCCCATGAATATCCCTCCATTTCTGCTGTCTCTCTCCTCCCCCATTTCTGCTGTCTCTCTCCTCCCCCCATGTCTGCTGTCTCTCTCCTCCCCCCATGTCCGCTGCCTCTCTCCTATGAAAAAAAATAAATAAATAAATGGGCAGACTAGATGGACCGAATGGTTCTTATCTGCCGACACATTCTATGTTTCTATGTTTCTATGATTATCAGCCCCATGTATGCTGACTCTCTCCTCTCCCCTCATGTCTGCTCTCTCCTGAAACCACTTATAATGTCAATGCAATGTTATAAAGTCAAATGGAGTCTAAAAACAATCTCACGTGTGTGTGTATGAATTGATAAGGTTGGTACCTGTCCCATTGGCCTTAACATTAAAGATGAGACTGGGCAGCTTAGTGGACACCAAGTGAGATGGTAAGTCAGACTGAATATATAATTCCTCAAAAGGAGTAACCTTGGTAGGGATTGAGGCTGATCTTTGGCATGAATGATCATAGTGCAAATGTTGTAAGAACAAGTTTAACCTATGAGGGTGGTGTGGGGAGTTCACACAAGCATGAAACACTTGCAGTGCCTAACATGTACTTTTTGCTAAACATAAAATTACATTCTTTTTTTTAATGTTCTTTCCAACTAATATGTTTTTGATATTGAAAACAAACCATCTGTTCTGTGTTCAAAGTTGATTTATTGTCTAAAATGCATAATTAGGGATCAGAGCCATTCAGATGTAATAATCCAGCTACATTTTAAGATAAGGATGAAAAAGTCTATTAAATGCTTAACCTCTGTCACAGTAGATCCTGGATCTTCTCTTTCAAAATATGTCACATGAGTATTTGCGAATAACCTATGTAGAATTCCAGAATGAAAACATCTATAATAAAAATAAAAAAAGTTATGTAAGAAATTAGGTTAAAAAGATAGGTATTTTATGCTCCAGAACAAGAGAAGGAAAAAATATATCTTGACTCCAAAGGCAGTTGGATTGTTCCTTAATCAACATTAATTGATAACTAATTGATATAGCTTTAAAATTTCATTGTTAAACAAAAGTATCAAACCATTTTTTAACTTATTAATTGAATCTTAAATTATTCAATTCTTGAAAGAAAAGGAAATGTGATTATAGTAGATATATATAAAGATCACCGAATGCAGAATGCAAATGGATGTGCGGATTATTATTTTGCAGTGCTAAAAATCTGCCTTTGAACCAGCATTCGGTCACAAGATATATTTGCAATGAGCCATAATTATATCAAGCAAGGAAGGGTGAAAGGAAATCTTAACATTTTACTATGTTTAGGCTGATGTAGTTTGTTAATAATTACCGGTTTAAAGATCTGAACCATTAAAACAAATCCAACCCGGGTCTGTTGGCTCTTTGAATAGTCAGAATTTGATTACAGACTTTCAGATATTTGAGTGTTTAATGCTTTCCACTAAAACTCCTAAAGAACTTTGTGTTCTTATCCATACTGGCAAACCTACAAAGAAAGCCATAAAACCTGCATTTGTATCATAAGCTGTTGTATGATGTACTACTTATAAAGAGGGCCCCTTTAAACCACTGCAAACTTTCGGCACGTGACTGGGAACCACTTCCTAGATGGACGTGTTTCGAGAAACGGCTGTTTTGGAAGAATATAAACACATATGTCTTTGTGTGAATATGGGAAATCCATCTTGCTAACATGGAGGGAATTATTAAAATAAATAGTTGTCATGAAGGGATAGATAAACATTGAGGGACATTTCTATAGTACAAAGCACAAACTTAAATGAAAACATTGATAGGTAAATAATTTATGGTATTGGTACACATGATGCAGCAGTAACAGGCATCTCCAATCTGATATGATTCCAATGATGGTCTGGTATTCTGAAGTAGTTGTAAATGGCAGAAAAAAGGTAGTCAGATTTATTTTGCCAGGTCCTGCCTGATCAGAAGTCTCATCCAATGTCCTGATTTTGTTTAGTTGCACTATATGCATAGTGCTCGAATCACATTAAAAAGGAAACTGCACGCATGTAAATGACCATGGTTAAAGGTATTTCATAGGCATGGTCAGGCATAACATTATTTCAGCACCATACATTTTGACTCACCACCAGACCTAGTATAAAAAAGCAGTATAAAAAAAGTATTTGCAGTCTTTTCATGGAGCCAGCTGACACTTAATCTCCAGTGGAGCATCAGTTGTGTGGCACTGAGCTTCACATTTAATCAGGCTTGTTCTAATGCCACTTAAATCAGGATGTAAGAACTAGGAGAATTCCAGGAATTCAATGATATAAACGATATTTTTAGAGCTGTGAATGACTTGCTAGAGAACAGCATTGTGCTATCTAAAGATAGTGCACAGAATACTTTTTCCATTGCTTATCATGTTAATGGAACTGTTCCTTGGAATAACAAATACACACTTCCTAATCCTTCACAGATTATCCCCTGTTTATATGCACACACAGTAAGACTAAGGAATTAGACCTAATTGCCCACAGGTTAATTAATTAATTAATTAAATGTGTACAGAAAGTGTCAACTCCTAACTGTTTAACAAAATGAAAGCTGATTTTTATTTTACAAAAAAACCTCAACATTTAAAAAAATGTTTTCACTACTTGTGTATGAAGTTATTTTATACCATCTACTGGATCCTTTTGACAAAATAGTGTTGGAAGCCATTTTGAATAAAAGATGGGAGCTTAGCCTGCAAACCATTTTCTTCCTGGACATTACCTAAACACATTTGTGTGTTAAGGATCCATTGCAACAATTATTTGACTTAAGTCTACATTTAATATGGTTGTTGCAAATTATAAAGACAGCAGGTAGTTTTATAATAGGATATTTCAATCTATAGACACTGTTCCGAGATCAGTTTAGTCATTTGGCCTTCAATCCTGCATTTAGTGTGTAACTGGGCATCTTGGACTATTAAACCCTCCTTAAAGACAGTTACCACTTTCCTCAAGTTGGCTAAATTCTCCAAGCATTCCACAGTGCAAAACAAATGGGGATTATTCTAGCCTTGGTGTAGAAATAATCTAATTTTTATTGAAGACAGGAGGTGAGTATTTGCATAATCCTTCTTTACTGATAAACCTCCCGCAGCCAAACAGTTAAATTTACTGATGGTAAAATAACCAATCAGTAAACAGTAAACAGTATAAAAGACCCCAGTAAACACTCCCACTTCCTCTTTCTTTGATGTGCCAATCAGGAGAAGCACAAAATTTCAAAGAGGTATGTCCAACTTTCCAAACTGAAGATAAGAGAGAGCAGACAACAGCCTTCAGGAGTTAGATCAAGCTGAAAGGAACAGGATAAACAACTAGTGTTGAGCGAACCCGAAACGCACTGTTCGGGTTGGTACCGAACATTACGGTTTTTGGACCCCGGACCCGAACACGGACACTTCACTGTATGTTCGGGTTGGAGTTCGGGGTTCAGCGATTTAATGGCGCGTTTTGAAAGGCTTTCTATAAACCGAAATAGAGTCCCCATTCATACGAATAGGTCAATTGACCTATTCGTATGAATGGGGACTCTATTTCGGTTTATAGAATAGCAATAGCATTACATGTATTCCGTAAACCGAAAGCCTATGAACCGAAAGACATCCATTAGCTTATCCTGGGCAGACCGCAGGCCCTGTTCCAGACCCTTTTTGGGGTTCTTACTACTTCAAGCCATGAATGTGGCAAAGGTCGGGTCAAAATTAGTCCCCCAATCCCATGTCTGGTGTCTCTCTCACTCCCCCACACCACATGTCTGGTATCTTTTTTTCTCCCTCCCCTAATGTCTGGTGTATCATTTTTTCCCTCCCCAAGTCTGGTGTCTCCTTTTTTCCCTCTCACTGTCTGGTGTCTTTTTCGCCCACAATGCTCCCACAAATGCCAAGTTCGCCTATAGGTAGCACCAGCCCTGACTGTACTTTTCCGTGTATAAGATAAAACCTTTTTCCAAAAAATGTTGCCTAAAAATTGCTAAAAATTATACACAAGGGGCTAACTGGTTGCCTTGGTGAAGGCACCCCTGTGCATGAGCAGCCATTTCAGGACTTATAAAGCGCGAGCTGCCCTTGTTTGGCAGCAGGTGGCTCGTGCTGTCAGCTCAGTCACTCAGCGGGGCTTAGGTGAGACACCAGAAAATATTTGGTGTTGTTTGACCATGGAGGTGTGCTGCTGAATTCCGGGCTGGAGGAGAAACGTCTCCCCATGAAGGCTTCCTCAGGTGGTTTCAGCCTGTATCCCCACTTCCCAGACTGAAGTGCACATCCTGTGAGAATACTGCCTGCCAGTGCCGGTTGCAAAGGATCACAAGAAATATAGTCCATGTACAGCGAGGGGGGAACAGAACATACTAACAGTCAATTGGAAGGTGTCTGATGTGACATGGAAGTTAAATGGACCAGGTGAGATGGCATTTGGGCTCTTGAATAAGGAAGGTATGGGGCTAAAAATATATACATATTGATTTCTTAATTTGGGTCTGAAAAAGTAGGGCTTGTCTTATACATAGGGGTGTCTTATAAACAGTAAACAATTGTATTAACCCAGGAATGACCTTTGTATTTGGTTGGAAAAGTATAGAAACATTATTTTGGACCTCTTTGTATAAATGTGAAAGGTATTTAATATTTGAAGTTCAGATATTATTGTGTTATGTTAAGATTAATGTTGAACTGTGTTAATTTATGTTCAATAAATGCTATGGGCACATTTTTCCAATATTTCCCACACTATGTTTATTGAGTTGTTATAATTAGGGGTCAGAGAGGGGGAGGTTATTTGACCCTCTCTTTAGTCATGTTTCAGAAGTGCTTGCCTTGTGCAGATTGTATGGCTGAAACAATTACTGAACTTTACAAAAGTTATATTTGCAGTAAATAAGATGAGTCCTTCCAGAAGTTTCTGTTAGCAACATTGGGTGCCTGCCTGGAGAAATACAGAACACACCATCTTCTGAGTATGAATTTTGGCTAGAAAGGATTTCACTGAAATCAAAATATTCAGCTTGACTGAATAGGGCACATCTTCCAAGTACTGAGGAGGGACTGTCCCTATTTTGCACACAAGTCCCTGTGTCACTCTTTCCTCCTTTACTGTCCTTCTTTTCTTGGAGCTCAGAATTTTTGGTTTGCATAACTGTATCATAGAGCTCCAGAACAATAAAACTCACAATAAAGTGTGTTTTAATATTAATATGTGTAAATAAAATACTTTATTCTATACTAAATGACATAAATAGTTGCCAGTTAGCCATAAAGTGGCTGAAAATGTTCCATAATGCTTCACCCACAGCCACTCCCACAAAAATAAGTTGTCCCTCTTTAGCCATTTGAAATGTTGGGAGTTTTGGATTAGGGTTTGGTTTCGGATGAAACATGACCAAGGTATGGCGAATTAACGCAACTCCCCCCAAGAAAAGACACGGACAACAAACTGGATATGAAGGTCACAGTATTTATTTAGAAATACTGTAACAAAGATTTTGTATTATTATCAGTAACTAATCAACTTAAACGTCTACTAAAAACGTATACAACCATGGAAAACACATATAACATATACATACCATGTACAAAAGACACCATCTTTGGAGTACCACATGTATATGCCACTAAGCAGTAGCATATCTAGGATTGGGTACCCGAGGATCGGACGTAGGCGTAACCAAAAATATCAGTCTACCGGCGACAATGCCCCTGCACGGTAGCCACTTGATATTCACTCCCCAGGGACCAGCCCGTGGGGAGTCCGTGCAGCTAGCTCCCAGAGCTACTGCCTCCCGGGTTGGCCATACCCAAGACAGCCAACCCCCTGCACTGACGTCATACCTCGGGTACCCCCTGCCATCACAACAATGACATAGACAAAGACAAGACAAAGAGGGATGGGTGGGAGGGAACTGATTTCTATAATGAAGAAAAGAGGCTGGGCAAAACCGCTGCAAGGGTTTATATAGGTTTTGCCCAGCCCCCAAGGGGGGAGGAACGGCCGCCCATGAAGGGCAATTACTGGCCGAGGGCCTATGACTGACAGACTTGTGATGAGGCTGCATCACCAACCTGTTGTCATGCTGCCCTTTCATATATTGCATTATAAAAACAAAGATAAAAAGCAGATGGGCGCGAAAGAGTGGGTACCTTTAAATAAAACAAAATACAATAGTGCAATAATGCCACACTGTTACAGTGTAATAGAGAAGTATAAATGGATGCACTCACAAACGTACGTGAGTGTCAATCACATCAAGTGAAACTTGTAGATCCGTAAAAACAGCTTAAATAGTATTCTGCAATGAAAGAAGGTATATACATGTGCAGGACCAGTATGTATACAACAGATACTGGCCCCTAACACTGAAAAAACTCACAAGACAGTAGATGTAAAAGTCATAGAAATGCTCCTGAAGACATTAACATCAACGGAGCTTTCATCCAAACGGGTGATGGGAAATGTAGCGCTGGAACACGATCTGTTGTCACCTCTACGCGTTTCACCGTGCTCAACACGGCTTCATCAGGAGGATCTGTTGTATACATACTGGTCCTGCACATGTATAAACCTTCTTTCATTGCAGAATACTATTTAAGCTGTTTTTACGGATCTACAAGTTTCACTTGATGTGATTGACACTCACGTACGTTTGTGAGTGCATCCATTTATACTTCTCTATTACACTGTAACAGTGTGGCATTATTGCACTATTGTATTTTGTTTTATTTAAAGGTACCCACTCTTTCGCGCCCATCTGCTTTTTATCTTTGTTATTGTATTTGAGCATTTCGGAGTGCTCCAGAAGGCTGCAGCGGGTGTGGTACCGCAAGTATTAATTATTTTACAAATTTCCTGCACAAGGTTCACTTTACACAAATCACTTATCTGTTTTGCATATATTGCATTATTACAGGACATTACTTGTTGATAAGCCTGTGATGTCTAACATTTGGAATCCCAGCTGCTTCACATTTAAGTCCCCACAATGTTCAGCCAGCCATTTTGCTGACTGAGCATCATATCCTCTGTGTTTATCGCAGCTGAGGTGTTAAAGGTTCACCATCAGTAATTGATGGAAAAACTGGTACTGGTCTGCGATGGCTAACATTTGACATCCAAACTGCTACTGTGATGATCATTCAGTTGTGAGAATCATGGTAACTGTGGTTTACAATAGTTGGGATCTATAATCTCTGTGATGTTTAACCAGCCATAGGAGAGAGCAACATCATGGTAACTTGAATTACCACCTTTTCTTCAAAAAAAGTAAAAATACCGGCCATGCTATAACCTCCATACACTTAAGATTTGCCTCAAGCCAATATATTCACATATTTAATTTTGTCATCAAGCCAACTTTTTACTGACCTGCCAGTTAAATGCCAGCTGAGAGTCAAAGCTATGGCAACTACAGATTAAAGCATCTGTGGTTCCAATATTTTTCCATGGTCTGTACCTCCCATGACCCTCAGCCAGCAGTTTTTTTTTTCTGGGCATGTTCTCTAGCAAGCAATATATTTTGCTGAACATTATGGCAGATGTTGTTCTTTAGTATCCATACTAAAAAAAAGAACCTCTTTTGCCCTATAGGAAGACATAGGAACGTTCTCCCCATAAATCTCAATTATTGTGCACCTTATAGCAGTGCTGCTCATTGTGTGGTGCATGTATGTTATGGAGTATTTCTGATGAAGACAAATACCATTGCATTCTAGAATTAAAACACAGGCTTTTTGGCAATGTAAAAGTTCCTGGTTTTCATTTTTTTTCACAAAAAAACTGATTAGATATGTTTTAGTCACACCATAATACATAAATCTGGTTTAACCCCTTCGCGACCGATGACGATCCTGGACCGTCATGGGGAAAAACTCCCTTCGTGACCGATGACAGTCCAGGACCGTCATGCAGGTCTGATCGCGGTATGCACGCTGGCATACCGCGATCGCGCTACCAACGACATGGCTAAGTGTCTCGATACCGAGACACTTCAGCCATGTCGGTTGAGGACCCCCCGGAAACATCCGGGCACTGTGACAGCCAATCACAGCGCCCGTATGTTAATAGCTGTCAAAGCAGGTGCCTACTTTGACAGCTATAGTCTCTCCCTGCTCCACGGTGATCGTGGGGCAGAGAGAAACTAAATATAGTGTGTGAAGTCTCCCCCTGGTCCCCCCCAGTAACAACCAGCCCCCCAAAGGATTTTTTTAATAAATTCTTTTTTTTTTCCTGTTGTGCTAATCCTAACTCTTGGGTTAGGGTTAGAGTTTATCCAAACCCTAATCCTAGAGTTAGAATTAGGGTTTGTACTAACCCCAACCAAAGGGTCAAGGTTAGAGTTAAATAAAAATAAAAAAAAATGTAAAAAAATTAAAAATTAAATAAATAAAAAAATTAAAAATAACAATAGTAAATTGTATACAAATAAGAAGTTATTCCGTAGAGGACCAATGACATGTTATGTCTGTCTGTGGTCCTCTAGGGATATTTTATTTTTAAAAAAAAGACTGCTAGTGGGGCCAGTGCTTTGCATTGGCCCCCAGCAGTAGATAGGGGCCCACAGCAGCTGGATATTTGATCCATGCTGCCGCAGGATAGCAAGGATAGCAAAAATCGGTGCTTCCTACTATAGACTACATTTCCTATTCTGCTACGGTAGCTTTTGGCTGGCTGAGCATGATAGGAAATGTAGTCACAAGTATTACATAATAAATACACGTTTTAAATCTGCAATAACCATATCCTAAATTTTGCCCTGTACCTGCCACATAAACCTAGCACACCTATACATGTGGGGTACCGCTATACTCAGGGGAAGTTGCTGAACATATATTGGGGTTTTGTTTGGCAATAAATTAGAACAGTCCCTTTAAATTCATACCTAAGTTTCAAAGTGTGTGGAAATAAAACACACACAAAATTACTACGCCAAAACTTGTCAAAGATTGGTGGTAAAATGACAGAGTGAAAAGTGTCAAATTACCCCAAGTTGAATGCCCTGGGATGTCTACTTTATAAAAATGTGTACATGTGGGGGGTTATTCAGTGATTCATATCAGATATCGGTGTTACAGTGTCACTAACGCTAATTTTTTAAAAAAAATGGTTTTGAAACAGCTAAATGCTACTTGTATTTATTAACCTAAAACATGCAAAAAAAAGCAAAAAAACATATAAACATTGGGTATTTCTGAACTCAGGACCTATAGTCGAATCTATTTAGCACGTTTTTTCATTAGCTTTTGAAGCTTTGTAAAAGAATTTACAAAGAAAGTTTATTTTTTTTTAATTTTAACCATATTTTACTATTTTTTACACAATACAATAAATGATATGAACAAAATAATGTCATGAAAAGAAAGCCCTTCTTGTCCTGAAAAAAACAATATATAATATGTGAGTGTACAGCAACTGACAAAGAAGAAAATTAAAGCTAAACACAAACACCTCAGAAGTGTTAAAACAGCCTCGGTCACTAACGCACAACATTCCAAAAACAGTCTGGTCATGAAGGGGTTAAGGATATACTTATTTGCTCTTTTTCATTGTAAAGGATGGGAGATGAGCTATATGAGTTGATATGGGGCTGATGTTGATTGTATTCATTTCTATTTGTTTTCCCCATCCTGTTTTCACGGTGCTTGTCAGGGTTGACATGCTGACACATAATCTCTGGTGGGAACATTGCACATCTATCGGCACAAATTGTCCCTTAGCACACCTTCGCAGCCCTGCACACTGCATGATGGATTATAGTGCTGGTGTGTGATGTCATATACCAGCATTTCTGACTAGCTGAGGGATCTGTGGCCAGTTCCTGAGTGAATATCACTCAGTCCAGCCCTAATGGGAACTTCCAATGATCATGTGACAGCATTTATTCTATACATGTTTTACAGTGCAAAACTACTTCAGTGTAAACTACTTTTCCAAATGGTTCAGTAGAATTTGATGCTGTGGTGACTCTTTAAATATGTGTAGAAATCATTATAGGGACCTGAAAAAAACTCAATTTTGGGTTGAAACATTGCCATTGGGACAATAAATTCCACTTATTAACTGTAGTGCTGGTCATTTGGTTATTTTATTTGCACCAGGCTTGCGAGTGCAGGTCCACAATATCTGTTTTCATAGAAATCATTATACGGACTACTCAAAATACCTCGATTTGTCCCAAATTTGATTCGGGTCAGGGACTTTAGCTGAATTTCACATTCCCCAAATCCCTGAAATGTAACTACTCAATATCCCTGAATTCTGGTGTGAATCGCCAGTTTGGGCTGTTTTGAAACCAAAGCATCGGAGATGATCGTATTAGAACTTTTTTTTGCAATGCCCCCTAATCCTTATCTTAAGCCGAGGGAAAGGAGCAACCCAAAAAATGTAATTAATCCACCTTTTAGTAAAAAAAATCACGCTGGCAAAACTGTAAAAAAAAAAAAAATGAGTTGCCTCTTTTCCTAAGCATCAGTCTTCAGCGGAGAAAAGATGCAGAAAAAAAATCCCTCCTTGTAGAGGGAGGATTTCATGTAAAAAAAAAAATGGATCTGACTGGCTGACTGTGTCCCCACATAAGTCTATGGGGAGGATAGAGGCTACCACTTCAGTACTGTGAGTTTCTGGCATGTTTAATTTATACCCCTTTTCTTATGTGATATTACATTTGGTCCAGACTATTGGTTTCATAGGGGATCTTAGTGGAGGCTGGGAAGCTAAAGCAGACTGAAAGAATCCCAAAGTCTGTTTTTTAAAGTTCAGTAAAAGCCTCTACATATTTCTGACAGTGTTTCTGTACCTCTCTGACAACAGTCCCAAAACAGTCATATTTTTGAAGGCCCCCTGTTTTGGCTATGTCTGACATAGCTGCTGCTTGGGCAAAATACAGTAGACTGTGCACTCGTGACTTCAGCAAAAAAAAAGTAACTTTTTATGTATTTTAAGCACACATAGGTTTGAATATTAACTGTATATTAAGTATGACATGGGTCAGGTCCTGGTTGACCTGAAAAGGTGGGTGCATTTGGTATATCGCAGGGTCACATTGTATCCTGGTTTGGAGTAAATGTTGGTTTGTGTACAGGTAAGAGATACAAAAAACTAAGTTTAGGGAAAAGGCGAAAATATGAAAACTATACAACTGTATTGAGCCTCCTTGCAGAATGAAACAAACTATTTAAATAATTGTTTTGTTGTATTTATTGGTGATATGTACAGATACACAAAATATGCAATGCTATCCCATGTTATTGCATTCTATTTTCCTTGGAAAATGAAAAAATCCATAATTTTCTCGAGGAAAAAATTCTCAGTAATTTTGGTCTGTGATTATACACACAAATTTAAACAAAAATTACAATGCAATGTCTAAACATGACACTTTTACATGAATCAAATTAATGACCTAGTACATTACTTTGTATTATGACCAAATAGCCAACATATTTAATGTGGAATCTGCTTCCAAAACACACACTCTGAAAAACTATTTGTAGTTGGTCCAGTTATGAAACTGCCCCAGTGTAATCCCTTATACACAGCTCAAAAACTAACTAACAGTGCAGAATTAAAAGACTGGGTGTCACACATATGGTTCTTGTTTACACAAATATACACAGTAGTTGAGCTAATACTAACAGTGCTGATCCTACTCTTGCATACACAACACATCAACCAACACTTTCTTCATGTTCCAGAACTGACTTGCAGTTTTGTCGCTTGAAGGTTTTTCTCTGCCCTGCACTAGTTAGAATAGGTATTTTGCATGTTTTTACATACGCAAGCTTTAGTCTTTATTTATTATGCATCCTGACTGCGGCATAGAAGTTTTCCCCTCCAGTGGAGTTCTCTCCTCCATTTATTACTAGAGTGTTCTTGCCTTTATTTTAGCTGTATATTATTGTATATAATTGTTTTTCCCATCTCAGGCTTTACTGTCGTTGTTTTCAGGCAAAAATACCTATTTTTTCATATTTGTTATATTTATTTTTGGTTTTATGTTTGCTTTTACTAGAATATTTTAAATAATATACTATCAGTGAATTTATTATACTTACATTTTGTTTTTTGTACCTTTCTGTTTGTTTCAGATTACCAGTTCATGAAATGGCTGCATCATTATTTTCTATTGGTCTTTTATTTTGATTTGGAATTTTATTGTTAAGGTCCTATTTTCATAGTTTTCTTTTTTCACTTTATAAGATTTGAATTGAATAATTTCAGATTATTAATATTTTTTACTTGTTATTATCATTAGAGTCTTTTACTTTATTAGTATTATATTTATCACATGACTGTGTGGGAAATTGCGGAATTTTCTATTCTTATTTTCTACTTTTATAGTATTTACCTATTTACTCTTTGACGCTTAAACTCTGTGCCCATTTACCCTTCAGCCCTCCAGCTACTTCGCTCTTTCAGCTAACAGGCTGGCAAAGGAGTATGGGAAATGCAACATCTGGAGGGCCGCAGTTTCCCCATATCTGATTTATAGCAATGTGGTATATTGTTTTTATATTTTTTACATTATAAAAAATTTCAAATTTCAGTACACATGATTAGAAAGTTTTCCTGATGTCATAATTACTTTTACTACTCACAAAGTACAAACGTTCACTTCATTAGTAAAGTTTAGTGTTATTTTTGCCTGAGGCCTTTTCATGGGCCAAAGATGATGAATCGAGGGTATCACTGATCCCTGTTGGACATTTAATCATGTTACATTTCTTTCACAGGTGCACCCTTTGTGAGCTGGGAGGAAGGGCAGTTAACCTCACTCAAAGGGGTGCTTCTTTTTTACAGTTAAATCACCCCATCCCCCCTTTACCTGGGGAACTTAGAGGTGGGGGTTTAGGAAGTAAAACAAAAAAATAGAAAGGCCGAAGCCATTGTGGCCGCTTCCGTCCTCATTATTATTAAGGATGAACCAGGGACTATTGGGGCAGCCCTTCAACTCTATTCCCTTTCCATGCTGTGCTCTCTTAAAATCATCTCTATCTGCTCCTGGACTACAGTTTCAGCTGGGAGTGGTTTGATTTCCAAAGTCATTTTCCAGGTATATAATATCATAGAAACAGATCTGTTAGTCATTTCCATAACAGCATTAAATAAATTCAAACCATAAGAACATACAGTATAAAAGTATATTAGGGAGAAAAAAGATTACAAAATAAATAAAAATAGAGGTTATATATTTAAAGAAAAATATGGGATCATTTGTCATCCTGATAAGATTTAAAAAGGTTAAATATTGTGAATTAGCCAAAACATATCCATATAAATCAGCGGTCCCTGGCTTTTATACAAATACAGTGCTAAAGCCTCTAGTTGTTTGTCATATCCTCTAGGTCACCCGCTGCAGGAATTTTCTGTATTAACTGGAAACATAAAGTTTGAATGTGCACGCGTGTTCCTGACTGGTAACCTGGATTGTTTCAATGTGCATTATTGCTGCAAGGGGAAAAATGTAGGCAGATTGCTCCAATCCAAAAATGTATACATCTGGATCATAGATGTTCATGAGATGGATCTGTATATCTTGTGAATATTTGTAAAAACAAAGTTAGACTCGTGCAGTCTTCTTCTAGCATGTCAATGGATTCAAGGAGAGTGTAATTTACAGCATCTGCTGCTGCGTTTACAGCATCTGCTCTTAGGAGTCTGTCCTGGATTCAATGTTATAGGTAAGTAAATAATGGCTGAAATTCCAATGTTAGTTAAAAGTGGTCTAATTACTTCATTTCCTATATCTCTATAATGCTGGTTCTTACATGAGCCATATTAGTTGACTCCTTAAATTTGTCTAAATAGATGGCCTACAGTGACTTTAACCTTCACCAAGCTATTGAAAGTGCCTAAGACTTGGTGTTTGTGTTACTGCCCTTCTATTTGCTATTATCCTGGAGCAATCTAATAGCCGCATCCTTTAGGACCAAATAAGCTTCCTTCCACATGCAAGAGGTTTGTGAACTCACTTTTGGATGAACTGTACGATCGTACTTGACTTTCATGAAAACCTCTCACGCTATGAGTTATTCTCCTGTCTGGAGTCCATCATCAAGCTCTTCCAGTAATTTTAACACTATCTATCCAATGGAATACATGGAACACTATTCCCCTTCCCTGGCAGCAAGTCTAGTATGGGTAATCGTCATTAAAATAAACAAATAAAATAAGCATTCCATGGGCTTAGTACAAAACCCCAATGCACCAATAAAGATAGTGAGTGTATAAAAAAATAACGTACTGTATTTGCATTCGTGTTCTTTAGCAGAAGCACATGTGTTGTTAATAAGTGTTGCTTTAATTAAAGCCACATTTTTATTAAGGTACACAAGGTATGTACCGAGAGCACCAATTTCTTGATTGCTGCAGGGGAAAGTGCGTGTGGCTAAATATTAATCTTACCCATGCCCCACCCATTTCTGTAGATGCAATAACTCAGCCAGAGGATTTATAATTCAGTTTCTGCATACTGCTCGTAAGAGGAATTATTGTCTTTCAATACACCAACCACTTGATTTTGTTTAATTTCATTTGTCATAATAATATAACTTTTTTTTTATTATTCTTTACATCAGAAAAGTCAATAGAGACATTATAATCTCAGTGTAAAAAAATGTTAATATAAAACATTAAAACATAAGTATAGTTTGTAAAAACTCTATTACTGTTGTCTTTATATTGTGACATCCATATACAAAGAAACATGCATATTGTGTAACACTGTTTATTAATATTAAGTGTATTCCTTGGACCCAAGGACAAAGAAACAGGAGCAGTAGAAGTTATAAATGTAGTAGAAACATTTGTTTATAGAAAGCTCATTGTATTGTAAATTAAAATAAACAATGAAATGCTACCAAAAGGTGGAAAGGAGTCAAAACTAAAAATAGTGGCCTGCCTCTCCCTTTTCTGTTCTTCTAGTCCTCTGGTTTCTATATCATTGGATCAAAGGAATCCTCTGCATTACATATAGAAGGGATTGCTTGTGTGGGTGAGCAGGCAGCAGGGCTGGACTGACCTACTGGCATACTGCAAAAATTCCCAGTAGGCCATCTGAAAGCCCAGAAGGCCATTTTGTGTCAAATGCGGTTGCCAGTGCTGTGTAATGTGTCAGTAGCTACTAGAAAGCACTGTTGCTGCTGAAGCAATACCGCCTTGCTGCTGGTACCAATAGAAAGTCCCAAGTGTGAATAAAATTTCCATTTGTGGAAATGGACCATGATGAAAGATTTGTAAATGTTGGAAACCTTCAAATCCCACAACAGGTGGGAGCATATTAAATTAATATTTAAGTGGAGTTGGGAATCTTGGGCTGAGGCAAAATTATATATTTGAATATGATATATATGTGGGGGTCTTACAATAGTCACAATAGTCATCAATGTTTTTGCTGGCTGCTCCAACTTCCCACCGAAATGTGCTATTTATATAGGAAGCCCGATGTGCATTCATAACTTTCTTATCTTTGAATAATACACTCTTCCAATGTGTTTTCCCTTTTATGAACAAGAAAATAATGACAATGTGCTTTAAATGTGACTGTGGAGTCTACTGCTTATGGCATCACCTGTGGCCTAATATGCAAATTAACAGTTTTTAAGGGGCAAATGTATGTTTTGCATATTAGGCCACCGGTGATGTGTCATAAGCAGAAGACTCCACAGACACATTTAAAGCACATTTTTATCTTAATTTATGCATTTGCTTGCAATATTGCTTACACAATTTATAGTTCACTTTCAATAATTTTTGATTCTCTACATTCACAGTAAAAACAATGTTTATTTAATACAGTCCCTTTAATGTATTTTGTAGTGAGGTTTTTATTACACATAGATGTAAACACAATGTTTTGTGTGGCACTCATTTGTGGGTACTGTGTTGAGGTCTCTACGTTTGTTATACACATTTGTCATTTGTATTACTTTCTTCACACAATAAAGAAATGACAACTGACTGTAATGATGGACTCTGCACTGGGTTTTAAGACACATCATTCTGGTAACCCTTATCATTTATTTCATGCAGATTTGTTTGGTTTGGATTTAATTACTCATTGCCTATTAATCAAAGCCTTTGATTAGACTCTCTGACATACAGTTTGCTTATTATTAAATGTTTAATATTGCATCAAAAACTTATGTTTTCATGTTTCAAGATAATGTGTGTGGTTCCAAGTCTGTGTTGAAAAAATGTTACCAAAAATGTTTGTTCTGATTGTTTTAGCTGTTTTACAATTCATAATGAATTAAATTAGTTGCGGAAGTACATAAGCATTGCAAGGGGTATCATTCCAGAAACATGAAACACAGACAAAAAAGCATAAAAGGACCACCTAGTTGCAGAGATTAAGCACAGTTCTTCATACCAGGATTATGTACACATCACACTCAGCAGAGAATGACGTAAATTAACTGTGCTATAAACGTATATAAATTTACAAAATATTTTTTTCTTCATAGGGGTCAATAAATCAACAGCAGAGGCCCTCAGTTTTCATTATCTATCACCTTTGCTGGTAGTAATGAAGGTCACTATGTATTGCTGCCCAGAATGTTTTTACATTTACGCACATTTTCAGACTTGCACGTGTGTTATTTTGTAATGTTTACATTTACCAGTATTTAATTTACCAGTTCTCTTGTCCTTGCATGTGTTTTGTCAGTATAATTGACTTAAAGGTACCATGTAGCATGTTTCTGAGGTTTATTAGCAACAGTGTCCTGCCAGTCTCTCATAGGGGGTGGGGGGGGGGGGGGGGGGCACAAGGGGGGTCCCATCTCCTCCGCTCAGTCTTCCCTCCTGCACAGAGGAGGGAAATACAGACACCAGATATTATTTTCTGTCATATCTGGTGGCAGTGACAATTTTTTCAAACTTTTTGTTTAGTTATTTCAGAAGGCTTATTCCAGCGGATATGGCCTGCCGAAAAAAAAAGTTTACAAAAAATAAATAAAGTTTGATAAAAAAAAAGTTTGGTGCGGTGACGCCTCTGGCTGAGCTCACATGAGCCTCCATTACTCAGCCCTGCCACACGTGTGTGTGACAAGGCTTGCTAACACATGCTAATGTGAGTTCACACACACTGACCTGCGATCACACTAAAACTGTGCAAATTTGAGGTGAGAATTCCCCTGGACAATCTTGGTTTTGCTGGGACTGTCCCACTGGCAACTATGTGAGAGGGTTTGCTCTGATGAATCTGTGTAATCAGCCTCAAATCATATAAATAGATATTAACACACACAAATTCATACTTGTGGTCAGGTGTGATATACCAAAGGAATGCTTGTGAAAAGGCATGTGTGAAAAGGCATTATATGGCATTATATTACATCTCCCCTTCAGCACATTATACCACATCACAAGCATGATATCAATGGCACACCATACTTACAAATGTAAGTATATGCACACAGCAGGCACAACACAAGCATGTCATACCTCAGCGAAAGCATATCACACCATGTAATACCCTTGAACACAGATTTCCTGGCTCCCAGACCCTATACTTATTTTAGATAGACAATTGCAGGACAGATGTTTGAAGGGATTTTTCTGGAAAATACAGGTCTGTTGACATGTAAAGTGAGATGGTCAAATGTGTAAAAAAAGTATTTATTTATTTTTCAAAAGAAGCAGATAGACAGGCCTGCTTGCCTTGATTGACCAAACAAGAGTATATTATAGTCTAATGCTGGGTTGGCTGCAAATGCTGTGATTTCAGAAAGTGGGAGAATAACACTGCAAAGGGTCTGTTTAATCCCTGCAATGCTGAACTACCTGGATACATCCAAATGCATAAACACACATATATATGCACAGTTTCGCAGAGCGAGCACAAGCTGCAGGAGCTGAGCAGGTCAGATGTTAGCACAGTGAGCTCAAATATTTTCAACTAAGTATCAGTAATGTGAGTTAAAAGAGCACCAGTGACAGCCTTGTGTGTATGAGCATCCTGATCTAAGCTAAGTCCAATATGGGAGGGCACAAAAAGGGCTGAGGATGCTTTAGTGAGAAAATATATGGTCCTGGGACTTAAAAATGTGCAAAGGAAAAAAAGGTCCATGGAACAGTACCTTTAGTCATTAGCAAACAGATATGCAAAGACTTGAACAAAAAAATAGGGGGTTAAAATGACACAACAAAAGCATCAGCACTTGTTATAAACCGGATTACTAATGATTTTTGTTCTTAAGCAAAAGAGTGCTGCACATATACCTTTAAGGCACCAACATGTGTACCAATAGACTTATAAAAAATTAAATTCTTAAATTCAGGGGATGTTGTTTTGTCCCTCTGTATTCTATATTCACTTGCAGGAGTATTCAAGCATAAAAAGAGAAGAAAATGTACATAATATAACACCACAGAGTTAATGGTCCCCATGTAGCTACCCTCAGAGTATAACTCCCTTGGACTAGAGCAGACTAACCAGGGCTGCCATAAGAAATGTCAAGGCCCCTTACGGAAAAAATAGATCCCTCCCCTTCCCCCTGGATAGTTTATCCATTAGTAGCCCACTGATAACTTGCTCATTAATAGCCCACTGATAACTTGCTCATTAATAGCCCACTGATAATATGTCCATTAATAGGCCACTGATAATATGACCATTAATAGCCCACTGATATTTGTCCATTATTAGCCCAATGATAATTTGTCCATTATTAGCAGCCCACTGATATGTCCATTAGTAGCCCAATGATAATATGTCAATTAGTAGCCCAATGACACAGTCACTCGGGCAGCTGGGGCCCACTGGGCAGCGGCCCCGTTTACCTAAGTTTTTTTTTTACATGTGTATCGGGTGTATCGCCTGTCCCCACATGATGAAATAAATATGCAGAGTCCAGCACTCGATATAAGGTGAAGGTTTTATTCACACGTTTGTGGCAACGTTTCAACTCCTAAGAGTCTTTCTCAAGGCTTGAGAAAGACTCTTAGGAGTTGAAACGTTGCCACAAACGTGTGAATAAAACCTTCACCTTATATCGAGTGCTGGACTCTGCATATTTATTTCATTATATGAAGAATTGGGTGGCGTCTTGGAGCCCTAGCACCGAGCACAATCTAGTGCGGATTGAAAACTATTTTTTGAAGTGTCCCCCCATGATGGCGGCCCTGTGACTAACTGCTTTGTGAAGTCAGATGAAGAATGTATCTGCTGGTGCAGGTAAATTCAAACAAGACAAAGGAGGAGTGCTGGACGTAAATCTTTAATATGAAAATAAAATAAAAGCTTACAATAAAAATATACAATCCTGAGGAGAGAGAAGCCAAATATCAGCTCAGCAAGTGGCAGCCGTCAGCACTGTAGGCATAACGCATATCCTTGCAATTTCGACTAGAAGAGATGCTGGCAGTTTAATTTCATGGTGGGCATACTTAAGTACTTTTCTGCACATCTGTGGTCATTGTGTAAGAGGTTGCATCAAATGTAATTACACCTTTTTTGGGGGGATCATATCATATGATCTTGTATTGTTAGTGCTATATCACACTTCCATTTTTCTATAATGATTTTTGTCCTACACATGGGTATCTTAAATTGCTGTTGGTACATCCTGTACATCCATGTGCAAATCAGCAGTAACTGTTAGCATGGAATACATCAGATTAGTAGTTTTTGTCAGTAGATCAATTCTGGTTCATGAAGAGTTTTCTCTTTTCATACATTATATTTATTGTTACTATTTTTCAACTAAACTGTGCTTGGCTCCTAATCTCTCGTTTTCTATAGCATGAATCCATGTGTCTGAAAGTGACACAATTCACATACACATATATCTCCAGGTTTACTATAAACGTCTGTGACCCGTACACTGGCAGGTGAATGGCCTGAAAGACACTGAACACGTTTCTGTACCTAACATATACACAGCAAAAAGCATGTCTCTCTTTCCATAAAAGGCTTTACATACAAAAGAGAGGGGACTTGTTTTTGCCCAGTTCTCCTACGTATGAATGGGCCACATTCCTGCACTATGAGCTTGCTGAGGAAAAGCAGCTTCAAACACTCACATTCCTGCACTAAAAACACAAGCAGCGGGGCTTCCAACATAATAATACATAACCACTTTATAATTGTGCAGCAGAAGACTTTCTTTACAGCGCAGCATTACTATGTGCTAACAAACAATCACTGGCATCCAGGCGGCATCCCAGGCAACTAGGTAGGTTTGAAGAATCACAGCAAAAGCTATTGTGATTGGTGTTTTCAAACTTACAGCTAATCCAGTGTCCAAGAGGTAGAGGGAGCATGATGACCTTTCCCAGTGCATTTGAGTTATAGCTTAATTCATCTAATCCTGTTATATGTACATATATATATATATATATATATATATATATATATATATATATATATTATTGATATTTGGTCTGGAGCACTATTCACTAAAATATGCACTAAATGGAAAAATGTACTGGGACACACCTCTTAATTATTGAATTCAGGTGTTTCAATCAGATCCATTGCCACAGGTGTATGAAATAAAGCACTTAGCTATGCAGTCTGAATTTACAAACAAAAAAAATTTTCATTCTGACGAGCTCAGTGAATTCCTATGTGGTACTGTGATATGATATCACCTTTGCAGTAAGTCCGTTTGTGAAATGTCATCCCTGCTAGATATTCCAGTGTCAGCTGTAAGTGTATTATTGGAAAGTGGCAGTGTTTAAGAACAGCAGCAATTCAGCCAAGCAGAAGACCACATAAAGTCACAGAGTGGGGTCACGAAGTGCTGAGGAACATGATGTGTAAAAGTCGCCGATTACATAGCTGAAGAGTTTCAAACTTTCACTGGTATTAATATCAGCACAAAAACTGTGCAGCGGGAGGTATATGGAAAGGTTTTATATAGCTGAGTAGCTGCATGCAAGCCTAACATCATGAGGTACAAAGCCAAGCGTCGGATTGAGTGGTGTAAAGTTTGCCACAACTGAACACTGGAGAAATGAAAACGTGTTCTGTGGAGTAACGAATCATGACATGGTAGCTTCTATCATTGGGGATATGTATTTGCCTAGAAATAACTGAACTTAAAACCAGACTGTGGCCCAGAGCCATGACTTCATTCCCATCGAACACCTTTGGGATAACCTGAAACAGAGATTTCAAATCAGGCCTTCTAGTCCAACATCAGTGCCTGACCTTACTAATGCTCTACTGGATAAATGGTCCAAAATTCTCTTCTTCCAAGAAGAGTGGAAGCTGTTACAGCTGCAAAGAGGAAACCAACTACATATTAATATGTATGCATCTATGTTGGTGTAATGAGCAGGTGTCCCAATACCTTTGTCTATATTTTTATATTTAAATATATTTGGGTTTACTAGTATATATTGTCAGTTGTGTTCACTATTATTTTATGATTATCCTGATGAAGTCTCCGTTTAGGAGGCTGAAATGTTGATACTTTATGCTGTGAGACACTACAGTGGGAGGCAACACAACACAAAACAATATATTGACAGAGCTATGACTAAACTGTTATGCATGCATGAGTTTTCAAGGTTTTTGCCATTAAAGGAATAAAGGAATGTTCCCTTTAATAATGTATCCAATATAAATGCATCTCAGTAAGGAATTAATATGGAAAGTATTCTCTTTAATAACTCTACCGCAATTCCTAACTTGAGGTGCAGAACAACAGAGGGGCAATTTAGTTATATCATCGTGTTTTAATGAATATGGAGATGATCCACCAGTAGGTGGCTCCAGAGTTGGCTTCAGAATCCCCTTACACCTGCACCAGCCCCGTGACACCCATTACAGAGAGTAAATCCCATTTTGATTGCAGTGTCAGTCTATAACTGATATAATAATATAACCTCAGGAAAGATATGGATTAATGCCAAGGTTTCAGCTATACATAGCTCCCACTGTTCAGCTGGTCTCATTTAATAATATCCCGTTTATTTATTTTCAATATACACACAATGTGAACTGTTCTTTTTTCAACGAGATTCTTATATCCAGCTCTTCCTTTCTACTTATAATAAACTTATGTTTCACAGGTTTAAACCATGCCAAATTTAACCCTGTCAGCATATGGTGAGAGCAGGATAAATCTGCAGTATGAATGTTGGGTATATTTCTGTTTTACTTTAAACCTGGCCTCTTCCCCAATTTATCTAGCAGCCAAAGTGAATAGGTAAAGTAACTATTAAAATTGCAACTATATAAATTGGAATCATGGTCAGTGTTTCGCAGTCAATGGCTCAATCATTTGGAACCTACTTACGGCGTTTAAAACTTCTGATATAAATAAAAATGATAAAACTTAAAGCGAAATGTGTGTAAATCTGCATGTACATTCAGACAATGATTGGATAGATACCACCTAATGTGACTTTAATACATTCTAACCTCTGTATCAGGCTCTTCAGAGGATCAGGTGCTTAAGTGGATTCACCTATAAAAACTCATTGCTTTGGTTATGTAAATTGCCCATATGATTATTTTTGGAAGATAGTGTGGCAATGATGTGCATGGCTCCTACAGCATGGTTGTCTTGTTGTTCTTCCATCACTCTCTTTCCTGGTGCAGAAGTTTTGTGTAACAAATGTGTTCTTTTTTATTTGCTTGTACTGTAAGAGAGTGTGGCTGTCATTGCACATGTTGTATCAACAGCACATCCTCCTCTCCTGTAACAAGAGTAACTAACCACCCGTAACATCATCCACTACCAGTAGCAATTTGTGCAAAAAAAACAACCTTTGCTTTTCTTGGGATCTCGTTGAGTATAGTCTTTCTGTGTACCAATCTATGTTTGATTAATCATATCTTAATCTGAGCTGCATCCATGACCTTTGAGGTCACAATGTGAACTCTGAACCTGAGCCGCCTTTTAAACACTGTATGTAGCTAGTATTACGACAACCAACTACCCCAGGTCACATAAACCAGGATGGTCAGACAATTTTGTAACTGACTATGAGAAAAAAAATGTCCTAGTAAACAAAGCAAATCTCCCTTAATTTGAGAAGGTTCCTTTCATTCCCCCAATTACAATATCATGTTATTTGTAATTTTAGTGACAGATGTAAAAAAAAAATACCACCTATAGCTGTTTTTTTCTTTAGATATATCAAACATGTCCTTTAATGCACAAGGCACACATTTCCAAAATTGAAATGAATACTCTGCCATTTACTGGACGAATATACTTAATTTTTACGGCACCATCTTACAATTTAAATGGCACTTGTCTGCTTTTGATACTTTAGTGCTGTGGATTTTAATGAAGTGTCGCTGATAAATATCAGTAGTTTTCCAATAAGACAGCATGTTCCTTGGCTCACAGTGGTTAGATCACACCGGTTTGTGTCTTTTGTGATGCATGACACTGTTGTATTGAAGACAGAAGAGCATTACATGTAGTAACTGAGATTGTGCCCGGGCTGCAGTTAAGAAGCAGTCTGGCTAGGTGTCTTTATATTGATTCACCAAGTGCCGTCACCGAGATATTTATTCAAATATAGTTTCTATTAAAAGGGACAAAGTGACATGTAATAATTTCCCTAGTGCTGCAGCAGTCGACAAAATACTCGGATACAAATTTAGCAACAAAAAAAACAAAGGCTGAGTAAAAATAACCAGGCACAAAAACGTTCCACGTTCTAAGTTCAGTTTACATTGATGTTAATCTGCATAATAAATGGCTTGGATTTGTTATTGTATGAAGTGACTGTGGATAATACGGTGAAACAGCACTTGTAGGTCACTGCCTATCATACATGACCTTTCCAGTCGGTGACAAAGTGAGATCCATAGGAAAGTGAAATGGTGGGACTGGTCAGGTGCTATTTATAAGCAGTACAGGCAGCTGAATTTTTGAAATGTGCCCTTGGTAAATAGAGTATAAGTGCTGCAGAGGCTCAGGCATTGTTTGAGTCTGTATCTGCTGTTTGAATTTGTCCAGAGCACATATTAACTACTTATACTACATAACATTGGACACTGGTGCTTATACAGTGCCTTCACTTCATAACACATTCATTACTAATACTATTCTCAAAGTACACAATTGAGTCTATTCACTGAAATATGAACTACAAGTGAACTGAAAAATGTGGCATTATTAGGTGACTTGGAATTTCTCCAAAATGATTATGAACTTTCAAACTTTACTACCAATGGCTGATCACTTCCTGTTCACCACAATTCACCTTTTGTGAATCAATCACACTGTTCATAATGTTTACACACTGCTAATTGTGAACACAGTATGTACAGTATATGACTGTACACACTGCTTATATTTTGACAATCCACCCGAGAGCTACAGAAAATGTCCTCCGGTCAGGTGGAGCTAGCAGTAGCATGGTAGAGAGGGATCGGGGACGGTGCAGTGAGAACAGCTCTTCTCTGAGGTGTTAACTTCCCAGGTCAAGGTAAATAATCTGTATGGAGGATACAGGCATATGGTGCTTTATGACATATCTCCCTTCTTGGAAAGAGACTGAAAAAAGTCAGTCTGTATAGCTGCCTCCCCAGTGCCAGTCCTAAATCTGCAATCCCCACATTTTGCCTATTCATGAGCATTACCAACCCGTCCGACTTCTACCTCTCCCAAATCACAGAACATGATTGAATAGCTTGCTCCCATTCTCAGTTAACTAGAAAGTCTAAATTTGCTCCCAAACCAGGTGCACTTCCATGCTCCATCTCCCTTGCCTACATATGTCCTCTTTTCACAGCTTCTCTGTGGTACCAAAATCATGATGACTTTCACATATTAATCCAGGGCCGCCAAAGCCAAAAGCCTCTGGGGGATTATGTGGATCTCCCAGCTCTGTATACAATTGGACAGCATACCACTGTAGTGCCCAATTCCCTTCATTCAAGGTCAACTGTGCATTGACAAGCCTATCAAGCTGCCAATGCCTCTTGGGATGCTCACCTATGTACTGCATTTATAAGTCTATCTGGAGTATGTACCTTTCATGAAGGGTTGGGAATGACCTTACCCAGTAGTACTGAGCCCATGATACAGCCTCCCACATGAGCTCCTGGTGAATATACTCTCTCCATGCCAACTAATCTTTGAGCCTGTACCTCTCAGCCATCGGGCTGCTGTTACAACTTTTGTAATCCTTGGACACTGTACCATTTGTAATCCATTACTGAGAACAATAATCCACTAGGACTTGTGTTACAAGGAGGATGCCACTGCCAACACCAGTGTAGTGGAAAGGCACTGTCCTCCTCAGGTCCCTGGATTAAATGCTTATGGGAAGGGGCTATATTCACTTGTAGACCTGTTTTTCCCCCCAATATAATGAATGAGACTGGCTATTATACAAAAAAAACATTAGATAAAATATTATTAAACAAAGCAACATAATCCATTTAAAAGACATACATTATCTGTATTTTATTTGGTGTCTAAAACAGAAGGCTCCAATAAGAACAGAGCCGCAGAAAAGAGCAACCAATCATAGAACAGGGGGAGTAGCCATGAAGGCAGGGCGACCAATAAACAGACAAGCTACATTTGCACCAAAGGAGGGCAACCAATCTGAAGGAGAGCTGTTGCTGACACAATTGCCAACATCTTCCCCAAAGAGCAACATGCTTGGATGCTCAGAGAAGGAGCGACAATTGTCGGCAGTTCCAGCGGGCAAAATTGTTTAATATTTTGCACTTGAATGGATACCGCTGCTCATTGAATCACTGTTTCTGTGGTAATTACCGCACAGTTAAGTGAACATGGAAAGTTTTTTTACCGGGTATGTTACCGCAGCCATTAACTGAGTTAGCGGTGGGCACTGATTCAAAAATGCCACTTAACGGAATTTCTTAGTTAACGGCCGGCATCGAATCTGGGCCATTGGCCAGTTCTAAGCAAGTAGCTTTAAAGTTTGATCTTTGTGTTCTCAGATAACATATTGTTCTGTTCACACAATTATTTTGCAATCAGCGCATTTGTCATATAACTGACAGGCCTGCATTTATGGCACGTTCCTGTATTTGCTTAGTTGTTCAGACACATTTACAAACATTTCATGGGAGTAGAGAATCTTGTGTAGAAATTGTTTAACAAATGTGCAAACTGTGCTGTATTTAGACGGCTTGCGTCCATTAAGCAGGGCACGCACTTCAGTGTTATACGCACTGTACTTCCAATCTCTTACTGTTGTTTGCAATTAGGGGGAAAGGGACCACCCCAAGTTTCATCTACTGTGTATCTAATAAAAAGATGACAGGGCCAAACCTTCGCACATCAACAGCCTGGACAGCAGAGATAGACCAACTGCTTCCATCTCAGTGATGGTTTGCTACCTGCTACACATTATCACTAGTGTGACCATAGCACCCTTATATTTTTAGGAACACTAATAAAAATGAGCTGTTTAAAACACAGTGGTAGCATCTGAAACAAAATCTGTGGTTTATGAAAATATGACGCCCTATGTGATCATTTGATATAGTGGTTCATAGTTAAGTCTTCCTCATCTGATGAGTGACTGCCACTGATGTGCGGTTCTTACTGTAAAAAAAAATAAAAAATCTTTGCACTGCTGTAAGTAATCTCCTTTCCTCCAGTCTCAATAGATGACCTTGCATCTTTTGAAGATTCTCTGTATTATTTCAGTTTCCATGATAAAAATTCCAAAATAAAAACATGCAATTTTAAAGGCTCTATTACTTACCTTTTTATCCTGGCTCAATTTCCATGAAAAAAAAAATCAGTTGACCTATGATTCTTTAACATGTTCTGTGCTCCCTTTTCTATTCTGGAACCAACATCTTATGTAATCTTCATTGTAAGGCTATGGCTCCTTACTTCTTCTTGCTGACCACCTACTCTCTCCTACGTCACTGTCAATTTTATTAACTAAACAGTTGTTCCCATTCAGATTCACTTCATTGTACCCATTGAGTTTCATCTCATTTCTCATTCAATTCTTATTCATATTCACCTCACTGTTCCCAGTTACATTAAGTTCACCATTTACCCCAGCTTTCACATGTGAATGAGTGACAGCTGGTCCTCCCAGTTTAGAAGGTGTGTAAGCAGCTGTGTATTTAGCTTTTGTGCTGCCATTGGCCTAACTAACGTCATGCATCCCCGCTTCATTTGTTTCACCCGTTCCTCCCATAACTTTTCCACTGCACAAAATTGCCCTCTCCATCCCTTTCCACTGCACCATTTGTCCCACATCCCTTTGCACAGCATCATATTTTCCCCTGGTGATCTAGTTGGGGCAGTTAAGATGGCATTGTAGCACCAACAATGATAGAACTAGTTGGCCTAGGCAGAAGTACCATACAGTGTGTAAGGCATGTTAGTATATTAGTGACACATAAACAGATCATTGGAAGCAACAGGAGGTTACAGTAGTGAAGTAGTAGCTTCACAAAATGATTTCTACCGAGTCTTTGTTTTTTGGAATGGTAGAATATGAAATCATTTTTAAATGGCAAAATATATAAAAAATAACTTGGTCTCTCTTTAATTACTGGTACCCAATATGGAACAGCATATTAAAGGATCTAATCTTACTATTGCTTTATACCAAAATTGTTTGTGATTTTACAAATGACTTCTGTGATTGTAGGCTTCAATTCAGCATCAAGGACAGTTTCGAATGGATGTTTCACTGCTGACAGCTCAACGACGCAGTTTATACGGTCAACGATGAAAAGGCAACACAACCGTTTCATCGCAGCAATGTAATTTATTAGACCCCCTAATAAATTATACCCCCCTAAAAGTAACCCCAAATCCCCCATACTATCCCCCCCAAACCTCCATATAACCTCCCCAAACCCTAATACTAACCCCCCGAACCCAAACAGTAATATCCCTAATACTAACACTACTCGGCTGAGTTTAAGCAGATGCAAAGAACGGTCCCATCCCCTCAATTCAGGCCTCACATATAAACACATCCTTTCCAATTTACTCTAGCCCATCGAAACTATTTGACCAATCATTGGTATCATCTCACCGTAATGAAAAGACAGTATTGATAACTGGCCTTTGGTTATATATCTTCTTATGTTTGCATTAACCTCACACACTTTATTTTATGCATTTTCCCTTCTCCCCCCCCCCCCCCCTTCTCTAGTTTACAAAACTTCTCTATCCCTCTAACCATCGTCTTACCCTGCACAGGAGATGGTGTAGCCAACCGTAAAGATAGCTCAGTTTACAAAAAACACAAGCCTGGGTTTCACACACCCCCTTATCATACATGAATCTGCCTTAGCAGCGCTTCCTTATGCAGCGTTGGGTGTGACACAGGTAATATTTTTTTTAAATCTAACTTTTATATGTTCTTGCCTTAGGAAAGGAAAAAAACATAAGCACTATGTACATTTATCATTTGATAAATAAACACCATAATGTTGCATCAAGATAATACAAATCTTTTAATCAACATAATATCTACACTGTATCAGAACATTATGCGAAGTGCATACCTCCCAACATTTTCTCCCTACTGGATGCCAGATGGTGTGGTTTATTGCTGGGTAGTGTCATCTCATCTGAAGATGGGCAGTATTGCTGGCACTCAATCTGCATGCGAAGACATCTGCACATGCACAGAACTCAGTTTGCAAAGCACTTGTAAAATAAAAATCTTGACTGCAGGGTAGGGAATCAGGTCAGTTGGGGAGTATGCATCTTTAAAATAAAATATAATCTTTACAACATATACAGTTTAAATATTGCTCTATGTGAAGTGCGATTGTAGCCTTTTTGGTGAACTTTAAAACAATATAATGCAATTTATGTTTTGTATTATTATTATTTTTATTTTCTAAATGTGAAGTGTTAGTACAGCATGTGACACTGAATATTGCCCTGTTTTGCTCAAGTCTGTGTTAAATTACAAATAAGATTACAATATGTTCCATGTAAGGCATCGCTTAATAACAATTTAAAGAAAAAACAAGCAGAATAAACATCTTTATAGGGAAAGAGAAAGTCTCCCTATTCCTAATTTACACCATATTTTTGTTGACAAATAAACAATTAATTATACTATTTTCTTCTGTAGAGAAGCATTCTGGTCCATAGTTAATTCCAAATGTAATAAATCAAACACTTTATTTGCGGAAAAGCCAAGGACGATGATGTGGGGCGGTGTGCGTGTACTGGGGTGATGGATGAAGATTGCCCATAGGGGAGGAGTGGTAGAGACTTGCGGTTGGAGCGGTTTAAGAAGTAGTGATAGAGTGTCAGACTGAGACACATTTGAAATGAATTAAAAACTGGAACAAAATCCCTTGGAATGTGCTGAAGAAAGAAATGCATACAAACCCATGCTGCGTAAAGGGGAAGTTGGTCTATTTTAAATAAATCTCCTTTCAATCATACTCTACCAGGACAAGTTTTTATTGTTGATTTGAACACACTTATAACATCCACCTGTTTTGACTTGGCTTGAACCTCTTCAATAGACTGTTCTCAAGAGTTTTCCAATCCAAGCCCAGCTCTGACCCTGGAGGGCAATGGCAGCAAAAGCATTTAATGCACTTTAGTGACTGCAGCAATCTTAATGCCCAGAAATGTTGAACCTCCTCTTACGAGTATGCAATCAAAAGAGGCCGTAGGGACCAATGCACTATCACATATTGCCACCGGGGAGCATCAGATATATAAGTGATGGCTATACTTGGCACTGCAGATGTTTGATAATATGATTATGATTATGATTAATTATGATTAAAAAAGCATCATTCATATGTAGTTCCCAAACATCTGCAGTGTCAAAGTTAGTCTTAGCTGGCTTAATTGTAACTACTTTGCTGACAGTATTGTCAGAATTTTTTTTTTCACATACCCAGGATTTAAAATTGAGGTTAAGATATCTTTCTTTGTAAATAAACTTCACTGCTCCTATGCCACAAAGTATACTGCATGCAATTCCAATGTTCTAGTGCCCAAATATTATTATGTATTTATTTATTTATGAGAGGGCCTTTACCATAGGTATATAATCAGGCTAAAAATATCACAAAGTGAGAGGCCATTTCATGGGGTTGAATGGTAGGTTTGACAACCAATTGTATTCTAACTGGCAGACCAGTAAAAAAAAAATGGCTTCACCCCTTCACAACAATGCCCGTAGATGGGCAGGCAATCATTGCAATGTATTGGTGGCAATACCCGTACATGTACAGGCTGCTTTAAAAATTGCAGCAATCTTAGCCATTGTTCTGAAGGCATTAAAGCCCTATGCTAGTTAATTCTATGGAGATAATAGCAGTATTTTGTTTTAAATTAAATGGTGGCAACACTTATGATGGATATTTGACGACAATAGTTGGGTGATAGAGTTTAACTATCCCCAAAAAGAAACATGTTTTGAGTGTTCACAGATTTTGTTCCCATATATTATTATAGAATGTAGTGATGGAAACAGTAAAATTGAATGTATGGGGCTTAAAGTCCAATTCAGCAGCAGGGGCTAGTTCAGTATGATGTGTTACTTTCGCCTTGCATTCATGCTGAATTCAGCACCAAAGAGACAGTAGGATGAGGGAAATGTAAATGTAAAAAGGACACAGCATCCCTTTGGCTAGAGTGTTATACCAAACACGCATGTCTAATATTCTAAACATGTCCATCAGTTGTGCAAGTGCTTGTGTTAAAAAAATATTTTAATGTATATTATTTATGTCTAGTACAAAACAGAATTTACACTTAAATCCAAGGGTGTTTCTCAAAATTTACAAAAAAGAAGATTATGTTCATTAAATGTTTAATAAACAATAAATACTATTACTTAAGGCCATATTTATCAAGATAAAAATGGTGCTATTTGAGGAAAAAGTGCTAAAATAGTAATAGTAACCATGGATACCAATGGACTACTATGGCAGTTTGCTCCAAATTTAGCACCTTGTTTTGCCTTAATAAATCTGGCCCTAAGTTGAGATATTGGCACATACTCCTGCTAAAGTATAAGTGTGTCAATTAGAATTAGACATGACCTCATCTAGGTTAGCTAACAAATTTGTTACAAATGTACAATAAATAGTATACGGATTTCATTCTATTCCAGTCTCCACATTGCATCACCTGTGGACAAGCACAACATTAATAAATCTTGTTTTTGTCCTTAGTGGCCCATTGCTGTATTCTTTCGGAAAGTACAGCAATAACAGTTTACCACACAGTAAAATACCTCTTGCGAAAATGTTTAGATTGAAATATGTCACGGCCTGGAAATTGTGCAACCAACACCTACAACCTGTGTGTAGCGGCCTGTTCCATTAAAATTCTTTGTGGCAGCAGAATGTGGGCCCCAAACAGTACTACAGTTTGATCTGTGAAATGAAAGATAGTGTACGGCAGCTTTTGCTAAATTAATAGCTTGTGTTCCCTGTTCACAGCACACAGCTGATGACTAAATGTCCTCCTACAGAGCTGGAGAGTTACAGACCAGCTGCTGCTGAGGGGATTTACTATTGTTACACAATTTATTGATGGCTTCATTGTAAGCTACACATACTTATTGACTGAAGTCAAAGCAAGCCAACAATATAGATTTAAGGCTCTACCCAATATGCACTGACCCATCCCGAATTGAATTTGGATTAAGCATAATAGCTGAAGTGAACAAATCCCTTAAATTCTGGTTTGAATTGCCAGTTTGGGTCGTTTGGAAACTGAAGAATCAGAGGCATTCAGAACGGGACATTTTCGCCATGAAAACCATAGGTTTTTGGATACTCAAATCACCCCAGAGCATGCTCCAAATTCAGCTAGCCGCATTTCAGGCATTTCAATTCTCCAGAGCTCGGAAAATGAAAATATAATGTTAAAAATCTATTTTTAAATAAATAAATAAAAAAATAAAAAAAAAATAAATATATATATATATATATATATATATATATATATATAATCTCTTGCCCCTTGGGGCCAGCAGCCTGCCACAGGCCCCATAAATAAATAAATAAAATTTACTTTCCACAATTAAAATTATGGTGGGTCAGGGCTAGTAGCCATGGGCCCCATAATAATAAACGGCAAAATGGGTCCCATCCCCCTTAATATACATGGTGGGCACCAGCAAGTTGCCCTGACACCCCACTATCAAAAATGGGGATGGGTACCACCCAAATAGTTCCCAACCTCCATACTGTATAAATTGGGGACAAGGGCTACTTTCCCTGGCCCCTTCTGGAACAAAACACCACCAGGGTTCAGTGGCTGGGTAAATGCCCCCAAACTGCCCCAATAAAAAAAATGCCACCCTTCATGGAGTCTTGGGACTGGCCAAAGGGCCCGAGACCACATATGAATAAATATTCCCCCCACCAAGTCCAGGGATGGCCAAAGTCCCTAAGACCTGATCAAAATAAAGAAAATAAATTAATCCAATCCTACACCACCCCCTCCCATGCATATTGCCAAATATATATTGGCAAAAATAAATACAGAGTTTTTTTGTTTTTGGGAGTTACTTTGTATGATACCTTTGTCTGGAAAACTATATCCTAATGGAAGTGTGAAGAGGTGTACAAACCCTCTAAATTTACATTTTATACAGGACAGACTGTACCTTTGAATGCCTAATAATGATCATAACCTGATAAAATGAATGGTTGTATGAATCAATATATTTTGTCCCAATGTTTAAAACATTAGAAAATCATTTATGTTTTTGGACTTACAGTCCCTCTATCTGCAAGTGACCAACTCTTTCTTGCCATTGACTCTGCTGACTGAGATCTTATCATTCTTAAACACATCTGCAATAGGGTTGCAATCTTTTTTTTCAAATAACAGACTTGCTATAGTCTCCATAAAGTTAAAAGTGGCCTGCAGCTAATTTTTTGTACAATGTGACACTCGTCTAAGTAAGTGTTTCATATCTGAGGAGCCAAATTCTTCAATGATGCAATTTTACCTTTATCTCCAAAGAGCAAATATTAGCAAAAATAAAATCACTGTAAAGGCAACAGCTCCATACCAGTTGCAGAAATAATCAAGCACCCGCTGTTGGACTTGGAAAGGAACAATCCAGGTGGAAACCCTACTCTGCAAAGGATACACCAGTCAGCAGGCTTGTTTTTACAGTGCTATCGCCACCAAAAGGGATTCTGGGTAGATATATGCACTCTTTCTAAAATGTAATAAAAAAAAAAATTTGTTAATGAAATAGACACAGCACCAACTAAACTGATGCATGTATTATGATTATGATTAATAAAACCTCACTCATTCTTACCCAGACTTTAACATGAAAGAAATGTTGTTAATGAAATGTGTACAACCAAGCACACGATGGAAATAAAGCCAACATTTTCCTGTGGCATTCAGTGCAATCTGAAAGCAAATGTCTATGCTTATTTCTGCAATGTCATTTTAAATACATAGGTAACATGAACATACTGTGAGGTGTGAACTTGTTGAAAGCAATATTTATAGAACGGATGTGTACATACAGTATTTCTACATGTGTAGAAAATAAAGAATGAACATACACTGCAAATAAAAGGAATATCTGAACTATAAATTGACATGTTAAATATATATGGGAATACAAACACCAGGGTTTGGAACTTGTCCTCAGTGCCCCTAATACTAAAAATACCGGAGAGATCTCTGAGAAGAACAAGATCATAGTTTGGAATGACTCACCAAAGGGTGTCTTCATTTTTAAAGACTAGTATACAAAGAAGTGTGATTTATTCTGTTGACAGAAATTCATAGCTTTTTATTGTAAAAGAAGCTTGAACAAGTAATCAGTCTAACATAAAGTTTGTTAAAGCAATTTGAACGGTTACACATCACAGTGTCTTGATTTCACATGTTCATTCCCTTGATCTGTAATTCTGCTTCCATTAAATCAAACACCTAGGAACAAATATAGCTCAAATGCTCACCATAGAGGTACAGTAAAAATATTACATTTAAAGTAGTGTTTATGGAAAACAAATGCTTTGTAAATTAAATGATATCTCTCGATTATTGATGATGATGTGAACACAACAGAGATAGCACCAGAAAAAGCAGGTGTTGTTTAAAGTGCAGTGATTACAGCTACTCTTTAAGGTATTTAGCATGTAGGTAAAACAGGTGAGTCGGTTGACCTAGGCATGCCCAGTAAACCCTTGAACCAGTATTTGCCCCTGCGTGCAGGAGGCACAGTTCATGGGGATACAGATGGTTATAGATGTACTGCTAAATGACATGATATACACATTTAAACCCCATCCCCGGTGTCCCCATTCTCCGGGGGGCAAAGTTGGGAGGTATGTACAAAGTTTATACATTTACTGCTCAATGGCATTGCATTTATTATATTTTGTACATAGGCAAGGTACTGTTCCTGAAAGTTTAATTTTAGTTTAAATTATCATGATATAATAAAATGGATATAGACTTGTTTTGATCATGGGCCTGATTTTCATGGGGGGGGGGGGGGGGGCAGCATTTCATCCTTGGACACAGGCATCATCTTTGGACATTGGCCAGCCCTGTGGCAATAGTAGCAAGAAAGTCAAATCCAAGCATTTGGTAAATCATCAGAAAATAAAAAGAACAAAAAACATATGTAAAAGTATTGTTAAACACACAAATGCTTTTATTGCACTGCTGGTTAAACTCACAAGTGGGCTAACAACAGTCATATCAAACAACCAGAGATTTGATCCTGATCAGTAATGTTCTCTGTATGCTCTGTGTTTTCCAATATGAAATCTGTCCTCAAACTTCTGGATCACATGCCCACACAAGCGGTATAAGTCCTGCCCTATGAGTTTTGTGGTTGCAGACTACACCAGAAAATACACAACCTATTAGCTGAAGCTATTGTAAACTACTGTAAACTACTGTCCAAACGTCTATCATTAGATTGTTTTGCTTTTAAGTTCTGATTTCCAGCATTACTGGGGGGGGGGGGGGGGGGGCTGGGGGGGTGGGATCATAATCTGCTTTTATGTTATAACCTGCACAAATATTGCTCATATTTCTGCCACGTAATTACACTTGTTAATGTTGTATATGCCTTTAATGTAATAAACATGAAATCTATCTAACTGGCAGGCTGTGGAGTCCAGATAAGACAGGGTTATGTAAAGTAATCCATTTTATACCACAGACATAGTGGATTGGTTCATTGTATTAATAAAATCTCACTGCACCAGTCACAACCATTGTGTGTTTTAACACTCTTGAATGAAAATATTTCTGTTTTCCCTCCCCGGGGTGAGTTTTCCTCAAAGGACTTCCTGACTAGCAGGGATCTGAAAGACATACTTCTTTCTTTGACAGCCAACATTTCCTACAACCCATGGAGAGAACATGAAGCAAAATTAAGAAACGAACATTTTTTGTTTTTAAATTCAATGTTCCTTTGTATTTTAGAACAACAGCTATAAAAATGTAATTAGATGTACCATGGGGCACTGAAAGCCATCAAAATTGTTTTATAGAAATTACAATTATTTTCCAGTCTCAGTACATTAAAAAAATTATTACATTAAAGGTGCCAGGAAGAATGTGTTATGATGTCATATTCCTGTACCACACTGAATAAAAAATGGTTGTATGTTAGTGTTTGTATTTTTTTTTTTAGATATAAATATCAAACTACCACATATGGTGATTTAGAAAATACAATCTTGAGAGAGAATAAAGTGCATATCAAGACAAAGGCAGTCACCAGCACCCTGTTTGAATGAAAACAGGTTTGAGTTACATTTGTGTGGATGATAACAAGCCAGAGATACATTGATTATTACCTTTTATTTTCAAAGTACTGACAGATTACCCAGTGCTCTACAACTGGGAAGATGACAACATATGATACACGTGACATAAACATGCTTATCAATACAAAGGGAAATGAGGAAATTTACATGACAGAAACATGAGTTTGAGGTGTTGTGGACAGATGAGAATATCCACCTTTGAGTTGTGTACACTACCTAACAGGGATGTATCATTGATTTGAACAAAAACCTAAAGACCCAACAGCGGTGGGATAGACCTTCAGGCCCAGGGGCGAAAAACTGTTCAGTGGCTCATTTTGAAATTTCATCAGCCTACCCATTATCATCAGAGATAGATTCAAATAGATGGGCAAGACATATGTACTGATAGATAAGGTGCAGAGATAGACAGACATTGACCAACAGGCAGGACATATATACTGGTAAATAAGGTACAGAGATTGATAGACAGACAGGCAGGCATACACAGAGATAGACACAGATAAACAGACAGGAAAGATATACTAACAGATATGGTACAGTGATTGATAGAGAGACGGATAGACAGGCAGGGCAGATATACTGACAGATAAGCTACATAGATTGATAGACAGACACTACAATTGTACTACAACTACCAAAATTCCCTGGTGTGTCTGTGTGCCAGCCACATAAATATGAGGCAGGAGAGTGTTTGTGAATGGGAACGTGTATGCTGAGGCCATCAGGGGGTGACGGGCGATACTGGTGTCCCAGGCCCGACGGGCCCAGGTAATGCCAGTAGAAAAAAAAATTCTTCCCTCCTGCACAGAGGAGGGAAACTCCAGTCGCATTTTCATTTTAAGAAAAAATGGCAACTTCCAGCCAATGGTGAAGATGGAATTGAAGGTTTCTCATTACAGCAGTCCCCAGACCCGGTGGCCATGATTTATTTTATTTTGGGGTCTGGGGGCATTTGACCATCCCCCAGACCTTGTGGTGGTCTCTTTTAGTATATTGGGGGCCAGGGCATGTAGCCTTTGATCTGATGTTGCATGTACGGCCTGGAAGCCATTTGGGTGGCTCCCAGACCCATTTTTAATAGGGTGGGTCAGGGCTACTAGACCTGGCCCACAATATATTTTATATGGCAGTGGATGCACTACCCCAGCTCCTAGCACCATTTATGATAGTAAGGGGAGAGGTCAGGGCTACCTGCCCTGCTCCCCCCTATGTGTCAAGAAGGTTGGGAGTCATTTAGGTGATTTTAAGCTGTGTTTTTAATAGGGAGGTCAGGGCTACTTTCTTTGGCCCCACATGTATACTTTTGAGGGCTAAATCTTTTTTAAAAATGTATTTATTTATCTTTACTATTTTTTTCAAATCAGGAGCACTTCGGCTAATTTCATATTAGCTGAATTCCACCTGAACTGAGTCATTATGATAGAAGTTAATGGGGCTGATAGAGGCTACATTTTGGTGTTGGGATATTTAGGGGGCTTTCAGTTTCAGCAGGTCTAGGCATGCAATAGGCCATGATGGCAAAATTACGGACCTATTTGGTGGAACATCGGGGCATATTGGGAAGTTCAAAAATCAGTTTTTAATATGTCCCCGGTGGACCTCGAGTCATTCTAGACCAATGGGGATAATGCCTGCTGGTCCATTGGTTTAAAGTAAGTTCTATATTGAGGCAACCCATTTCAATATAAAAATCAATACCTAGGAAGTCTATTGTTGATCCCCTAAAGACAAAAGGGAAATTTAAACCACAACCATTGTTGTTGAGTTAGATTTTAAACTTCTCTAACAAGTGTTCTCTTCCCTTCCGAATGAAAATAATGTCATCGATAAAATGCCTCCATAGGACCAGGTTTGCGCTTAATTGGTTGGTGTCACCTTAATGATTAGACTTCCAATTCCCCATGAAGATGTTTGTATAACTTGGGGGAAAACTGGTCCCCCTGACCGTTCTACACATTTAGGGGGGTCTCATTTTTAAATGCTCATTTAAACAACTAGGAAATTTGACACTGTATTAGGATGGAGCAGGCAGACAGTGAAATATTGATCTGACCGCAGTATAACAAGTTCCAGCACATTAGATAAGGATACAAGGTAATCAATAGGGGAAGAATTGTATATGGCAATTGTTTTAATAGGCTGTAATCCCTTTTTAAATGTTTTACGATGTTAAGCCACAAATGAAGTAGGTTACATCCTATAGGGCTGGCTATTTCGGCTTTTGCCCGTTCTCGCTGAGAGGGATCCCACATCTTCGTTTTTTGTCTCAATGAGTTTTTGGGTATGCCCAGACGTGGGTCCCTAGCTCGCTGCACCTAGAGGGATACCAGCCGTACCACACTGATGAGGCCAATGAAGGCCGAAAATTACGTCTGTGGTTGCTGTATTCTTCGTGCAGAGGAGACCTGCCAGGCTATTTTGATCTGCACTGCCCTCATGGGTGGGACCAGTCTGATATGCTAATGGAGAGGTTTCCTCTGTAATGGTGCAAGTGAGCAAAAAACGGTGATTCCTCTCTCGAGTAGGTTACATCCTATAGGGCTGGCTATTTCAGCTTTTGCCCGTTCTCACTGAGAGGGATCCCACATCTTCGTTTTTTCTCACAAAATGAATTCAGCATCGTCTTTTTCCAAGTCCTTCCTTGGTGAATAGAGCATAGCTTGGCATTATCGTGCGTGAGAATGATTCTGTACTAGCCTGACCAATCTGCAACGTAATTGGCATTCTTGTTGCACATGCTCAGAACACAATTGTTGTACTACGATTTGCTGATAATTTTTACAAAATGATTTTGTTCCCCACACAAATGCAGTGTTTAACAAACAAAGGAAACATTACTTTCGACATGCTTATCTCTGCTTCAAACAGTAAACAGCGTAAGAGAGTCAGATTATGAGCCTAAAGCTCAATAAAGAAAGGTTATTTACACAGTAATTGAATAAATGTCTCTGCATACAGGCCTTTATCAGATTCATTTGAAAGCGCCTAAACATTAATGATCCTTGGTACTTATCTGTGGTTTCTGCTTTATGAAAAATTGATTGAAGGCTCTCACATTAACTTTTTGTTCACTGGCAGTTTATGTGAGGAAATAAAGTAATCATGTGTTGCTCAGTCCTGCAGCACAGAAGGGGTTAAACTCAAGCAAAAACAGAATGCTTAACATAATCAGAGCAGGGCAGTTTTATGAGGACAGAACATCAGATCTTAATACAGTGAAGTACCTGCATATTTGACATGGTAAACTGAAGGCCGATGGTATTATCTGACTTGGAACCAGGCCTGGATCTAAATGGAAACAGCAGGGGAATATTTTCCACTGTTATTATATTAGCTGTATTTCTTGCACCTTGTCTGATGAATATGTCCCCAAGCTTTATAACAGGAGCACTGTCTGACATCTACCATAAACTAGCACATTTACTTAGAGATGCGTACTCACAAAGCAAATTTATTTTCTATCATATCTGGACTTGCAGTTCTATCTCACCTCTTGGTTATAGAGAAAGAGGTGGATCAGTCAGCGACTCAAGAGCTAGAAAGTTTCCAACAGGGGATCTGTTGTTGGGAGACATGACATTTCTGTGAATGTTGTTATGTATGTAGATAGCAGATGTCCAGTTCTATAAGAGCTTACCCATAGATCCTTAATACATTTGCTGATAAGTTAAAAGTAAACAATATTGGGCTGTCTAACTCAAGGGAGGGTTGGCAACATGCCCAGGAGGTAAAAACATATTAGTGGTTTATAATGCAACTTCATCAGCCCAACCTTTATCATCAGAGATAGACACAGACAGGAATAAATTAGTATAGATGAGCTGACAGATATGGTACAGAAATTTATAGACAGACCAGAGAACTTAGGCAAATAGTTGTAATGTATTTTGCCATTGGCCTTTTACCACCCGTTTGCTACCTCAGATCCATCTATGTGGAGGAAGGTTCTGGTTCTAAACATGGAGACAGTGATGGAATATGTCCATGCATATGAGGTCTGCCTTGAAGGCCAGTATATGGAACCTATCCGACCTCAGGACAATCGTCCTATTAATCCCAGCCACAGTCGTAGCTGGGAAAGTTGAGTGCCTAGTCTATTAACCTTTTACTGGGTGCTTTGAGAAGTGAAAAGTGTTGTACTTTCATGTTCTCATAAACTTTTCATCTAAACTTGTGGCTGGTCAGAGCAAGACACCCTTTAGACAGCAATATGTTCTGTTTGCTCTTTACTGTGGATATGTTTAAGACATTGAATCTATAGATATGTATATGAAAAATAAAAATAATCACCTTAAGAAGAAAGATGCCCAAATGAATTAAAAGATAAAACTTAAATTATTGTTATACCAGCAGACGTGGTGAGTGGAAGAGGGTTGTCCTAAGTAGTATGTAGTAAGTAGTAAGTAGTAAGTAAGGAAACTTCAGGACCAGTCGGGATATATAAAATTGCAATTGGGGAATTGGAAGTCTAATCATTAAGGTGACACCAATCAATTAAGCGCAAATCTGGTCCTATGGAGGCATTTTATCGATGACATTATTTTCATTTGGAAGGGAAGAGAACACTTGTTAGAGAAGTTTAAAATCTACCTCAACAAGAATGGTTGTGGTTTAAATTTCCCTTTTGTCTTTAGTGGATCAACAATAGACTTCCTAGGTATTGATTTTTATATTGAAATGGGTTTCCTCAATATAGAACTTATTTTAAACCAGGGGACCAGCGGTCATTATCCCCATTGGTCTAGAATGACTCGAGGTCCACCGGGGACATATCGAGAACTGATTTTTGAACTTCCCAATATGCCCAGATGTTCCACCAAATAGGTCCGTAATTTTGCCACCATGGCCTATTGCACACCTAGACCTGCTGAAACTGAAAGCCCCCTAAATATCCCAACACCAAAATGTAGCCTCTATCAGCCCCATTAACTTCTATCATAATGACTCAGTTCAGGTGGAATTCAGCTATTATGAAAATAGTCAAAGTGCTCCTGAAATGAAAATAATAGTAAAGATAAATAAATACATTTTTAAAAAAGATTTAGGCATCTAAAGTATACATGTGGGGCCAAAGAAAGTAGTCCTTACCTCCCTATTAAAAACACAGCTTAAAATCACCTAAATGACTCCCAACCTCCTTGACACATAGGGGGGAGCAGGGCAGGTAGCCCTGACCTCTCCCCTTACTATCATAAATGGTGCTAGGAGCTGGGGTAGTGCATCCACTGCCATATAAAATATATTGTGGGCCAGGTCTAGTAGCCCTGACCCCCCCTAGTAAAAATGGGTACGGGAGCCACCAAAATGGCTTCCAGGCCGTACATGCAACATCAGATCAAGGGCTACTTGCCCTGGCCCCCAATATACTAAAAGAGACAACCACCAGGTCTGGGGGATGGTCAAATGCCCCCAGACTCCAAAATAAAATAAATCATGGCCACCGGGTCTGGGGGCTGCTGTAATGAGAAACTTTCAATTCCATCTTCACCATTGGCTGGAAGTTACAATTTTTTCTTAAAATGAAATCCCAGCTTATCTTTTATGCCAGAATTATCTTACTGCAATATGTGGAGTCCAGATGCAGGAGAAACACTGCACTCTTGTACAAATGAGCACCGTCCCAATAGTTGGAGATGAGACAACAAAAGGAATGGTGATTCTGTGCACAAGGGCAACTTGTAATCCAATAGCATGGGCAAAATCAGGAATGTGGTCAGGAGGGTATCCAGAGGTTGTGGCTGGCAGCAGAGATTCAGATATGAAAGAAAACAGGCATAAGGTCCAAAATACTGTATAGCAATACTCAGGCTACAAAAGCAGGCTCAGCAATGCTAACTGGCAGCTTAACATTAACTAAGCACTGAGGAAGAGAAGAGTTAAGGTTTTTATAGGCAGCAGCAGAGTGGCAATAATTGGGAACAGTGTTTCCAGGTGGTCTGTGTTGAACTTTTGCTATGGGATTGTGAAAAGGCCACACCCGTGACAGCTTTGAAACACTGTTACCAAGGAGGAGGAGTGTTCCAGTGTGAAATGGTGTGTGTGGAGTTTATGACCTACCCCTGGAGTCCAAGGCATGACATCTTGATGGCACACAGATGGCACATTGATCTGATGTCCCGGTTGAATGCAGCACCCCCTTGAGCAACGGAAGTGAAAAAACATCACTTCCATTGCTCTTGCCAGTAGAAGAGAAGAGCCATCTCTACAGGCAGGGCTCCCTTCTAGTTGGCTGATGCGGTCGATCAGGAGAGAACTTAATTTGTTGCATATAGTTGTCCTTTAATATGGTACAGAATAGCTCAGTGTGGTAGCATGTGCTCTGTAGGATACTCTCACAGCCTGACATGAAACTGAATTTGTAAAATAAAGTTAGCTTTATTTTCACTGTACATCCCTGTAAACACAGTCTCTTAACCTCAGAGACTCACAGCTTGTTAATAAACAGCAAGAAGAAAAAAAGGTTTCTTCACACATAGAAGGATATACACTTACATTACATGGATCTTTTGCCAACCCGAGGCTTCCTTCCACACTATTTAAATACAGCACGTTTTTAAACACACTTAGTGGTTTTCTGTAATCACCTGTGCACCTGCTGCACCTGCAATTTTTTCTGAAATTCCTCCTGAAGAAGCCGTGTAGTATCCGGCGAAACGCGTTGAGGTGCAGGCCAACTCTGATGTTATTCCAGCCATCATCTCTGCTTCATTTATTTCTTCCTCGATTTAACTCTTCCACCGTTTTGTAAGTTCTCCTTGTATTAGGGGCCTATATATATTTATTGTATCTGGTCATACACATGTTTGTGTTTTTATTGTGTTTTTTTACAGGAATCCTATTAAAATTTGAAGGATTTTACTACTCTTCATTGAAAAATATTTATTCCACGTATTCACTACTGTTGCGCCATTCTGCTTTCGTATTTTGTGTATTGTTTGAGTAATTTGGAGATTACTTCAGAAGGCAGCATTGTTGTGGTACAAGCATTATTATATTAATTTATTTGCATGGGGCCATTTGGCACATTCACCTTTTTTGCACCTGCAATGCAGGCAGAATTGTAGAGGCCTATTTGAGTTTGTACACCTCTTCACACTTCCATTAGTATTTTGTTTTCCAGACAAAGGCATGGTACAAAATATCTCCCATCAATATTTTCTGATTTTATTGACTATTTTTTATTCCAGAATGTGAACCATTTTGCTGGCAAAGCATCATGCGAACAACAGTCCATACTCCACAGGGCCCCCCTGGGCTAATTTTCCCATCAGGTTTGGCTTAAGGAAAATGTTAAGTTTATAAAGGCAATAGCATGGCCATTATTTATTTTTTAAGAAAAACTAGCAACCTTAATTATATGATTCAAAATAATTTGCCAGGTTTGCACAGTGACATTGAAATCTGTGCTCTGAAAAACTAGTCAATACTTTATGAATCGTATAATTAAGGTTGCTAGTTTTTCTTAAAAAATAAATAATGGCCATGCTATTCTTTCATCATGTTCCTGTGGCAAAGTATTCATATTTCCTTTACAGCTTTCATTTTCTTGCGTTATCAATAATGACCTACAGCTGTGGGCAGGAATGTGCATAGGACCCCGTGTGAGCAGAGGACTTCGTATTCGCCAGAGAGATGGATTTCTTTGGATGCAGTTTAGTCAAAGCAGAACGCTGATCTCTTCCTTTCATTAGCCTGCGATGAGAAATCATTGCACAAGTGGACTGCCAGGGATAAAATGTGGGTGTTCCAGAAACACTGCTGGAGCTTTAATAAAGTCTCCATTTCTGCTTAGAAACTATATGTAACTTGACAATGGTCATACTTAAGAAATGACAATATAACAATAAATGAACCCCAAAATGTTCTTATAGTTATGGCATATATAACTCACTACTTCTCACATTATGAGCGGGCCTGGAATTAAAACAAATTGTATAGATTCCTTGATGTGGTTGGAAATGCATTAAAATGTCATAGACTGTCAGCATACTACCAGGCCTCGCAGTGACACACCAAGCTGGTCATATAATTCAATGGCACCAAAGTATTAACCACACTCACAACTGCAGTCTTATACACACCACACATTGTGCCCAATTTTCCCACAATTAATCCATTTCACATTTATGAAATAATAAGAATTGTGGAAGCAATTATAATGATTGTTACATTGCATGGGAGTGACCAACAATAGGATTCTTGGATCAGAATTAAAAACTATATTGCACTTTACTGCATCTTCCACTGCAGGTTAAACAAGGCAAAAGATTTCGGATGAATTTGACGCTTTGACTACTTTGTGGAGTCCTTATCTATGTTTCACCCTACTGCACAGCTCTTTACTGGCATAAATTGAAACTGGCAGATAGAGTGGAGCAAATTTCAACATCTATTCTTTCCCCTTTTGATGTGTATTTCAAATAGGTCTTATGGGTTTCCAAAATCCACTCCATCTGCCACACCCTGCACCGTGAAAGAATGTGGTAACACATGAGCCCCTGCTTTAGATATTCATCCCGTGTGTCTGTTGTGCATTATATCCAGAGATATACTAAGCCTGAAGTATTTCTGGGCATTTGGAAGCTGGTCATGAAATGTAGAAATCAGGAATCCATTTAAACTGTTCAAAGAACTCACCTCTGCGTAGAATACCATCTTCACACATTGAAAAGGCTTGCACGGTACAAGGAATGTCAACTTTGATTTCCGTTGTTTGATATTGTATCTTGAAGTTAGACAAATGGAGATGGTAGGTCTGAGTTTAGGATATGAGAATCACAAGGCTGCAGGACATAGAACAACAAAGAATGGCAAATGTGCCCAAGCTAGTGTCAGAGCGGTCCTAAGGAGTATTATTAAAGAAATATTACATCCATTAACACTATAATAAATACAGAACAGTCTGACAATTCTGGAATTACCAAAAGCCCATTTGGAGAAAGGAAATATCCTCATGCTTGATCTTTCTAATTCAGCTATATTTTAGGATGGTTTATAAATGTAGCAGCTGGATAATTAATTCTGATTTAATGGATCAAACATCCTGCCAGCTATATGTGAATATTATGAGTGTACTATACTGCTAACATTACATTAAACTGCTGTATTGGATATTGCATACTCAGGTACTATCCATCCTAGAAGAATAACTGACAAATATTTTCACTTCTCTAAGCCATAAGGTTGGTGTTAGAGATCCATTGAAGGGGTTGCTTTACGCAAACAGACCCCCACTGTGAGGATGTGGTGTACTCACAATATTCTTCTGTCTGTGACCTCATCTTTATGCCCTTGAACATGCCAAGACAACTCTAATTCTGTACATACCCTTCTAGTAAGGAGGAGACGGAAATTCCTTATTTTTAAAATAAAAGCGGATTATGACTATGGCGGTTATGCAGTTCTATATTCTTTTCAAATGTGTGCAGTCTGCCATAGAAGGACATCATTTTTTTTTTAAATAAAACTTTGCCTGGCTTTGATCCCATTGAATCTCCTTCTTCTCGATCACAGAATGTATTTGGATGATGGAGTTGTTGTGGTTCTTTTTTAGCCATCCGATTATTACAAGTGTATGCTTTCCTGAAGGAAGACCATTCCTTTCTCTGCAGGATGCCCTAAATCTTGGGCTGTGTGTAATCACTTCAAAGCATCATGTCTTGTTTCCAGTCCTGAAGATTTTACACATGAACATCATCTTCCTAACGCTCAGATAGCTTGGGCCTTGGAACATTTTTGTCTGTCTCGCACTGATATGGTATGAGCAGACTGAGGAAAGACCAAACAGAAAATATAAAGGTTTATTGCTGCCCAAAGGATATTGAAGAGTTAAATGTAATACCTACCAGGCATCTAATAATCCACTCAGGTCAATTTACTTTCAAACAGTAGTATAAAACAGATACACAAACACCTATGCGTGAATGCTGTTATACAAAAAGTTAGAGCACAATAAATGCATTAACTCTAAAGATTAAATACTATGTATAAACACGCGCACAGGCGCCAAATACTGGCACAGTTTGACGGAGGTCCATCTTTCCCACACTGCATACCAAAGTACATACCAAACAGCGATTGCACTACATTATAAAACTCCCAATACTCTGTAGTGCAGGAGTTTTCATATATAACCCCCTATGTATTTATTTAGCAGTTTGTCTAAGGAGAGTAAAAATGGGGTAATATTTCTGATAATGTCCTTTTTTATTTATGAGCACAGACGCTAACGCTTAGACGTTGCCTATCTATGCTGTGTTTCACTCCAGTTGTATCCATTTGTAATGTTTGTTTGGATTAGCACCAGGTATCAGCTTTGACAGGGACAAACAAGCAGTTGGTTCATACCTGGAACCTATCCATCAAATTGAACTCTACAGTTAATTTCACATGTGCACCATGATGAAAGCAGAGACTATATTGCCACATAATAACCAAATATCCTATTTTCTCAGTTTAAATAGATTAAAGAGAACATGATCCATGGTTTTGTCCTGTCTAGTTCAACTTCAGATTTCAGACGCTAGAAATATTGGAGTTATTAGGTAGATTTGACCTTAGCAGCTGTGTGTCCCGTGTAGCAAGAAAGTTATGTGCGTGTCCTAAGTTTACCTTCTTTCCTTACTCTTCCTTCTCTTCCAAAATATATTTGCACTTACTAAAGGTGTGAAGTAATAATAAAAATCGGGTCAGGGAGAGTTCCAAAAGTCAGCAGTTATTTGTCGGTCCCATTCTATCTCTGGACAACCTCATTCTTTTGATTTGTGATTACATTTTACAGAGACACAAGAGTAATTTTTTCTGCCATTATTGGGAAAGATAAGTATAAAAACAAGAAAGTGTGCTTAAGTAAAATCCCCCTCTTTTGCTATGTGTATTTTAATGGACTTGTGTGAATAAACATGGTATATGACAGCATTCTTCCCCCTAAATAAATAAAATATAACTTTTAAAGCAAGATTTACCACCCACTAATTTCATCTGAAAATGCTGTTTAGTCTGTCTGCTCACAAATCTTTCAATCTGTTAGGCTCTGTTCTAAGTGATTTGGCCATATTGAAATTTCCTTGAGATGCAAACACAAACACAAATGACTTATCTTTTTCTAATTTTCCTCACAGCAAATGTAATCTAATACTGGAACCAAAACTAGCGGAAACGTATTGCTTTAAATATGGATATATGGACTGGAGTGAATGGATGGTATTAAATTAGGAGGGTATGTACTGGCAGGTAAGAGTAAGGTTTTATTTTAATCTCTCTGTATTAGCGTGACTGCTTGTACACTTATAAATACACAAATAAAACAAAATGTGGGAATGTTCATTTAACAGAACTTTAATGACAACGATTACAGGGCTCTACCACTGTTTGTCTATTATAATCTGTAATTACCTTTTATGCTTCGTACCAAGTGCTGTGTAAATTGTTTGCATTATTTAAATTAATTTTAATGTAACAACCAGCATTACTTAATTTAAATGGCGCGCCAGCTGTTAAGCCGTTGACCACAGCACATACAAATTACAAATACAGCTGAGCCATAAAATAGCACTAGATGGAATCTTTGATTTTAGCTTTGGAAGAACATAAATCTAAATCTAAAGCATGGCTGCCAGGAGGATCAACAGAATTATCCATTTGAGAGAGGGTTGGAGTGCAGGGTATTCTCTTTCAGTTTATACTAAGTGACCCATTGAGTAGGCGGTGACCGTGGCGGTGTAGGTGGAAGCTACGCTGGAGGAGGAGGAGGTAGCCAACATTGTTTTTTATTTGTTTTTTTAAATTGGGGTAGCCCCCAAAATATTGGGACATATAACAACAGAAAACAAAGAAAAAGTGCACTTGAGTATAACAATGACTGGGTGAGGCCGGTATAAATTCTGCACAAGGTACAAACAAGTCTGGTGGGATCCATGCCTGGTTCATCTTAATAAACGTGAGCTTGTCCACGTTGGCTGTGGACAGGCGGTTGCGCTTCTCTGTGATAACGCCCCCTGCCGTGCTAAACACACATTCAGACAATACACTGGCTACAGGGCAGGCCAGCGCCTCCAAGGCATGGGGCAAGCTCAGGCCATGTGCCCAATTTGGAGACCCAGAAGTTGAATGGGGCAGACCCATCAGTCAGTACGTGAAGGCCTGTGCACACGTACTGTTCCACCATGTTGCTGAAATGCTGCCTCCTGATAAGACATTGCATATCAGATGGTGGTACTGCTTCTTGTGGCGTGCTGACAAAGCTTTTCCACATTTAGGCCATGCTAACCCTGCCTTCTGAGGTGCTGGCGGTGCCCTATCTGCGTTGGTGACCTCTTCCTCCTCCTCCTCCTCCTCATCATCATCCTCATCCTCCTCAAAAACTGTGCCCTGGCTTGATAGTTGTGTACCTGGCCTATGCTGGTGCAGGAACCCACCCTCCAAGCCACTTGTGATGTGAAGTGCAACGCAAGACGCAAATGTACTATTTAGCACCCAAAACAATTAGAATTTTTCAAAGTGCACTGTAACCACAGTAGTTGACGGTTTTATTTGACTCTCAGATATGAAGTGCACCGCAAGAGGCAAATGTACTATTTAGCACCCAAAACTATTAGAATTTTTCAAAGTACACTGTAACCACAGTATTTCACTGTTCTATTTGACTCTCAGATATTAAGTGCACCGCAAGACGCGAATGTACTATTTACCACCCAAAACTATTAGAATTTTACAAAGTGCGCTGTAAGCACAGTATTGGACTGTTCTATTTGACTCTCAGATATGGAGTGCACCGCAAGTTGCAAATATACTATTTACCACCCAAAACTATTAGAATTTTTCAAAGTGCACTGTAAGCACAGTATTTGACGGTTCTATTTGACTCTCAGATATGAAGTTCACCGCAAGACGTAAATGTACTATTTACCACCCAAAACTATTAGAATTTTTCAAAGTGCACTGTATGCACAGTATTTGACGGTTCTATTTGCCTCTCAGATAAGAAGTGCAGGACGCAAATATAATATTTAACACCAACAAATTGCAGTATTTAAAAATGCGTAGATGTTGCCCACTGAGCTAACAGAACAGGATTAAAGTCATGTGCCTGGCACACATGCAGTTGCAAGTGCACTGCACTCTCTGTGGCACTGGGCTCAGGGCAGGGTACAAATATGTAGTGTAGCACCCACTAAAATAATCACTGTAATTTGAATAATCGCTGTGGTTTGAATAATCGCTGTAGTTTTCAGATTCAACACCAGAATTTTTTTTAATCTGTCCCTCACAGCTGCAGCATCCTCTCCCTACACTAAGAAGAGCTCATGTGATGTGCGTGTACGTGACTCCAGCTTATATATAGAGGCTGGGTCACATGCTGCACTGGCCAATCACAGCCATGCCATTAGTAGGCATGGCTGTGATGGCTTCTAAAGGCAAGCAAGTCAAACACTTGTTGATTGGCTGCCCTGCAGCCTTTCAAAATGCGCCATTAAATCGTCGAACCCCGAACTCCAACACAAACATACAGTGGAATGTCCGTGTTTGGGTCCGGGGTCCAAAAACCCTAATGTTCGTTACAAACCGTGCGGTTCGGGTTCGCTCAACACTAATCTAGGGTCATCTTTAACTATTCACAGGATAAAACCCCCCAAGTCTGAAATTACAAATATTGCATAAATTGGTGGGGAGCCATCATCACTACCGATCTGATGTCTGTAGAACACAGTGTATTTAAGTGGTAACTCACACTTCAGATGTTGCAGCCCAATAGAATTGGAATCACCCTTGCTGAGGCAGGATCCTAGAGGAGGACCTCAGCATAGCCACAAGGACAAGCAATTAAGATGTAGCACCATGAAGGGAAATACAGGAGGATACCAGCAGGGAGTGGAGTAGAGTATAAGTGGAGTCAAAGGAAGGCCGAGGTCAGGATAACGGAAAGCAGGAAGGTAGAAAATCAGCCAAGGTCAGGGAGTTGGAGGTCAGAATAGTGGAGGATAAGCTGAGGTCAGGAAGCTGGAGTCCGGGAAGGTTAGATGGTGCCAGTGTATCAGGGAGCCAGAGATCACAAGGGTCAGATAATCCAAGCGTCAGGAAAATGGAGAGCAGGATAAATCAGGAAACAAGCAGGGTAAGAACCAGGGGCAATAGAACGAAGTACCGACTAGGAGGCTGAAACTCACACAAGGAGGCAACAGGAACATTGAGCATGGAGTACAGGGAGCACAGCCCTTATATTATTAATTGGAGGTGTGTTAATGAGCCATGGCAATGCACAATTATTATTAATGCTGATGGGGATAGAGTGATTTATCTCAAGCCCAATCAGCTGCATTCATATTCTGTGGTCACACATTTCCTTCACTTTCTATAAATGGCCTGTTTCATTCTGGATATAGTGATCTGCTAAATTTTCCTAGCAATATTGAAGCCGAATGAACACAGCTTTACAGGACTCAGACAGAATTAATTAAACTTGGACAACCATCTTTGAGGTAAACTGACATATGTTCCTCTATTGACCACATATGTTCCTCACTGCAGAGTAGACGTAACAACCGATTCACTGCACAACAGGTGATTTTATTGTTTTATAACAAGCAAGTAATTTACACTTACTAATATTCAGACCCTCTGTTTGCGGTTTCTGATATTATCGGCAGAAAATTTGAGGTAGGATTGCTGTTGCCAGTTTGTTTCAAAAATAAAATTCCTGCAGAATCTTAATACAATCTTGTTCTAGTGGTGTTTGCAGTTAAAAATATATATATTTTGTTATCCAAAAATCCTAACTTGTAATGGTTCTGGAAACCTGCTGAGATGTGGTGTTTGAGTTGGTGGTTCTCCATTTAAGCATTCATGTCTATAAATAGCCAGGGAATCAGCTCTCAAGATATAGCTTATTTTGAAGCAAGCCATGTAAATTTTTGTACGGGTACACCAGGAGAGACTGTTGGGTTCTTAAAGGGATACTGTTACCTAAACATTGTTTATTCTGTTAAAGTAGAGAATGGAAAATGGTATATATATATATATATATATATATATATATATATATATATATATATATATATATATACATTGTGTTAGCAGACGTGCATGCAAATGTTACATTATTAAAAAACAATACATTTTAGTCTGTGGTGTGACATAAACTGTAACTTGAAATGCAACCTACCTACTTTCAAAGAGTAATGTGTAATTTGCATATTAAGCCACAAGTGATGTCATAAATAGGACACACCACACAAACGTTTAAGTTATGCCTTTGCTGGCAATTCTGCCAACACAACATGCAGATCATTTGTAGTTTTTTGTTTTATTCTTTACCTTTACAGTATAAACAATGCTGCGGTGACAAAGTATCTTTAACAGCAGACATTCTTTTAATTTTATTAAGGTTAGTTTATAGGCACTCTTTTTCTTCTTGAGAAATATGAACATGAAAAGACAAGGAATTGTTTGGAAACTAAACTATTATCCAGTGAGAATGACAACATTGAGCCCACATTTTACCTCACATTTGTAAAGAGAGCTGGAGCCTACTTTTAAACATCCTGGTTATGTTTGGTGGGTTGGCATAGTTCCTAAAGAAAAGTGTCTTAATGGCATGTTTGTGGTAAAATCATTATGTATAGGGGTTACATAATGTTTAATTTTTTAACTGTAAATATGATACATTACACATCTCTACCGTATGTAAACCAACTGTGTTGTATTTAATACATGTATACATGTAAAAAAAAAAAAAACAAGGAGTACAAATGTACCTTTTTAGTCTCACTTTGACTACACAATATAGTTAACACCAAAATGGGATAACAAAATAAAAAGATTTAAAATAGGTGTCTTTATTCATCCACAGTCTGCAGCAAGATTTGTAAACAATAATTAGAACACATTTTGTTTTGATGAAATTGTTTTTTTTTTTACCTGGAAGGAACCATTTTAAATACCCAACTAATTGGTATTAGTTTTCTTCAAAAAGTACCAGCCCTCTGTTGCCTACATAGATTTAACATTGACCGAAAGCCTATTTTTGTAACCAGCAAATCAGTAAAATGAGTGGCAACTAAACAGCCCTCTGGCACTCAAAGGGTTATTATGATTTTCTAGTCCAAACTAACTGAAGAAACCAAAAAGAATCAGAGTAAAGGAACATGTCTGTAATGTCTATTGTCTCCTTTGTGTATAACACATTGTAATTATTAAATTATCCATATATCCCAAAAAAAAAAAAACAGACAAAGCTGCTTTTTGATCTCACTGGAGCTAATATTAAAGTATTTTGCTAGACCAAAAATAAATTCTGTGAGATATGATTTCATGGAGCTAGAATGCTTTTGGTATGAATGGCAAAACACTTTTATTTGCTATTCCAGAGCACGGGCTGCAATATATATGCCCTTGTTATATAAGAGCTGCCAATATCCCTCTTTATCTAAATGTACTTACAAATCCAAAGTGAATGCTCGAATCCAGTGAATAATCACAAACACTGCTGCCAAGATATAAGGTGAGCCATCATTTACTCAATTGGCTTGCAATGCTGTTTTGGTCTTCTCAGTTTAAGAGTTTTAAATAGAATTACTGCGCAGTCTGATAGTCTGATTTTTTTATTCAAATGTTTGTAATTTTTGGCATAAGCCTGTGGAAGTGACCAATACACCATATTTCTCTTTTTCTTTCCTTTGATAGTTAAAAAAACACAGCTTTGTAGACTTGTTTTTTTTATCAGAATATGGCGAAATTCATCCCTGCAAATGTTGGCACGCTAACTGAGCTTGATTCAGGCTATCGGTTTACATCGCTGTCAAATGCACAGTTTGGAAATAATACAGGAAGATTCTGTTTCACAATCACAGAGCTTAACACTTCATGACTGCGTGGAGATCACTTACAAAGTGTATTCTTATACCATTAAATATGGGTAAGATCTACATAGCCAGCGATGAAAAATCTTACAGAGAAGTGAGGGATTCTGGATTAGAATAGTTCAACATTTAAGGGCAAATGTAAAACCAAAGCTATTGTGGTCTACATCATTTATATGCTGTAAAATCTCCAGACTAGGAAAACAATTGTTTGTAGCCAGAGTGCTTCACTGTGCATTTTAACACTTTTTAGTAGATTAGAATGAATGCTATCTTTAACCCTATGTTCATTACACAATGACAAAAGGCTAGGGTGCTGTGCATTTAAAAACACGCAGTGTAGCCTACTAATATCAGAGAGAGTAGACTCAGTCTGTCATGCTTTCAAGTCTTGATATGTGTTTCAACTATCCCATCAGTGACAATCTGGAGAAGGGGTCCAGGTGGTATTTCAGGCATCACGTTACAGATGCTCCCCTGGAGGCTTGAGGCCCCAGGTTAGTGTGACCACATTCTTCCCTCCCTCTGACCCTTGTGCATAACCTCACCGCAGGGTAGAGAAGGGGTGATGCGCATGACAGCAGCACCTCTCTGTGTAAGGAACTTTGCTGAAATTTTGAGTGTTTAAGAGAATTCATATATATATATATATATATAATTCTAGAATGTATCTGAAAAAAGAGACACACTTGTGATGGAAAGAGCATATACCAGACTGAAACCTTTTTTGTGGTATGTATTTGAGCAGATGAGATGAGAAACTCTGTTGAGATTATAAGAGAAAAATACAACATCATCACGATATGAGAAGAGGAAATAGTGGGTTCAAAATTGTGTTAAGGCGGAGGTCACAGTGCGAGGTCAAATCAAAATATCCAGTCTGAGTTACTATCAAGCAAGTAAGTCAAAAAACACTTTGTGGCAAAACCTAAAGTAATGTTTAAATAGGCCTACTTTCTATTATTTGTTTGTGTCTGGCATCAACCCGTTGCAGGCTCGTTCCGGCTGTGTCAAGTCATTTCTGTATTCTTTTTTGATTTGCTTTCTTGTTTATGATTTATGCTCACTCTTGTCTGTTTCTTGTATTCCTGTAACCCTGTATTTACGCCCTGAGTCCTGAAGCCCTGTTATGGGCTTCCCTGAATCCTGTAGCCCTGTTAGGGGCTGCCCTGAATCCTGAAGCCCTGTTCTGTGTTTCCTTGTGTCTGTTTTCTTATTCTGATCTATTTCTTGTTTCTTTGCTGTCTGATCCATTCCTGGTTTTTCTACTTTCATTTCTGCTTTTCTCTGGTCCTCTATTTAAATACTGTCACATCTGTTCAGTTTGTTTCAGCTTTCAGTCTGTGCAGCTTTGTAGTCTACAGGTATGCTATGTGTCTTGGTGTCTGTTTTTCTGTTAACAGATTCAGTTTCTAGATTCAGTTATTATTTTTAATTATAATAAGCAAAGATAGTGCTAGAACATGCCTGATTGTGAGGTACCTTGATGCTTGTTGGCAAGTTTACATCTGATGGCCATCAGGTGTACGTTTAGTAACTCAGAGTCCTAAGCTAATTCTTTTATTTATGTCTGTATGTCTGTTATGTTGATATCACTGTGTCTGTATGTCTTTAAGTTCTGTGCCCTTTCTCTGTGCCCTGTATGTTTTTGCCCTGTAGTCATGTCTTAGCCCGGAGTCCTGTATTCCTAATACTACTCTTGCTTTGGCCCTGCTATGTCTAAGTCATGTCCCTCTTGTCCTGTCAATATGTTTATTGTCCTTTAGTCCTGAACCCTGAACTCAGTAGTGTTCTGTTCAGTTCCTGCCCCCGGATGTCTGCAGGGTATCTCCAGATCCTGTCCTTGTCATTTACTGGATACAGCAGATGCTACCTCAGGGTCCTGGAATGTGGCTACACCAACCTGGGGCCTCAAATCTCCAGGGGAGCATCTGTAATTTGACTCCTGAAATACCACGTGGTCTCTGTTTCTTTACAGGTTGTGTTAAGAGAAAACTGGAGTGTCTATCTCTTTGCTTTCTTCATCACACACAGAAATGTATTTAATATGGTTGAATAAGTCAAAACCTGAATATCTACTTTATTTATGCTAAGTTAATATGGAGACCATATATTTTTGTAGCACAATAGAATGAAGACCTGTTTAAATCTAGCCAGATCAGAAAAGGATGCACCACAGCTTTTGTCAGGAAAGATTCATTTGTACAGGGGGTTATAGTAAATGTGTCGGTGGTAGGCATCTATAGGGACAAGATGGGTGCCTGGCACCCTATCTATTTTAAGAGCTCATCCTCATAGTTTACTCTTGTTTTAAAAAAAGACTCACCCTGTCTGAAGTCATTCCAGTGTATTTATTGTTTATATTTAGAGCTAGATGGGAAAACAGTTTTATAAGTAAATAGAAATATGTCATTCCAAGAAATCATTTAACTTTCAGAGAGATTATTCTTGTTTTTTATTATATAATGGTACACACAAAGAGCTCTGCTGATTAATACGTTTATTATGGGAGTGACGGAAGACAGACAGAGGGAAAGTGAGGTTAACAGCTGGAGTATTCTATAGGCAGAAAATGATCACACTGGATTATTTATCACAGTCCTGCATGCTGTCAGACACTTCCTCTCTTATCTAGAAGAAACCAATATGGTCCAAGCAGAGATGTGTGAATTATTTAAACATTGCCAATATTCACCCTTCCTCTTCCCATTGACTGCTTTCCTCCCCCTTGACCTCGTTTATCCCAGCCCACTATAATCTATCTAATTCTCCCATCTAGTTCTGCTTCCCATGGACTCCTATTACATCCCCTTTCATTCATATTTTCTTACCAAGCTTGAGCATTCATCTTCCAAAAACTTTTTTCCACATCTTCCACATATAGTTTTCTCCCAATGTTTAAATAATAAATAGCCTCATAAAATATCCATCACAAAAGTTACCATTTAGTGGTGCATTCCATAGGCTCTTCAAGCAGTCACTTAAAAGAGAAAAATATATTTCCACCAGTCAGAATACAGATTTGATTTGAAATGATTTGGCACAACTTTTTAATCCTATCCTCAACCTCCCTAAGCTTTTTAAAGCAGTGAAATACAAAACAAGCATGTCCAAAAACTATACAGATATACATTTTAACTTCTCTTGTCTATCAGACATACATAGTTTAATCTGGCAAGAAATGAGCCTCAGACACCCAGTATTTGTATTATTTTACTATTGAAACTGGAGCTCAGTCTCACAGAGTCAAGCAATGTAGCATGACATCATGTGACTTCACCCCCAACATGAAAAGATAGGAGACTCAGCACACCGTTTAAGGGAGTTTAATCCACCAAAGGACAGCCCATATGTGAATCATACAGGTGTATAAAACTTGCAAGCATAAAAATACAAAAGTGATGCAAATATATGTGAATACAATGTAGTAAAAAATACCAAAATATAGTGCATATAAAATGATTAACCCCTTAGTGACATGACTTTTTTGGCTTGTCCGACGCTTGGTGACATGGGCTGTTTTAACATTTTGTGTTTGTGTTTTGCTGTAATTTATTTCTGTCTCATTTAGTGTACCCGCACAAACTATATATCGTTTTTATCGTTATAAGAAGGGCTTTCTTTTGATACCATTGTTTTGATAATTGCATATAATTTGATGTAAAAAAAATAATAAAATATGGCAAAAAAATGAAAAAAAAATTTTTTTATGACTTTTATTTGAAAAATCGTATACTCATGTACAAGAGACAACCAAAAAACACTGCTAAATAGTTTCTAATATATGTCCTGAGTTCAGAAATAGCCCATGTTTTATGTTTTTTTGTTTTTTTTATTCATGTTACAGGGCCAGAACTATAAGTAGTGCAAAGCTATTTTAAAATCCTTTTTTTCAAAATTAGTGATAGTGACATTGTAACACTGATTTCTGTACTAAATCCATGAATGACCCTCAACATGTATATATTTTTGAAAACTAGACCACTCAGGGCAATTAACTTGGGGTATTTTGACACATTTCATGTAGCCATTTTACCACCAATCTTTGCCAAAGTTTGCAGCAAAAAAACTTTTTTAAAATTTTTTCACATAGATTGCAATTTAGGTAAACATTACCTTAAAATGTGAAGGGGTATTTCCAAATAACACCTCAATATGTGTTCAGCAACATCTCCTGAGTACAGGGATACCACCCATGCATAGGTTTGTTGGTTTGTTTTGGGGCTAAAAGGCCACATTTAGGGGGTGCACATTTTGGTTTTCCAACTTGGAATTCTGACATGCAGAAAACTTGTGCCCATGTCCCATTTGGGACATTTTTGAAGCCAGAAAGTGTATTCTACCCCACAAAGCCATATATTTTTTAAAACTAGACACCCTAGGGTATTTCAAATAGTAGTATTTTAACACTTTCCATGCACTAATTATACTAACAGCCTATGTCAATGTTTTGTGTAGTAATTTTTTTTCACATACATTGTACTTTGGGCATGAATTCACAGATCCTGTTATATGTCAGTGCCAAACAACACCTCAATATGTGTTCAGCAACATCTCCTGAGTACAGGGATACCACCCATGTATAGGTTGGTTAGGTTATTTGGGGGTTAAAAGGCCACATTTGAGAGGTGCGCTTTTTGGTTTTCCAACTTGGAATTCTGACGTGCAGAAAACCTTCGCCCATGTCCAATTTGGGACATTTTTTAAGCCAAAAACTGTATTCTACCCCACAAAGCCATATATTTTTTAAAACTAGACACCCTAGGGTATTTCAAATAGTAGTATTTTAACACTTTCCATGCACTAATTATATTACCAGCCTATGTCAATGTTTTGGGTAGTCATTTTGTTTCACATACATTGTACTTTGGGCATGAATACACAGATCCTGTTATATGTCAGTGCCAAACAACACCTCAATATGTGTTCAGCAACATCTTCTGAGTACAGGGATACCACCCATGTATAGGTTGGTTAGGTTATTTGTGGGTTAAAAGGCCACATTTGAGAGGTGCGCTTTTTGGTTTTCCAACTTGGAATTCTGACGTCCAGAAAACCTTCGCCCATGTCCAATTTGGGACATTTTTGAAGCCAAAAAGTGTATTCTATCCCACAAAGCCATATATTTTTGAAAACTAGACACCCTAGGGTATTTCAAATGGTAGTATTTTAACACTTTCCATGCACTAATTCTACCACCAGCCTATGTCAATGTTATGGATAGTAATTTTTTTTCACATACATTGTACTTTGGTCATGAATTCACAGATCCTATTATGTGTCAGTGCCAAACAACACCCCAATATGTGTTCAGCAACATCTCCTGAGTACAGGGATACCACCCATGCATAGGTTTGTTGGGTTGTTTGGGGGCTAAAAGGCCACATTTAGGGGGGTGCATTTCCAACTTGGAATTTTGACATGTAGTCAGCCTGCGCCCATGTTCCATTTGGGACACTTTTGAAGCCTGTCAAAGTATTTTACCCCATCAAACCATATATTTTGGAAAACTAGACATCCTAGGGTATTTCAAATTGTGGTATTTTAACACTTTCCAAGTACTAATTCTACCACCAACCTATGTCAAAGGGTTGGGATGTCATTTTTTCCCCATACACATTGTAGTTCAGGCAGGAATTTTCAGATTCTGGTATTTGCTACTGCCAACCAACACCTCAGTACGTGTTCAGCAACATCTCCTGAGTACAGGGATACCCCCCATGCATAGGTTTGTTGGTTTGTTTTGGGGCTAAAAGGCCACATTTAGGGGGTGCGCAATTCCAACCTGGAATTTTGACATGTAGTCAGCCTGCGCCCATGTTCCATTTGGAACATTTTTGAAGCCGTCCAATGAATTGTACCCCATCAAACCATATATTTTTGGAAAATAGACATCCTAAGGTATTTCAAATGGTGGTATTTTAATACTGTATAGGTACTAATTCTACCACCAGCCTATGTAAAAGTTTGTGGTAGTACTTTTTTGGGAGTCTTTTTTCCACATACATTGAACTTCAGGCATGAATTCACAGATTTCAGTATATGTCACTGCCAAACAACAACCCAATATGTGTTCAGCAACATCTCCCGAGTACAGGGATAGCACCCATGCATAGGTTTGTTGGTTTGTTTTTTGGCTAGAAGGCAACATTTGTGAGATGCGCATCTCAAAATTCCAACTTTGAATTTTGACATGTAGTCAACCTGCGTCCGTGTCCTATATGGGACATATCTTTGAAGCCAGCCAATGTAATTTACCCCCACCAAACCATATATTTTTTTTACGGTAGACCCCCATCACTCCTTGTGTCAAGGGCTCAGCAGCCACCGATACATCACTAGATGATGTATCAGAAAGCTGACCAGGGTCAAAATCGAACCCTGAGTCCGCGGCCTCAGAATCAGTGCGTAAGCAGTGATCTTGAGCAAAGAAGGGGTTAATAGCTCTTAGAAGAGCCTATCTAGTACTGTAATACATTACAGTACAAAGTAATTAATCCATAAAACAGTGCAGACAGCAAAACATACTGTTGCTGTGCAAGATTACTGCTTATACAGTGATGAATGGCAGGGAAGGGGTTAATACACAGTGAAAGACTTTCATAAAACCTGACAATTTTATAAAATGTTATTTTATATCACTAATACTGATCTGTCTCTTTCCGTCACAAAAATGTGAGGAGAGGGAGGCAGATCAATTTTTGTGAATATTGATCCGACCAATTTTGATCTGACCAGGGCGAACGGTGAGCTTAATTGAGAAATCACCAAACCGCCTTTGCCACTAATTCGCTGTTACTGATCGCTATGCGCTCAGGCAGCTTAAAAAAAAAACCTCAAATATTTTTACTTTACATGTAATCCTCTAGCGGGTATGTGTAAAAAAAAAAAATATGCAGACAGATAAAAATTGCTTTGGCGTCAATATCATTGCGTAAGCAGTGATCGACGGCAAAGAAGGGGTTAATAACTCTTAGAAGAGCCTTTGTAGTACTGTAATAAATTACAGGTACTTCCTGCCTCCTGTGCTCTTGCCCTTAGAAGGGCAGCGCCATCTTGGTCACCCAGTGACCAAGATCGTGCATTTTTTTTTGTGTTTCTGATTGCCTCGACTTGCGAGGCAATCAGAAACACTTTCTGAGCATAGGAAGCGAAAAATTCGCTTCCTATGCTCGTTTTTGAAAATGCACTGTGCCTTTAAACCGGCATTTCGATCGCTCTCCGGAGCGATCGAAATGCTGACGGGCATTTTTTTCAGTAATGTACGATGCTTTCATACGGAAGCATCGTTACAATACCATCAGAGCACTGAAAGCGGAAAAACTCCGCTTTCAGTGCTCGTTTTGACACAGGACGGACTAGGTCCGTCCTGTGTCACTAACGCCTCGGCACACAGGACGGACCTAGTCCGTCCTGTGTCGCAAAGGGGTTAAAAACATTGTGATTGCAGCATAAAAACACAGAGGCAAAACAGGTATAATGAATATAATGAAGCGCAGCTGGTCCAGCAACCAAATCTCACAGACAGTTAGGCATTTAACCCCTTACATAATCAATGGATATCTCCAAAGGGAATCAAATAATTATATGAATATAGCCATCCCATCTATAAGAAAGGCACCAAGTTAACTCCTTTGGAGTCATACTGTCCAATTCATTAATCAGGTCTCACGTTTTTTTAAACATTTCCCCCTATCTCCCTGGTCGATTAATGAATTGGACAGTATGACTCCAAAGGGGTTAAATCGTGAATTTAACTTGGTGCCTTTCTTATAGATGGGATGGCTATATTCATATAATTATTTGTGTCGAGATAGAATGTGGAAATGAGAATTTGTGTATCCATTACTGAAGATTTACTTTGTCTCTCTCTTTTCTTTTGTCTTTCTTATAGTCCACTCCCTTTAATAGAAATGCTCCAAGTGCTCCAGTGGATGGATGAAATAAGCGCAGCTGCTCCGGTACAGGATCAATATAGGGTTAATATATGTGTGTACTTGTTGCCATGATTCGTTTTGGAGATATCCATTGAATATGCAAGGGGTTAAATGCCTAACTGTCTGTGAGATTTGGTTGCTGGACCAGCTGCGCTTCATTATATTCATTATACCTGTTTTGCCTCTGTGTTTTTATGCTGCAATCACAATGTTTTTAATCATTTTATATGCACTTTATTTTGGTATTTTTGACTACATTGTATTCACATATATTTGCATCACTTTTGTATTTGTATTTTTATGCTTGCAAGTTTTATACACCTGTATTATTCACATATGGGCTGTCCTTGTGGACTCCGCCCCTTGAACTCGTTAGTCACTTTACCCATGTACTATATATTGATGATTTTTCACACATCTCACCAGACTTGAAAAAAGCTCAGTGCAGGGCTGAAACTTTGTTATTTTATGGTGGATTAAACTCCCTTAAACGGTGTGCTGAGTCTCCTATCTTTTCTTTTTGCTTTATGGGCGTGAATGACGCTCCGTCGTGGCACCCGATACATGTAAGTGTGCAGACCCATTCATACTTTTGACTATTCACCCCCAACATATCATAGAACCCCATGCCAGAACATAGGCAAGTATGTTAATATGAATACCTTATTGACACTTGAACTACTTCCTCTCCAAAATCACCTTGCTATTCAAGGTCAGGGCAGTAACACAATGTACTATGAAGTTTGGAATGATAATTTCTGCAGGACATCTAATAGCGACGACCAGGAACTATGTAAAAAGTTTGGTTTATATGAGAGGTAATGTTATCACAGATGGGTAGCCATATTACTGGTTGAGGAAAAGTGTGTGATAGATAGAAACACATATTAAACCAAGCTAATACTGTAAGGAGGATTAGGAATAGGATTTTTTGGCACGCAAAGCATTTAAACGCAATTACCTGACACCCTGGCAATTGCGAAGAGAATCACATAAGACTGCTGACTCCCCAGTGTATCGTGCTTGAGCAGATGAAACATTTTTCAGACTCTGACACATTTAGTCTGTTTTGAAAAAAAGCGAGAGTGGCTGTAATCCCATCATTGGTCTGGTCCTGGAAGGTATTGGATTACAACTGAGATTTGGAAGTGGCCAGAATCAGCCAGATGAGGACTGAATCAAAACGGAGCTTCTGTTTTACGTCAAACTGGAAATGTCACATCCTGACATAAATCATTTCTAAAATTAATGGGTACATGTTCATACAGAAATCACATTTAGTTACTGGAAGCCTATTCATTAAAATAGTTGGTATATGTCTACACAAGCTAGATGACAAGGGACAGAATGGGGGTTATGTAAACAGAGCAATTCTTTAGCAATCAGCAGTCCATGTGGTTTGCCTTGCTCCAGAATTGCTCTTTATACATAACTCCCATATATAAAATGTATATGTGTGTGTTTACATATGTATATATATATATTTCCCAGAAGGCACATTTTATTGGTTTCCACAGTGATTGCTCCCCTTTTAGAACTTTGCCCCAGAATTGACTTTTATAAATAACACCCAATGTCTGTACATGTCGATATTAATACAAAACAGAAATATGAATAGGTAACTGGCTCCAAACCATCCGTGGGATGTATTTTAACACAGGCATCTTGAAAAGGAGCCAGCCCTAAATATTGTATGAATGAACATTCACCCTCCTCCACTATCTGGCTAGTTCCCAAACCATCCCTCCCTCACTGGCATGTCCCAATTACACCACCTGAGGCCCCAAGGGTATATTATCAACTGAGTAAAATTAGGTAATTTCTGAATGTACTCTCTCATTGTTACTGCAGGTTCCCTTCCTTTGCATCACCCTACTACCCAACGCGCAACCATTTTCATATTTATATTAGTCCATTGAAAAGCTTTCTATTCCTGACTCCTCCTTCAGAGCCGAAATATCACAACATATTTTAATGAGAATGGCATACAATTAGGCAGAAGATGTTGTTTAAAATCAGTTCAGTGTGCATTTCACATAAAAGACTTCTATGTGGCAGTGTGCACCATGAAGAAGGCAATCACTGGGGAAATGTATTGTATGTAATGTATACATGGTGGGAGAAGGAGAGGATTATGGGATAGGCTTGTTAAGATAGCGACAATGAAACACAGATTTTAAAGACTGGAGCCACATCGTAATCTTCTTTTGGGCACCGCCACACAGAAGGATTTTATGTGATATGAGCTATATATAAAGTGTTGCTACACTTTATATAAAGATATTTGCAAGGCGCCTGAATTACTATTTTCTTTTTTTGCATCATTTATTTAAAAAAGTTTAACAATATACCTTTAAACAGTTACTAGGGTTAGTCATATGAGCAACACTATACACGTAATAAGGTATTGTTCACACTTACTGCCCCACACCCTGTTAGGTCTATTCACTAAAATTTTACTTTTCAGGTAGACCTTCATTTTGAATTTGACTTAGAAAAAAAAAGGTTTCAATATTCCCAATAGGAAGCAGGGCTGGCCCTTAGGGCACCACAAGGGGGGAAGGGGGCGGAAAATCCAAATTCCCCGCACCCCCTAGGCACACCGTAACCGCGGCTGTGAGGGAAGCGTTGTGCGCTACACTCCAGCAGCGCGGCTTCAATAAAGTTTGATTAAAAAAAAGAAAAATGCGACCGGAGTTACTCTGGTCGCATTTTATTGTTTTAACAAACTTTATTGAAGCGCACGGCTGGAGGGGAGTGCACAATGCTTCCCTCACTTACGTGGACCTACAAGAGCACCGGGAGACAGCAGCGAGGAGATAAGTACTGGGGAAGGGGGAGGAGGGTTGCAAAATCCTGGCATATTAAATGGCAATATCCTGGCATATTGACGGGAAAAATCCTGGCATATTAAATGGCATATTAAGGGGCAAAATCCTGGCATATTAAATGGCATATTGAGGGGCAAAATTTTGGCATATCAAATGGCCAAATAATGGCATATTGGTGGCTAAATACTGGCATACTGAGGGGCAAAATAGTGTGTCTCAGGTTATGTGTGTATTAGTGTCACTGTGTGTGTAAGTGGTAAGGGTGTGTATAAGTGTGTCCTGTGTATGTGTAAGGGTGTGTGTAAGTCTGTCACTGTCTGTGTAAGGGTGTGTGTAAGTGTGTCACTGTGTCTGTGTAAGGGTGTGTGTAAGTGTGTCACTGTGTCTGCTCAGTGCAGTGAATTAAATATGGTAGCTGTGGAATGAGTACAGGCAGCATAGCTGAATCATAGCTGTATTTTATCATTCCTATTCTGACCTTGAGATATCACTCCAGTCACATTCACAATGAGGTATTGAAGTGGAATGTGACATCTGTGTACGCTGTTAAATATACATGGCACATATATTGTCAATCTGAAAGAGATGTCTTTTTTTTCTAAAACAAACGGTTGGCTTGGATCTGTAAATGTGTCTGTGTACCTGTGTGTGTATGTGCGTGCATGACTTTGGCGTGTGATTGTGTGCAAATGTGCGTATGTGGGGGAATTATTTTGTGTGTGTGTAAAAACATGTGTGGCTGTGTGTGTTTGTGTGCAAGGGTGGTGTTAGTATTTAATTCCTATACTTAGGCAGCACAATGTCCTGATCACAATAGTTTAAATATAATTCCCCCCACAAATTGTTTGTAGGCTACTCCACGTATCCACAACCCAGTCTGAATACTTTGATTAGTCCCTATGATAGCCCCATGCATGCTTAACCCCTTAGTGACATGACTTTTTTGGCTTGTACGACGCTTGGTGACATGGGCTGTTTTAACATTTCTGAGGTGTTTGTGTTGTGCTGTAATTTATTTCTGTCTCATTTAGTGTACCAGCACAAACTATATATAATTTTTATCGTTATAAGAAGGGCTTTCTTTTGATACCATTATTTTGATAATAGCATACCATTTGATTTAAAAAAAATAATAAAATATGGCAAAAAAATGGAAAACATTTTTTTTTTATGACTTTAATTTGAAAAATCGTATACTCATGTACAAGAGACAACAAAAAAACACTGCTAAATAGTTTCGAATATATGTCCTGAGTTCAGAAATAGCCCATGTTTTATGATTTTGTGCTTTTTTATTCATGTTACAGGGCCAGAACTATAAGTAGTGCAAAGCTAATTTAAAATCCTTTTTTTCAAAATTAGCGATAGTGACATTGTAACACTGATTTCTGTACTAAATCCATGAATGACCCCCAACATGTACATATTTTTGAAAACTAGACCACTCAGGGCATTTAACTTGGGATATTTTGACACATTTCAAGTAGCCATTTTACCACCAATATTTGCCAAAGTTTGCAGCAAAAAATCTTTTTTTTAAATTTTTCACATAGATTGCAATTTAGATAAACATTACCTTAAAATGTGAAGGGGTATTTCCAAATAACACCTCAATATGTGTTCAGCAACATCTCCTGAGTACAGGCATACCACCCATGCATAGGTTTGTTGGTTTGTTTTGGGGCTAAAAGGCCACATTTAGGGGGTGCGCATTTTGGTTTTCCAACTTGGAATTCTGACATGCAGAAAACTTGCGCCCATGTCCCATTTGGGACATTTTTGAAGCCAGAAAGTGTATTCTACCCTACAAAGCCATATATTTTTTAAAACTAGACACCCTAGGGTATTTCAAATGGTAGTATTTTAACACTTTCCATGCACTAATTATACTACCAGCCTATGTCAATGTTTTGGGTAGTAATATTTTTTTCACATACATTGTACTTTGGGCATGAATTCACAGATCCTGTTATAGGTCAGTGCCAAACAACACCTCAATATGTGTTCAGCAACATCTCCTGAGTACAGGGATACCACCCATGTATAGGTTGGTTAGGTTATTTGGGGGTTAAAAGGCCACATTTGAGAGGTGCGCTTTTTGGTTTTCCAACTTGGAATTCTGATGTGCAGAAAACATGCGCCCATGTCCCATTTGGAACATTTTTAAAGCCAACAAGTGTATTCTACCCCACAAAGCCATATATTTTTGAAAACTAGACACCCTAAGGTATTTCAAATGGTAGTATTTTAACACTTTCCAGGCACTAATTCTACCACCAGCCTATGTCAATGTTATGGATAGTAATTTGTTTTCACATACATTGTACTTCGGGCATGAATTCACAGATCCTATTATGTGTCAGTGCCAAACAACACCTCAATATGTGTTCAGCAACACCTCCTGAGTACAGGGATACCACCCATGTGTAGGTTAGTTAGATTATTTGGGGGTTAAAAGGCCACATTTGAGAGGTGAGCTTTTTTTGTTTTTCAACTTGGAATTCTGACATCCAGAAAACCTGCGCCCATGTTCCATTTGGGACATTTGTGAAGCCAGAATGTGTATTTTACCCCACAAAACCATACATTTTAGCAAACTAGACACCCTAGGGTATTTCAAATGATAGTATTTTAACACTTTCCATGCACTGATTCTATTACCAGCCTTTGTCAAATTTTAGGTTAGTAATTTTTTAATGTTTTGTTTCCACATACATTGTACTTCGAGCATGAATTCACAGATCCTGTTATGTGTCAGTGCAAAACAACACCACAATATGTGTTCAGCAACATCTCCTGAGTACAGGGATACCACCCATGCATAGGTTTGTTGGGTTGTTTGGGGGCTAAAATTCCACGTTTAGGGGGGGGTGCATTTCCAACTTGGAATTTTGACATGTAGTCAGCCTGCGCCCATGTTCCATTTGGGACACTTTTGAAGCCTATCAAAGTATTTTACCCCATCAAACCATATATTTTGGAAAACTAGACATCCTAGGGTATTTAAAACTGTGGTATTTTAACACTTTCCAAGTGCTAATTCTACCACCAACCTATGTCAAAGGGTTGGGACGTCATTTTTTCCCCACACACATTGTAGTTCAGGCAAGAATTTTCAGATTCTGGTATTTGCCACTGCCAACCAACACCTTAATATGTGTTCAGCAACATCTCCTGAGTACAGTGATACTCCCCATACATAGGTTTGTTGGTTGGTTTTGGGGCTAAAAGGCCACATTTAGGGGGTGCGCAATTCCAACCTGGAATTTTGACATGTAGTCAGCCTGCGCCCATGTTCCATTTGGAACATTTTGAAGCTGTCCAATGAATTGTACCCCATCATACCATATATTTTTGGAAAATAGACATCCTAAGCTATTTCAAAATGGTGGTATTTTAATACTGTATATGTACTAATTCTACCACCAGCCTTTGTAAAAGTTTGTGGTAGTTCTTTTTTGGGAGTTTTTTTTCCACATGCATTGTACTTCAGGCATGAATTCACAGATTCTGGTATATGTCACTGCCAAACAACAACCCAATATGTGTTCAGCAACATCTCCCGAGTACAGGGATAGCACCCATGCATAGGTTTGTTGGGGGTTTTTTTGGCTAGAAGGCAACATTTGTGAGATGCGCATCTCAAAATTCCAACTTTGAATTTTGACATGTAGTCAACTTGTGTCCGTGTCCTATGGGATATATCTTTGAAGCCAGCCAATGTAATTTACCCCCACCAAACCATATAATTTTTAACGGTAGACACCCATCACTCCTTGTGGGCTCAGCAGCCACCCATACATCACTAGATGATGTATCAGAAAGCTGACCAGGGTCAAAATCGAACCCTGAGTCCGCGGCCTCAGAATCAGTGCGTAAGCAGTGATCTCAAGCAAAGAAGGGGTTAATAGCTCTTAGAAGAGCCTATCTAGTACTGTAATACATTACAGTACAAAGTCATTAATCCATAAAACAAAGCAGACAGCAAAACATACTGTTGCTGTGCAAGATTACTGCTTATACAGTGATGAATGGCAGGGAAGAGGTTAATACACAGTGAAAGACTTTCATAAAACCTGCCAATTTTATAAAATGTTACTTTATATCACTAATACTGATCAGTCTCTTTCCGTCACAAAAATGTAAGTGAGGAGAGGGAGGCAGATCAATATTTGTGAATATTGATCCGACCAATTTTGATCTGACCAGGGCGAATGGTGAACTTAATTTAGAAATCACCAAACTGCCTTTGCCACTAATTCGCTGTTACTGATCGCTATGCGCTCAGACAGCATAAAAAAAAAAATCTCAAATACTTTTACTTTACATGTAATCCGCTAGCGGGTATGTGTAAAAAATAAAAATAAAAAAAAATATGCAGACAGATAAAAATTGCTTTGGAGTCAATATCATTGCGTAAGCAGTGATCGACAGCAAAGAAGGGGTTAATAACTCTTAGAAGAGCCTTTGTAGTACTATAATAAATCACAGTACAAAAAAAATTAACCCCTAAAAAATGCACAAACAGCAAAAATAAATGCGCTGATGTGCACGATCGCTGCTTACGCAAGATCAGTGGCAGGGAAGGGGTTAAACGCAGGGAATTGCTTTAATAAAAATTTTTTTATTGTTTTATTTGTGTGTTGTGTGTTTATTGTTTTTTTTACTTTTACTTACTTTGATCTGTCTCTCTCCCTCACTAAAAAAAATGTGAGGAGAGGGAGACAGATCAGAACTGGTCAGATCAATATAGGGTTAATATTGGTCTGACCAGTCAGTGTGGATGTTCAGCAGAACATCCCCACTGCCTGTCAGTGTGCCTGGCAGTCACTGATTGCCTCTGTGAAGAGGCAATCGTGTGACAGCCAGAGAGCACAGGAAGCAGGTACTTCCTGCCTCCTGTGCTCTTGCCCTTAGAAGGGCAGCGCCATCTTGGTCACTCAGTGACCAAGATCGTGCATTTTTTTTTGTGTGTTTCTGATTGCCTTGACTTGCGAGGCAATCAGGAACACTTACTGAGCATAGGAAGCGAAAAATTTGCTTCCTATGCCCGTTTTTTTAATGCATGTGTTTTAAAGGCTCTGTGCCTTTAAAACCGGCATTTCGATCGCTCTCCGGAGCGATCGCAATGCCGATGGGCATTTTTTTTTAGTATTGTACAATGCTTCCATACGGAAGCCTCGTTACAATGCCGCTTGAGCACTTTGCCGCTTGAGACTAGGTCCGTCCTCTGTCACTAACGCCTCGGCACACAGGACGGACCTAGTCCGTCCTGTGTCGCCAAGGGGTTAAACTCATTCACTGTATTAACCGCTACCATTTCTGCTTGCTGTTATTCCATATATCCACTACCCACTCAGTAAACTATTACTTTCAAACCTTTGCAACTATAATTTAAGACTATAGTACAAGTGTGGAGTTCGAGAGGAGAGCTCATCTCAAACTCCAAAATCAGGCAAATTTGGCCTCTTGCATGCCCCCATAACAACCTCTCGAAATGCTACTCACTAAATATTGTTGCAAGTTTGAGATGTGGTGAAGGCACCCATGGTGGAGGGAAGCATCTTGCACAGCCCCCGTAGCTGGTATTTGTTTGTGTTTCCATCATACCCCCTCTGTCTCTTTCTTTTCAGTTCCAAACTGTACATGTTAAGATCTTTTAACATTTCCTGGCAAGTACCTATATACTTCTGGAGATGCTCTGTTACATTGCCTTCCTACCTTTAAGTCCTCTGAAATTATTACTCCTAAATCCCTTTCCTCAGATGTTGAGGTTGGACTGTATCAAGTATTCTAAATTCAGATTAGGTCAGAGTTATTAAAGAAGGACTGCATGGTTGCAAAAGGGGTGTGGTCTAATGTGAGGGGAGTATAAGTACTAAGATTAAGGCGGGACTCTACTAGCAAGCTGTTAACTTCCTGTTTGGACTGCTGTGAGAAGAATGTCTGATTCAGTAGAAATGGAAGCTCTTCTCGTGCTCCTGGATAAGATTGCGAGGGAAGGCAGTGAATGGCTGTGGACAGCACTTGGGGATCCAAGTGTTGTCGCTACTCCACCTTTGTCGTCATTCTTGCCCACCTACTAGGCTGAGTCCCAGTGTTCATAAAGGAGGAAGACAGAGATTATCTTCCCCTTCACTTCGGCATTCGCGTTAGTCCACTTCTCGTGGGAGAACTTTAGCTGCTGTGCCTGCTGCAGTACTTACCTCTCTTCAGCCTGATACAGCGGAGTCCATTTTTTTGCCCAGTCCTGCTTCACCAATTTCAGCTCCGGCAGCCACTAGGCCTAGGAGCCGCCAAGGATGTTTGGCATCCATCGTTAGTGCTCATCCTGCTGCCATTACATCCATAGTTGTGGATGAAAGGTTAGTGTCGACTGGGGCCTTGGTAGAAGTTGATGTAAGGTCTCTTCTGCTTGGGCTGCCATTTTCCAGGACTTATTGGGGATATAGCAGGGTTGCCCCTGCAGACAACATTTTCTCCAGTGAGGCTTGTACCTTTGTACAGACAGGCCTCTCTCCTCCTGAGCAGACTCCTGTATTTACTCCTGTGTCTATAATTGGGGAAATTGGTTGGAAAATGAAAGCTGCTGATTTATGGATGAACCTTATGATGGCACAAAAACTTTAGCCCTTTCATTCAGGGGCTGGCTCTGGGACCCCTGCAGGGCCAGCCGCAAAGAAGGTTGGTTTCTGTTGGGCTTTCAGTGAGAGTCATTGCAGATGGTTCAATTCCTGCAAGTTCAAACATGAATGTTTCTCCTACGGTGGCATGCATTTAGCATTGTGGTGTTTCAAAAAATGTATACCATCAGTACCATGATTTACAGGGTCCGAGGGTGGAAAAGGGGAGGTCCCCGGTGAAAGTTCTCGACATGCAATGTTGGTTAGAGCGTTACCCCAGGAGGTCAGAGGCTCTATTAATTTACAAAGGTTTTTAAGATGATTTTTATATTCCTTTCAAATTCATGGAAGAGGGATGTTTTGCGGGAAATTTGCAATCAGTTAAGGGTAAGGAACAGTGGCGGATGCTCATATGTGCTAGGTGTGCACCTAGTACGGAGGATACAGGCTGTGTATTTCTGGGGTTTGATGTTTGTAGATATGAATTTGAGGCATCGTTAGTTCAAGCCGCATTATAGGGAAGTGAATTGGTAGCTCCTAGTAAATTTAAAGATGGGGTCTAGCTTTGCATGATCTGTTCCTTTTAGGGAATCAGGTTACATTTTTAATTAGGAAATCAAAAACGTATGTGCAAGACAGAGGGCACTGGGTGGTAATTAATCATATTGGAGGTGAAGGCTGTTCTGTTGCGGTGATTCTGAATTATTTGTTTTTTCGGAAACAAGGTAGTCGGTTTTTGGTGCATTGAGATGGTTCTCCTTTAACCATGTTTCTGTTTAAGATGATGTTTCAGAAGATTTAGTTTTTTTGTGGACTTTCGGTCAAGAATTTTGGTACTCATTCTTTTTTCGGATTGGAACAGCTACGGAGGCATCTCATGCTGGGTTATTGGAAAGGGAATTAATGAGGTTGGGAAGGTAGTCTTCCTGTCATATGTACGTTCTCATTTGGTTTAATTTTATTTCTGATCATTCCCCCCTTTGCCTTTGGATTTTGGGGCATTCGTTTATCCATTGGGCTGAGAGTCGAGCTGCTGTTCGTCCTGGTGGTAGATGTTTAGGATTTCACGAATTATAAGTGGTATGGCACGGTGTTCGAGGGCTGCATGGGATGCAAGTCTTAACGGAGTTATTTATAATGAAAGGTACTCAGCTGAAACCTGACATTCTGATATTACACAGGTAGGAATGATTTGGGTCAGCTGAAGAAGACTGACCTCATTAATTGCATTAAATATGATATCACAAAATGATATGCCATCTTGTCGCCTTGTGTGATGGAGTGGTCAAAGATAGTTCCTCATTTGTTTCGGAGGGGAACACGTTCTTTCAAGGCTGTTGAGATGGCTCGATGGTGTTTGAATTCTCGCGTGTCTAAATTTGTTTGGATGTGGGGTGGTGTCACTTTGCGTCACCACTATTTAGAAGGGAAAAATGCTCCTCTACTTTGTGCGGATGGTGTTCATCTGAACGATATAGTTTTAGACATTTTTCTGTGTGGTTTTCAAGATGCTATTGAACAGGCACTGTCTATGCTTGGGTGGGGGCGGCATCCTTCTGAGGAGTTGGAAGATCTTGGGGTGGCGGAATGTGACCTTGCCAGGTAAGGGATTATTTACAAGCACCATGCTTAAAGCCAGGGAGGGCATCGGTACACACCCACAGTTTCCATGGCTGGCTCATGGTTAATGTTTATAATTGGGGTTTATGTTAATATGAAATGTTCAGTATGTTAAGGATTTATGATGAATTATATTAATATATTTTGTGGTGTGTTCTGGCAAGGTATGATTATTTATAATTTGTTAATAAAGCTGCTACACTTGCACAGTGTCTGCCTGTTTATTTTAGTAGTTTTTTCCCCCTTTAATTACCTCCTCCAGCAGCCATGAGCTTGGGTTTTTACATCCAAGGTGCATTATCTTGCACTTATCCACAACAAACGTTGTTTGCCACAGCTCTGACCATTTTGTGTATCCTAATGGGAGGGTCATTTGCATATGTTTTCATACAAGTAATAGTTTGTCAAAGAGGACCAACACTCTGCAGGTTCCCATATGGAGCTCAGAGAAAACCACAAATAAACTGTTACTGTGTTTTGCACTTCCTCTGTCCCAGGCATTCAGACAAGCAAACAACACAGTGTAATTAAAGCAGCCAGCTAATAGTTAATGAAGTCTAAACTGTAGGTGCCGGCTGAACTGCACTTGAAAGTGAAGTGCCATATTTATCTTGGTAGCAGATACAGAGCAGACCGAACAAACTTTCTCTGACAGTAAACCGTGCCCCTCTTCTAAAAGACCACCGCCAGGTGAGAGGGCAGTTTAGTCTTCCGTTCCCTCTGTGGATCTGGTGTGTGTCTTCAGACCAGCTATTAAATACTGACACATAAATAAACCCATTTTTTTCTCTTACTTTCATACATTTGCAACTAATTTCAGCTAAACATTTCCCAGTCTGCTTTGGTTGTGCATGATTGATCATTAATTCTATACAGGATGTGACAGAGCACGGGGGAAGGCAGGTGCTATACATCAGAGGTGATGTTCTAAACAAAGTGATGTGTTTTCATTTTCTAAAATAATATAGGGTTGTGCCAGAGTTAGTGGGAGGTATTAGATGCCACCCGTTTTATCAAACTGTCTACCAACAATAATCTATGGATCAAAGACTTAAAATATTTAAAAATGGAAAAATATGTTCCAGTGCGGTGTCAGTAATCAGCAGACAAAGGACTAGCAGGATAGTGATATATAAAATGTGATTATGATGTAATTTCTTTGTGCCGTTGTTTGTATAGAACTGGTGATAAATTGAATGTAACACAAATTACTACAATAAGGCTCAGTTCTAGGACAAAGCTCTGAAAATAAAGTAGTCACAATAAATGTCCCTGCTGATTATTCCACCTTTAAATGTGTGCCCTAGAACTCACCTTGATTGATAATGTACAATGTGTCATTCTCTTACACTGGTGTCTATTGGATGACCCTGATATTTCAGACAATCCAGTGTTCCATCGATATAAATGGTATAACTGATACCCAGAATGCCTTGCTCTTCACACCAGACAAAGGAAATGGCATTGGCAATTATAAAGCTCAGCTCTAAAATCTCTTTCCATTGGCCATGTGACTAGAATATATCACTTTACTTGATCCCTTATATTCCTCATATCCCACTTGCACACTCTCTATTACTGCCCTATTATGCTTTAAATGGAAAGTTCTTGAGAGCACAGCCCTCATACTCTCTTATGTGGTCACGATAGTCTGGGTGCTTTGATACCCTACTATACAACGCTGTAGAGTATTTTGGGTTGGTTAATTTGGTCATCTGAAGACTAACACTGTCTCCATCCAGAATGATTTGGAAATGTTGTTAATTCACAATATGTTGGTGGATGTTTTTTGGAGCCTTGTTGATATTATTAATCACCATTAATGGACTTTTTGTATACTGGACATAATATAGGTTAATAATAATAATATCACTGTTCTTGTCAGTTTCATCTTTACGGATAGGATCTATGTTGGAAGTTATGATAACCCATATTCTGCTAATTGCAACTTTAAAGCATCTGTCCGAACCAGTCCTTTGAATAGCGCGTGGAGCAAAGAAGCCTAAGCGGTTTCTGCTTCTCACTGAAAAGATGCACCTTGCAACAGATTATAAATCAGGGAAAAACATAGTCATAATGGAAAATAAGACAAATAAACAGAGTGATTCTTGTCAAGATTCCCATCTATAAATAGCCCAGGAATGGAAACGAAGGTTTTACTTGGCATTCAGGATGTTAATGCCGTAATGAATTCCAGTTATAGCTGCTATCAGCAGGAACAGAAGATATTACTAGGATCTATTAGATATACATGCCGTTAACATCATTACTTTCTCTGATGCTGTTTGGGCTGCTTTCAGAGAGTATTAAGTGTTTGGGGGAATATTTTATAAGGTCGGTTCTAGGGCAAGGTTCTAAAAGTGGCATAATCAGCAGAGTTTTCCATTGGTTTCCATGGTATTTGCTTATGTATTTAAATGTTTCTATCATATCCCCCCTGTTATGTCTTTCCTCCAAGCTATACATGTTAAGATGCTTTAACATTTCCTGGTAAGTTTTATCCTTCAACCCATGAACCAGTTTAGTAGTCCTTCTCTGAACTCTCTCCAAAGTATCAATATCCTTCTTGAGGTATGGTCTCCAGTACTGCGTACAATACTCCAAGTGAGATCTTACCAGTGCTCTGTACAATGGCATGAGCACTTCCCTCTTTCTACTGCTAACCCCTCTCCTTATGCAACCAAGCATTCTGCTGACATTTCCTGCTGCTTTATTAAATTGTCCACCTACCTTTAAGTCCTCTGAAATTATTACTCCTAAATCCCTTACTTCAGATGTTGAGGTCAGGACTCTTGCACTTATCCACATTAAATGTCAGTTGCCACAGCTCTGACCATTTTTCTAGTTCAGCTAAATAATTTGCCATTTAGCCTATCCCCCAGGGATATCAACCCTGCTGCAAATCTTTATATTCATGCAGGAAACATTTTAGAATAATCTGCAAGATATGGTGGTTTTACTAGAAGATTTTTGTTTACTTTTTTTATTTTCTTTTGGATGTTTCAGTTGTAGCAAAATGTGTTAGAAAGATAATACACCTTGTTCATCATTGATGGAATTAAATGTAAAGGAACACCTCTCTGGTTTAGATCTGCTGCTTGCCTCATAAATTGGTGCTACTCAGAGAAGGTTCAGGTTGGTGTGGGCATATTAGCCTGGTCTGGTGTGAAGAGCACTGCAAGCCAGTTATAACATTTATTCATATGCAGTAGTGCATTGTCTGAAATATCAAATGAAACAAACCAGTGTCACTATTGGGGTCATCTAATATCACATAAGTCTGTAATGGACATAGTTTAGAAAAACAATGAATTCTGACCTATATAAGCTGACCCTATAATTATTATCAAAAGCAGATCCATATGTTAGTATACCAGAAGCCAAAACAGCCTTCAAAATATAAATAATGACTCCTCTGTGCTGCTCTCTTTGAAGTGAGCTCTCCAGTTTGGGAGAAATGTGTATATTAGCAATGCTGCTAGACACACCCTGGCCTGTAATTCCAAAATTATTGTATGCCTAATTCATATGCTCAATTGTCAAAAAATGTGTAGTGGAGAAATGTAAATGAACCCAAACAACTCCATGCATTTTTTTTAAATGTAACAGAAGTTACAAATGGTGACAGATTTTACAGATATCTTGTCTAAACTGTGCTTTCCAGCATGTAAAGCCAGTGTTTCACAATATAAAACAATATGACCTACTTTGGTGTCCATCAATTTTAATTCTGATGAATATAAAGCACGGGTCTATCCTGCATGCCTAAACCCCCCTGCCCTGAAGTTAAAAGACTTCTAAACACTTTGGTTACGTCCATGATTGGTTGTGCAGTCTGGCTGTGGATATGAATTCTGCAGTAAATGCAGATGGATTATAAGAAACACAGAGGATAAGAAGTGCTATTAGTTAGCGCTGAAGGATGATGATTAACATAGCATATTTTATCCTGGCAGTATTACTGATAGATGCCATGTGGGTTTAACTGGCTTTGACGGGGTTAATATACTTCCCAATCGTACCATAACAAACCAGTAACACCATCCCATTTGTGTAATTTAGGTGGGATGTGCTTGTTTAGGGAGGGTAATTGGTCTAATTCAGAGATTCCCAGACTGAAGGGTCAAGACTTTTGTGGGAAACAGCTTGATATTTCCGTACTCCAGTCATTTCTGTCAGGGTGATAAAAATAGGGGAACTGATAGTGCTTGTGTAGGGGGGTGGGAACACTTTAGGACTTTTTTTTATTATTGTTACTGTTCTAAGAGGTTAGTATTTGATGACAGGCTTAAATTGCAGAGCATACAAAATGAATACATTTACTAAGAATACTTCCCCACAATTTGTTTTTAAAATAATGAATAAAGCCATTTAAAAAAAAAAAAAGTTTACATAGTTTTATATTGTATTAGGCCCTTTTAAGCTAAATTGTTTTCTATACATTCTTTGTTGTCATAGAAACAAGAACCCAGTGTACGATTAGAAAAATAAATGAAAATATTCTATCCTGCTTCTTCTTGTGTACGATTAGAAAAATAAATGAAAATATTATTTCTGGCTTCTTGTTGTTTTCGTTATTATATTGCATTATATTAGTGGACTGCATAAAACATGTTTGGAAAATGTTTATTGAATACATTTTTGAATTATATCTTAGACTTTGGAAGCAATCATTATATAGACCTATAGAAATGATGGTGAGGGTCTTAAGGTAATCTCAGTTATATTCAGTTCCTCTTGATTATTATATAATTATATAAGCAGACTCATCAGATATACTTCTAAACTGCTTTACTTATAACTGCAGATTGTTCGCTCAGTACTTATGTAAATTTGATTTATTATCAAAACCACTTTAAGATAAGAATATTTTAAATAATAACAGCAACATGTCAAGTATATATATTACTTAACATTAGATGGGAAACTGGGCATATTACAATCACAGTAGAGTCCAGAATAATCAGGCCTACTCTACAGTAACAGCAGTAAGACTCACAATGAAGACAGTGGCTGCTGCTTAAGGGTTTCCAGGGTGTAGATACAACCTTCAAATGTTGTGCAGGATACAAGCGCACTCTGTGGTTAAATTGTAGTCCAGCACTAGTAGAAAAACTCCATGTAGATTTTATTGTAGACAAATTATAAAAAACATTTACATACGAGAGACAGCGTCTCCATCATTCCAACTAAAAGGCGTGATCAGATCCTGTTAGGTAGAACACGTGAGACACTGTCTCATATAGAAATGTTGTTTTTATATTTTTTCTACAATAAAGTCTACATGCAGTTAGCTGGGCATATGGCTTGGGTGGTATTGTTTTGGATGCACATAAATCTTTGGGGAAATAATGATGAAAAATAGTGATTTTGCTAGAAATACAGTATAGAAATACATGTAGAAATAAAAATAGGAGGGGCATGGGAGAAATATGGACAGGGTATAAGAAGAAATATAATTTATATGAAAATAGAGAGTGGTTGGGGGAGAATAAGGGTAAAGTGAGAAAATAGGAGATGTAGGTAGGATGAGAAAGAAGGCTGATGACAGGTTGATTAGTATGAAAAGATAGGTTTTGAAAATAATATGTGAAATAATATGGTGTCCATTGACTGAGCAAGGGGTTTGTGCATCTGTAAGTTTCCCTCTGAGTGCTCCCTTAAACTACGGCATGCTATTCTCGATTTTTCTCCTGTAACACTCTGTCGCTGTCATCCACAGGAGCCATAACACTAGCATTGCAAGTACAGTATTTAATAATTACTGTGTGTCTACTTGATTGTAACATTATTTCATTGTGCAGTAACTACTACCTAGTGTAACTGAACCAGTGTGGAGACATAGTGCTGGCAGAGTGCTCTCCTGTCATTCTAAGGGTACCAGAATGCACGAGTAAAGTGTATGCTGCTAATGGGAATTTACCTGCTACTTTAACCTGCGTAAAAAAACAACAACAAAAAATTAAACATTTGTTAATTATTTGTTTGTTGCTACATATTTGTATTTACTTTTTAAACTTTTTGTGCATAGTTTTGAGTCTTTCATCCTTTATTTTTTCCTTTGAATGAGAGATATGGTCAAAAAGTTTCCCTGTCAGTCTACTGTCTTGCAAGTCAAACATGACTTTATATGTTTTGTTTTATATGTCAGCAGCACCTCTGGGCATACTAATCAATGTAGTTCTGAAATGCTTTTTTTTCTCACACAAATGTACTTAGTCTGTCAGTGTAAAATCATGGTAAATGGAGAAAATCAGCTGTTATCAGAATGTGCCCTGACAGATAAGCAGAGGTGTGGGAATGGTTCTTATCTTGTCAAATGTCAAAACGGATCAGTCAATTAGGCTACTGGGAGACAAGTGCCCAATCTGCACAAATACCAATATATTGCTACTCAGGCAGTGGGTCTGCTGCATCACATAGACTAGCTAAATAGTGTGTTTATTTATTGAGCAAGGAAATTAGACTTGTGCATGATGTGTATCTGAAACATTTTACCACCAATAACAAATGTTTTGGCATCAATTCCAAACATATTATTGGCAAAAATCTTTTTTACTAGTTAGCAAACTTGGGAAAGAAAAATCTTTATTTGAAGCAAACCTGTTGTCTGATTAAGGATTTAGTAAAGTCATTTTTTAACAAGTATTACCAACAGATTGATATTCATTCAATCTTTCCTATTACAAATGTAGCTTTCATTTCCATGTGAATAAATGATTGTTCAGAGTGGACATGGCAATGGTTTCCTTAGAGACACTTAGAGGGTTAAGTTATAGGAAATAGCGCTAAATAGTCATCACACCACACATCTCATATATTCCCACTTCCCCCACTTACTACAGTGCAACATAGCCCAACCTAGCCTCTGTACCATATATCACCCACTTTTCACAGTGCCATAAATTCTCAAAATTTCCACATCAAACCCCCTCTCTGCTCTGTATATGTATGAACCAGAGCACAGTAAGAGAGAGCTGTGAAGAGATCATTTTGATAATGGTAGGGGTATTCATGAGCCCTTGGAGTGGTAGAAGTGGTCGCACCCGCAGCCACAACTCCTACAACCATGACTGGTATAGCCCTATATGTGATATTTTTTTTTTTTACGCTGGCTCACACATCTCAATGAACTTGTTTCATTTATTCAATTTTTATTAATTCTCATAGAACAATACACCTAAAATACAAGAATAGATCAACAGACATACATTACTGCAATATATATATATATAAAAAATAAGTTACTGCAATATATAAAAAAAGACATTTACATTATAAAAACAAAGATTCTACCATAAAATAATAATAAATGGTGAAAAATGAAGACAGAGCAGGACAAGTGTAATGAGTCTACTAAAATATTTTTAGGCACTAAAGGCATGCATGAATTTTATTTTCTCATTAGGGACCAAATCTATTGATAAAGTACACTGTTTGCATTATTGATATAGGAAAACATTTCAGCGATACCATGCTGGTTAATATGAGCTCTAATTTCATTGCAGGGTGGAATTTCTTACTTTCTCCAGTATCAGCCAAGCAAATCTTAACTAACAGCTAATAACATCTTAATGACCAGGGTAACATTAGCCAGTCTCTGAAAATGAAAGCTAAGAAGAAACAGGAAATTTTGTGGAGATAGCGGAGTACATATTTCAAATAGAGCACAAAATACCTGACTATTTTTTATTGGTAAAATGATATCATGAAACCACCAAATAAGAAAATTAGATCCCTCCTCTGAGTAAAAATTTGGCTTGCTGTCAATGTTAAGTCTATGGAGGCAATAGCATGCCTGGTATTTTTAGGAGAAAAGGTGGCAACCCTACTACCATAACATCAATGTGCTTGTTTAGTCCTGTTCGTACACTGAATAGGAAAGACGATGCAGCAAGCTTAGTGTATTTGATAAAGTTACAAGATAATGCATAATGTTTTTATACTACACATGTACACAGCTGACCAGCATTATTACTTTTTAACCATAATAAAATTCACCATATTAATGTGATACTTGTAACACTTTAATGGCTTTGGTCAAATTAAGCATCACCATAGCTAATTCTCTTCAGCTTCTGTCTCATTTTGTAATTTTCCCCTTCCTGAGCAAGTGATTTTTCACAGATTTAATCTCAGTATCAGGGCTTTGCAGATCATGGGCCAAGATCCTATTAACTTTCTATATATTTATCACTAAGGGAATTACAGGTCCAAACACCATGAAAAAATTCCTTCACTGACTAACAGATAGTCATGTTTGATCATATTTATTTGTTCACAGCAATTGACGTCAGACAAGAATATAAAAATGAAACCATAGTGTTGTTAGCCAGACATATTTACAGCTTCCAAGAATTTAAGATGAAGGGTAATTACAAAAGATCTGGACACATTGTCTGGAAGGAAGGTTCTTGGTGATGGAAAATGTGATTTTTAACCAAGTTACATAATTTGCAAATGTGTAAGCACACAAGCTGCATGTTTTTGTACAATGTTTTTGATATTACGAGAATATGTGAGTTATTCTCATGGGGAAGTAATGTACTATTTTAAGACTATGTTTTAAGAGTGATCTAAAAATAAACCCATCTTTAAACTTGACCTGCTTCCCCTTGCAAATCCCCAGTCCATGAAAAGGACATTTTAGCAACAGTCAGGACAAAAAAAAAACACTGGAAACATTCAAAATAGTATTGGAAAAAAAGATTCTGTGGAAAATTATACAGAGAAATGTCTGCTCTCACTAAAAAGTGAAACACATTCCCATTTGATGTGATGTCATAGCACGATGTACATGGGAACCGTGTGTCAGTTAGACAGAAACCATCCCCTGTTAGGCCTGAGCCTGGATACACCACCATGCCAAATGTAGAAATATACTTAGACTGGTAATAATAATAACAACAACAAAGTATTTGATCAGGAAGGTTATACGTGAGATGTTCTCTTAGTTTCAACTACTTTCTGGGGATGTTACTATTACCCAAATTAACTGTACTCAGATTACAGAATCTACCTGGGTAAAATTAAGTATTAGGTTAAGTCAGTCATGCAGTTCATCAGTTCTTTCACCCTGGTGTTTAATCAGATTATGTAATTGGTGGAGTAGCCCACTGAGCCATCTCAAAAAAACTTTCCCCCTTTGTGACTTCTAGTCTTAAAAAAAGAAAAAAGAAATGACATGGAATAACAGTTTACTAATAGTTCCTTTTTGTTCTCTTCTGTTGTCTTATACACATATATTTTATTGCCTATATTTTGAATTCACAAAGGGATCACTAATACCCTTTAATGACCTAGTAGCTAACTGTCTACCAGTCAGCATTCATTGTGGTATATATCCTTGTAATGTTAACTTGTGTCCTCACACCCAAGACTGATAAACTATGATATTTGTCAGTCAGTTGTTTCAATACATACTGTGCTGATTATTTTACCATAACTTGAAGTCAAATGGGTATCCTGGGAGACTAATCCTCAAAACATTCTTATGTTGACCACTATGCAGTAAAATGTGTTTATGTTAATGCATGCTCAGATACAATGGAAGCTTTCTAAACAATAATAATCAATATGTTATTTTATAATTAAATGTTCAAATTAAAAGAAATCAGCCTCAAAATTTCTTTAACTAGAGCGTATTTACAGTTTGGTTTGGTTTTTTGAGATTTTGTTATTTACTAGTTTATCTGTATATTAAATTACTCACACTTTATAGAACATTTTCACACTTCAAGTATTTTTATCCTGTAGCTTGCATTCCTAGTTCTATCTTGATTACACCTACGAACCTAAAGCAAATCAGCTCATTTGAATTCTTTACTTGGAAACACTTTTAGAAGCACTGACTTTTATCTAAAGCTTTTTGTGCTGGAAGTTGACAAAATTTGTAATTATCGGTAAAGATGGCAAGTGGTGCAAGATAAGAGAAATCCTCAGGGGCCTAGTGCTTTTCAAAAACCAGAGACATTGACAAAAATTGTTTTACCAGTGTTAGAAGAAACTATTTTACAGTCTTACCATTGTCAGTCAAGAGGCTTTGTACAGGTCAGCGGAACAGACACCTGAAACATGTTCTTTGTCACTAGACGACTGGGACACATTAGAGGAACTAAAGTATATCGCCCCATGAAATAAAAAAAAGTGCTCCAATTAACCAGGTGCACTATTTTCCAGAAATACTTTCCAGGAAAAATGAAAGCTTTAAATTAAACCCCCACTCTCAGTGTTTTGCTTCCTATAATATAATTCAGAACTACAGGTGTGTAATAAAATGTTATGTTACAGCCAAGAACAGAAGATGCACCGTTGAGGGAAACAGTCAATGCTTACAGTAACTCCAGAGACTTAGGTGTATGACCTTTCTGTCTAGTCCATAGCCAAGCTGCACATATCTACACTGCTCTATGCACAAAGGATTGCCACTCTTTGTATAACAAAGGTCATGTTTTCTTTGTTCATAAATATTAAATGTCTCCATAACAATCGACCATACTCATGAACTGTCTAGATTTGCATGGAAATGTGTCTCAGTGTAACAATTTCTTCACTTCTATATACTGCTTCCCTGGACACCAGAAAAGATAAACCTGTGCATGAGTAATCATTAGACATGTGCATTCATTTTCGGACTAATGCATTTTCGTCCGAAAATAGCATTTTCGTCCATTCGTCCTAAAAACGAATAAGGAAAATGCTAAGCTAACAAAAGCCGAATGAACGAATGGTTAATAAACGAAAATCATTCGTTCATTCGTCCATTCGTAGTACTATTGCATTCTATAAGCCGAAATAGAGTCGGTTTATAGAATACAATAGCATAGTACACTTGCATTCCATAAACCGAACGACTTTCGGTTTATGGAATGCATGTAAGTCTATTGGCATTCTATAAACGAAAGTTCAGTTTATAGAATAGCAATAGGATTACATGTATTACATAAGCCGACAGCCTATAAACCGAACGTTCGGTTTATAGGTTGTCGGCATTTCACTACACGGAGACAGAGTCTCCATTCATTATGAATGGAGACTTTGTCTCCGTGTACTTACATTAGCCGACAGCCTATAAACCGAACGTTCGGTTTATAGGTTGTCGTCATTTCACTACACGGAGACAGAGTCTCCATTCATTATGAATGGAGACTTTGTCTCCGTGTACTTACATTAGCCGACAGCCTATAAACCGAATGTTCGGTTTATAGGCTGTCGGCATTTCACTACACGGAGACAAAGTCTCCATTCCTAAATTTATGAATGGAGACTCTGTCTCCGTGTAGTGAAATGCCGATAGCCTATAAACCGAACGTTCGGTTTATAGGCTGTCGGCTAATGTAAGTACACGGAGACAAAGTCTCCAATCATAGTGAATGGAGACTCTGTCTCCTTGTAGTGAAATGCCGACAACCTATAAACCGAACGTTCGGTTTATAGGCTGTCGGCTAATGTAAGTACATGGAGACAAAGTCTCCATTCATAATGAATGGAGACTCTGTCTCCGTGTAGTGAAATGCCGACAACCTATAAACCAAACGTTCGGTATAGGCTGTCGGCATTTCACTACACGGAGACAAAGTCTCCATTTATAAATTTATGAATGGAGACTCTGTCTCCGTGTAGTGAAGTGCCGACAATCTATAAACCGAACGTTCGGTTTATAGGCTGTCTGCATTTCACTACACGGAGACAGAGTCTCCATTCATAAATTTATGAATGGAGACTTTGTCTCCGTGTAGTGAAATGCCGACAGCCTATAAACCGAACGTTCGGTTTATAGGCTGTCGGCTAATGTAATACATGTAATCCTTTTGCTATTCTATAAACCGAACGTTGGTTTATAGAATAGCAATAGGATTACATGTATTCCATAAGCCGAAAGTCTATAAACCGAACGTTCGGTTTATAGACTTTCAGCTTATAGAAAACATGAACCGAACGAGAGCCCCATTCATAAGAATTTCTTATGAATGGGGCTCTCGTTCGGTTTATAGAAAGCCAATAGTATTACACGTATTCTATAAAACGAACGAATACAACTAAACGAAACGAAAATAATGAACGAATTTCGTCTAAAACGAATGCAGTAATGAACGAAATTTGTTTTAGACTAAATAAATAAAATTTTCGTCCGAATGGACGAAAACGAAACGAAAATTTTAGTTTTGTACATGTCTAGTAATCATTGTGCTTTTGTTTATCTACAGTGTAGCTGTTAGTTAATCAGTGTCTGGCAAAGGTCTTATTTTCAGGGACCCATTGAATTAGTGTTGGCAAATTTTCTTCAAAAATAATACCAACCATCCACCTAACATGCCAAGCCAAATTTTTATCCCACCGGTCAGTAAAATACTGGCTGGGTAACTACCACTGGTAGCTAGTGTCTTTAACCTTTTTCTTTCTGAAGGAGACAATTGGACTATGCACTCATCAGAAGATGTGTTTAATTAATGATTTTTTTTGCCTACTAAACTATGCTTTGTTATTATAGAGTAATAAATCACTGGTCTTAAAGTTATAGTAATGCTGCAGAAAAAACAAAACATGAAAATAATATTATTAGAGAAATAACCTTTTCATTTTCTGTATTCAGGACCAGTGTGCCCATTTCACTTCTTAAATCTACAAAACAAATTAAAATTAAAATTTTACTCATTACAGGTTTCCTAATGTAGATCAGCTCGCAAAAACCCTCATGTGAGGTTGAAAGGTTTCTGCAAGGAATAAACTCCTTCACGTTTGAACATGGTGCGGGTTCCTTTGCATCTTTATTGATTGTGAGGAGAAAGGTGGAGGTCCTTTTACTGGGCACTACATCACAGTTCGAACCTGCTCTATTGATAATGTGAAGGCTCTGTGAAATTGCACTAACATTACTTGGTCTGAGACCTCATATTATTGGAACATTCTAAACATAGTTGTTTGTGGAAGGGCAGGGGTTCAGATTTGTCTTGTATATTTATATAGTAAAAAAAAAGGCAGTGAACTGATTATAAATATAATAGTTTATCTTGCTACTCATTTGAAGATTGTTTTCTGAAGCTTTGCTGTCATTTTAATTGATGGAATTTCTTAAAGGGACACTACCACTTACATAATATGTAACTAGATTACCTGTGCATTTAAAACAAACACATAAATATGACATATGCCACTGTTTTTTTCCTTCTATGTTTGAAATAATTGCATATAAAAGTAAAAAATAAAATTAGGTCTTTATCTCAGAATCCATTTTGAGAATTTTACACATGATGCAACATTCTCCAAACTCTTTCAGCAAGTCTCACTTTACAACTGTGGTCAAAGCCTGCATGATGATGTCATAAGTTACACCCCTGCTCTCTTACTGGCTCCAGTGTATCACTAGTGGGCAGTTATAAGGTGGCTGTGTACAACTTTTTACCTCCCTTCCATCACAAAGTGAGCAGATTGACCTGCTCAAGTAGGATCATAACTCTTCCTCCTTGTGATGTAATAGTTATATTATCCTCCCATTCAATGCAAGTCTATGGTCAGAATTCTGTATTATATATTGCATTCTGTGTCCCCAGCCCCAAAGTGAGATACTAGTGCTGTAATGTCTCAGGGGGGTGGCATTGAAAAACACTATATTTCACAAAATGGCGGCTCCCAGTCACACTTGTTTAGTAAAATATTTCATAAATAAACTCACATAGAAAAAACAAAAGACATATCTGAAAACAACAATGCCAACCCCTTTTTGGTGGGCATGCTCCAAAAACCAGTGATACAATATGGTGATGACAGCGCTAAATTCACTAAACCAAGCTGCACTAAAAGCAGTGTGTCCCTAATAAACACACAATATATGCTCCAAAAACCAGACTGATTATAGCTCTATTGGAGCTTTGCCAAATGATAGCTCTCCATATTGTAACCTTACGAGCAGGGCACCCTACCTCATATTTCTCTACCTTATGTCTCTGTTTGTCTTATGGCATTTTAAGCTCTGCACCAAGTGCTAAACATAATTATAGCACTATATATGTAAATTGTTATTATTACTGGCGGAATAAACAGGACCAAGACAGACAGCATTTTTTATTTTATTTTAAGGTTAACTAACTAATCCAAACTAATCTTTCGGATATTCTTTCTTTTTTTAATAAAAAAAACGTTGCTTAATATTAGCATTCCTGTAAATGGATTTTAATTTTCAAGAAAAGACACAATATTAGAGATGTCTGACTAGTATAATCCCATGTAAATTATTTTTCTTATCTAAAAAAAAAAAGCAGGTCATTTGACTGGAGACAAACAGAGAACTGTAAACTATTTGTATTTTTAAATAAAAATATACAATTGCCTTAAGTGAAAAGCAGATTATAAACAAGGATAATGGAATTGGTTTGCGGGTCTGGGAGGAGAGGGTTTTCATTCCACGGACTACGTTTAGAAACTGGAATTTTTCGGGGATACAAACATAACTATGGAAAAGCTTGATACAGTTTTTGTTGTTTGTATCAATTTAGTGTAAATAGCAGTAATTATTCCAGAACATCATCAGTCAGCATTAGAATTGTTAGCATTAATTGCAAACAGATAAAAAAAAACTAATGGAATAGAACAGAATATCTGCTTCAAACTGGCTTGGTTCATGTACGGAGGATCACAGTAAGAGTGTCCCTTTTAACTTGTTGGAAATTAAGCGCAAACAGGAGAAAGGGTTGTGGTAGAGATGTCCCTAACAGACCAGAAAAATGGAATGCAATTACCCAGGTAATGATATAAATACATTTTAAAAATGTTTTGTCACTGCTCTAATTGGTTGTGCAGATTATTGCCTTTGGTTTTAGTAATATGGTTGCAGACAGTATGTGGTATCATTCTCACATGGTTCCTGCATTTTGAACACCAGTCTGAGAGCTGTTTAAAACCTGTTCTCAGACGCAGCATCATCCTTGCATAGTGTCTAACTTGTTCTGAATCTCTGTAATTTTTGCTACTGATTTTCTGTTAATGACCTGGTTTGTTTTCTAACTCCTCTACCCACCTCTGTGTTTTGATTCAGTTCTTGTTCCTGACTATTTCTGTGTTTTGACCTCACCTTCTTTTCCTGACTCTTAAGTTTGTCCGGTACCTGTCTGTGGTCTCCATGAACACAACATTATTGCTTTCCCAATGAACTCTGAATGTATCAATATCCATAGCTGTAGCAGGAAATACATTAGCATCTGAAAGTATGATTCCATTTTTTCACAATGCATTGTATAGGTCTGACATTTGTAGATATTGCACTCTTTCAGGGCCTATTTAATGAGTTTATGGGTATGTTTGGGCAATGACAAGACAAATCAGTGCAGTGACTGGTTTGACAGTTCACTCAGACCAGTGTGACTAGTGTTCTAATTTAATTATCATGTGATACTTCAGGATGAATTATACTTTAGGTTGTACTGTACATCGGTTTTCACCATATTGTAGACCTCATTGATCACCAGCTGAATTTCAAAGTAATTATTTGTGGTTAAGGAAGGCTGTCAAGCCAGCATTCCTAGATCACTACAAAAGCCTACAGATACTACCGCTATTATTATAATAATTCCTGTTTATGGAAAAAAATGTTTAAATAAATCTCTGCATATACACACACTAAATAAAGACTTTCTTAAACAACAACACGCTTGGCATCAATCGAAAGGATAAAATGCTGGAATTTTTTTTCTGCCATTTTTTTAATAAAGACCAGAAAGGCTGAAAACATTAAAGCTTTCAAATTGTAAAACCTATGCAAGTCTTTTTTCTTTTTTGACCACAGATATCTGCAAGGCGGTCTTAGTTTGTCTTATTTGTTAGTTCTTGTCAGATATCCTCCCACAACATGCTTTCTTTGTTAGACTCAAACCACAAAACAATTGAGCACGACAAAATGTTTTTTTATTATATAAAAATAAATCCACATAAATATAATTCAGGCAGGGATTTTTAAACCTGTTTTCCGACATAGAAAACAATAACTGAGGGGGCCTATTAATAAAGATCAAGGGGCAGACATGAATGCACAATTTATTGCTACAGTACTCCACATTTCTTTGTTGGGGGCACATTATATTGTATAATCAGCCTCTCTCTGCATGATAACTATCAGTGATATCATGATTTTCCACTGCAAAAAGGATGCAGACTCTCTTTGTTTTATTCTAACTATCCATTATATTGTACTCAATAAAGACACATAGAGGTGTATTAAATACATAGCTTAATAGGGTTTTTTAGAAAACGTTGATGCCCTATTCATTGAACTTCAAATTTTGGACACAGAAAAAAAATCACAGTTGTCTACTTTCTATATGAATAGTAAAAATATTTCACATTTCCTGACAGAAAGCCCGCTCCCCTAGATTGGCTCCGGTAAGAATGCCTCCAATAGAGGGGATCATTTTCAAATGGCAGGTCTTAAGGAAATATGAACATGTACAGATGACAGACAGAATTATTATCTAATACAATCAGCGATGAAAGGACAGGAAACATTATCAACAAGACATTCTAATGTTTAACTACATCTTAAGTAAAAAATGAAGGCCTACGCTAAAGCCACAACACAGGTGCATTCAACCACTTCACATATAGTAACAAGGAAAGCAGTAGTCTGTATCTGCATGCAAATGTTTTAAATTAGAAAATTGTACTGAAAATAAAATACAAATAGGGCAGAAGTTCCATCTTCCATTGTCTACAGACACATTTTCAATCAAAAGCTTCTTTAACCCTCATTCATATTGTTTATAGGTTATTTTCTGTCAGAAAGTTATATTCTTGTCAAGGGTTGACTGGTCCAAAGGAGGCCTATTAAAGCAATAACAATCTGCTGCTTTTACAAACACTATTTACTGTCTAGCTCAACAGACGAGAGCTGTAATTCATTGACGAATGAATGTATGCTACAGATTTGTGCAGCTGTGTGACATGGGCCTTGACTGACCTTTTGATAAACATATAATGTTCAGCTCTTAATCTTCTTAATTGCCAATGACAAATCTCTTTTACCATGAACTGATTGCAATATTTAGAACAGGAGGGAAACAAACAAGAATGTATCATTGTGCCATGACTATCTGAGTACATTGTTAGTGGAGAAATTAGCCATATTTGGACCAATTTTGTTAGGGTGTGTGTGTTTTTTCAACTTGGCTACTTTGGCCTAAAGTTTAAAATTCCCATCTCAATTGCCAGCAATTCTCTCTTTATTGAGTAGTCATTTCAATCTCTATCACATGTCATACTATTCCTGGTAAGGTGAGGTCTCACATACTTAGCCTTTCAAACTTTCTGCAGTGCTAGTAGTCAAGAACATGTCCATCTCATTACAGCTGTCAACCTGTAAAATTTCATTGCTGTCTACTGGTGTGACAGGATTACCATATAATAAATGGTAAATACAAATTACTTTCAGAAATATTTACAAATAAGTAAGCAGAACCTAACCTGTAATTTCAAGCTGTAGCCAGACACTACACACCACTGATGTCCAACTGGTGTTCTTTGGGATAAATCTAGCTCTCATGAGATTTTGTTTTGGCCCTAGATGAAAATACTTTTAATTCTATGGATAATCAACCCAGGAACAACTAAACAACCATATTCCCAGTCCATTAATAGCAAGACCTTATTCACACACTACTTGTGACAGAGATGGTGCTTTTTATATGCAGCTCCCGCATCCAGGCACCAATAAGTACTCTGTTAATTAAAAAAGCTTTGGTTGCAATCTTGTATGTATTTCTGGTGCCTTTAAATCTTTTTAATCTTTAAACATGTTTTATTGGGTAGTAGTTTTGCACTTTATTCTGTTATATTCAATTAGAACTTGCATGTGCATTGTTTAATTACTTAGGGCTATGTATGGGGAGGGTCTTCTCTAATTATCTTGCCTATGAGTAAGCCCCTTGCACAAAATGGGTAAGGCTATAAGGGCTCCTGATTGTATCAGCCATGTGATGTTTTTCTTGAAGAATGCACTAAAAGTTATTGTCAGGGCCTTCTTTCAGGTCAGGTAGGAGTTTCATTGCAGGGATAGATGAGGTCTGGTTGCATGTAATTTTTCAGTGCAGGGTTAAGAAACAGAAATAAAAAAGGATTGGAATAAGGAATGGAGCAGAGACAAAAGGGGACTTTAGCAAGAAACTACGGTATAGGAAAATGGTTGTTGTAGGAACTGAAGTATAGAAAAATACAGAGGTAGGGGTAGAGAGAGAAACACAATGGGTGAAGCTTTAGGTAAGGGTGAGAGCAAGGGCAAACAAAGCAGGAAAACCCTAGAGAGGGTAACAAAGCAGGAAAACCCTGGAGAGGGTAACTAAGTTGTAAAAGCCTAGAAAGGGTAACTAAGTAGGTAACTCCTAGAGAGGGTAACTAAGCAGGAAGTCATTGAGAAGGTATATTAACAGGAGTAAATCTCTAAGGAGGGCAACTTAGCTGTATAAATTATGCTGTGGAGAAATGGTCTCAGGAGATGCTGAAAAACTTTCCTTGGCTGGATGAGCCCTCTAGGTTCGGTTTCCCAGTTCCTAGACAGGGTAAAAATTCAGAGCAGCTGAAAGCAGTGGTACATAGTAGCAGTTTAATTCAGCTTTAGCAGAGGATCCAGAACAAATGAAGCAGCTCTCAGAAGTCAGGCATCCAACTTCAATGGAAAAGCCCTGTTTGCAATAAACTGCATGTATTTAAAAGGCTGGGTTGAACAAGCTAACGAGCCCACCTGACACCAACAGTGGGGAAAAAATAAAAGCAAAAAAAAGTTACGGTGGCCTCTAGAAGAAGAAGGAGGGATTTGAGCACTAAAATTATACTTTTAAATGCATGTGTCCGGAGGTTAGGGTAGAACCTATTTACATGATGCAGCAAGCACTCTCTAGTACCTTTTGGTGCCCAGATGAACAACCATTATCTAGAGAAATAAACTTTCTCTTAAATTGTAAATGTAAGCCGTTAAGATGGAAACATTCATGTTATCAGACTCCAGATACTGCAGTAGCTAATATAATTCCCTCCATATACCGATTTTGCAATGAATTGTATCTTCTACCACTGTCTACTCAAAAGACTTATTACTCAATGAACTGGCCACTGTAAGGACCAATAAGACAATAGATAACACCCTCTAAAAGAAACATTGAACACTGTGTTCTGTCCAGGTGTCGGCACCAAAATTGCTCATAGTAGACTGTGGTGTGAGGTGGACAATTTAATGATGTTCTGAATGGACATTGGTGTACTTGTACGCAGGGGCGTTGCTAGGTCTCCAAAACATCCGGGGCTGGAGCCCATGATAGATTTTATAGAAGTAGAGTAAATAAAATCACATGGTTAGGCAGCATACAGACTGATATAATTGACACCAATGAACAATAGGTATATATGGGTATATATCGGGGCTCAACAAATCCCAGGCACCAGGAAATTATACCTGGCGCCCAGTTATTGTTGTCCCTGCATGGTGCCCTCGCCGCTGGGATCATTTTATTTATCCAGCGGAGCGCGGGGGAGCAGTGTGTGCACCGGCTGCACAGTCTTCCTGCTCCATCCCCACATGCACCGTACTATAGTGTCCGAGCGCTGAGTGTGCTCAGCAGGGCTAGAAACAACAGCAGGGCACAGACCAGGCTAGAATGAGGTATAGCAGCCAAGAGGGGGACATATTGATAGATGCATTTTTTTTTTTTTATCATAAACAACAACAAAATTGCTGACTTGTGCGTAAGTGTATATGACAGAGTGTGTGTTTGTGTGTATGACTGACTGCATGTGTGTGTGTGACTGTGTGTTTATGTGACCCACTGTATGTGTGTGTGTGACTGTATGTCTGACTGTGACAGAATGTATATGTGTGTGTCTGTGACTGACTGTGTGTGTGTCTGTCTGTGACTGTATGAGTGTGTTTGTGTCTGTCTGTTACTGACTATATGCGTGTGTGTGACTGACATTAAGACTCGCAGCACACAAAAAACTCACATTACTCAAAGTTACACTTATACACAAAAATACACAGCCACAAATACACACACATACACATGCAGCCACACATACACACACATTCACACTTGCACAGTCACACATGCACAGTCACACATACATACAAACACCCTTACACACAGAGACACACAATCCCACTTACACACACCAACTTACATCACACACACACACTTGTATGTGAGCAAATTCCCATGATTTAAAAATAACTGAGCATATAAAAATGACTCAACCCTGACCCCCCCCCCCCACATAGATACCCTTACATAGACAACCTTACACTCACACACACATCCAGACAACCTTACACACAGACACCCTTATACACACAGATGGCCTTTCCCACACAGACATTCTGCCACGCAGACTCGTGTGTAAACCTGCAACTCTCACACTCACATCACAAATATTTTTAATTTTTTAATAAAAAGGGGTAAAAAACTTGGGGAGAATAGGCTGAGGTATGAAGGTATGCTCCTTCTACCAACCTAATAAAAGAGAGAAGTGCAGGGAATTGAGATGGGAATTCAACTGAATGCGAGAATTTTTCCAGCTCTGCTACTTTAGCCTTAATTTTGAAATTCCCATCTCACTTCCCTGCAATTCTCTCTTTCATGAGTAAAGCCTATAATATAATGAGCAGCTCATACACTCATAATGTATGGGTTTAATAGTATAACGAGGTCCATGTGATGTTTAATGCCATGTGTATGGACTCATTGCCATCAACATAAAGACTATATATAAAGATGAATCACTATTATTCATATTGAATGTGATAATCAGGTGTGAAAATAAAAATGGTATGAGCACTGTTTCACACTTGATTATCACATTCAATATGATTAATAGTAATTAATCACATTTTCTCCTAGTAATCTCACTGCCACTGACACACACTCCTAACTCTGCCACTTATGCTTTCACTCTCGAACACTTACACTCTGCCACTCACACACACTCATAACTCTGCTGCTCACGTTTACACTCACACACACACACTCATATCTCTGCTGCTCACACTTATACACTCCAAAACTCTGCCACTCACCCACACTTACATTCTGCCACTCACACACATACACACTCATAACTCTTCCACTCATGCTTACACTCACTCACACGCACACTCATATCTCTGCTGCTCACACTTATACACTCCAAAACTCTGCCACTCACCCACACTTACACTCTGCCACACACATACACGCACACTCATAACTCACACTCTTCCAAACACTCACACTCTGCACACTCACTCATACAATCACACTCTGCCACTTACACACACTTACATTCTGCCACTCACACACATACACACTCATAACTCTTCCACTCATGCTTACACTCACACACACTCTCTTCCAATCACACTCTGCCACACTCACACACATACACTTACTTACACTCTGCCACTCACACTCTGCCACACTCACACACATACACTTACTTACACTCTGCCACTCACACTCTGCCACTCATATACATACACATGCACACTCATAACTCTGCCACTCACACCCACTTACACTCTGCAAATTACATTCTGCCACTCACATACATACACATGCACACTCATAACTCTGCCACTCACACCCACTTACACTCTGCCACTCATATACATACACATGCACACTCATAACTCTGCCACTCACACCCACTTATACTCTGCAAATTACATTCTGCCACTCACATACATACACATGCACACTAATAACTCTGCCACTCACAGTCTGCTACTTACATACACATGCAGACTCATAACTCTGCCACTCACACCCACTTACACTCTGCCACTTACCTCACATACACCTGCACACTAATAACTCTGCCACTCACACTCTGCCAAACACTCACCTGCAAAACTTGAGGGGGCGGAGCTAAACACGAGGGGCGGAGCCTATTGTGAGGGGATGGAGTCTGCTGCTGTTCAGCATACAGCATGCAGGAGGCGGGATCGAGCGTGAGGGGGCGGATCCGAGCGCGAGGGGGCGTGGTCAGGGTATCCATTCGGGGCTATGGAGGGGAGATCCGGGGCTTCAGCCCCAGTAGCCCCCCCCTAGCGACGCCTCTGCTTGTACGGAAACTTTGCCTAAATCTGGTTTTGTCTACACCAAACCCCTTGAAGAACCAATAAACCAAGTTTATGAATTCTACCTGCCATAAACCAAACACCAAAAATTCTGTTTATTAATTCTCAGGCCACCTCAAGTGTTGACCCCCAAGTGAATCAGACCCTAAATTCTACTTCTTCTGTTAAGCTGTGGTAGATTGGTGAATGTATATATTTACTCCGGGCACCATGAGAGACAAGACCAGATGTGGTCCAGATTCTGCCCGGTTAGTCATTTGCGCCATAGTTGGAATTGTTTCTTCTTTCATAGACATACTTGTTTACAAAAACAAAATAACTCCTTACTGATGACCAGGATCAGTTTGGGTTGTGTCTGTATGTCCAAAGATGTTCCACACCCTGCTGTGCTTCTCTTAGCAGCATCTCTCCAGTACTGCACATCTCACTGAGTAAACACACACACTGAATGTTAATCTTTGCAGTAAAATGTTTACTCAACTCCAAGCCATTCTGCAAACCTTTCAAAACTATCTATGTAATGTATTTATTTTTATTCTCTCATCTTATTTTGCAGTAGGATTTCAGAAATCTGGCTTATTTATTTTGCTGTAAATATTATGGTGAGAATGCGCGGGTTAGCAGGAATGGGGCTTTATCGAGCAGCAAGGGCTTTCAGTTAGTGTTATCATTATAAAATATCTCAACAATGACTACAAAATCTAATGAGCTGGAAAGCAGAAAGCGATTTCCAAACCATGTCCCCATTTGCTGTGACATGAGTAAATAAATATTAAACAAATTTTAATAGCATTGAAGGAAAGATTGCAGGTGTATGTTTTGTTGGTTTCATAGAGGTCAGGGTAAACCTGTTGCCAACATACCCCCTGACCGTGACACTTTGGAACCAAAGTCCAGTGGGACAATTTTTAATCCTAGAGACTCCAGAGAATGAATACTGTCACACTAGGTCTGTCAATACCCCTTACTAGATGTGGCCCTCTGCTACCTTACTGTTCTGTATTGCCACTGGGATGTGTTGCCATGTGCTGATGGAGCTGAGACCTCCAAACATGGCCAGCCTCAGTGTCTCACACTAAGCTCCTCCCACAGGATCCGGAAAACACGTAACCAACGATAATTTCACCTTGAAAGCTTCAAGGCAAAATTCATCTTTAATTTGTCCAGATTACCACATCATTTTGTCCTTTGTATCCAATTAAATTCTATTTCCCTAATTATTTGTGATTTAAATTAGTGTGAGAGCGAAACTCTTATCATTTACAAATATCCAGGGCCAGGGATTTTTTACAAAGTTATAACTGACCAGGCAGAGTTTCTTAGAGGGGAAGGTCTGGGCGAGAGAGAACAACCATTGTTGTTCCTTAACGTACTTATGCAAATCACATACCTCAGTCTCCAGCTCATTCCTCCTGTCCTGCTCCTCCCTCCCCCCACCTATCTCTTATCGCACTTCTTGCTCCCCTGCCTCCCCCTCCCTCCTACCTAACCCCAACCCTAATACATTAGAAAAAATACAAGATGACAAGATTTTCAGAACCAAGGAGAGACTATCCTGAGATCTGCAGCATGAATGGATCAGCCTACATGTTATAAGATAAGAGGGGGAAAGGTCCACCTTTTGTGAAACATTCAGTCCTCAAACTGGTTGTTGAAACTCATAGCTGTGTGTAACCATTTGTTGGCAAAATCAGAGGGCAAAGAAAGAAAGAAAGTAAAACTAAATCAAAAAGAAGCAAATGTAAATTTAAAACAACTGTTTCATTCCCTCTTTGGTCCAGTGACCTGTTATCATAGACAACTCACAGATGCCGATATAATACAATTAGCTGATTTTGTTGAAAACACCTTTTGTGTAACTCAATCAGGAAGGAAATGTGCTGGCAAGGCTTGGGACGGTACTGTAGAAAATTGTTGTTGTCTTTTTAGCAGGTAGATGCAGTATTTTTATCGACAAGCTTGTTATACAAATAATCACTTGTCACCATGCATTAGATCTGGATGAAGGGAGAAGATTTGTAAGAGAATGTAAGTTATATAATACTAGACATTAAGCCCGTTAAATTAACGGGCGCTAGAACATATGTGGATGGGGGGTGGGGGGGACATAAGGGGGCAACATAGGGGCAAGCACCCTGGTGAGGGGGGGAGCCTTGAGGGCTGCCTCATCTTGATGGGAGTTGTGATCCTCCTGCTGTATTATTGATGCAGCAGGGGGATCACAACTCCCATCAAGATGAGGCAGCCTCAAGGCTCCCCCCTCGCCAGGGTGCTTGCCCCTTTGTTGCCTCCTTATGTCCCCCCCCCCCGTGTTACTTACCACCTTAGCGTGGTGTGAAGGGGGCGGGAGGTGGGTAGCGTCGCTCCGCTCGCGCATGCACAGTCTTTACAAAGTTACAGCTGAGTGATCAGCTGTAACTTTGTGCGCATGCGCAATGAGTAAATTCTCCTGCGATTGCGCAGAAGAATTTGCTCGAGAAATCTGTCAGCAGGGCCGGCCTTAAGTGTTCCGGCGCCCTGTGCGGGATTCCACCATGGCGCCCCCCCATGTATGTATCTCTCTGCCTTCCCATGTTTGTCCCTTTCCTCTTTATTGCCCTGTCTGTCTCTCTCTAACTCCCCCATACCTGTTCTCTCTCTCCCTCTATTCTGTCTCTCTCCTCCCCTTCCTCTGGTCTGTCTCTCTCCTGCCCTTCCTCTGTTCTGTCTCTCTCTCCCCCCCTGTTCTGTCTCTCTCCCCCCCCTGTTCTGTCTCTCCCCCCCTGTTCTGTCTCTCTAGCCCTGTTCTGTCTCTCTCTCTCCCCATTCCCCCTGTTCTGTCTTTCTCTCCCTCCTTACCCGTCTGTCTCTCTCTCCCCCTTCCCCCTGTTCTGTCTCTCTCTCCCCCCCTGTACTGTCTGTCTCTCTCTCTCCCCCTTCCCCCTGTTCTGTCTCTTTCTCCCTCCCTCTGTTCTTTCTCTCTACCCCCTGTTCTGTATCTCTCTCTCCCCCTTCCAGCTGTTCTGTCTCTCCCCCTCCAGCTGTTCTGTCTCTTCCCCTCCCCCTGTTCTGTCTTTCTCTCCCTCCCTCCCCCTGTCTGTCTCTCTCCCCCCCTTCCCCCTGTTCTGTCTCTCTCCCCCTTCCCCCTGTTCTGTCTCTCTCTCCCTCCCTCTGTTCTTTCTCTCTACCCCCCTGTTCTGTATCTCTCTCTCCCCCCTCCAGCTGTTCTGTCTCTCCCCCTCCCCCTGTTCTGTATCTCCCCCCTCCAGCTGTTCTGTCTCTCCCCCTCCCCCTGTTCTGTCTCTCCCCCCTGCCCTGTCTCTCTCTCCCCCCTCCCCTATCTTTGCCTTCAAAGGTGGATACAGGGAGGGGGCGAAGCTAACCGGCTGAGCGGTCTAGCTCCGCCCCCACCCTGTGAAGCAGATCAGCGTCTGCTTCACTGGGAGCCCAGTTCAGCAAGAGAAGGTGCTGCTCGGGCTCCCCATGCCTAGTGCCAGTGGCTCCCTGTGAAGCAGACGCTGCTCTGCTTCACAGGGTGGGGGCGGAGCTACACAGCTCAGCCGGTTAGCTCCGCCCCCTACTGGGATCTAGCAGAGCATGCCGAGCAGAGGGCTGGTGAGGGGGGATCTTTAGATCTCCCCCACCCAGTGCCTCTACCGGCGGGAGGGAGTCTCTGCGTTCCAAGTCCCAACGGCTGTCCGTGGGGCACATGCGCAGTAGCGCAATCCCACGGACACAGGGACTGGACGCAGAGACACTTGAACATTTTTATGGAGGATGAGATTAACCAAATGACACTATGTTTTTTGTTTTTTTTAAATAAAAGTCAGTTGTGGCAGTTCTAAAAGTGGTGCCATCACCATGGAAACCAACAGTGTGATCCCACTCATTACTCAAACAAAATTATCCCCCAAAGTATCTGAATGAGCTATACACAATATTTCTTAAGTTTAAAGCCTTTAGCACTCCAGTCCTCACCATCTTGCAACTCAATATGTTTCATGGCTCATTGGGTGGCACAGAAAGAGTTTACAATAATTGGAAAATGGCATGAGGAAATGATATTTAAAAATTGCTTCTAGGATACTCTTAACATTTATTGGGAATGTGTCCGTATACTGCTGTAATGTGACTGAATAGTTTAGCAACTCTTTCTGGTATCTCATGTAGTATATTATTTATTTTTTCATGTCATATTTTGGAAAACAACGTTAATTTATATTGTACATTGAACCTTTCAAATCTCCAATGCACTGCTCCCAATGTACAGTATATGTGTAAGAGAGAAGTACAGCAATTGTAAACTGAAATTTAACTCCTTTTTTCTCTAAACTAACCATTGCAGGGAATCAGTGATTGCCTGCGAGAGGATGTTGACGAATGGAGGTGGGTTAACCTAGGATAAGTATGAGTAAATGTAAAGGTCATTCTACTGCCTTAGTCTTGGCATCCAGTCAGTATCTATAGATCTTTTTTGTTTTATGTTCCTGCTTCATTATTTTGCCAGCTTTACTGTACAGATATTTAAGGAGGCTCCAGAAAGTCTGATCACTGTAAGCTATAAATATAATCAATGGTATTACAGGCTGAATTAGCTTCCTTTCCTGGCAGAATGGACATCAGATATAAGGTTCAAGCTCAAAGTAGTAATGAGTATGACAAAATATAAATAGCGAAAATCAGTGCTCCATTCAGCAAAAGACTTTGTGAAACACAAATGTAAAATTATTTTTAGAAGCAAAATCCAAGATAAAAACTATTTATTTATCCAGGAAAGGTACACTAAGTTAGTCTCCAGTTTTGAAGTACATCCTGGGAATGTTACTGTTGCCCAAAATCGAGGGAATGTGATTATTACCCTTTTCAATGGTACTGATTTTTTCAACCCGTGGGTGATTGAAGGTTGAGTAAACAATGCCAGACATTAAACCTGCAAACTTGATAATTGATTAGACTCTCCAGTGGATGTATGGATCCATTAACCTTCTCACTGGCTTGAGAGGATGTACAATTGCAATCTATAAAACATAGCTATTTGGTGAAACTTTCTTTAAGATGTCCACTAATCCAGAGGGTTGAACGTTTCTTCAGTCTGCTAACCAGCAAGGATTAAGTGGCTAAACAGCAGAAAACAGTTAACAATTTGGGTGCGTTCGGTTACTCACCCAAATGGATAACCCATGTTTAAAGCACAGGAAAACATATACTTCAGCAATATCGTTTCATAGTAACATAGTAGTTTAGGTTGTAAAAAGGCTCACATCCAAATTAAACCTTTCATTGTATTTGCTCCTGCTGATCCAAACGAAGACAAAAACACTCACACTAAAGTGATGTCTACAAGCCAATGAGCACTCTGGATAAAATGCTAGTAATATCAACCAGATAATAATTCTTAATTATTATAGCTTTATTATTATATCCTCCTCTGGTAAACGAGCACCCAGACCTTTCTTTAAGCCATTGATAGTGTCTGTTTGCAGAACCATGGCAAAATAAATATGTGGAAAAGCAATGGTTAATGGTAAAGGTTTTCTCACATGTTGTGACTATTGGGTAAGCCCTGGGGATAACCACTTGTAGAGCAAACCCTAGAACCAACCAACAATTTTACCCCACTGAAACATGGCACACAACATGGAAATAAATAAATAAAAACCTAGAGTTTCTTGTAATTTATGCAACCTGATAATATAAACACATGCCGTAAGGGGGACTAGTTATTAAAAACGTGAACTGCAAAATAAACTGAAAAAATAATCTAGGGATAGTTGAGTTTTTTAATGCCTAATGTTTGGAGTCCACTTGTCAATTTACCACAGCTAATTTTTAGTAAATATGCTCCACTGCAATTTTGTGAATAATCTATAATGTAACAAATAAATTGAGCACAATAAACACAGGTAAGCTTATTCTTCCATTCTTAGGCAAAACTAAAAAAGTGTTTTTAGTCAAGCAGTTACTAATGTGTATCAATGTAATCAGGGCTGGCCTTAAGGGGCGCCTACCCGGCAGCTCAAAAAAAAAGAAGAAAAAATTGTTTAAAAAAAAAAAAAGCCGGTAGAGGCACTGGATGGGCCCTGCTCGGCATGCTCTGCTAGATCCGGGGAGGGGGCGGAGCTAACCGGCTGAGAGGTGTAGCTCCGCCCCCACCCTGTGAAGCAGAGAAGTGTCTGTTTCATGGGGAGCCCCGGGCAGCATGAGAAAGTGCTACTCGCACTCCCCATGCTTTCATTAAGCATGGGGAGCCTAGCAGCACTTTCTCTTGCTGCCCGTGAAGCAGACACTGCTGTGCTTCACAGGGTGGGGGCGGAGCTACACCGCTCAGCTGGTTAGCTCCGCCCCCTCTCTGGATAAACATTTGCAGGTATAGGAAAGGGAGGGGGGGGGGAGGAGGGAGACAGAACAGGGGGAGAGAGAGAGACAGAAGGGGGGGGAGACAGAACAGGGGGAGAGAGAGAGAGACAGAACAGGGGGAGAGAGAGAGACAGAACAGGGGGAGAGAGAGCCAGAACAGGGGGAGGAAAGAGAGACAGAACAGGGGGAGAGAGAGAGACAGAAGAGGGGGAGACAGAACAGGGAGAGAGAAAGAGAGACAGAACAGGGGGAGAGAGAGACACAGAAGGGGGGAGAGACAGAACAGGGGGAGAGAGAGAGACAGAACAGGGGGAGGGAGAGAGAGAGAGACAGAACAGTGGGAGAGAGAGAGACAGAACAGGGGGAGAGAGAGAGACAGAACAGGGGGAGAGAGAGCCAGAACAGGGGGAGGAAAGAGAGACAGAACAGGGGGAGAGAGAGAGACAGAAGAGGGGGAGACAGAACAGGGAGAGAGAAAGAGAGACAGAACAGGGGGAGAGAGAGACACAGAAGGGGGGAGAGACAGAACAGGGGGAGAGAGAGAGACAGAACAGGGGGAGGGAGAGAGAGAGAGACAGAACAGTGGGAGAGAGAGAGACAGAACAGGGGGAGAGAGAGAGACAGAACAGGGGGAGGGAGAGAGAGAGAGAGAGAGACAGAACAGAGGGAGAGAGAGAGAGAGAGAGAGAGAGAGAGAGAGAGAACAGGGGGAGGGGGGAGAGAGACACAGGGGGAGGGGGGAGAGAGACACAGAGGGAGGGGGAGAGAGACAGAAAAGGGGGAGAGAGAGAGCCAGAACAGGGGGAGGAAAGAGAGACAGAACAGGGGGAGAGAGAGAGACAGAAGAGGGGGAGACAGAACAGGGAGAGAGAAAGAGAGACAGAACAGGGGGAGAGAGAGACACAGAAGGGGGGAGAGACAGAACAGGGGGAGAGAGAGAGACAGAACAGGGGGAGGGAGAGAGAGAGAGACAGAACAGGGGGAGAGAGAGAGACAGAACAGGGGGAGAGAGAGAGACAGAACAGGGGGAGGGAGAGAGAGAGAGAGAGAGACAGAACAGAGGGAGAGAGAGAGAGAGAGAGAGAGAGAGAGAGAGAGAACAGGGGGAGGGGGGAGAGAGACACAGGGGGAGGTGGGAGAGAGACACAGAGGGAGGGGGAGAGAGACAGAAAAGGGGGAGAGAGAGAGCCAGAACAGGGGGAGGAAAGAGAGACAGAACAGGGGGAGAGAGAGAGACAGAAGAGGGGGAGACAGAACAGGGAGAGAGAAAGAGAGACAGAACAGGGGGAGAGAGAGACACAGAAGGGGGGAGAGACAGAACAGGGGGAGAGAGAGAGACAGAACAGGGGGAGGGAGAGAGAGAGAGACAGAACAGTGGGAGAGAGAGAGACAGAACAGGGGGAGAGAGAGAGACAGAACAGGGGGAGGGAGAGAGAGAGAGAGACAGAACAGAGGGAGAGAGAGAGAGAGAGAGAGAGAGAGAGAGAGAGAGAACAGGGGGAGGGGGGAGAGAGACACAGGGGGAGGGGGGAGAGAGACACAGAGGGAGGGGGAGAGAGACAGAAAAGGGGGAGAGAGAGAGACAGAACAGGGGGAGGGGGAGAGAGAGAGATGGGAGGGGGGGAGAGAGAGAAAGAACAGGGGGAGGGGGGAGAGACAGAACGGGGGGTGACAGAACAGAGGGGAGGAGAGACAGAACAAAGGAAGGGGAGGAGAGCAGGGCCGGACTGGGAACAAAAACCAGCCCTAGAAATATTTGTATACCAGCCCCATAGCATTGCGTTAATAGATTATTGTTTCGAAAATGGAAAAACGTGCATTTTTAACCCCTTGACGACAAAGGACGTGCCAGATCAACGATCGCGAAAACCGCTTTAACAGTGCTGGTCTATTACCAATAGCCAGCACCGAAATTTCTATTTTGGGACTTCCACGATCGCCCCACGGAGCGATCGTGGGGAGCCATATTGACGGAGCATGCTGCTCCGTCTATATGACTAAGCCCTCTGCCGGTCTGAGCTTCGGAAGTGAAAGTAACTTCACTTCCGTCGCTCTGAATATGCTACTTGCCCCTAGTGGTAGTTTAGTAGCATTGCAATGGAAAATATTTAAAATAAATATTTAATTAATTAAAAACACGTTATTTAGCTATATTAGCCTATAGGGTTAAAATTAAATATTTTTTAGCATAAGGGATAGGGTTAAAATTAAATTAAAGTTAAAAAATATTAAGGGATATAATTAAGGTTTAGAGTTGGGGTTAAATTTAGTGTTAGGGTTAAATTTTGGGTTCGGGTTGGGGTCAAAAGATCAATATAGGAAAAAAACAAAAAACACTATTTTTGGTTTTTGCCACATAACTCGCAAAAAAATACCGAAAAATATGGAAACATGCATATTTTTGAACTCGGGAGAACATTTAGAAACTATTTAGACGGGGTCTTTTTTAATGATTTTATTTGTGTAAATTATATTTTAGGTCAAAGTTAGAAAAAGTGTGTTTTTTAAATTTTTCATCATATTTTATGATTTTTTTTTGTAGTAAATTATAAGATATGATGAACATAATGGTATCTAATGAAAGCCCTTCTTATGACGATAAAAATAACATATAATTTGTGTGGGTACTGTATGTGAGAAAGAAATAAATTACAGCTAAACACAAACACCCTAGAAATGTCAAAACAGCCATTGTCACCAAGGGAAAGTCAAGGTGAAAATATCTTGTCACTAAGGGGTTAAGCACATCTGAAGTTATAGATAAGACTGATATAGCCTGCACAGGACAATATATAGCCCCCAGTATGTACATAAGGTTACATGTAATGCCCTGTGAAGAGGTATATATCAGTGCATGAAACCTTGCTTACATGCTGTGTAAATATAGACTTATCTCAGCATCCAAATTGCACTGACATGGTTTGCCCCAGCACCCAGATTGAACTCACAGCACTTGCCCAGGCATCCAGAATTTGACCCAGTACTAATATTGCACTCACAGGACTTGCCCTAGCACCCAGGAGGAATTACCCTAGCACGCAGATGGACACCCAATCAATGGTGCATGCAGGAAAGAAAAGGTGCCAGATATGACATATTGTGCCCTGCATATTTTGCCACCATTGGCTGATCCTACCCTCAACAACAAATACAGTGTCTCACACACATACACAGTCACATACACACACAAACATTCACAGTTGTCATAATACAGCTACAAAATCAATAGAGCTGTCAAGAGCGAGTCCCCTGCTGTTTTTATTGCCGGGAAGCACTGCGATATACCCATTTATTACACTCTGCCGCTCTCACACACACTTGCACTCTGCTGCTCACTCACATACACTGCCACTCACACACGCACCTGCACTCTGCAGCTCACTCACACACACACATACACTGCCACACACATACACTGCCACTCACACACATACACTCACTCATGCATTGCCACTCATTCTCAGTACCATGTTTTCACTCTGATATTCACTCATGTACAGGGGCGTCACTAGGGTTGGTGTCACCCGGTGCGGAAACTCATGGTGTCACCCCCCTGGATTTCCTCTAATACAATGCCAAACAGATTCCTTAGTAATGCCAGTTAGATGGCCTATTAACTATGCCACACACAGGAGCCCCATAACTATGCCACACACAGGAGTCCCATAACTATGCCACATACAGGAGCCCCATAGATTCTGCCATACCAGAGCCCCATAAATTATGCCACACCAGAGCCCCATAAATTATGCCTCACAAAAGAGTCCCTTAATTATGCCACACATGGGGCCCAATAAATATGCCACACACAAGCGCCCCATAATTATGCAACACACAGGAGCCCCACGATGTGACAATTGTACAATTATAGATACCAGGAATATTGTGCCACTCAGAGCCCAGTAATATTGTGCCAGTCAGATACCAGGAATATTGTGCAATTCAGAGCCCAGTAATATTGTGCCAGTCAGATACCAGGAATATTGTGCAATTCAGAGCCCAGTAATATTGTGCCAGCCAGATACCAGTAATATTGTGCCAGTCAGATACCAGGAATATTGTGCCAGTCAGAGCCCAGTAGTATTGTGCCAGTCAGTGCCCAGTAATATTGTGCCAGTCAGAGCCCAGTAATATTGTGCCAGTCAGAGCCCAGTAATATTGTGTCATTCAGATACCAGTAATATTGTGCCAGTCAGAGCCCAGTAATATTATGCCATTCAGAGCCCAGTAATATTGTGCCAGTCAGATACCAGGAATATTGTGCCAGTCAGAGCCCAGTAATATTGTGCCAGTCAGAGCCCAGTAATATTTTGCCAGTCAGAGCTCAGTAATAGTGTGCCAGTCAGAGCTCAGTAATAGTGTGCCAGTCAGAACCCAGGAATATTGTGCCAGTCAGAGCCCAGGAATATTATGCCATTCAGATACCAGGAATATTGTGCTAGAGAGAGCCCAGGAATATTGTGCCAGTCAGATACTAGGAATATTGTACCAGTCAGAGCCCAGTAATATTATGCCATTCAGATACCAGGAATATTGTGCCAGTGAGCGCCCAGTAATAATGTGCCAGTCAGATACCAGGAATATTGTGCCAGTCAGAGCCCAGTAATATTATGCCAGTCAGATACCAGGAATATTGTGACATTCAGAGCCCAGTAATATTGTGCCAGTCAGATACCAGTAATATTATGCCAGTCAGATACCAGGAATAATGTGCCAGTCAGATACCAGTAACATTATGCCAGTCAGATACCAGGAATATTGTGCCAGTCAGATACCAGTAATATTGTGCCAGTCAGATACCAGTAATATTATGCCAGTCAGATACCAGGAATATTGTGCCAGTCAGAGCCCAGGAATATTGTGCCAGTCAGATACCAGGAATATTGTGCCAGTCAGAGCCCAGTAATATTATGCCATTCAGAGCCCAGTAATATTGTGCCAGTCAGAGCCCAGTAATATTGTGCCAGTCAGATATGCACGGAGGAGGGAAACAGTCACCGGATGTGACGAAGAGTGGTGCTCCTGTCTTAGAGCAGCCGCGGCCGTACGTCTTAAAGCAGCCACGACCTTAAAGCGGCTGCATACTTAAAGCGGCCCCAGGGCCGGCGGCCCACTGGGAAATTTACCGGTATCCCGGTAGGCCAGTCCGGCCCTGGAGGAGAGAGACAGAACAGAGGGAGAGAGAGAGAAAACAGGTATTGGGAAGTAAGAGAGAGACAGACAGGGCAATGAAGAGGAAAGAGACACATATATAGGGGTGAAAGAGACGGGGGCGTCAAGGGGGTAGCCCGCATAGGGCGCTGGGACACTTAAGGCCGGCCCTGTTCCTGATATTACGTTTAAATCGTTGCCCCTCTAATTTTAGACTATGTCCTCTAGTTGTAGTAGTTTTTCTTCTTTTAAATATACTCTCTTCCTTTACTGTGTTGATTACTGCTGGTACAGTCAGTTAACTACATCTGGTACAGTCCTACCTGGTTATAGCCAGCTTATGGTCCTGTATATAGAGATAGCAAATGCAGTTATCTCAGTTGTTGTGGACATCTGACTTCTAGTTTGTCTGTAGTATTGTCCATTGTTCCGAAAGGATACCAAGTTAAAGATCTCAAAGTACCATTTTCCTAGAGATTCTGCTTCCCTCTCCAGTTTCCATTACAGACTCTGTTAATTTTAGTTTCACCTTCTCGCTGTTATTGTTCCCTTTCCTTTTGTTGCCCCATCTCAGTGTCTCCCGTGTGGTCCACTTACCTCCATGTATGATGGTACTGACACTTAGAGGCTCCAGAGTGCCACCTGTGCCAAAGGTTCTCCATCATTGGTCTACAGCGATGAAAGGAGAGGGCATAGCTTTCAACAGTCAAGAGAGTTTATCTCTGCAGTACATATAATTGATGTAAGTGCAGGGGGGGAATTAATTTGTGAAGCAAGTTACTTCCCATGGGATCCTTCTTTGATTGACTGGTTCCCCCTGGACACACTTGAATACCACATTATACAGGAGAGTAGGTAAAAGTTATATATGTGTCAAAGAAAGAAAACAAAACTGACTGATCTGTCAAAACTAGCTGTACAACTGGTGTCAGATGTGTGCTCTGTACAGACTCCTGTGTAATATATGTATGCACACATTGCAAGTATAGTCATCATTCAACTGGTATTATTATATGTCTGCTCTGTACAGACTCCTGTGTAATATATGTAGGGGATGGGACTCTTCATCGCGGCTGCTTCCGCGCAGCCGACTCTACAGCACAAGACAGATCGTCACTGGAGATTTCATCGCGGGACATTTCATCGCTAAAGGTAAGTATTTTACCGATTTTAGTTTGTTTAGAATTAGGGTTTAGGGGGTTAGAATTAGGTTTAGTGTTTGGGGCTAATTTTACTATTAGGGGTCGGGGTTAGTATTAGGGTTAGTATTAGGGTTTAGGGGGTTAATTTTAGTATTAGGGGTCGGGGGTTAGTATTAGGGTTAGTATTGGGGTTTAGGGGATTAATTTTAGTATTAGGGGTCGGGGGTTAGTATTAGGGTTAGTATTAGGGTTTAGGGGGTTAAGTTTAGTATTAGGGGTCGGGGGTTAGTATTAGGGTTTAGTGGGTTAATTTTTGTATTGGGTTAATTTTAGTGTTAGTATTGGGGTTTAGTGTTACTATTGGGGGGGAATCATTTATTGGGGGGGGGGGTATTTTAGTTTTACTTTTAGATTTGTAAGAGCTGACAGTTCAGCGCTGAACTGTCAGCTCTTACATAGCTGCAGCCGCAGTGAAACGACCGCGTTATACTTCATTGCTGACAGTTCAGCGTTCTAAATGCCGCGCTGAACTGTCAGCGATGAAGATGCGGCGAAGAAGTGTCCTAGACCCATGTATGTATGCACACATTGCAAGTATAGATATCATTCACCTGGTATTATAATATGCCTACTCTGTACAGGCTCCTGTGTAATATTTGTATGCACACACTGCAAGTATAGTTATCATTCACCTGATATTATTATTATAAGTCTGCTCTGCACAGACTCCTGTGTGATATATGCACATATTGCAAGTATAGTTATCATTCACCTAGTATTATTATATGCCTGCTCTGTACAGGCTCCTGTGTAATATATGTATGCACACATTGCAAGTTTAGTTATCATTCACCTGGTATTATTATATGCCTGCTCTGTACAGACTCCTGTGTAATATATGTATGCACACATTGCAAGTATAGTTATCATTCACCTGGTATAATTATATGCCTGCTCTGTACAGACTCCTGGGTAATATATGTATGCACACATTGCAAGTATAGTTATCATTCACCTGGTATTATTATATGTCTGCTCTGTACAGACTCCTGTGTAATATATGTATGCACACACTGCAAGTATAGTTGTCATTCACCTGGTATTATTATATGTCTGCTCTGCAAACCTAATACTTGTCAGTAAATTAAACCTATCTAGAAGACATATTCACATTGTAATAATTTGTATAATTATCTGATTTTAGGCCATTTTTCAGATGGGAGTGGTGCTTTGGAACCAGGCAGGATCCAGTTATAGAGCATTATCACATTGTAACTCATGGTTAACAAACAAAAAAGCAATACATTTCCAGTTTAAGTGTCAGACTGTAACAGGATTAGGAGAAGGAAGCGATATCAATTGTTTTATAATATTTGTTTTCAGTGCCGCATATTACATGCTGTTTGGCTGAACTACTTCCAGGGTTTGTAATGTAGAAATGGACATGCTGCCTGGTTACTTGATTTAAGCTTCAGCACCGAGGCCAGCTGAGCAGGCCTCTGATCTAAACATAATCATGGCTGATGGAGTGTAATATCATTATATAGTGGGTGCTGCAATTGGTACTTACCTCCCCCTGTCTCTTTCATGATAGCCTGTGTCTGATACTGAGACCCAAATGTGTGAGGATTTTTATTGTGCTTTTTGCAATTTAATTCTTAGACATTGTGCCAGTCACACAGCATATTACCCTAGGCAAAGGCTCGGCAGGTCAACTCCCAACTCCAAAACAAAATATTATAAAAGGGTTTGTGGGCAGGGTGTAGAAAAAAATGGGGTGAGGTATGGTCCATAACACAAGCAAAGGTAGCTGGAAATAGAATGTATGCAAGAGCAAGGCTCCGAATGAGGGATGGGCTTTCAGACTCTGGACTTCCAGCCAGGGCCGTCTTTAACGCGGGGCAAACGGGGCAGCTGCCCTGGGCCCAGTTACTCCTGGGGGGCCCCAAGGCAGCTGTCCCGTGGGCCCCCAGCCCCTGCTTGCCGCGTTCACAGCGCATTGCGCTTGTGAACGCTTTTTTCCGGCAAGCCGCATCCGCTGGATGCGACGGCCGAAAAAAAATAAAATAAACTGACGCCGGATGTGATGTCGCGTCACATCCGTTGACTGTTTCCCTCCTCCGTGCAAGAGGGAAGACTGCACGGAGGAGACATCCGGCGGGGGACACGGAGCAGATTCATGTAAGTACTAGGGAAGGGGGGGGGGGCTTTACAGGTATCTGACTGGCACAATATTCCTGGTATCTGACTGGCATAATATTCCTGGTATCTGAATGGCACAATATTCCTGGTATCTGACTGGCACAATATTACTGGGCTCTGACTGGCACAATATTCCTGGTATCTGACTGGCACAATATTACTGGGCCCTGAGTGGCACAATATTACTGGTATCTGACTGGCACAATATTCCTGGTATCTGACTGGCACAATATTACTGGTATCTGACTGGCACAATATTACTGGGCATCTGACTGGCACAATATTCCTGGGCTCTGACTGGCACAATATTACAGGCATCTGACTGGCACACTATTACAGGAATCTGACTGGCATAATATTACAGGCATCTGACTGGCACAATATTCCTGGGCTCTGACAGGCACAATAGTCCTCGGCTCTGACAGGCACAATATTCCTGGGCTCTGACTGGCACAATATTACTGGGCTCTGACTGGCACAATATTCCTGGTATCTGACTGGCACAATATTACTGGGCTCTGACTGGCACAATATTCCTGGTATCTTACTGGCACAATATTACTGGGCTCTGACTGGCACAATATTCCTGGTATCTGACTGGCACAATATTCCTGGTATCTGACTGGCACAATATTCCTGGGCATCTGACTGGCACAATATTCCTGGGCTCTGACTGGCACAATATTACAGGCATCTGACTGGCACACTATTACAGGCATCTGACTGGCATAATATTACAGGCATCTGACTGGCACAATATTCCTGGGCTCTGACAGGCACAATATTCCTGGGCTCTGACTGGCACAATATTACTGGTATCTGACTGGCACAATATTCCTGGTATCTGACTGGCACAATATTCCTGGTATCTGACTGGCACAATATTCCTGGGCTCTGACTGGCACAATATTACTGGGCTCTGACTGGCACACTATTACTGGGCACTGACTGGCACAATATTCCTGGTATCTGACTGGCACAATATTCCTGGGCTCTGACTGGCACAATATTACTGGGCTCTGACTGGCACAATATTACTGGGCTCTGAGTGGCACAATATTACTGGGCTCCGAGTGTCACAATATTACTGGGCTCTGACTGGAACAATATTACTGGGCTCTGACTGGCACAATATTCCTTGTATCTGACTGGCACAATATTACTGGGCTCTGACTGGCACAATATTACTGGGCATCTGACTGGCACAATATTACTGAGCTCTGACTGGCACAATATTACTGGGCTCTGACTGGCACACTATTACTGGGCTCTGACTGGCACAATATTACTGGGATCTGACTGGCACAATATTACTGGGCTCTGACTGGCACAATATTACTGGTATCTGACTGGCACAATATTACTGGACTCTGACTGGCACAATATTACTGGGCTCTGACTGGCACAATATTACTGGGCCCTGACTGGCCCAATATTGCAGGCATCTGACTGGCACAATATTGCAGGCATCTGACTGGCACATTATTACTGGGCTCTGAATGGCACAATATTGCAGGCATCTGACTGGCACAATATTTCTGGGCTCTGACTGGCCCAATATTGCAGGAATCTGACTGGCACAATATTGCAGGCATCTGACAGACACATTTTTCCTGGTATCTGACTGGCACAATATTACTGGGCTCTGACTGGCACAATATTACTGGGCATCTGACTGGCACATTATTACTGGGCTCTGAATGGCACAATATTGCAGGCATCTGACTGGCACAATATTACAGGCATCTGACTGGCACAATATTCCTGGGCTCTGACTGGCACAATATTCCTGGGCTCTGACTGGCACAATATTACTGGGCTCTGACTGGCACAATATTACAGGCATCTGACTGGCACAATATTACTGGGCTCTGAATGGTACAATATTACTGGGCTCTGAATGGCACAATATTACTAGGCTCTGACTGGCACAATAATACTGCGCTCTGAATGGCACAATATTACTGGCATCTGAAAGGCACAATATTACTGGCATCTGAATGGCACAACAATTATGGCATATGTGTGTGTGTGTGTGTGGGGGGGGTAACATTGCGATGGATGGCGGGATTGCATGCAGGGGAGGGGGCAGGGTCCAGGGGGCCCAAGCAAATGCTTACCCAGGGTCCAATCACTATTAAAGACAGCCCTGCTTCCAGCTGTTCTTGGACTGTTATGTTCTCCTGCCAGTCTCTTCGGTGGAAGCTTTATTCTGTGAGATATAGGCCTTCCTACATCTTCCATAGAGACAGAAGCTCACTTCTCTCTGCTTGCAGAAGGATTTTGGATGACGCTCATAGAATGCTAGGAAAAGGGTTAGACAGAGCAAACTTACTGACATGATAGAGAAGAGGTGGTTGAGGCAAGGAAAAGACTAGAGATGGGCAAAACGAACATTTTCGTTTCGTTTTCGTCCATTGCTGCATTAGTTTCAGACGAAATTCATTCATTATTTTCGTTTCGTAACATTCATTCTCATGGATGGGAAATAATTCACCTATTGGAGAATTCGGTTGAAAGAGATGAATTCATCCGAATTTCATTCATCCCCTACCATATGCTATTGAACTGTTGAAATTGGAATTCCCCAACCTTATACTATGTATTGAATGAACATAGGTGAAATGTTCATTCATACGAATTGAATAGTGAAATGAATGCAGCAATGGACGAAAATGGAGAAAACACGTAAACGGGCTACTCGGAATGTTGAAAACGTAAAATATATAGTGCCCTGATTTAACAAGGTGTGTACCAATTTAACAATTGCACCAAACGATCACAATAATAAAAGGAAAAAATACATGTAAAAAAGTGTATACTGGTGAATCCTGCTATAAGATTTAAATAGCTAAAAGTAGCAATAGGTACGAGCAGTGGAACACATATAATTGAATAAACAAATGGTTAAAGAATGTGCAAACATGTTGCTAATAAGCAAAGGCAGAGCAGGTCTAAAAAGTAGCAATGCTTGCAAATTTGAGACCACACACAATGTCCACAATATTACAGGGGAAAGTCAAAGTAAAAGAAAAGAAGAGAAATAACTTAATATGAAACAAAATAAACTGAAATAAAAGTAAAATAAAAATAACATTAAAGTGAAAATAAATGGACGAAAATGGCCTCACTTCAATAGTATAAGGTTGGAGAATTCGGTTGAAAGAGTCAAAATCATCCGAATTCCATCCCTTACCTATGCTGTAGAAGCTTATGGACATAATTTTGTTGAAATCAAACAGATAGGAACATGTAAAGTCAAATGTTAGTGTTGTAGATGTAAACCCAAAAGTGTGATTAAAATAATATTGATAAAAGTGTATAAAAAATATTTGATATGCTGCATATTAAATTAAGTTTGCTCTGGTCACAGCACAGGCCTGAGAGTTAACTGTAATTAAATTAATACATAAAAAGAAAATAAGTAATATAGTAAAATTACAACAACAACAAAATTATGAGAAAAAACAAAATTAGGGCCATAAACTTGGAAGGAAACTGATCGCAGTAAAAAAAAAAAACTGTGATCAGCAAGGGAAGGGTTAATTTTTTAAAACAGGAATAATATGTTCACGCATTGACCTTGCCTCTAATTAACTCCCTGTGCTTCACATACTTATAGTGAAGCACAGAGAAGAATCTGCAAGTAAAAATATGTAAAGAAAGAACACTGACTGAAATTATTTTTAAAAAAATTAACCCTTTCATTGTTGATCACAGTTTGTAACTGTGATCAGTTTCCTTCCACTTTATGGCCCTCATTTAGTTTTTTTTTTTACAAATGAATTTTATTTTTGCAATTTATAAAGTTCTTTTAATAAATAAATGTAATTGCAATATATTTATTTAATAAAATGTAACCCCTGCATGCCTGTTGCGTGATTTTTATGGATCTGACATCGAAATCTTCAGAGGGTTTATTTCTGTCTTTTTTGTTTAGGGGGTTTGGGAACCAAAATTTTTCTTTTTTATTATTTAGTTAATTAGGTTGGATAAGTGGGTTAGTGTTGCACTAGTTGTGTAGCTTATTATTGGGAAAATAATATTTCCCCAAATATTTCCTCTTTTATATGTATTTTTTAATACTAAAATGTAAATAATTTTTATGTATAGGGTATCAAAAGAAAGCTCTAACTGTCCTTTAAAAAAACAACATATAACTTGTATGGGTGCGTTAAATGAGAGAGAGGAAAATTATATTTCAACAAACGCATATTAAAAATTGAAAAATGCTCTGGTCCTTGGCCTAGGAAAATCCCTGGTCCTTAAAGGGTTAAGTTTGAAATTCTTTCTCAATTAACTACAATTTCTCTTGTGGAGTATACCCTTAAGTGACCCCTTAAGACATATGTTTCATGCATGCTTTGACAGTCAGGCCCGCCATCAAGGGGTGACGGGCGATACTGGCGTCCTGGGCCTGGCGTCCCGGGCCACGCCAGAAAAAAAAAAATCCCCAATGTTTAGCTAGGCCGTGTGGTTCCCTCACAGCCGCAGACAGGCTAAACAGAGCAGAGCACCGGGAGACAGAGCAGCAGGGAGTTAAATACTGGGGAAGGGGGGAGGGAGCAAATAACAGCAGAACACTGGCATTTTAAATGACAAAATACTGGCATCTTGAATGGCAAAATACTGGCATATTGAATGGCATATTGAGGGGCAAAATACTTGCATGTAAACTGGCATATTGAGGGGCAAAATATTGGCATATTAAATGGCAAAATCCTGGCATGTTGAGTTGCAAGATACTGGCATATTGAATGGCAAATACTGGCATATTGAATGGCATATTGAGGGGCAAAATATTGGCATATTAAATGGCATTTTGAGGGGCAAAATATTGGCATATTAAATGGCAAAAGAATGGCATATTGAGATGCAATATACTGGCATATTAAATGGCAAAAGAATGTCATATTGAATGGCAAAATAATGGCATATTGACGGGCAAAATAATGGCATATTAAATGGCATATTGAGGAGCAAAATATTGGCATATTAAATGGCAAAATAATGGCATATTGAGTGGATACATACTGGCATATTGAGGGGCTAAACACTGGCATATTGAGTGGCAAAAGAATGGCATATTGAGTGGCAAAAGAATGCCATACTGAGTGGCTAAATACTGGCATATTGTTTGGCTAAATACTGGCATATTGTGTGGCTCAATACTGGCATACTGAGGGGCACAATACTGGTATATTAAGGGGAAAATACTGGCATATTAAGGGGCAAAAGAATGAAATATTGAGTGGCAAAATACTGACTTATTGAGTGGCAAAATACTGACTTATTGAGTAGAAATATTACTGGAATATTGACCAACTGCTCCCAACCACCCACCATATTACACTAGACCGAGATAACATGCCTGTGAGGGTAGGTGGGGAGAGTGGGAGATATTGTCGGGGGGGGGGGCAGAAAATTTGTTCCGTAAGGGGCCTTGAAATTCCTGGTGGTGGGCCTGTTGACAGTATCCATGCGGGCCGGCCCTGTAATGGGGCAGCTGCCCCAGGCAGCACCCTGGCAGGGGTGGCACTACACTGTGTGGGTGTATATCAGTGTGATTGAGCCAAAATTGCACTTAGAAGCTGCTCATGGAAGCCAGTCTTCACCCAGAAGCTGTCCCAGCAGCAAGATTTGCACTCGCGAGCTGCCCCAACAACCAAAATTGCATTCAGGAGCTACCCCAGTAACCAGATTTGCACCAGGAGCAGCCCAAGAAAACAGATTTGCTCTCAGGAGCTGCCCAAGGAAGAAAATTTGCACCTAGGAGCTTCTTCAGCAGCCAGATTTGCTCACAGGAGCTTCCTCAGCAACCAGATTTGCACCCAGGAGCAGCTCAAGCAAACAGATTTGAACTCAGGAGCTACACAAGCAGTGGTGTATCTTGATTTTGTGCTGCCCTAGGCAGACAAAATCCGGGCACCCCCCTACCCAAGCTGCACACCCACGTTACACACCTAAGACATGCCCCATCATTCAGACTCACATCAAGCTTACACTCCCATCACACTCAGTCACACACTCCTACTCCCATCACACTCAGTCACACACTCCTACTCCCATCACGCACACTCTGACTCCCATCACACTCAGTCACACACACTGTCTCCCATCACACACACTCTGACTCCCATCACACTCAGTCACACACACTGTCTCCCATCACACTCAGTCACACACACTGTCTCCCATCACACTCAGTCACACACACTGTCTCCCATCACACACACTCTGACTCCCATCACACTCAGTCACACACACTGTCTCCCATCACACTCAGTCACACACACTGTCTCCCATCACACACACTCTGACTCCCATCACCTCTCAGTCACACACACTGTCTCCCATCACACTCAGTCACACACAGTCTCCCATCACGCTCAGTCACACACACTGTTTCCCATCACACACACTCTGACTCCCATCACACTCAGTCACACACACTGTCTCCCATCACACTCAGTCACACACACTGTCTCCCATCACACACACTCTGACTCCCATCACACTCATTCACACACACTGTCTCCAATCACACACACTCTGATTCACACACACTGTCTCCAATCACACACAGTCACACACACACACACATCCCATCAGCACTTACCTTTCCCTGGCAGGCAGGCAGCATGGTCCCTCCATGCTGCCTGTTCGGCTTCCCGGCGATTGTGCCGACAGGTCACGTGACCGGGCGCGCGTATGACGTCAGCGCGCCCGTCACGTGACCTGTCGGCACTTCCGTGCCGGCACACTGCACGGGGAGCCGAACAGGCAGCACGGAGGTTTCTCTGTGCTGCCTGTTCGGCTCCCCGTGCAGCCTGGCAGGCAGAGCGTTGGTGAGGGGGGATCTTGCGATCCCCTCTCACCTCCGTCTCTGCCTGCAAGCGCGGTGGGGTTTTTTTTTTTTTTTTTAATTTTTTTTTTTTTACATTTTTTTTTTTTCCAGTGCTGGGGGGCGCTGCCGCCCCCCAAAATTTGCCGCCATAGGCATCCGCCTAGGATGCCTCGCGGTAAATACAGCACTGTACACAAGGAAGCATATCTGGTTGCTGGGATAGCTCCTGAATGTAAATTAGTCAGCTGGGGCAGCTTCTGAGTGCAATATTTGTGAGACTAAGTCAAATTCAGTACCTTGAATCATATTGTCTCAATTAACTTTCAGTGGGGATAATTCGAACCTGTTTTTTTTTTCCTAAGTCAAACTGAAAGTTGATGTCCAAAATCAAATTTTAGTGAGTAGACCTATATGAATCAAATAAAAAATAAAATCAAGTATAAAAAGTGTCTCCCCCCCAAAAAAAAAAAAGTTTCGTTATCCTTTAAGGCGTATGTTGATATAAAGGAATGAGACTGTTTTTCTTTTTTATTAATAATTATTTCTTTATTTTTGCTTTCAGACATAAAAATAAGCAGAACAAAACAGGTGAGAGAATGACAAACCAAGGGCTTCACTAGGTTACAACAGTAGCGACTAGCGACCTCTTGACAGTATACAATGAGTACAATTTATCAACATGAGGATTGGTTCAATTGGAAGGTTATCGGCACCGTATCAGTGTCTCAATTCTGTAGGTTGTCTTGTTCTCATAGTTAGAGTTTAGAGTTAAGATAATTGGGAGTAGTGAGAATGGGTGGGTGATGGGGGTGAGCCTCCCCTCAGATTACTGATTGGTCAGAATTGTACCACAACATATACATTTTTGTATATGGGGCTAGTGATCCATTTGTGGCATAATGTAGCTTTTCCATTTGTAGATTATGGTGAATTAAATTATAAAGTTCTGGAGTGGATGGAATGGTTGTAGACTTCCAATTTCTATCCAGTAGGGTTATTGTGGCTATCAGGATCTGGCCAATTATGATTTTTTTTTCAGTTTTTGGCAATGCTTTTGGGAATATGTGCAGTAATGCTAATTAGGGAGATTGTTGTAGGGTGACATTCGTTGTTTCCTTGATGATAGCAAAGGTGTTGTACCAGTAACTCCGTATGTGTGGGCAGACCCAGGTATGCAACATAGGCCCTGTGAAGTGGCATAAGCGCCAGAATTTGTTTGAGGAAGTTGGGTAGAGTTTTGCGATCTTGCTTGGGACGAAGTACCATCTGAGTAGAATGTTTTTTCATTGGTTCACTGTGGTTACTCCAGTGGGTAATCATGTAGGGATTTTTAGTCTCAATACCTGCATTGGTCCAGGAAAGAAGAGTGAACAGGTGGATAGTAGTTCCAATGCTCGAACCAGTGTAGCCGGGGTGAGGAAAATTAGTTAAGAGTTCAGGTACCAAATGCACATACTGTTTCCAAATTTGTATACAGGAGGAAGAGCTAGGTAGAATTATATCAATTTCTTTTTTTTTTGTTGTGAGCTCTTTTGGGTCCGTAGCAGTTGCATCTTCTATGTCTACCCAGGCTGTATGCCCTTTGGGAACATGTAATAATATATTTTGGGACATCCTTGCCGTTTTGAAGTAAATTGTGAAGGCGGGAATCTGTAATTGTATTTCCTGCAGTAGGGACAATGGAATGGATATCGGGAGAGTTCTGAAGAGGTATAATAATTTCGGTAGGATCGACATGCATTTATGTCTCATTGTGTGTGGCACATGTGTAGCTCTAGTGAAAGGAGTTTTGTGGATATATAGTACTCACATTTTGGGAGGATTTGAAGTACAGTTGTTGAAATATCCTGACCATGGGGGGTTGCTGTGACAGCTACAAGCGGTCTCTGGGTTCCATAGTGGAGAGGGTGAGGCTCAGGAGGTGGTATGGTATAGAATAATTGAAAGATTGCATAGCACTATACTCATACCCAGATGAGTGGGGGTGATTTGCATGATCGATACATTCACAAATGTAGGGAGGGCGTGTAGGAACAGGCCCAGGGATTTACGTGAACTTCTATATCAACAGGGTTGGGGGGGGTCTTGTCTTCCCCCTATTTGTATCTCCAAAGATGGAGTTGTAGGCAAACAAACATTTGTAATTAGGCATAATAGGAACATTGTAGGAATAGGTATCAACCATCATATTTGATATCAGACAGATTATGACTTATAGGGAATGAGTGGGTGTCAACGAAAGCAGCAAACATTTGTCTAGGTATGTTTTAGGAGGTCTCCCATTAATGAGTAACGCGTTATCTAACTTTTTAGAGGTAACGTAGATTGAATTGCTTGTGTGAACACTATATTCCCAGTGCAATACCTGAAAATTGGACAAATAAACAACAGGTATTAACAAGGGTCAACTCAAAACATAGTAGTGACTGAGGGGCCACAGCGGGCTGCATACTTATCAGTTTTCAGAAACTTCTGAGATTGTCCCAAAGTTTGAGCTGTTTAAGACCGTCATTCGGTTGGTGAGTAGTGCGGTCATGGTTCCATTTCTTGTTATTAATAGCTTGACTGGGAAACCCCACTTATTTTTCACTCCTGCGTTGTGGAGCGCTATGGTTATCTGTCGGAATGCCTTCCATTGCTGCAGAGTGGAGGATGAAGAATCTGCGTAGAGCTGTATGCCGGTGAACGGGGTCGGAGTGATCCTCTTTTTTTTCCTGGTTTCTGGTGTTTCTTTGTTGTCACATCGATAGAGTGATTTCAGGTAGTTGTAGGAGTATGTATATATGCTGTAATCTGGAGTAATGTTCTCCGGAGATTCTCTGAAGTAATATCAGGAAGTATTACTTTACTGAGAGGGTAGTGGATGTATGGAATAGTCTTCCAGACTAGATGGATGGAATGGTTCTTATCTGCCGACACATTCGATATTATTAATGTTGACCCCAGTTGGTATTGGGGCCATGGTCAGTAATATATTGATGGAAGAAGGCTAGTCTATGGATGGAAGAAACCTACCCTATTATTTCTGTTGACCCCAGTTTGTAATAGGGCCATATTCTGTAAAAGATGCATGTACGAAGGCCATCAGAATATTGTGTTTTTCGAGTTTTAGATGTTATAAAGGGTAATGAACACACCGTTATAGATGACGTGGAGGAGAATCCATCGAACCCCTCCAGCTCTTCCGGAAGAATGATATTCTTTTCTTCTGGTTCGCTTGCTGGTAACGCCAATAAATATCCAAACTGATTGCACATCTCCTTCATAGATTGTGCTTTCAGTGTGAATGGTGGCGCTAATGCACCATCCTCAAGTTGTTTCCAATCGATAGACTGAAAAAAAGGGGTGCACTCTAATAATGGTAGCTTTTTCCAGGCGCTGTCTATCGCAATGCAGCAGCAAAGTGCGTATGACAGCCTTGGTGTCAGTCCTGATGCAGTCTGGAAAGGTGAGCCTGTTGTTAAGCACTGCTGACACAAGCACTGTGCTACCATTATTGCTGAAGGGTAGCTTTCCAGTTGACATTTGGAATATTATGATGCCCAGCGCCCACCAGTCAATGGCTTCATTGTATCTTCTGCTATTCAGCATTTCTGGGGCAATATATCCGGTTGTTCCGGCCATCCCTTCAGTTGTTCTATCTCCAAACATCTCTGACATGGCAAGACCGAAGTCACAGATCTTAATATGACCCTCGTCGGTCAGCAAGATATTATCTGGCTTGAGGTCACGATGTACGACCCCCTTACCATGGAGATATTGCAACCCACACACAATCTCTGCTGCAATGAATTTTGTGGTTGCAAGTGGAAGCTTGCCATTCTTGTAGATATAATCATCAAGACAGCCGCCGCTGAGGAAGTCCATCACATAATACAGATGGCTTGGGGTCGGGTCTGGAAGGTGGAATAACAGTGAGTGCAGAAATTGCTCCCGGCTGCAATTTCTAGCACTCGCTTCTCAATCATGACAGCCCTAAAGTCTATTATATCCTCACGCTTTTAACTGCAAACCAGCGTTTGCTCACCAAGTCACACGCCAGCTTGACCTGTCCATAACCACCTTCACCTAATACCTTATGGAAAACTAGTCGCTCTAAAGATGTTGGAGCCATGACTGTCAGCGTAGTCATGGCTTTGCTGGCACTTGCTCTGCGACGGCATGGCTGTATGCCGTCAATGTATTCTTTCCCTCACTCACCACTAAACCCCTTTCATCATGGTATTGCCCAAGCTCCCTTAGCTTCTTCCAACTGCCATTGATTTCATTCTCCCCATTGGCCACTAGCTGTCTGTCTTTCACCCTATTGGCCACTAGCTGTCTGTCTTTCACCCTATTGGCCAGCTTCCCTTAGATCCCTCCCTATTGGTCTCTCTCCCTGTCACTCTGACTTCCTTTACCTTGGGATTGGCTGGTTTCTCTTTATTCCCTCCTCTCATCCTATTGGTCTCTCTCCCAGTCACTCTGACTTCCGTTACCTTGGGATTGGCTGGTGTCTGTTTATTCCCTCCTCTCATCCTATTGGTCTCTCTCCCAGTCACTCTGACTTCCGTTACTTGGGATTGGCTGGTTTCTGTTTATTCCCTCCTCTCATCCTATTGGTCTCTCTCCCAGTCACATTGACTTCCGTTACCTTGGGATTGGCTGGTTTCTGTTTACTCCCTCCTCTTTATTCATGTTCTGTGCAGGAGTTGATACCTGGTAATATCATTATATTGTAATCCTTTACATGCCAAACCAACCAGAGAGGTCTGGATTATAAAACAAAAATGGAGTTAATACTCCAGCTGTTCAGGCTACATGTCCCATGACCCTCAGCCAGTGTGCTAAGCATCATGGGAAGGAGAGTACTCAACAACTAGAGTGCCAAAGGTTAGGTATTATATGATTATGGATGTACTGCAGCTGCTGGGGAATACACATCTCATGATTCTCAGCCATCCATGATACATGTAATAAAAGCACCTGCAGTACCAAAGGTTACTACCTCTGCTGCATAACTGCCAAGTGTCCTATTTTGTATCCAGGCCTTTATGTCCCTTGTTATGGCCTCTAAATGCCCTTTATATAATACTTCCCAATGTTTGCTTGCATTACAGAGCTGCACTACACAACACAACATTAATTTTACTTGACTGCAACCCTCATGATGTTCAGCCAGTAACATTGCTAGTTGGTAACTGTGGATGGGGCTGTGTGAGGGGTGGGGGGGGGGAGTAATCAGGGCCGGCCTTAGGGGTGTCCCCAGGGGGCGCCGCCCGCCAGCTAAAAAAAAAAAGAAAAGCCAGTAGAGGCACTGGATGGGGGAGATCAAAAGATCCCCCCTCACCAACCCTCTGCTCAGCATGCTCTGGCTAACCGGCTGAGCGGTGTAGCTCCGCCCCCACCCTGTGAAGCAGAGAAGCTCCTGCTTCATGGGGAGCTGCAGGCAGCAAGAGAAAGTGCTGCTCAGCTCCCCATGCCTGCATTAAGCATGGGGAGCCGAGCAGCACTTTCTCTTGCTGCCCGCAGCTCCCCGTGAAGCAGACGCTGCTCTGCTTCACAGGGTGGGGGCGGAGCTACACCGCTCAGCCGGTTAGCTCCGCCCACTCATTGATCAACATTTGCAGGCGAAGGGGGGGGGGGAGAGAGACAGAACAGGGGGAGGGGGAGAGAGAGAGACAGACAGAACAAGGGGAGAGAGACACAGACAGAACAGGGGGAGTGAGAGACAGAACAGGGGGAGGGGGAGAAAGAGAGACAGAACAGGGGGAGGGGGAGAGAGAGAGACAGAACAGGGGGAGGGGGAGAGAGAGAGACAGAACAGGGGGAGGGGGAGAGAGGACAGGGGAGGGAGAGAGAGACAGAACAGAGGGGGAGAGAGACAGAACACGGGTGTCTGGGGGGGAGAGACAGAACAGGGGAGGGGGGAGAGATGGGAGGGGGAGAGACAGAACAGGAGGAGGGGGAGGAGAGACAGAACAGGGGGAGGGGGGAGAGAGACAGAACACGGGGGTCTGGGGGGAGAGACAGAACAGGGGAGGGGGGGGAGAGAGACAGAACAGAGGGAGAGAGAAAACAGGTATGGGGGAGTTAGAGAGAGACAGACATGGCAAGGAAGAGGAAAGGGACACATACATAGGGGGGTGAAAGACGGGGGGGGGCACCACGGGGGAAGCCCGCACAGGGCGCCGGGACACTTAAGGCTGGCCCTGAATGTAATATATTTTTTTAGTAACCTAAATGTGTGTCAACATTTTAAAATATGGAGTTGTTTCTTAATAGAGAGTTCACTCCATTTGTTTCTGTTAGCCTAATTTACAGATGTCATAGTCTTTGAGCTAGAACACTAATTACATAGTCTATAACAAAGAACAACACCGAACTAGCATTGTACGTCCCATCAGAGCTCCAAATTGTGGCTGTACATATTCCAGTATCATAACAGAATCTACACTTTTTACAGATGTGCCTGGCCCAATCTCAAACTTTATTCTTGTGAAAAGTAGTTCTTGGTGTTTTACTGAGTGACACTTTATTTAGTCTACAATTGGGGAATTAAACCCGGGATTCTCCACTTGACTTTCATTTTGTACAAATGAAGGCAGACTCTGATTCCTCAAAAAGACTTGGTGGTATCAATCAACAGGCAGGTCTGCATACATTGAATTTATTAAAAACAGCCACCTTCTTTAGCATTACACATATTGGCCAAATCTAAACTTTAAGAGAGATAACTGATACAACATGGGTTATGTCCTAACCCATTCTCATTCTGGGGCAAAGTGGGCTAATCATCAGAAACAAACCATTAGTTTTCATGGTGTTATCTCTACTTTTGTAACATGGATACAGAATTCTTCTTAATGCATAACCTCTATAGTATATCTTGATCCTCTTACTGAAGTTACTTATATTCTTAAAGGACAACTAAAAAAATGTTTTGACCCCTTGTTTTTCAACACTGAGTCAGTAATGAACTTAATTAAACGTATGTACGTTATTTGATCTATAAAGTCCCCAGCCCCTCCTACTTTTATTTCTGACCCCTTGGCTCAGCTGTGTTGTCAACACAAATGAACCAAGGGGCCAAATGTGGCATCCTAATTGCATTTTTGTCACAGCCTGTGTCGGGAAAGCAATTCTGTATGATGCCCGAACTGTAAAAGAAAGCAGTATCAATGGGAACTACATTTCCCATGATTCTGTGGAGAATTCGTCAGTCAGGTATCTTCCAAATTGCATTGCTGACACAATTGTCAGCAATGCAATTTGGGTGTTACATTTATAGGGGCTGTGGACTCTATGAATGAAAAAAAAGGTTAAATTAAGCCCCCCACCTCAAAAAAAAAGAAATAAAAACAAATAAATAAGTTCACTTAAGTTAATTATTGACTCAGAGTTAAAAAAAAAAAAAAAAAAAATGTGTTGTTGTCCTTTAATGAAGTTGGGTCTTTTTTTTAAATTCGACTTTGGATGTCCACTTTCATTTTGAGACTAAATCAAAATTGGCTCCCGAGTCTTCCCCACTGAAAGTAATGAGAGGTGAATGGATCAAAGCTACTTTTGAGACTAAGTCAAATTTGGCAACTGATTTCGACTTAGAAAAAAACCCCAGGTTAAAATCTTCCCCACTGAAAACTAATGGGAGGCAAACTGATTGAAGCTATTTTTGAGACTAAGTCAAACTTTTGTGCCAAATATGACTTAGTTTCAAAATGAAAGTTTACCCCCCCCCCCCCCCCCCCCCCCCACTTAAAATGACCTCAACATTTTTGGCTGAATCTTTCATGTGTATTGGCACTTGCAGGGTTACTAGAACATGGCAAGCAAATGTACAGATCCTCTGGGTCCCAGAGATGGTAGGGCCCGCTGCTCTCTGAGATTACCTTGTAGGATGGATGAAGATGCTGCATCTCCAACCAATCTTGGCTGACCATTGTATCCTGGATGCCTTCAGAATCTGGAAGGCAAAAAGGGCTCCCTCTGAGGCACCTCAGGACATATTACTCAAAACCCACTCTACAGCAGATAAAATTGTGTTACTGTCTGAAGCACGCAAATACTAGCAAATGCCATATCTAAATAACATGCTTGTTATTGTTGATGTTGATACCTCTTCTAGGTTTGCTCATACTCCCTATTTACTGACAGTTACACTGCAAACAGTCTTAATAAAAGCTCTGTTCTGGTGTACAAAATATTAATAATTTGATAGTACAATATCTATGTTAGCAGTGTTAAGAACCTAGAGTGCTTTGAAACATTTGATTTTATATGATAGATATTCCACCACTAAACAAAATATAGTATGAACAGCAAATGGGAAGATTAGAGTGAAAAGAGAGATGAGTGAAATAACCAGGTTTTAGGAAATTGCTCAGATGCTTGGAGTTTTGAACACTATTTTGTTGTACCTGTAACATCCATATAACGCTGCCAGGGAGAGATGCCCTGACTGACAAGCTCATACAAGAGTTCTTTTAACACAGCCAACAATTGACTCCAAATAACACAAGTTTGGAACCTTCCAGCATGATTAATAAGGGAAAGGGGGCCGGGAATTTTAATAATCATTATCTAGTCGTGTAAACTAAGGAAATCCGACTAGGATGGCCAAATATTGCTGGGGGCTAAACTTTAGGGAGCTATTTGAACAATGTGAGAATGTATTTATCTTTGTGGAAAACAAAGGACTGATACATTAATCATCCATTGAGAAGAAAAATTAAACTTTCCCATACACTTAATTTTTAGCATCAACCTTTACATGGTGCCCAAAAGGGGTACTGTCTGGAATGTAATAGTTGAATGAAAGAATTGTAAGAGTAATGGTGAGGAAAGAAGAAAATGGACAGATAATTAATATGAGGTTAATTTTAGTGTCTCGAGATTTAATAAACACTGTTCTGTAAAAACACTGGGTACTTCTAACAGAAAAAAGCATTGGCTCCTTAACTTTACTTTATTATAATATCCCCTTCTCTCTGGGGATATAGGAACAGAGATTGTTGTTCTAGATAAAATCAATAAAAACACATGAATTTTGTTGTATTATGTACAGCATTTACGTGGAATTGTATTTCTCCATCCGTTCGTTCTGGGAGAGTCGGTCACTGGGATTTTCTGGGTGGATAGACAAGTTCCGGTCCCCATGATATTGGCTTAGTAATTGTCCCACGCTGTCATGGAATAGTGCAGGAGACACGGTGACATAAAATGTCTGCACGGTCTGAATTTAAAGTCCATTTGCCTTTTCTGTATGACTAATTTGTAATACACAAGGGAAACACAGTGAGCTGGTTATATGACAATCTTGACAGTGCTACTGAGGGCCCCAGCTCTAAGACCACTGTACAGATTCATGATTATAATGGATGCTCTACTATGCAATAAATTAAAGCATTCATTCCAGTGTGAACATTGCTCAGTGTTATGCTGCACAGCATGTGCACTAAAACAGCTGTAAAACAAAATAACATGCATATATTTTGGGTTAGAAGGTGAGTAAACAACATATTATTCATATATCTTTGTTTCTTCCTTCAAAGTACATACAAATACATACCCTCCCCTTCCTAAAAGATACAGGGTCTCAACTTCACTAATATACATTGTGCTGGGTGGCAACTTTTGCTTCAAAAATATACCGGTCATGCTATTGCCTCCATAGATTTAACATTGGCCTAAAACCAATTTTGTACTGGCCTGAAGGTAAAATACCAGCTAAATCGCAACCCTAATCACACATTAAGAAATTTTGCATTTGCTATAATGCATAAATTATATAGCGATTCATTATACAAACAGCCTTTGTGAGACATGCATTAGTTTTCATTATATATCTATCCCATAAGACACTGCTGGAAGAGCATGGGTAATTCTCATCTGACCTTCCTAACAGGCCTCTGTCATAGAGCAGGCACATGGTCCACTCACAGGAGCAGAAGTGTAAACTAACCAGCGGATATCTGGTCAGTGTGAGCTGAGACAGATTTACTGTGAAACCTCTAAATTCTAATGCTATAGTAAGCAGTGACTGCTTTATGGGGCCATGCTCTCTGAACCAGAGCTTGCCAAACAGTAACTCTTGAACTGTTCAACCCCTACAGCTCTTATAAGCTTCACCTTGCCCCTGATTGCGTGGAGATTCAACCATGGCTGTGGAAAACGGTTTGACAATGACCTGTCATAATATTTATAGAGGTTAATGACCAATGCTATTGCAAAGTTGGAAAATTAGAGCAATCTGCAAGAGCATGCCAGTGATTTCCATGGAGATTGCTCCACTACTAGAACTTTGGTCCAGAATAGTTGTTTATTCTTGTGTACAGTCTCAGATCCATGTTTACTTGTCAATCCTATAATCTTGATAGTTATAATAATATGTATTGACTAATATTTTGCACACTTTGATAAATATTAGGAATATATTTAATTATATTCTGCAGAACCGCTAATATGTGCAACAGTCAGTTTGTCTATTAAAATATGCCACCGTTTGTCCAATAAATATGCCACAGCTTGCCCATTAATGTGCCATTGTTATTTTGCCATTAATATGCCACAACCAATTTGCCATTAATATGCCAGTGTTATTGTGCCATTAATATGCCACAGCCAATTTGCCCATTAGTATGCCAGTATTACTTTTGCCATTAATATGCCAGTGATATTTTGCCATTAATAAGCCACTGCCAATTTGCCCAATAATATGCCAGTGTAATTTTGCCATTAATAAGACACAACAGATTTGCCCAATAATATGCCAGTGTTATTTTGCCATTTATTATGCCCCAGCCAATTTGCCCAGTAATATGCCAGTATTATACTACCATGAATAAACCAATTTGCCACATTCCTCCCCCTTCCCCAGTATTCACCTCCTTCTTGCTCCGTGTCCCCGGTCGTCTCTTCCATGCAGTCTTCCCTCCTGCACAGAAGTACAGTCACTGTATATGATGTACTGTCATATCTGGGGGCAGTTAAATATTTATTTATTTTTCAAACCTTTTTTTTCAGCAGCCACATCCCCCCCCCCCCCCCCCCCAAAAAAAAGTGCAGCAGCACTGGGTGACACCCATGACCAGCATGGGCCCCCTTATCCCGTGGGCCCTGGGCAAGTGCTCAGTTTGCTCATTGGTTAAAGCAGCCCTGGGAGCTGGAGATAGACATGTATTGAAGGCTTCAGAGCTAAAATATTTTACTGATATGAATGACTTGTTTTTATGCTCACACAATGTCACCTGCACTCATGACTCCTGACTGGAGTTCAGCCTTCAAGATGAAACTGTCTGGTAATAAATCTGGACTAGCCTGACCCTGTGTGCCAAACATTTGATGTTTGTAGGGTTGACACCTGGCCGTTATTTACCGCCAGGCCGGTAAAAAATTGGTTTCACCTCAATGTTAAGTGTATGGCGGTAGTAGCATGGCAGGTATTTTTTTGACAAAAAGGTGGCAACCCTAGATGTTTGTAGTGAAACTGTGAGACAAATGTTTGCATACATAAAATTGTCCAAATATACTGGAAACAGTTTTAGGCATCTTACCAGAGGTGATAGTAAGAGATTAAATAGAGCCGTAGTTAACACTTTCGGAAGAAAAGACAAGCATAGAAAATTTTCGCCCCCAAAAATTAAAACAGTTACATAAATAATAAGAAAATGAATGATCAATTAATAATAAATAGCTGCAGTCAGTAAACTGCTAGGCAGACATAAATGATGGTACAACATTCATATTGGTACAGGGTAACTCCTATTAATATATAGTTAGCAGATATCAATAGTGGTTTGTGAGCCTCATGGGAGACATTTGGTAGGGAACTGAAGTTCACAGTTAGTTTATTCATCTGCCGATGACTTTGGCGAATGTTGAATAGCCAGAAGAGAATGTGTTTCCTGAACATTTAAAATATGAATGAAAATATAGGCCCATATGGAGCAAGGGAAGCCTAGATTGCCACAATTGTATGCCATTTGTATAAATATGCATAATATTTTTTCCAAACTGACCATGTATGTTTTGAATACATGGCAAACATTATCTTGTGTGTATAATATATAGACTCTGCAGTTGTTTTTTTCTTTTTCTTTTTGAGGAGTGAGTATTTGTACCATAGCAGCTGAACAGTTGGGTCTGTTCAGTGTAAACAAGCAGACGGTGCTTTGCAGAGGTCAGGAGTGGAGGGGGTAGAGTGAGGCCTAATGGTGCTTATGGCTTTTCAGGAAACAGACCATGGCTCAAATAATAAAAATAGTCAGACCACAAAAGTTTGGTTTGCTTATCTAAATATTTGTAAGCTGCATATGAAGCGATAACCACAGTTTATATTATTGGGAGAATGAAGTGTGGCAGTGTTTAAGAGCCATATAGACATCCACCTAGGTCAGTACTATGCTGGGGACTCTAAGATATCATGATATAAGTCAACTGTGCCCTCAGAGTCACACTTAAATATGTTAATGTTCAATTCAAGAGGACTAGCATGTCATGGGTTAACGATCACAGAATGTATTCATGCAAAGGCACTGAATGAACACTCTCCTAATGTATTCCCCAATGAGGCACGGTGCAGCTCTGAACCCAATACTGGCTATTATGCAAACAGCAATAGGATTAGTGAATTTGGACCTTTCTTATGAAAGACTAAATGTGAAAAGGTAAATGAACAGTATTATAGGGTAATATGAAATTATAATAACATTTGGCTGTGGTAGCTTTTACCACTGTATATTCATATAATCAGAGCTTGAACTGGATGACAGATACCATCATGGTATCCAGTTCAGATCATGGAGGTGCATTTACTTAAGAAAGGAGAGCCAGACACTGAAGGAGGTCTACTATAGCTACAGTCAATCTATAATTAACCAGACATTGAAAGTGGCATTGTATAAATCCCATCAATATATAGTGAGCCATACATAAGTAGTGATACTGTGTACTTCCCATCGGCATACAGTTAGCCAGACACAGAGGATGGCATTACATATTTCACAACTACAACCTTCTTTCGATTTTGTTTATTTCTTTTGACTATTTCTTTTGCTGCCACTAGGGGCTTCTGTTCTATGTAGAACATTTGTTTTCTAGATTATCAGTTTTGCACCTGACCTCGTTAGGCAGCCAGTTATCTGCTGCATGGCCTTTATAAACTTGTTTGCTGTTGCAATCAGGTCTTTGCATTAGCTCTGTTGCCTTCGTTTTGTTTACCGTGCAGAGATTCATGTTTGACCCTGGCAATGGCTGACTACTCATTCCCCAGTTAGATTCTGGTTCTGTCTGACAAATCTGCAGTTATGTGCTGGGCCTGTGTTTTCCTATATTCCTTAAGAACTAGGACTTCAAACCTGTGGGTGTATATAATAACAGATTAACTTCTCTTGTGACATAGTTAGTAAGACACCAATGGTAGTATTGTGTAACTCACATCAGTATATAGCCATCCAAACATAGATAGTGGTTTAACATAGATGACATCAGTAGATAGTTAGCAAGACATAGACAGTGGTACAATAAAGTGCGTAGATGAATGTGGATATAGGCAATTTCAAAGTTAGTGTAGTGCTGCAACGTTTCATATGGGGTTCCCTTTATATACATCCCCAGACAACCCAAGACTAGTGATAGAAGCGAAGCCGGACATAAAAAACAATATACACATTTCTTATAAGATATTTATCAATGGGGGTACAGGTAGATCAATTCCGGATGCAGTTCTCACATTTGTAAAAAAAAAAAAAGATGGAACACAAGTGCAGATTGACAGGGCACAGATCTTTTTTTTTTGACGTACCCCAATCCCTTGGCAAAAATACAGAAACGCCGCAAGGCTAATGTCCTGGAGTAGTCTCGTGTGCCCGGCTGTTTTGTTCAATGTTCATAATGTGTCTAACTCCTCCCACTCCCGTTAAATGTCTACCAGTTTTATAGATGACAACTTCCTCAGGGACGTATCTTGAATGTCTCCCGCTGTCCATTCTTATACTCGTAACGCTAATTATTAAAACTTTGTTATCTGTTAAGGTGGCTGTATCACGATTACTGAACATGGTTCAATAATCAGAGAGTATTGAATGAGCCTGATCCGTTTTCCTGACTGGTCTTAAAATCTTATTAAGGATAAAAATAGTACTATTAATGGTATAAATTACCAAACACTTAGAAAAAGAAACTGTATGTTACAGACGGCGATTGCTTCTACTAGAAACTGTATGTTACAGACAGCGATTTCTTCTACTAGAAAATGATAAAGTAATCTGGAAAAAATCATAAAAGTTTATGTATAATTTAAAACAAGATAAATATATATATATATATATATATATATATATATATATATACATAATGAAAATCAACATAGTGATGATGTAAAAATGTAAAGAAAATTAGAAATTGAAAAAGAAATAAAAATATAAAATAGATATAAAAATAGTAACAGAACAGTGTTTCAATGCCAATTTTTTAATGGGTCTGGTAATCCTCCATAGGAAGTGTGGAGGTTTGTAGCAGGTGAAGCAAGTCCTGTACCCGTTAATGCTATTATCAGGGGGCATTATTAATTTACTGCTAATGCCACTTTTATTGATAATTGGCGAGTTGAATCTGGGCCATTGAGGGGTGTATACACTACACCACATTACATAGTGATGCTTCTAATATAACATATACAAATACACAGTCACACAATCATATATTTTTTCATCCCTATAGGACTTGTACAGCCTGACAGTTTTCGAAGAACAGAAAAACAAGATGACTAATCAAAAATATTTAACATAACAGACATGTACACAGTCTAAACAATGCAATAAAATAATATTCACAAAACCTTTAAATTCCTGATTATTCCCACTAGATTTGCTTTTCAGCAGTATGACATCTTAGAAACCGTGGGATTTTCTAGACATTTCATCTAGCAGAACATGGTTTGCACGACTTCAGTGATAATTATCAGTAGTTTAAGCCCTGGAAAAAAAGGTCTGGTACATAACAGAGTGGTTTCTTTTTTAATTTCTGCAATAAACAAATCATAGTGATGTGTGCAGGAGACTGGGGAGAGAGATGGGTGCCGGAGACTGGGGAGAAAGATAGGTGCAGGAGGATGATAATAAAACTGCAGCAAATAGAAATGCTAGGCATCCTAAATGGTAACAGGGTGGTTTGTCCACTTGCAGCTAGAAAATTCTCCATCTAAAATAAAAATCATTATTATTATCATTCTAATTGGGAACTAGTTGGTTAAACTTGCTCTCTATAAATGTGCAATCCATTTAAAAGAGTTTAGCCCGTCAGTTAGATTGAGATTAGCAAATACAGTTTTTCTCCTATACTGCACTCTGCTGCATGGAATTTGTACAGAATTACAGCATTACTGCAATGAACAAAACATTGTCCCGTAAGGAGAAAGCAGAGACACACTGCTTCTTAATTAATTGACTAATAAAACGAATGAATTTATCAGCAACACACTAGGGCAGACTAGATGGACCGTATGGTTTTTATCTGCCGACACATTCTATGTTTCTATGTTTCTACACTACAACCCACCGATTTCCATTATGGTCTCAGAAGTTGCTTTCCAAGCCATGTCCTATGCTCACTTTTCAAGTATTTAAAAGGATAAGCAAAGAATAATGATCCTTTACACAAGTGTTTCCATCTTAAAATGCTGTGCGAGTGGCCACAGCAGGTATCTCTCGATATATACTGGAAAGGCATTCCATATTTTGCATTAAAGAACTGGTGGACTAGTTACAGTTGGACTGTAAAGAGTTAGCCATGCTGGCGTGATAAATCTGTATGTATGTGAACAACCTCATGTGACCACAGTAGGAAGCTGTTACCTGAATGGCAAATATAGGCAAATACTTAGGACTCTTCTGATTTGGTAGATAAATGGGACTGGACTTCAGGAGCTAGCAATAGAGAATTAACTTTTGGAATAGGCATTTGGGTCTATATTAAAAGGTCTGCAAACAATCAGATATTAATAGCTTAGATGGAATGATTGACAAGTTGGAGATTTTTTTTACCCTGAAATTAAAACCTCATTTTTGCAGTTTACTTGTCATTGCGCCACAGTTTTTAGTGAATAATATACCTGAAAATGTAGTAAATAGAAGCACATCTGTCATTTGTATTCCTGTTCTTCCATAATTGGTAAACTTTTAAAGGGACCGTTTCATCTAAACATTGTTTTCACTGTGAATGTAGAGTATAAAAAATTACTGAAAATTATCCATACATTGTACTGGCAAAATAGTAAATACCTAAATTAGGAGAAAAATGTGTTTTAACTGTGTCTGTGATGTCTCCTGTTGATGACATCACCTGTGGCGTGAAATGCAAATTATACATTTCCCACTGCAAATGAGTTCATTTGTATATCAAGCCACAGGTGATGTCATAAGAAGGAGGCTTCATAGACACATTTTTCTCCTTATTTAGGCATTTAAATTCACAGTAAAAACAACATTTAGGTGATACAATCCCGTTAACACCAATCCCTTCAACATTTATGCCTGCTTTAGCTATAGGCAGCATTTACATCTGCTTATGCAAAGCAGAATTAATGCATGGGGGGGAGGGGGGGTACATATGACTATAATAGGTGAATATTGGTCCAAATCCACAACTTTAAATTCACTGCTCCAAGGGATAGAGCTACCTTAACTTACAGTTCCCATCATACTTGGACCAGAAAAGCTTCATGGACTAGTTCTCATTACACTAGGTGAAACCATGTCACCTGTGCTTAGTGGTCCACTGCCACCTAAGTAGTATCTAAATTAGTGTCTGGACTTTATTTGTCCTGTAGTCAGCAGTACTACAGTGGCAGTGCATAATACATGAAGCAAAGTATTTGAGGATTAGAGATGCCCAACCCCTGTCCCCAATAAATACTTTGGCTGCAGGCCCATCCAAGTGACATAAATTTGGGATCCCCAATGTCCGCCAAAAATGAGCCTTAAAAAAAAGCCTCAATGCAGGTTAATAAGGACATGGGATGGTCCTCCAAGTTCTGATGCATTGTAATTGACTGGGTGTATGAGTTTAGACAATCCAGTTTTGAGTGTAAACGAACCAGATCACAATGCATATCACGCATATAATATATTGGGTTCTCACCATTAGTGGTAGATCAGTTCATACTCTATGAGAGATGCTTTGTAATAATATTACACATTCAATGTTCAATGAATATACATCATTGAGTTATGATCAAATAACATGACAATGGTTTAACTGGCTCAAAATACTTAACACACGCAAATGGGCAAACAAGCTGGGCATTGTGGGCAAACTGCTTTCATCATTTTGGATGTTTTATATATACCACTTATATAATTACTGGTATGTTCACACCAAATGCAAACATCCTTCCACCACACATTTATTACCTTGTGCTTTTTCTTGTTTCTCTCCCACTTCAGAGTCTCATTCCTTCCTGTCTACAAAGTAGGGTTACTGCTAAATACCTTGGTCATCACAAAAGAGAAACTATTATTTCAGTCTCTCCAAGGTTACTCCTGAACAGCTGGTTTTCATGCAGTCAGATGTTGGTGATGCTGATTCCAGTAACAAAGTTGCATTAGAAAACTTCAGCTTCCTGAGCAATTATATATTAAAGCCTGATCTGCTTGTTACTGGAGAATTTAAATCCAATGGATATAGACAGCATGACAACACTGATGGACAGGACCTCCTGCAGATATCAGTTTGGACACAACAGGCCAGGAACGTCTAAAATGCTTCTAAATGTTAAAATAAAATCAAGCCTTTCTGTGGCTATAACTCTGGACCAAGCTTGCAATTTAACTGATTACCTAAAAGATTGACTTCATATTTTCATAATATCATGTTGTTGGTCTACCTGTCTTTTCTACCTTAATCCCAGTAGCAAGACTGCTGCTTTTCATTTCTCTGGATATTTACTGCACATTCTTTAAGATCATTTGATTAACTATAGAATTTGATGCAGATAAGAATCAATCTACCCATCTAGTCTGTCTACTTTTCTACCTGTTTTATGGTAAATCATTTGTGGACTTTGGCCCTGTTTGGACAAGTATAAGGTTATCTCCTTGCCTTATACTTGTCCATTGCATGTTTTAAAAAATGACATTTATTGATCTCTTTCACTAGTGCTGTAAGTCTATTTCTTGGATCCACCAAGCATTCCAAAAATTAATATTTTAGCACATTACGTAAGAAGCCTTTCACCCTTTAACATTTGTTTACTTTCAACATATGCATACATTCTGCAATCAGTTTAGAACAACAAACCATTGCATGAATAATGGTGCAGAATTATTACAAAATTATTATTCTAGTGTGTCCACCATTTTGGCGATAACCAGACACCCTAACCCAGTGATTGGTGGAACTGGCTCATTTTTTTGTGGCCTTGGATAAATGCTTTATATCATTGGGCTGTCTGATTTTTGTAACGAGCAGCACTGAGTCTGTAGAATGTGAAGCCCGGCATTGCATACATAATAAAAGTATTACAAGAGTGTATTTAAGATTTTAAGTGGGGGACACTGGAATGCACTCATGTTCTTCTTGCAATGTGGACATTGAACAAGAGAGACATTTTGCTGTCAAATCTTTCATATTCTTTGGAAAAACACCATCTACAACACTTGTCATTTTGGTTATATGCCTTTTAAGGATTTTGTTTTCCCAAAATGATCTTGAATTTATCAAATTTCTATTGTTCCATCAGATTTATTTCAACATAGGTTCACTAATCTGACAAAACGGGATTGAAATGACAAAGAATCTGCACAGTTTCATCTAGTTTTGACTTTTTCATTCTCCAAGCACTTAGAAAAAAATGGGGTATTTTAGCATTAATTATCTTGACATTGTAAAATCAATGTTAAGCACATGATACAAGAGAAGCAGCAGCACCTAAGCAGCTAGGCAATGAGGGAAGGCACACTTTCTATAACCAGTGCAAGGATTACTTGCGTTAAGTCAAGGAAGCTGGGATGTCTCCTGGGAAAATTTCTAAACAATTTATACAGAATGTGTGTCATTGAGAAGATGTATTATTTCCAGGCCATACATAGAGACAGGTTCCTCGGATCTGTACAGTATCTTCCCAATTTTAAACCATTTATATTCATTGTCACCCCATCAACTTGCCATTAAACTGCAATCATTCACAAACATTTTAAATCTAGCACGTGGCTTGTCGTAACTTTATCACCAGTATGTTTACTGGAGCTTATTACAGGTGGAGAGTCTGAAAATTGTGCAGAAAATTTACTAGCACTTTCAAGTTTAAATGCATTTGACAAGATGTCCAATCCATATGATAATGTCTAGACTTTTAGATTTGATTTTAGAGAGTGGATTTCTATAGAAGTATGGCTGACACATACCTATATCAAATGTCTAAAAATAGACAGGAAAGAAATGCTGCTGCAACCACCTTGGTGCTTCCCTAACCTTCAAAATAGAACAGAAGATCATAATATTAGGTGTGAGCACATGGAAAAGGGAGGGGAAGAAAAAGAAAGATAATTAATAATTGCAATATTCTCTTTAAATAACAATCCTCAAAAGATGTTTAAAAATACAATTGTTTAGATAGTTTAATAAAGATTGAATTTGAAAATCTTAATCACATAATTACTATTCATTAAAAGACAATATAAAAAACAAATACATTAAAATATTGTGAAAATTATAATCACATTAAAAAGAAAATAGTACTTGGTAGTCTTATTGTAAAATGCATCCACGGCTATTATTATAACATACAACATCAGCAATCCAGTAACTTACCTACAGCTGCAATACCCAGCTGAGGCTATGAATCCTGGGGTGTTGTCTAGCTATAGTGACTATGATATTATGAGATGGTCTAACTATAATGACAACGACACCCAAATTCTCGGTGTGCAATGTGGGTGCTGGGGCATGTCCTGGATGTGCAAGGTATGGGGGCAACAACAAAAAGTACATATGGAGTAGGGCCCAGAACTTTTTTTCTGTAAGGGGACCCATACAAATTTTGATGGAGGTCCTATATATCAGTAATTTTGACCAAAAAAATTTTATTTTGGCATTGCAATGCACAAATTGTACTTATTGCCTTATATCATTAAAAAAAAAATCAGAAAAACATGAAAATTATAGAAGATGTGTTCATTAGCTTTGGTAGATGAGTAAAACACTGTCAAGAAAAAGGGTTTTTTTAACATTTTCACCACATTTTACTATTTTTTTATAATAAATTACATGACATGATTAAAATAATGGTATCTAAAAAAGGCCCTTCTTATCCTTACAAAAATCAATATATAATTTGTTTGAGTACAATAAAAGGAGAAAGAGGAAAATTACAGTCCTTAATGTACAACATGGCAAAAACAGTCCAGTCATGGAGGTGTTAAACTTATTTCCATTAAGTTTAAAAGATTGCTGTGTTGTGTCAGTCTGCAAAAGCCAGCAAAAATAAAGAAAAACTCAGCACAATACAAAACAGGTCTATTATTCTTCTGTTTCTACTTTAAACCCTCACCTGCAATTGTCCTCCCTTGTAAATACAGAAGTTGAACAAACACTAGCTGCAACACAATGGTTTGATGCCATCTAAATTAAATAACTTACTAATATTGGGAAATTATACAAACACCATTTGTCTAAACCACTCTACTTGTGTTGGTGCAATATAACATTTTGAATTAAAAAACTAATGAAAAGTGGTTTCCAGTTTTAAAATGTTGACTAGATACAGTGGTCTCCAACCCTGTCCTCAAGGCCCACCCAACAGTCCAGGATTTAGGCATTGCCCAGTAAGGTCTAAGGCTTCTAAACACCTTATCGTTCTGGACTGTTTAGTGAGCCTTAAGGACAAGGTTGGAGACCACTGGACTATAAGATACCAGTGTCACCATAGGCTTACCGGTGCAAAACTAGTAAACTAGCAAATTCCACCATTGCTCTACCCTTTGCATATTAATTGGTTTATATAATTTGTTTAAAACACTATAGTTATCTGGTGTTATCTGGGATATTACTGTATAAAAATAAAAGAAACGGTTTATCAAGAGTTAACCCAAATTGAATTGATAAACATGAAATGAAAAATCTAGCATCTGAACAATAATCCAGCTCTAATAATAATGTGGCGTCCATTTTACTCTATCTCTCAAATGTAATATATGTGGTGAGCTGCTGAGTCCACCTAGAAACCCATTAAATCTGCAGAAAATAGCAGATATATAGGTTTTATAGAATATATAGTTTTTTTTCATAATTTGGAGAAGTAACAGAATTAAGTTGAGTGCTGTACCTCCTTAATTTCACAGTTAAAAGTTAGGTCTTTCTTAAGATTACCCTACAGAAATACTCTCTAGACCTTTATGTTCAGAAACTAATGACAAAGATCCCCGGGAAACAGGCATAGCCTAGGTGGGTGGGAGCCATGTATGTGTGAAGGGGTGTGTATGTTTTGACTGACATGTGTGGGGGAGTGACTGGGGTGTAGGAGGGTATATAGGTAGCTTTCCCCAGTTCATCCGGCAATCATCTTACTATCCGGACACAGCGGAGTAATTTTCCCGCCCACCCTCCCTTTGGTTTTTTGTCTTGTATTTGTTTATGTTTAACTTTGTTTTCTTTTGTCGCAGCAGGCGGGGTTGTCCTTGCCAATCCTAGGGGCCTTTTAGTTTAAGAGGTTAGAGATGTGTGGGTAATTTTGTATGATTGGCAAGGACGAGTTATAACTGTATTTGCACAATATATATTTTTGGTTCACGTTATTTATATATATATATATATATATATATATATATATATATATATATATATATATATATATTAAAGTTATGAAAAGTTTAATAATAAAACGGAGATAGTTTTTTGGTCATACAGTTATTTGGAAATGTCAATAAAAGCTGTGGCCTATTTAACTCCAGTCATGTCTAATGTCTTTATTGGGTTATGGGGTTTTGTCATTTATATATGTATAATTAGGAGTCAAGGAGCATTCCCCTCTACTACATACAAGTACTTATGCTTTATACTCACTGTCCTTGTATTATTATTGGCTTCTCTTTCTAGTCTCCATTACCATTTTAGGAACAAATTAAGTCTAAATGTATATTTATCTATATGCATATCATAAACAAGTTTAAATGCAGAGTTTGTATAGCCTTTTCACTGAAATTATCAGAATAAGGTGGGCTTTCTTACATTGTAATGAGTAAAACAAAATGAAGGCAACATATTTGCTTATTTTAATATGAATGTCAGTCATTAAAAGAAGAGGATGCATGTGTGAGATACATCTGTTAATACTGAAGTCTCAAACCATTTCCTCCAGATTCAAATCACAAGATCTGGAATGTAAAGGGTACTCCCGACCTTTCACCTTTAGTGTAGCAGTAGAAAGCCATGGGCACGTAACAGTTACATTTTTCTCAGGAAAGAGGATAATTACACTTTCATGTAACAGGGAATTATTTGGGTTCTCAAGGAAATAAAACCACATAGTTGAAAATGAAACTAAACAACATATGTAAAGCAGATGCCGGCTCACACAGGATTCCTGGATATAAGTATTAACAGGGCCTCACTTCTAAACAAATTGTTTTTGCATCTCTTTGGTTGAGATGCTCAGATATGTAGTCGCAGTTTTGAATATCAGAAGGCGCTGTGTTTAATAGTAAAAGGCAGATTTGTGATATATTTTGGGAGTTTTATAACTCAGTGTTATAAGTCTGGGGAAGACATGTAAGCACCTCTGAAAGAACATTCTGCTCTGAAGAAACATTAGAGGCCTTCTTATTTTGCTGGCCTATTGTACTACATTGCTCTAGGATAACATTATCTCAGCTCAGCTAAACATTGTCAGAAACGGAGAAAGTGCTAAGACATTCCTGAAAGAACTTCTGCTCTTTAATATAATGATATGCTCCATCACCGTTTGTTCAGTATTTTACATGCAAGGGCTTCTTATAACCACCTTGGAACATGACAAAATAAGTTGAGTGAATAAATGTTATACCTCCCTAGTCAGTACAGAAAACAAGCTACTTATATGTTCGAAATTACTGTCAACATATTAATGTTTTATTAATAATTTATTTTTAATGCTTTTTTCCCCACCAGCAATATGGGATGTGGCATAGTAAAGCAGTACTCCTAAATGGCATACTTTTGTTTCCCCTGCTTACTGATGTTTACATATATATATATATATATATATATATATATATATAAATTCATGTCCATGCACTCCAGGCACAATGAGGATGATGTTTCGGAGCAATCACACGACAGGCACTGTAGTAGTTTGGAGAAAGGAGTACTCAGGGGACTTGATATTATGAAGAATCAGAGATTTATTTTACAAAGATCAATGTTACAGTCACAAAGGCCCCTATGTGAATAAAGGCTGTTAGTGGACTGTTAAGGTATTGCGTGCACCATTTTTCCATTATGATTTTTGTTACACCTTTGAGGTAGACCTGGTGGCCAATGGGCTTGGTGTTTTCCTCAAAGGCTTTTGTGCTGCTTTTATCCTGGTTAAAAGGCCCATACATTTTTTTGTATTACCTCATGAAATAATAATAAAAATAATAATAATGTGGGCATCAGATAGCTGTCTTTTTATATTTTTAAGCCAACTAGCATTCATCTACTCTATAAAATCAACTAATCTGATGATGAGATATATTGGGTCCTTAGTGTAAGAGTCATAAAGAGAAGCAAAGTTCTGCATCATCTTCAAAGCAATATATCGCTGGTCATTGCATGTCATTATATTGCTGTACTGTAATAACAAGTAAACTGGACATAAATGGACAATAAAATTGATCTCTATCCACAAGGTTGTTCTGCTGGTGTCAATGCTGTTTAGATCATGCAGGATTCAATGCATTTCACTTGCAATCTTTCACCTCCAGCAGTCATTACTTTCTGCTTTTTTTTTTCTTTTTTTTCCAAATTCGGCCAGAAAATATCCAGCCATTTAATAAGAGATGATTATTTGGTTCTTGCAACCAGATGTTTTTCCACAAACCCTGTACATAGTGTACTGAGTAACAAAACCTGGTGATAAACTATTTTTATGTTTCTTCTACTATAGGAACACAAGTGAACTGCTCAGTAACACTGCTATAGGGATAAAATAGCATGTCCTTTTTAAGATACATATTATTCTAGCCCTTGCCCAGCAGCCTCTGTACTACATTGTATAGCATGCAGGCTAATTTGGCGACCAAATGTCCATCATTTTATATATAATGAATATGAGGGAATCCATTTAGGTCCCTCAGATAGTTAACTCCACATCAGACGTAAGCAACAAGTGATCCTCACAGAAGTCCTGCAGCCAGACCAGCTCCCCGTATGCTGGGAAGCAGAGCTAAGTATAAAGGCTGCATTTAAGATAGATGCTGGGTCTACACAGAGAAAGTGGCATGCTGCTCTTAAAAAAGCAATTTAAAAAAAAAAGCATTAGTGCCACTTTGAAACAGGATTTCTACATTAATACCTGTTAATTCACTGACTCCTCCCATTAAAGGAACACTAGCCCTCTGTCTTTTATGATATGCTTCTGTAAAACACAACTGTTGCTTAAAATCAGTTTTTACAATTTCTTCTGTTACTCTTTTATACAGCGGAAGCTGATATTGTCATAAAGATGATGATAATGTCCATAAGAAAGTTAACAATGCAGGCAATTATCACAATATAGATATTTGTTTTATACTGCACAATTACTTCATAGTAGCTCTTTATCCATGTTAAATTCAATGTGTCTTTATTGAAAGTGACATGAGTCTTATGTTATGTTAGGTATTGTGAATAATGTGAGAATGAGAAATATTTCCTAGACATCAGTTTAAGTGGACATTTAGATTTATATATATAGTTGCAATGCAGGGAATTTGACTTGGCATAGAGAACCAATATTTAGCCTCCTTTCTTTCATTTCATCCTGGATTCCAGTCTGTTCCATTCGTCCACTCTCCTGGGAAGGCTATCCACAATGGTACAATTTCCCCCTCAATGGAGCTAGAGGACTATGCCTGATACATTTGCCCTGTTTATTTTTCACCAAACTTTACAATTAGCTCTGTGCACTGAGCAGGTAGCAGTCTTCTTATTCCTGCCAAATGCCGATTTATTCCATTGGTCTTTCAGATGGTGATGTATGATTTATTACTCCAGATAACACATTTCTCTAAAAGGTAAGCCACCTTTACACCACCATGATGATGATAGTATGTGTGAATGCTTGGCCATGGAAACCCATTCCATAAAGCTGTAATGAACAGTTCTTATACCAAAGTTGTTCCCAGAACTCAATAGTAGTGTCCTACCACCATATCATTGTTGTTATTTCTCCAAGACATTTCCACCTCATAATTAAAATAACTTAACGTTGATCTAATGGAAGGGTCACATCTTATGTGCTTTCCAGTATGACACATTCTACTGACTATATTTGTCTATTAAAACTACATTATTGTGCATTTCATTATATACATCTCAGAGCAGTGAGTGTGGCAGAAATAACTCAATACTTGGCACTTGATTGACAAGTACAACAAACATTTCTTATGTTGACATATATAAACACACCAAAACTAGGAGTGTCTACATATATGTACAGCAACACCCACATATATATTTAAATCCACTTATGTATAAATTAGTCCTGTTGTTATACTGGCAGAAGCTGGAAAGTCTCTTTATCAGTTTGAGAGGGGAAGCTAGCTTAGTGGTTTCCTTTACAAGAGACTTCAGTTAAGGCATTTTTGGAAAGCACTACCAGAGACTATTGCAGCAGCCCCTGCTTTCACAGACATTTGTTCTTTCCTTATTATAACATCAATTGCCTTCCTTCTCACCTAAGCTGGAAACCATACAAAAAGCTCACTGGACAGATTGGTTGGTTTATATGCATTAAACTAGAGGCTAATACAATTCAAATATCCACCTTAAGAACTTTTTACTGTTTATAATGTTTGTAGGTAAATTGTTAAAGTGTAAACTTTAACATGCTCTCAACTCTTACGTACGTCTGCTATTACGTCACATTATTTGGGTGCTACACACAAGGCCTGGTGCTAATGTAACCAACTGGAGTTCTATCGACTCATGGTTTATTTATGTGCAAAGCTACACACTTTATAAACAGTTTTTTATAAAGCAGTCCAAACTAAGTGCTGCTTCTCATAATTCTATATTTTCTGTAGCATTGACTAATTTCCCAGCAGCTAGAACTAATATTTTTAACACTCTTACAGTTTTTATTTTGACGACAGATTTTTATTTTTATTTTAGTCATAATCTTTTGACTAACAAGCCATTTTAGTTTCGTCGTATTTTAGTCATCTGAATTATTTTAGTCTAGTTTAAGTCAACTAAATCTCCAGCAGTCAGGAAGAGGGGGAAGAGGGGGGGGGGGGGGGGACAGGTCTGAGAAGGTTGTTACATAGTGTTAACTTGCTAGGGAGACAGTACCAGGTGAATCAGATTGAGCTGTATCCTCATCCTCTGCTGTTGCATTATTCCTGTGTCACAGCCAATCCAGCTGCTGATATAGTTATGGGTACGGGGCGTGGCAGAGATCCAAGGGAACCAGAATCAAAAGTCCAAATAGGTAAATGCACTAGTGCCTCCCTAACATTTTAACCACATTTTTGTCAGCATTACAATGGATTTTAGTCATCGTTTTAGTACTGTTAAGCATTTATTAAGTTATTGTTTAATTTTAGTCAGTTAGTGAAAGGGTTAAACATCTTGTTTTCAAAAAGTTATTGTAAAATAAAATGTCTTTCATTCAGTTGTTACACCATCCTTGGTGAAATATTTGTGGTTACAGATTTCCCCATTTCAGTTTGAGTGCAATTTGCCCACAGGTTATTGGCTAATAGTTTATTCAGTGAAATTCTAGCTAACCCCAAAAAACAGCTGCACAGGTATAAATGAAATATTGAGTATGTCTGTAGGAGTCATACTATCTGCACTAAACCATAAAAGAAAATATATCCCAGCACTCCTGAATTCAGTTGCATGCGACTTTAAAAGATACCCACATCTCTGATGGTAACTTAATATTCAGTGCAAAGGGCAATAAAGTGGATAAGTATCATTCACAGAAAATTATAGTCTCATTGAAACATATCAAGACTGTACAAAGATGCTTGTGGAATTTATACACTTAGATGACCACGTTATACCTTAAAAAATTATTGAATATGGGAAAAAAGCAAATATACACTTTGTAAAAAATCCTCTCTGGATTGTAAGCTCTTGGGGTTGAGGCTCTCCTCTGCTTTTTTTGTCAGTCTTCGACTATCCTAAAATATCCTTATTTCCATACCCAAGCCATTTAATCATGCACCAGTGTCCAAGCATACTAAATGTATAATCTGTTGCACTTGTGTCACATCAAGCAACGTCACATCACATATCTGCTCTGACGCAATCGTTTGTGGCCAATCCCCATCAGACTATGCTTCAAAAAAGCAGATGTTGGTTGACATCTTAGTGAAGTATGTTAAGACTTCAATAAACCGACTTCCTAGTGCAGATGTACATACACAGCCTCAGTAATTCTGCATACTAAAATACTTCAGCAGTGTGCAAGGTTTAGCAGCCAAGACAAACGACTGGCTGTCTACACTGTTTGAGTCTGAGCAAAGTGAGGTTCCAGAGAATAACTGGTCTGCCTGTGGTGAGGGGAGGCAGCATGCTGATTGGTTGATTTTACTTTTGGTAAAGATGAGGATCAGATATCAAACTGATGTTTCTTGCAAGAGCCACTAGTAGACAATGACATCAGCTGAATCCCAGTGATGCTGATAGTAAACTCTGGGGAGGAGTTGCCTTTTGGATGAAACTTAATTAGTTCAGCACAGCTGAAGTAGCAACATTTGCCTCTTGTAGAAGGTCAGTGTTTGATGGGACCAAATTCTTTGAAGCTTCAGCCGTCTCTCAGCTGCGAAGCCAGAAACAGCTGATACTCACAGGGGCTGGATGCATTTTTATCATCCTTATGGTTTTACTGAGGGATATTTTTTGACGTTGGAATTCTGATCAGCGGAACAACATGACACTTCTGGGCTCTGAACACTCACTGTTGATTCGGAGCAAATTCAGATCAGGTAGGGAAAACCAAAAAAAGGGGAAATTACATCTGCCTCTGCGCTTATATAAATGTTTAAAATATTTTTTTTTGTATTTGTTTCCCACTGATAATCTATAACGTATATTATAAAGATGCTATATACATTCAGCAACAGGCAGTCTTAAGGTTCCTTTATAGAATAAGCTAGAGCTGTGAACCTGGTGCTAAAACTTCAGCTGCTGCAGAATTTCTTGGAAGCCATCCTATCAATCATTGTTTTGTATTACAATAAGACACAATTATGCATGAACGCTCCTAAAATGCTCTGTATCAGGGCTTGCCCCAGGTCCTTCAGTGCCTTACCTGTGTGTGATCTCATTAAATGTCACCTGACAAAACAAATGGAAAAAAGTTGGCCCATGAAGTTTTGTCAAAGTTTGTTCACTTCAATGCTGTTCAGTTTATCAACAGCTTGTTATATTTTCTATTGGTTAATAATAAGTTACCAGTTCCCCTTTCTAGTAAAGAACTGAATTTGATGGTTAATCTGACACATTGCTCTCAACATGCACAGTGCAGATTTGACAGAAAAGTATCTGGACTCCACTGAATGAACGCTATCCCCCTTAAGCTACTGTTTTTTGGCTGTTTGCATGGTATTTGAATGAGCACTTATCCGGAGATGGAAGCCACTTCCTACCACAAACTAGTTAAGCTCTTTAAATGGAAAATGTTGTGTTTGGAAATACTGCAAATAACTATTCATGCAGCCAGCTGCATCAGAGACAGTACATACACTTTAGTGTGTATAAAGAAAGAAAATGTGTATGTACAGAAGTGTGTGTATATACACGAATTGTGTTTAGTTGCATGTATACTGTTTATATCTATGCTAAATGTTGTGACAGGCTATCAGCTGTTTTATATACATTACATGGATTTAAAGGGGAAATGTTCTCATGTAACTGTCTTGTGACAATTATTCCAGCGGCTGCCTGTTGTCCTGTGTCACTCTAAGGCCTGAGATGTTTTAGGGATCAAGTGAATGACCTTGTAAATTAACCTTTAACAATCCTCTGTATGTCTTCTCTGGATCATGGTCATGCGATGTTTAAATCATGCATGTAGTGTGTGTGGACATTGGGTTATTTACTGTAACAAAGTATTTAAATATCTTGTGTTGTCCTGTCCTTTGCTACCCTCCCCGGTCATTACTATACAAACTTACCTTTAGTTACTATAATAGTTGTGCTATGTGCATGATAGATGATATAATATTTTTGACATTAATCAAATTTTACAGAAATTGTCAGAGTTTGCATTTACATTCTAACACGCTATAGTGAGATAATCTCATCATATTGCTGGATCCTAGTGGCTAAGGAATTTTATAAAATGAAATGTTTTGAGTAAATAGTTTAGCTGCATTATTCTACTGAGCACATTAACATAAGGTTGGTAATTCAGAAGAAAAATGAAGGGGCACATTCTGTTGCTGGCTAAAAAATGGTATAATAAATATACCTGTGTAGATAGCGATATTGATAAATATACATAAATTAAGGGAATGTTTTTTGGAGCACAACATACAGATATTTTTATCCTGAATTGGAAAGTGTTTCAATTCAATGAGAAAAGTGACACTTGGATAAGGGAATGCTGTTTCCTGTCAATCAGACATCACGCTGCTGGTTCATGTCAGATGTAGCTTAACAGCAAGATAAATGATGTAATGGGCAGTGGGTGCTCTCAAACTGGTATAGCAGACAGTAGACCAACACTGCCCCCTGTCTGGATTGATAAAAATGACTGAGACATCCTTGCGACATCATAGTGACCAAAGTACAAATGGTTTTACTGGAACATGAAAGAAAATATATGAACTTGTTTTTTAAAATAAATCATTTATGAATTATTTGGATAATATAAGAAATATGCTATTTCTCTATCACTGTTTTTTTAAGCTTTTATCCTAAAAGCTAACAAACTGACGTTTTGAACGTAAATTAAAGGGTAGTTAATCAAATCCAAGAATGGAGAGGTATTACTCGAACATGTTTAGTTAATTTTTCAACTATAAAGTGTAATAATTACGTGCAATATTACATAAAGTGGTCTAAAATATGCAAAAGTGCATTTAACAATTACACAGTGTAATAAAAAAATCTATTTTATTATATCCCATTTATCTCATGGAACACATTTAATGTTAGCATTTTGACTGAAGCAATGTATTACAAAATATACCAATGTTATAGATATTTTCTACCATGCACTTCATCTAGGTTAGTGATGACATTTGTGTGCTGTGAAAGCAAGTTAGTACTTCCGAAATTTATATTATCTTTAGAACTAATTGTACAAAAGAACACAAAAGTACAGTAAATAAAAATATAAATCTTCTATAAAGTCTTTGTTTATATACATTCATTGTGCAGCCTGTCTGTTTGTATACAGTCATTGTGCTGAAAGTGTTTTGCAAAGAAATCGCTTTTTCATAAATGTGTTAAGCGTGTGTGGTTCGTGTTCTGCTATAGTTGACTTAGAATAAAAAATATTGTCTTGATTGCATCATAATGATTATAATGAATTACTTCATAAGTTTTGCTGAGTGCCATTGAACACCATTCTACTATTAAGCATCTTACTATATTGGGGGCCCAAGTCCGGTCTCCCTGGGTCTGTAGAGAACCAGTGCTTCCCAACATTTTTCAGCCCAGCAGAAGAACGCCTGCCAAATAGTGTATATTATCAACTGATTTGTATAAAGTCACTGCGCAGGGGTGCTGCTATGTGTACAGTCATTGTGCAGTGGAGTTGGTGTGTATATAATCAGGATGGTTTGTACACAAACAGTTATGGCTGCAGAACATGCTGGTTTGTATACAGTCAGGGAGTAGAGATGTTACTCTGTACAGGTGTTGGTGTGCATACTGTGAGGGGGGGGGGGGGGCAGTTTTGCATATAGTGTAGATTCATTCAAAACCTTGGACTCAAAGTCTCCAGAGAGACATGCTATACTAATGGTGTATATATTTTAGAGGCTATACTAAGTATATATATCTATTGTAAGCTATACTAACTGTGCAGGGGTGTTAAATATAGTTGCCATGCAGGGGTGTTGCTTTGTATACACAAGGATGTTGGTTTGTGTACATTCAGTGTACAGAGGTGTTAGTTTGTATAGAGACAAACCACAATGTAAAGGAATGAGGCAAAACCACAGACTACTTAACTTTGGGAGAGGCAATTAGGAAAATGCAGGTATATCTATGGGCTTTTATATTGATTGCATTCAGTTTCTTGCGATTCTCCATAGTGCATAAGAATCAATAAGTCGGTATGTACATAGTGTATAATAAAAGGGAAAACAGAACACGGAAACATAGAGCAATCTGGGAAATGTGCAAACTGCTTGTTGCAATAGCTCTTAACACTTACAGTTTATAATTTGATTAATAGCGGTCAAAAAGTCCTGTAATTAGAAATGTACCAGTTCTAGCAAAAAAGTCTATATTTTAAGCTATAAAAACTTTTCTTTTTATCAGTACTGAAAAAGTTACAGGCTATTGATCATGAAGGAATAGGATATTATCTGAAATTCTATTATCTAGTGCAAAATAATGGCTGATGCTTTAGCATAGGGATAGTCAAATGTGGGCCTTCACCTATTGTTCTATTTTAGGGTTTTAGGATGCAGATAGCCATAGTGCACTAACAGCTGACTACACTCTCCATTGGTATATATATATATATATACACCCACACACATTTGTTCCAAATACAAGGTGCACTCGGATATCTTCAAACATCTTGGTTTTGGTAATCTATTTATACAAACTTTTAATACATGAAAAAAAGTCCTGAGACTCCTTGGTCTTTTTTTTGCTTGTATTTCTGTATGTATTTCCCACCAACCCTAGATGTAAAGAATGCAGAGAAAGGTTTCTTCACATGGTTAGAAGGAGTTGGGCAACCGGAAGGCATTGCAACATGCTACTATGGGTATTACAGCAGAGACACACACTACAGCTCTGCTAAACGCAGGGTGTAGTCAGCTGTTAGTGCATTATGGATATCTGAATCCTAAAAACCATAGCAGCCAGCTGGAAAAGGCATATACCGTATATATATATATATATATATATATATATATATATATATATATATATATATATATATATATATACACACACACACACAGAGACAAATAAACAACACCCTGAAGTTTGCTTTGTAACAGTAGATGTTCAGTGCAACCCCATAGAAAGAAGTTTGCTTATTTAACTACATCTGTACCATAAGGGGGTAAAGAATATATTACGTGCTGCAGAATTGAAGGTTTTCTAAATACAGCTGATATAATGCCCTCTTCTGCATCTTGTTTAACATTTGATTATGCTTCATGGGGAGGCAAGCTGTTAATCTCCCTGGTTCCTGAACAGCCAAACTTCACTACAGTTGGCTTCTTGTCACTGATACCATATGTTTTTAACTTGTATCCTAACATCAAAAAGGAAGTGTCAGGAAGAAAGGCTCCAGACAGTTAAATGATGTGATGTTACCCATTAACTCGTGCAGCAGCTCCGGGGCCCTGTGTACCCATAGAACAGCTGTGTCTCATACAGGAGCACTCGCCGTATGTGAGTGTGGAGAACAGATGGACAATATGTATTGCAAAGCCTTCTGGAACTGTTAGAGTTAAGCACTGAAAGGAAATAGTAACTAGTTAAGTGATGCTGCAATTCCCTGCAGTCCCGTTAAATTCAAAAAACCCAAAACAAGGCCATATTTGTGTCTGCGGATTACAAGTCCAATCATGCTTAGCCAGTATCTTAGCTGGTACTGGGTTTGTGCATGTTAGTAATACTCTGAGCTGCTGCTGTTTACGTACAGATGTTTTAAATTTAATGCCTCGGCTAAATGTTTCGATCCAGCTGCTGAACATTTGTGGTTTAGTTGCTTGAAGTGAAAGTTTCTATCCTGTGCCTAGTGGATCAGATACTACCTGCCAACTGAATCATTTTAACTGAAGGGCATTCTGGCAAAAGGTTTGGAATTGGACTTGGGTGCCTAAAGGAAAGATGCCATGGTCATGATACAACAGGTTATGGTGTCTTCAATTATAGTGGTAAAAATATGTGCATTTTAGAAGAATTCTGAGGATATAATGTCTCTTTAAGTAGTGTCAGCAATGGGCATAATGGGGTATGAAAAGTGGTAATTTGTTTTGAGTTTCAGTGTCAGTGTATATATATCTAGATATAGAAAACCAAAGCCCTAGTCATTGTACCAAATACTGTTTCAGCGATACCTAGAAAGTTATTTGCCTCTTTCTATTCCGAAATGTTCTATCTTGAAATGTTCAGTATATATGAGAGATGTCTTGAAAAGCCAGTAGGTATCTTAGAGTTGAGTCTCTCTTATCTGCCCAGCTGTCTTTGCAACCAGGAAAACATTATTCAATCTGCATTGTCTATGAGATCTTTGGCACAAGATGTAAGGTGATCAGTGTCTTTTAGCTTATCACTATCTATGAAGCATCATAATAATATTTTACATTAAATTCCATTATTTAGTCTTTGCTCAGAGTCTTTTCTGTGATATATATCATCTTTGTACAAGCTCATTTATTTTTTTTTAATAAAAATAAAAATGTCCAATAAAATAAATAAATACAGACAAAACTAGCTTTTCATGTAAAAAAAAATAAACCTCTAAATGATTGCCCTTGACTGCAGATTGTGCGCTGTCTAAAAGTCCCCTGAGGTAATTGGTGGTGGCCATTAGGTGACATTATGTATTCCAAAAATGACAGGTTAACCGGCCTTTGGGGAATAATAAAACTTTGACAGGGAAGTGGCCCATGGAGGCTACATCAGACAGCCCAGTAATAACTATTAGGTATAGAGTTGAAAACTTGCTGACAGACCCTGTTCAGTTTTTGAAATCCCCCGAATAGACTTTTTTTTCACTTTACCAAATATAAAACAGATGTATGTGTGGCTTTCATTTCTTAATTTGTGCTGGTAAACATAAATAATTTTCATTTATTGTACAGTGTCAAAATAATCCTTTTATATATAAAATTAAATATCCACGTTGCACCTAACAATTGAATTTTGCCCTATTAATAGAAATTTAATAGAACATTTACTTTGTATAAAGACATTAATTAAATGTGTTGCCAAAAGGACTGGGACATACAGGTATATTATCTACCTCTTCCTGCATCCATAGGTACTTACGGGCTGAAAGTAAAGTATATAATAATAGTGAATAATGATAAAATGTGTCACAGGGTTTAACAGCCAATAAGCAAAATACTCTTTTGATCCTGCGTATTTTACTGTATAGTTCGCCTCTGCAACAGTAACTACAAACCAACTCTCAGGTCACGCTGACAGGAAAAAATTGTTTACAAACTCAAAGCCTGAGCGATTATATTTGATATATGGTTTGATCTTGTAATGAAAGCATGATATGATGTAATACAGTGTCTTGTACGAAAATGTTGTCATAATGACCTATCTTTGGCAGCTGAAAACAACTGATAATCTCCAAGACCATAACATATATTTTCCACTCAGACAAATGTTTACCATTCTGTAGAGAGACTGTGCGTTCTCCAAGGCCCTTTATCCAAGTTCATGTACATAAGCAGCAGTTTATTGGTTACATGATAATTCTGATGGACCTAATAGATCAGTCCAAAGAGAAAAAAAAGCTTTAGCAAAATAATTATTAAAGAGTATTTAAAAAAACTGAGAGAGTGCAGCATAACTTACTTAATGCAATAGTGAATTTACCTGCATAAACACAACTAGTGTAATCACAATAGCTTTTTAATGCCAGTGCTATCTGTTTTTTAACCTTTATTTCCATACTGATTTGTTTGCATACACTGATCAATAAGCAACTAAATAAAGGAAGATCAACAGAGCGGCACTCTTCTCCTGGTGGCGACGATCACGTATTTTGCAGATTCAAGATATTTTTAATCCACCAACTGGTGCAACCACAAACCACAGCAGATCACAGCTTTACACGTTTTACCCTACACAGAGCGCTTAGTCAATAAGTAACTAATGCAAGTGGTATCGCATTTTAAAGTCTAGCTAAACACAACAACAGGTGTCAAAATGTGGGCTGCAGTAAAAGCCAAGACTGGGAAATGGTTTGCTACTTTATATAACGTTCAATGTTTCTCTTGATCTCATATTCCAAAACAAGCTATGTGTTTTGTTTTGTGGCATAAAATAAGGCTTGTTAGTGCACAAGTGAAAGAAATGGAGATCAATATAATTTGTCAAGATAAATAGAGTCATATATTTGGAGGAAAACTGTTTAAGTGTGTTTAGTTGAAAATGTCTGTTCTGTGTAACATTATATTTTCTGTAGAATCTGAATGAGTGCAGTAATTAGTTATAAAGCATTTTGAAAAAATGTTTTTTTACTTTAGTTGCAAAAAAAAAATAAATAGAAAGTGTTTCACTAAAAGGAAAATCACAGTGGAGTTATGTATAATACACAACTATAGGGTTTACAAGTCAAACAATAGGCACAAATGGACCTTTAGCTTCCATTGTGATTTCTTAGTTTTAAAATGTTAACACTCCTTTGAAGTTTAATGCTATAAACAAGTTTCCATTGGACCAAAATAAAGGTTTTAGCAAACACTGCTCAATAACTATTATTATGTCTTAACATAAAACACCCATTGATATGTTGAGATTTATTTATTTATATACCAACATATGATGTAACATGTGCAGTTCATACAGTGTACCAGTATACCTGAATGTCACAGCAAAATTAAAATATAATTTCAATAAGTGAAGGGTAAGCATTTTAATTATTCACTATTTATTTTTAAAAACATTTATAGAAACCTGCAGTCCATAAGACCATACAGTTTGGTCTTATGGCAGAATTTTTAGTGCATGCCTTGCAACATTTCCCCTGGCAATGACAACGGTGTAGGTTGCTTGGGAGAGGTCCGGTGAAAATGACTGCTCTAGTGCAGTATTCATTCGCTAGTGTCTTAGGGCCACAGGATAGGGGTTCAAGATTGGGACTACCCCATTAAAAGCAGGACAGGTGGAGTGAATGCTAATGCCCTTGAACTCTTTTTATTATCCTTTTTTTTTTTTTTTTTCTGACCATTTCAGAGTATTTAAAAGGCTCAGTAATTTTGGTCCAACAGTCAGAATTGTATGTTTTACCATTCTAGATTTTCCTGACCTCACCGGATTATAACTTGGCAGGATGGCTTGCACTCACACACTGCCTGTAACATGAGAAGTACAAATTTAGCGCACACAGCCTGTGGTTTGTATAATTTATTACTGATTTTAAAGTAGCTGTTCAAACTAGAAACTTTTCGGTAATTTATAGGATATCTGGAGGGTGGTTTAATAAACACAAGGGTCTATTTAATAAAGAGAGAATTGCAGGGAATTAGAGGGAATTAGAATGAGAATTTCAAACTTTAGGCCAATGTAGCCAAGTTGGAAAAATTCTCCAGTGCAGCTGAATGGGAAAAATATTCCAACTACTTTGGCCCTAAGTTTGAAATGCCTGTCTCTATTCCCTGCAATTCTCTCTTTATTGAATATACAAAGCAATACTTCTTACTATTACATAAAGATGCAGCAAAACGAGGCTTTTCCTGCAATGTTTTGAGTCTGTTACTATAGGTAAAATGAGGCTGTTTTGAGTTAAATGGGAGTCAGCTGATCGAAAGTTTTTTAGAAAATATAAAAATACTTTGCAAACTATGAACTAAAAGATGACATTACAGTTCAAAGAACAAGCGTGCTTTACTGAACCTCAGAACTGTAAAAAAAAAAAAAAAAAAAAAAAAACAGGCCTCCATCTAATAGAAATGTTGCAACAATTTTGGCTTCCCCCTTTGAAACAGCATATGTTTTTATCGCTAAGCACAGGAGTTTGTATATTCTTTTTATTACAGATACTGTGACTTCCCATTTCATTTTACCAGGTCTCAGTTATATGTATGCAGGGTTTTATTTTTGATAAAATTCAAGAAAGATTTTTCAGAATCCTGCATTTTCTATCATTTGTCTTGGCGTATCAGTTGCTCATTTTGCACAGTGGGAGCAGTCAATTCCGTGTTCTGATTGGCTTTCTTTTTTTTGTTAAAGAGTTATTGTCTATGGATGGGATGTGATGCAATTGAAGGTGGCTACCTTCCCACTGAAAGTAGTCACACTACATAGTCACCTGTAATTACAACTACATTAACTGTAGCTTGGACAGATAATAATAATCTGCTGAGAAAACTGATTTATTTCAAGACAGGTGGAATATCCATTTTAAAATATGTGCTGCCATTTTTAACTGGATTTGAGAATCACTCTTAAAGATAGTATGATACCTACTACAAAATGAGAGGTTTATTCCCTGAGAATTCATGGACTAGCTATGTAATTTAGTGTACACACAAAAGTGGATCACACACATTAAAAACTATGAATAAAGTAACAGTAATACATCACAGAAAACCCCTGCAATAAAATATAATATGTGATATAAAGCCCAAGTTTACAGAGTGCAGTACTTTACTCAACAGAAAATATACAAATTCCTCCCCTTTTCGCCACCTCCACTTTTGGAGGTTTAAAATGCTCAGATTATATGAGATCAGTAACCAAGTAGTGTAATGTGGAGTGATCAGAGTGTGTTTATACTACTACACCATTAAAACTAATGGTCAGTAAGTAAGGGGGAGCTTGGATTGTATGTATGTATTTGTGTGTACATTTTAATAATGAGAAGGCACCGGCCATAATCATATGGCATTTATTTGAATATTTGGTGGGTTGAACCTATGCTGTCATTTTAAGAACACTTTATGCAAAGAGCTCTTTTGTGATCTGTCATAAACCAAAAAATAGAACTAATGAGGACATTTGGAGTCAAGGGTGTATTTTCCTGTAGGGTTTACCCTGTGCAGACAACCTGGCAATGTCAGTGCTGTGGTATTTAGTACATTTCACCTGTAATGCCCAGACATGTTTTGCCTTGGATTGGGGGAAATCCTTTATCATTTAAAATACCAATAGACTGTTAACAACCTCAACAAGCTGAAGAAGATAAACAACTGTAATGTACTCCCTGCAGATCAGCCAACTCTGCAGGTTCTAGATTCATAGTGAAAAGAGCTAGGTGAATGGTTTAAAGTGATTTAAGTGAAATCGTCCATATTCAACAAAATATAATTAGATTCCCTGTTGACTCAGTAGAAGCAGAATATCTTTAATTTATATGTAAAAGCCTTACTGTTGGGAGTTTTCAGTCATTGGTAAACCAATTATTTGTATATCCAGAATGCCGTTCCTCCAGCTGTCTGCACTTTTTTTTACATTTATTCCTGGTTTGGTATAAAGTACTTTTCCATCAGGCAGGGAAGTAGAACAGGTCTAAATACATGAAAGTGATATGTCTGCTTCACATGATCTTACCTGTGACTTCTGACTCATGTCTCTTCTCTGATCCACATAAATCCGATAAATTCTTTATATATCTTTGTGATCTCTGTATAGCCATAAGTATGGTGGCGTTTATATAAGTCAACCACTTCTGCAATTTATCTTCAGCATGACATAAAAGATGGGAAACTACAATGATGAGCTATGTGACAGTGGTGTTCTAAGAGTAGCAGCTCTATGACACTGGAATGGGGGCAATACAGACTACCAGTCACTTCTATGATCTTCAGCCTAGCAGTCAGTTCAATCACAGGAGACCTAAAGTCAAGCTAACACTGGCCACCCACGGTACTAGATTAAGTTCTAGAGGAAAACGAATAAATGTTGGGGGCCTCAGTGTCAGCGACTCGTATCTGATTACCGTAAGGTATAGCCAAAATCTACACCTTTTCCATTGCGCGAGTGCTGTGAATATCCATTTTGTATTGTGATGGAGGGGCTAACATTCATGTTCTCCAATGTAGTGATAACATGTGATTTAACATGTGATTTAACCGAGCATTACTCTTGCATGAAGTCATACTACACAATTAACATCAACTATTTAACTTCCGGTCAACTGACTTCTAATCCTTCCTTGTCGATGAAAGAGAAGTGCATGTTTCCCCCTGGAGATATAGTAGACGGCGCCATTGGAATTGGGGATTATTCCTGATATTCTTCTTCTAACAGTTTTGCAGTTACGGCTTCAGCAGAGGAGAAACCGAGAGCATCTGGTGGACCAAGGCATCATGCCTCGTGAGTATACTTAGATTACCTTCGTGTGTGATGACGTCCGGGGGTCTTTTACATCAGCTTTTTAAAGGTCTGTTCTAAAGAACCCATAGAATCGCAAGTTTCCTCTCATTAGCACTGGTGGGTTTGACTGACAGACTGATACCTGGGCGAGAGAATCACAACGCCGGCATTATTGGAGAGACAGAAAGCCTGCATTATAGGGAACTGAAGCACTTGCCAGTATTTTACAACATCAACAATAGCAACAATAACTTACAGAGGCTTTTTCGTTGTAAAGCGTGCTACAGAGGCAGAATTAACGGAAGATATTTTACAATGTAATATTATTTTTGTGTATATATGTTTTCCAGTAAGATTGCAACAGTTTGCCAAAGTAAATCAGTTTATTGCAAATATTTATATATTAATTGACTATATGCAGATCATCTTGACATTTAGAGCAATATATATATATATCTAACAAAAATTGTCTTCAACTCCCCTTTGAAAGTGGAGATTCATTTATATTTTGCCTTGCTGTTGTAAACATACACAATTGTCACTCTTCCTGATTGTATCTAGCTCCCTAGATGTTGGGAAGATTAGATATAGCTACAGACGCTATAGCAAAACAGCAATGTGGAGTAGTTGTAATATACAGCTGCAAATTAATAAAAAGAGCAACATATTGTGCAGCGCTAAGCTAATAATAGTTATCTAATAATAGCTGTGACAAGGAGCACATCCTGTGAAACTGTCTCTTGAATGAACTTCCATCTGTGAGTAACTCCGAGCTGTGTAAATGCTGATTAATTAGTAAGTTCTACAATGAAAACATTTTTATTTGATCTTCTATATTAGTAATGGATAAAAACACAGGTGATACTATAACAGGGGGCATATCCCTATCATCATGAGCCTGATTCTCCTTTGTCCTAAATAAATAATGGCTTAATTATGTGTATTCCTTTACTGTACATGGCTACTGTGAGAATATCTTCAACCGGACTGCATTAGAAGAGTTACCGACAAATACCTTACTACAGATCTCAAATGACACTGTATAATGAATGTGGGAAATGCTTTGTAAATCCGTCATATCTGTTGTTAATCAGACATGTCTTTGAATTATTGAAGAGAATATCTACATACTTAGTTCACTTGCTTAACCCTTAAACTGCTGTGTGGTTGTCGATGACAACTGCACACACATAGTTTATTCCATTTCTGCAATGTGGCTAGTTTGATGGCCTAGTGTTTCAGTGCTAAACTAACATAATCATGCTTCTATTTCTGGTGTACATAATTAGTGCAGCTTGTGGCAACACATGGCTAGTCACATTTATGGATTATATTGGTATAACCGACCCATTAGAAAGTTGCTGGGACAATGAGATCCTCAGTGGAGTGAGTGTATAGTTGCCACTGCATGCATATAGCTAATTGTAGACTGATAACTGGCTGCTGTCTGTAGACGCTAAATTGTAGACTGAGAAGTGAATTTTAACCTTCAAGAAGGGAAACGAAAATAGAAAATATAAGCTGTAATATGTGTACTATAAATTAGGATGAATGGCTTGTCAACCCTGCCAGGATTTGAACCTGTGATCGTCAACCTTTGAACAGATTCCACTGAGCTATATCACTGGCTTGAATACATCTGTTCTATACTTTGCAACTTCAATATAATTGTTGACAAATTACCAAACACAACATGGATCTTGGAATAAATACTGTCCATACCTAATAGCATGGCTTTATTTTATTACATATTGAGAATCCTGTTCAGATTTCAAACTAGTTTTTACCTACAGGACTTTAAAGGAATCTAATATATATTTTTTGTGGCATATTTTGTTAAAGATTCCTATATTACTTCTGTGCATATACCGTATTTGCTCGATTATAAGATGACCCTGATTATAAGACGACCCCCCCAAACTTTGGATATTCATTTAGGAAAAAAACTAAAAGCATGAATATAAGACTACCCTATAGGAAAAAAGTTCAACTTGTATATATTCACATGTAAAGTGCTTTTTAATAAAAATTGTGATATCAAAAAATGCATTTTTTGTTTTCATTTACTTTTATATGCCAATGCTGCCTCTCTCTTTCCCCTCCCCCCAGCGTTGCCTCTCTCCCCCCCCCTTAGTGTTGTCTGTCTCTCCCCCCAGTGTTATGTCTCTCCCCCACCCTCCCTTTCTCCCTCTCTCCCCTCCCTTTGTGTCTCTCTCCCTCCCTTTTTGTCTCTCTCTCTCCCACTCCCTTTGTGTCTTTCTTTGTCTCCCTCCCCTTGTCTCTGTCTCTTTCCCCTCCCTCCCCTTGTCTCTGTCTCTTTCCCCCACCCCTTGTCTCTGGCCCTTCCCCCCCCCCCTCGTCTCTGTCTCTTATCCCCTCCCCTTCTCTCTGTCTCTTCCACCTCCCTCCCCTTGTCTCTGTCTCTTTCCCCCTCCCCTTGTCTCTGTCTCTTACCCCCTCCCCTTGTCTCTGTCTCTTCCCCCTCCCCTTGTCTCTGTCTCTTTCCCCCCTCCCTCCCCTTGTCTGTCTCTCCCCTCCCCCCTGTTTCTCTCTGTCCCCCTCCCTCTTACCTCGTCTCTCCCTGGTGGCTAGTGGGGGCAGCAGGGGGATGACTGCACGATACGTGCAGACATCCTCCATGCTGCCTGACATTTCCGTCTATTATGACGGAAATCCCCTGCTGCTGCCCAGCACTTACGCCGGGACTTTTATGATGAAGCCGGAAGGTCCCGGCTTCATCATAGAAGTCCCGGCGTAAGTGCCGAGCGGCAGGGGAGGATGTCTGGGAGGATCGTGCAGACATTCTCCGGCTGCCCCCGCTAGCCACCAGGGACATTTGGGCAGCAGGGGGATGTCTGCACGATAGTGCAGACATCCTCCATGCTGCCTGACACTTCCGTTTATTATGACGGACCGGCTGGGCATCCCCTGACTGCTTGAGAGGGGGATCCAGGTCCCCTGCAGCTCTGAGGGGGACCTGGATCCCAGTCTTATAATCTGACCTCGATTTGAGTTCAGATTATAAGACAACCTCGAATGTAAGACGAGGGGTCTTTTTCAGAGCATTTGCTCTGAAAAAAACCTTGTCTTATATTCGAGCAAATACGGTATACCATAGAATACCATTTTTGAAACATAAGCCATATTCACAAATCCACTAGGAGGGCTGGTATCCAGCACAAGAAAATAGGCCCCAGAAATTAACCACACTATTACTGACTGGTTACCCCAGATCCTGAGACTACTGCATGCTGTACTCCTTGAGGGGGATCTAATTAAAGTATTCTGTTTCAGTGTGTATGAACAGATCTGTTGCACTATATTTATATTCTGAACCATAAATAAAGCTATTTACCTCCACATTCAAAACAGTGTGTATGTATTTTTATATGTGTGCTACATTACATTCAAATGGTATATTTTATTATTGTATGAAGATGAAGATATGTGGGATGTGCTGAGATTGATGCATGGAACACTGTTTGCTGTTTTATAGAGTGCATTTCAAAGAGGTAGTTATAGGTATTCACAGGACATTGGTCTCACCTACAAGTATTGTTTTATTTTATGCGAAGAAGTCCTCCAGAAGAACATAGAGATGTAGTAATATAATAATTTTAACCAATATAAATTGTTTGTAATTATATGTCAATACTTGGCTTCCATGGTAGAGACTAAGATAAAAATGTTAAGCATTTTTTTCCTCTTACAACCCGGTTCTTTTCTTTTTTTCTGAGCTTGCCTTACTAGAGCAGATGTACAAATATAAATACAGTTGCTTCAAATAATCTGCTTTTTTGTTTTCTGTTTCCAGCCCTCAAGAACCCAGCTGCATTCCACGAGCACAGGAAAAACTTGGATCGAGCCAAGGTACGGTCTAATATCTCCTAAATTTCAACATAAATCAGAAGCTGCTCATCTCCCAATCTCTCTGGACATTAAATACACTGTTGTGACTTATATTTTTTTCACTAATATCCCTTCCAAAAATATTTTAGGAAGACTAAAGGGAAGATGAGAAAACAACATCTTTAGTCCTCTACTTTTATAAAAAGAAATGATGACTAAAACATTTCATTTTGTGAAGATTGATGGTATTGTGTCTGGGACGAAACTTATAGTATAGTACTATTTGAAAGTTAACAATCTCTTTTAAAAATAGCATTTTTTTATAGGAATTTAATAGCCACTTATCAATACTACTTTCTTTAAACTACTTCTCAATTTCCACAACTTTGTGCACAAATTTCCCAAATATAAGAGTTGATTGTGAGCCCAAACTCTTATGGGTCTATTCACTAAAATTTGACTTTGGAGGTCGACATTCAGCACCAGAGTTTAAAAAACCCCCAGGTTCAAATCTTCCCCATTGAACGTAATGGGAGGCAAAATGAGCAAAGCTGTTTTTGAGACTAAGACAAACTTGGGTGCCGAATTTGACTTTGTCTCAAAATGAAATTTGAGTAAATAGACCCACAAGTGTTCCCAGTACAAAGGCACCAAAATATAACTCCCAGTTAATTACAGTTATAATGTAAATTGGGTAGTGTAAAAGCAGTCCAAAAGCACATTTATCTAATTCTAGCATAGTGTACATGAATAGAATAGCTAGCGCAGTGCTCCAGAGCTTCCATGAAACAACATATGCCAGGACCATATATCTACAATATCTTATTAGATGTAAAGAAATCTAGTGTACATTGAATCTGGGGTCCTGAAGAATTAATTGTATGACTAATGCAACCTGTATGTTGAAGTATTTCTACAGAGGCTACCAAGGCAATCCTTTGTAACTCCTGACTTGTGATCTGTGCCGGACACACCATGCGTATCTTTTGCTATGCTTAAGGGGCCAGAATTACATTTGATTCCAAGACACGTCTGGTTACGTGTTCCTTCAGTAAAACAAAAGGCAACAGTTTTTTTTACTTTCAGTAAACACAATATGAAATGTAATTTTATGTGAAGAAAAAAGAAATGTTTTCATAATCAGGGTGCATGGAAATAAACTGTCTGAGGAGAGGGCAGACGAGTAAAATAACTGATGCAACTAAACATTACCGCACTGCTGAACTAACTATATGCAAAAGAAAGACGTCTTTTCAGAAACAGCTGATATGAGAAACGCTACAGGAAATGCACTGACTCATTCTTCACTAATCATAATATTTGCCTCCTGGTTTTTAAATCAGAGAATAAAATGTGAGGTCATTTCTGAAACTCAAAACCCACACATTGTCATTTGAACTTGCATAGGAAGGCCATAAATTGCTTTTGACAATGAGTCCATAGCATCCAGGACTTTCAAGGACACTACTTTAACCCAGTGATTGCTATTACCTATTAAGGTGCCGCCCACAGTGTTCTTATTGGAGAGCACTTAACAAAGGACAAAATTGCCAAAGCACATAAATTATGTGTAAAAAAAAAAAGCTTGAGCCTCTATGCATCAGTTGGGATACATATAGGTACTAATTAGGGACACAAGTTGATCGAAGGGTTATTGAGCTGAATCTTATGGCGCTACATAATGTGTTTTACGTTTATTAACCAGAAGTGGGGTTTTTTAATCTGATCAAGGAAAATTCTAAAGAGTGAACTGACTCAATGACTTAAAAAACAGCAAAGGCTTTAAACCCATTACATTTGTAACAATAGAGTCAAATTACAGTAACATAAGACCCTCTTCAGGAACAATTTTTGAAGAACAGTTTATTATTTACTAGAAGGTAAAGGTCATAAATGAGCTTTGAAATGTAGAAGGTGAATATGGTTTTAAGTTTGGGTACACTATGTTGTCAGTTTTAGTACACTGTAATATCATAAGTTTACTGCGATCTAAGATCAACTAATATATATTATTTATTGTAATTTATGTAGACTGAAGACTACTTAAAACACAAGATCAGAAACCGCCCAGAGAAGTCTGATTTGGTTAATATGCATATCTTGCAAGGTAAGTCCAGCTGCCATATATGTATTCAATAGATACTAACCTCTGGATCATCTCACTTGGTTATGTCAAGGCTTCTTGCCAATACCCGTACTATGGTATTTCACATTTTAATATCCCTGATATAACCTATCCCTGCTTGTGTTACAATCTTAGTGAAAAATGATAACCTGGGTCTGTCATAATGTATGTTAATGTTAAATTATGCTTGAAATTATTACTGGTACAATGTAGCTCCAACATCTTGGAATCCAGAATACAGTGACCTCAGAAATAGAGTGGCAGTCACATTAATAATACAAATAAGTAGGATTTAGGTGGTAACAATGGAATATCATCCTCAGGCACATGGACTCTAAAATGATTACTGTGGACATAAAATGGTTCAACACTTTTCAGTGTATGTAACATGAACTTCAGGCGGAGATATACATTTATTAGATATACCCCTGTTTTTCTACTTTCCTTTCTGAAATTTGTGTTTGACCACAAGCTAAATACATTCAACTCCTGATATCACCAGGATTAAGGTTTCACTTCAACTCACTGTTCAACTCCAGGCCAGAGTTGAGGAGGATGCACATAATAGGCAACCGATATTTATCCAACATATCCTTGCAGATTTGAAAATTTGTGTATGCTTATTTCTTTGAGTGTCAGCAATTCTTGGTCAATGTCACAAATGCCAATTTATAATGCCACCAAAATATTTCAATATGATATTCACCTTTTGGATTGAAACAATGCCACTAAGGTGAAATAAAACACAGATCACTTGAGCAATCTCTTTATTTTGATTATTTAATAAGGATTGGGTGGAGTCCTGCTTTGGTACACATAGAAGCGAGTGCTGCTCTACGATTATTAGTTTTAATGTCACTGATAGAGACATTTAGGAATCTAGAGAAAGGGGTGAAAAATGATCTTATTTGAATTTGGCCTTCTAGATTCAGCTACAGAGGCCTCGGCTCAGTCTGCTCAGATGAAACTGAAAAGGGCTCGCCTTGCTGACGACCTGAATGAAAGAATTGCTCTCAGACCAGGTCCTTTAGAGCTGGTGGAAAAGAACATTATTCCTCTTGAATCCACTGTGAAAGAGGCTTTGAAAGGTATAAGCTCTTCCCTGCTTTTACCAACCATGTCTAGTGTGTATTCAGTAGACCATAAGCTTTGCAAATCTTGCTCTTGAAGGAAGCATTCCTGTAAGCCTTTTTTGCATATTCTTACCAGACTTCTATTTTTCTCAGTTTATGCCAGCATGTTATGCCAATAATAGCAATTGAACCACTACATACCCTAAAATAGGACTTTTGTATACAATCTTTTAACACTGCCACGGCCTAATATCCTATACTCCAAAGATGGCACAATCTTTAAATGCCAACTAAACTAAATGCAACTAAAATGCCATGTCTACTGCAAACCTGAAGGGCTTAGGAGTCTCTTCTGCTGCAGTTTCATAGGAATTGTAGGGGTTGCAAGATCTACCTGTCATGCTTTTGAGTGTTCCCCTTACAATCAATTCAAATCATTGTTGATTAAACATTTGACTTGAGCAGCAGAACAAGAACGTGGTTTGGAGAACTGAGGTGTTACATTCAGATACAATTAGCATGAAGGCACAAGCCTTTCAAAGATTTGGCAATGAGCTCTAAGCCTCATAATCCATACAGCAAGCAAGATGTTTGGACCATTTGCTGCATATCTTTTAAAATAACCATTTAAATGTGTCCCTGTGGTATTAAACATGTACCCGTCAAAATCTATAGAGCAGGAATTATCTGGCTTCAACTTCTGCAGATAAAATGTTTAGACGCTGCAAAGTGCAGTTGAGATATTTACGTCATCTCTGACTGGAGTGGAAGTAGACTCTCCAAAAGCTGTAATAATTTCCAAATGCCAGACAGCCCTGTCTGTGCTCCAGGCTGGCACATAGCTAAGGGTTGATATCACTGTCCAATTTACCAGCTTCTTGTCAGTACTCAGTTCTCCAAGTCATTGGGGCTAGAACAAGATCTGACGAGAATTTGAATTCTGTTCCCTGTGCATAAGTCAGATTCCTATCAAACTACTCTAAAATCTTTATGTTAGTTATTAAACACAAACAGGGGATGGAGCCACTCAGTGATAAGATTGACAGTCTCTCCTGTGACCTATTAAACGTTTAACGGAGGAACTCAGGCTGGTGGTTCAATGACCCTTTGACTCTAACATGCTCTTATGGCACCTGCTTCTATGAAAGTGCCTTTTTCTCTCACAACCAGGCAGTTTTAAATTCTTTATCAAGTCATACCGATGCATACCAGATGCCAAAAGCAGCTGTTATCTGTGTTCTCTGACTAATGTCTCCCTGAGTAGTCACCAGAACACTTTGACTAATCAGTGCCACCCAGAAATCAAGAACTGCTCTCACATCATTCATAGTTAGTAACAACTCTTCTCTGTGTGTCATCGATGGCAGTAACACATGTCATCCAATCAAATCTTGCATGTAGAAACAGTAGACTTTCTGAAAGAATGACCGTAGGGGTTTGGATGTTAAAAAGCAGCTGGACATATTCATTTTAATCTAAAACATACATGAAATATGTAACAAGTTTAGGGGCCATGTGCAGAAAGTAATTTTTAACAATTTTAGTGGCAATTAGCAAGCCATGTGTTTGTGTGAGAGGGGCCACTCAGATTTGAAAATGGCCAAGTATATTAAAGTTCAATAATTATAAACATTGTGTCTTTATTTAAGAAGGAATTGGAGAATTTTTCTAACTTGTGTTTGAGATGTCCTTCGTAATTCCCTCTTTCATGAATAAACCCCTATATATTTACTAACGATTTGGTGACCAGTTTCTAATGATCATCCCACTCAGCACTCCAGGTTTTGGCTAGAGCTTGGGTGGAAAAACGCAACATTCAAAGTGTTTCAGAAATGCAACAGATAAAATATCCCAAATAATAACTATACTTGCATACACACATTGCATCCATGGGTGGCTGTACAATACACATATCTTCAGTTTTTTTTCCACCAGATAAGGTTGCTAGAACCGTCTAATTCATCTTAATCTGAACACAAACATATATGAATTATACATTCTACAGTGCAACATGTAATGTGGGACTCTGCTGTATAAAGATGTGTCGTTAAAGTAACATCTATTCAACGTATTGGCAATATAGGTTAAAAGGTAAAGGTAGCAAACCTGAAAGTGTGAGTAAAGGGAATGGCTGGTAAGGGAACAAATAATAAAAGAGTGGAAATAAAAGCTTTGCTTTGAGTGAACTTTTAATGTTTTTTCCTGGTCTGATTTTCTTTCCTTTTTGTTTGATTTACTTTATTTAAAATGTGAGAATACATGTTTTATGAAATTCACTGCCGACAGATGTGATGGTGCTAGCAAATATATTTGATGCCTTTAAAAGGGACCTATATACTTTTGAGAAATCTGATTGCCATTTGGAGTCAAGAAGTATTTTTTTCTCCATTTAAATAATTAAAATTTGAAATTGCTGAATTTGCCTTCTTTTGAATCAACAGAGGCAAACAAGGATTAAGAAAAAGGTTGAACTTGATGGACGCAAGTCTTTTTTCAACCTAAACTACTATGTAATATGTTTTTATATATGTTAAAATGTGAACTAATTTTGCACCATCTGACAGTGAACGTAACTTTTACATGTTACTGTAAATACAGTGTTATTGATACGCATAACTACTCTAAGGAAGCAAAGTGAGAATATACAAAGTTAAGCCTACAATTTGGCACTAGAAATCTAGCTTGTTCAAATGCTAACTACAGCATTTATATGCAACTATCTATTTCTAATATTTTAAGGTAATCAAGTAAACTTCCCCAAGCCTGTGGATGCCTTTGCCTTTGAGGAAGATAGCAGCAATGATGGACTATCCCCTGAGCAAGATAGGGGTGAAGAACTACAGGGTCTTGCATCTGCTTCACCACAAGAGGGCAAGAACCATGAAGCAGCAAGCTCTCCCCTGTCATGTGCGACACAGGTAAGCAAGCAGCCCATTATATAATGGCATTGCCAAGAATAGCACTTAGTTATAATTAGAAGTTAAGGAAGCTGTAAATTAGTTAATTGAGAGAAGAGCTCTTAGCTGCCCATCTAACACAAGCAGGAAGAGCTGGTGTAAAGAGTACTTCACAAAATGCACTACTACAAACTGTGGCCCTCCAGCTGTTCAAATACTATATCTCCCATACTTTTTTGCCAGTCTCCTTGCTGGCAGAGTATTATGGGAGATGTAGACCATTAGCAGCAGTAGTTTGATACCCCTGCACTAAATTATAATTTTTTATTTAGCTGCAGCTTTTTCCCATTTTGTATAATGTTATATGTTACCAATCCAGAACAAATAAACCTGTTACACTTTTTTAGAAAGAAAATAACATGTATTGCTGAGGAAAACAAATAAATGATCACATTTTCTAATCTTTTCTCACCTAAAGTATAAAGAAACTGATGTCTAGGAAAAATAAACAAATTCAGTGCTTCATTTTTCTTAAGAAACCTTGGAAGTCACTCTTATTGAAGAAAACCAGGGTCTTTACAACTATGTGCATTATAACAATCTGCACTGTGACATCCCACAATGTTCTGCATAGAGTATCCAGAGCGATTGTTAACCCCAGTGTGACAGATTTTTGGCCAAGGGGTTTGCTCTTCATTCTTGCGCCTTTGTTACACAGTGTACTTGGCATTCTGGACCCTGATTTTCCAAGCACTTAGGGCAAGCTGCCAAAGCATTGTCTGCCTGGTATGTCTAATTGCAGCCGAGCTAATAAAACACGATTGGTCTCAGAGGCTTGTCGGCCTAAATGCAGACAGATCCAGCCGGTATGAATTTACATGAAAAATCATTTTATAATCTAAATGTTGTCGTGTAGATTGGCCAGTTTGCTTATTTGCAACAAAAATACTGCATTAAATGTTTTTAACAAATTATCATGAATTGTCTTTGGACCAGAAATGTGTGGTCAGCCAGTTTCTTGGTTTTTTTTTAATGCAAAATCAATCTGTGGCCAGACTAACAGCATATTTTGAAAAGGTATTACTGTAACAACTTGTATTGTACATTCTTTGTGAGACTATTCCATGGGTTCACTCTTCTGTCTGTGCAAGTTACTATACTCCACCGGGGATTAGCAACACTGTCGTTCTTTGTCAAATTTTCAGGTATTTTGCTTTAACACAATTTTTTTATGAGTATTGGGGATGCCACACTAGGTCAAGTGTGTCATTGACCTCCAGAAGATATGCTTCTTGCTGTTCTATGTTCACCTCTTGCATTCAAATATGAGTTCAAATATACTTATCTAGACTGGTCTTTACTAGGAGTACTGAATACATTGTCTAGTAAATAATGGACCTTTAACACATTTCTACACAGGTGAATAATAATCTAGGACCCCCAGTCAAAAACAATGTATGCCAATATTATAGATGTTATTAGCACGTAATGTCATTGGTCCTTAAGGGGATAAATCAATCTTTGGACCACTGATAAATAATACACTTTCAATGGATCAAGCAAATATAGTTACATTCCTCCTAGGACTGAGTATTCTTTGATTACTTACAGGATCCAATTCCACAAATGAATCACTAGAATGTAAACTATTAAGTTTGTTTTCAAATAAAAAAAAATCCCCAAAGAAACAGAAGATACACTTAAGAAAAATAGATTTTTGGACAGAGGCATTGCTAGGTTTCCAAAATATCTGGGGCTACAGCCCATAAGACTTTAAAAAAAAAAAAATTAATGGAACCATACTTACTGAGTGAGTGTGTGTGCATGTCAGTGTGAGTGAGTGTGTGCATGTCATTGTGAGCGTGTGTATGTCTGTGTGAGTGAGTGAGTGTGTGTATGTCAGTGCGAGTGTGTGCATGTCATTGTGAGTGTGTGCATGTCAGTGTGAGCGTGTGCATGTCAGTGTGAGCGTGTGCATGTCAGTGTGAGTGTGTGCATGTCAGTGTGAGTGAGTGTGTGCATGTCAATGTGAGTGAGTGTGTGCATGTCAATGTGAGTGAGTGTGTGCATGTCAGTGTGAGTGAGTGTGTGCATGTCAGTGCGAGTGTGTGTGCATGTCAGTGCGAGTGTGTGTGCATGTCATTGTGAGTGTGTGCATGTCAGTGTGAGTGTGCATGTCAAATTGAGCGTGTACATGTCAGTGTGAGCGAGAGTGTGTGTATGTCAGTTTGAGTGTGTGCATGTCAGTGGGAGCAAGTCAGTGTGAGCGAGTGTGTTCATGTCAGTGGGAGCGAGAGTGTGTGTATTTCAGTGAGAGCTAGAGTGTGTGAGTGCGGATGAAAGATGAATAAAGATCCGGCTGCAGCAGAAATGTCCCCCTTCACTACTGAGGTAAAGCAGAAGGGAAGGGGGACAATTTAAAATATTTATGGTCTCTTAAAAATAAAAAATAAACTGCTGACTGGCATGTAACTGGCTGTGTGTGTGTGTAAGTATGTAACTGGCTGTGTGTGCTTGTGTGTATATATGTAACTGGCTGTGTATATGTTGTGTGTGTATATGTATGTAACTAGCTGTGTAAGTGTTGTGTGTGTGTGTGTGTGTGTGTGTGTATGTATGTATGTAACTGGCTGTGTAAGTGTTGTGTGTGTGTGTGTATGTATGTAACTGGCTGTGTAAGTGTTGTGTGTGTGTATGTACAGTGGATATAAAAAGTCTACACACCCCTGTTAAAATGTCAGGTTTCTGTGCTGTAAAAAAAATGAGACAAAGATAAATCATTTCAGAACTTTTTCCACCTTTAATGTGACCTATAAACTGTACAACTCAATTGAAAAACAAACTGAAATCTTTTAGATAAAGGGAAGAAAAAATATAAAAATAAAATAATGTGGTTGCATAAGTGTGCACACCCTCCTATAATTGGGGATGTAGCTGTGTTCAGAATTAAGCAATCACATTCCAAATCATGTTAAATAGGAGTCAGCATACACCTGCCATCATTTAAAGTGCCTCTGATTAACCCCAAATAAAGTTCAGCTGCTCTAGTTGGTCTTTCCTGAAATGTTCTTAGTCGCATCCCACAGCAAAAGCCATGGTCCACAGAGAGCTTCCAAAGCATCAGAGGGATCTCATTGTTAAAAGTTATCAGTCAGCATGACAACGACCCAAAGCATACATCCAAATCAACAAAGAAATGGCTTCACCGGAAGAAGATTAAAGTTTTGGAATGGCCCAGCCAGAGTCCAGACCTGAATCCGATTGAAAATCTGTGGGGTGATCTGAAGAGGGCTGTGCACAGGAGATGCCCTCGCAATCTGACAGATTTGGAGTATTTTTGCAAAGAAGAGTGGGAAAATCTTGACAAGTCAAAATGTGCCATGCTGATAGACTCATACCCAAAAAGACTGAGTGCTGTAATAAAATCAAAAGGTGCTTCAACAAAGTATTAGTTTAAGGGTGTGCACACTTATGCAACCACATTATTTTATTTTTATGTTTTTTCTTCCCTCTACCTAAAAGATTTCAGTTTGTTTTTCAATTGAGTTGTACAGTTTATAGGTCACATTAAAGGTGGAAAAAGTTCTGAAATGATTTGTCTTTGTCTCATCTTTTTACAGCACAGAAACCTAACATTTTAACAGGGGTGTGTAGACTTTTTATATCCACTGTATGTAACTTGCTGTGTAAGTGTTGTGTGTGTATGTATGTAACTGGCTGTGTGTGTGTGTGTGTGTGTGTGTGAATGTATGCTTTCGTGATGTGACATTGACCTACCTCCTACTTTTTTTTTGCTGGCTCCTAAAACTAAATTAAATCTTTCAAGCCCTGAAATAAACATAAATTCTTCCTATGCTGCTTAGCAGTCCTGTAATAAAAAATGTCACACATTCACATAACACACATATGTGTGACATTATTTATTACAGGACTGCTAATCAGGATAGGAATGATTTATGATATATATCAGGGCTTGACAAATTTAATTTAGTTTTAGGAGCCAGCAAAAATTTTTAGGAGCCAGACAATGTCACATCACAAAAGCATACATACACAGAGACATTCACATACACAAACCTCACATACAGAATCACATACATACACAGAAAGTTACATACACACACCTCACAGACATCCAGTCAGTCAAAATATATATATATATATATGTAACATAAATCATTCCTATGCTGTTTGGCAGTCCTGTAATAAGGAACCTCAACCCAACAATATATAGCTTAAATACACAAAGGTGGATGTAAATCAGTGACCCCAACCCTCCCCTCTCTCCACCATATCCAGAGCTTACCTGAGTGGGAATAGACCTGCTCTGCATCTCCCACAAGGTGACAGCCAGTAAGGATATCTTCAGAGCTGCTTCACTGTCCCATGTGGAGCTTCCCTCACATCCCAGCAGTCACACACAGTGACCATGCTGTGTAAAAGCCCTGCACTGATTGTCTGACACATCACTCAGCATCCTATCAGTGCAGGGTTTTCACACACAGTGATGATGCTGTGTAAAAGCCCTGCACTGATTGGCTGACACATCACCCAGCATCCTATCAGTGTAGGGCTTTCACACACTGTCTGTGTGATGTCAGGGGGCGGAGCTATCACAGAGCTGCAGAGACTCGGGGCTTTGCTCAGCACATTCGGGAGGCTTCAGCCTCTTTAGCCCACCCCTAGCGACGCCTCTCTTTTTGGAGATTTTTTGTTATATGTGTGTTTCACAGTAATTTATCTTTATAATTTAGTGTACTTGTATAAACTATGTACTGTTTTTTAAGGAAACATTTAGGAGGTTTGTTTATGCCATAATTATCCTTATAAAATAGAACTTAATATCATTTGTGTCCATGACATTTGTTAATGTCAAATTATATTAGAAAGTTCCATTACTTTGTGACACATTTTGTCATATAATAGAACTTCCAAAAACATCAATATTAGCTTTATTTGATGAATCTTGCTTCCATTCAGCAGCAGCAGGCTGCCAGTGTCTGCATAACCAGGTAAAAGGCATTTTTTTAATCTATATGATCACTGGAGTGTCTGCCAAGCACACACTGACAGTCCATTCACTGCCTGTTTTACAGCCTTTGTAAAGCTGGTATCTAAGGCATGGTGTCATTTTCCAGACAGTGCACAGATTAAACCATTGTCCTTCCTGTCATGTCAGTTTCCGACTCATATATTAAGTGCAACCAGAGATTACAGTGTTATGAAAAGTGGCTTCTGGAGAACAGATTTGGAGTTGGCCTATTAATTTTATTTATATCCAAAGTAAAACCTTCTTATTTTTTCTTGTCCAGTCTTAATAACAGAATTGTAAACTGGTATATGAGCCAAAAGCTATTGTCCTTAATTAAATTACCCTTTTTACCCATTTGCTTAACAATTCAGATAGGTCATACATTAAAGCAGGATCATTCACTCAAGAGATTTCACTCACTGGTTTTGTGGAACACATTGTCCCTTACCAATAATTAAAAAACTCTTGTTATTTAAAGTGCCTTGAATTGAAGATGAGGATAACAAAATAATAGAATAGATACCTTCTAGGAGTGAACATCATTTTAAATATTCAGCCAGTAAATTCTTGTGTTATGTATGCTATGTTTGTATTTAGCTGATCTAAATAAAAGGACATTCTTCTCTATCCCTAGAATCATGCCTCAGAAAATGAAAAAGATATCCAAGATGCAAGCTCACTCTCCAACCACTCATGTTCCATGCATGCTGAAAGTCAGTTATCACCGACAGTACCAGTGACAGCAGCTGTGAAGGTACAGAACAGCACTAAAGGCACACTACCACCAAAAAATAAAAAGTTGTTGTTTTTTTGTATTTTTGATTTCAGATATGTCTTTTGATTTTGTTGTGTGACAGTATTTTAAAAAATATGTCACTAAAGTGGGACTGGGTGCCAACATTTTGTGAAATATTTTTTTTTTGGGTGCCACCCCTTAATGACTTTACAGCATAAATTTATCACTTTGGGGATGGAGACACAGAATTCTGATCATATTACATCACAAAGGGTAGAGTTAGAATCCTGTTTGATCAGGTTAATCTCCTCTTTTTGTGTTGAAAGGCAGGTAAAAAAAAACTTGTACACAACCAACTAGTCCTGCCCACTATGATACCGGGAGCCAGTAAGAGAACAGGGGAGTATTTTATGACATCATTATGCTGGCTTTTCCCACAGATGTAAAGTGAGACTAGCTGGAAGATTTTGGACGATGTTGCATCTTGGGAAATAATCACAAAATGGAGCCAGGCGATAAACACCTAATTTTATTATTCCTTTTATATGCAATTAATTAAATCATATAAAAACGAAAAACAGTATATGCTTTATATATGTGTTTGATTTAAATGACCAGGTTATCTAGTTACATCTTCTGTAAGTAGTAGTGTCCCTTTAAGCCAAAGATATACTGTATGGTAACATTTGGTTTCAAAGAACGATATATAATTGACACATGCAATTTTCTTTTCTTTTTTTTATGTTGTTTTAACAGTCCAAATCCTCCATGGATTCTAAAAACAGGCACAAGAAACCCAAAGACATCAAGCCAAAGGTGAAAAAGTTAAAATATCACCAATACATTCCTCCTGACCAAAAAGCGGAGAAGTCTCCACCACCCATGGACTCCGCCTATGCCAGACTCCTGCAGCAGCAACAGCTTTTCCTTCAACTGCAGATTCTCAGCCAACAGCAGCAGCAGCAACATTTTAATTATCCACGCATGCACCACTCACACCAACTCAAGTAAGTGTCCTTTAGTTGGAATTGCTCTAGTTCTCATATGGAGATTCAAGGTTTTAAATTGCAGTGGCCACAGGACTTAGTTGTGGGCTCTTTGTGGCCAGTGAATGATGTGCACCACCAGAGCACAGACATTCATGATGTAGGCTATATGGTGTATTCATAAGGTGAACAAATGTATGTAGTCCAAAAAATTAACCACCATTCGTTTTTCAACATAGTTTCCTTCTAACAAATGCAAGAATCCGCTAACCGCTACTCTTGCTAGAAGGTCTACACATATTGTGACTAAAATACATCTGCATTGGGCACATATTTTATTTGGAATGCAATTTTTCTTTGTTTTTATATTTGGTATAAAAATGCATCTTTGATTTTGATTTGTCTCCTTAACTAAATTAAACTGATGTTTGACAATGTTACATTGCTGTAGAATTTACTTTTGAACATGCCTAAAATAAAACAAATTTGACAGTTTTGTCTTCCAGGTTATAAATTATTTCAGTGATTTTTGCTTTGTTTTTTAAAGGCAACAAAATGATCAAATGGTTCGGAATTCCAACCAATCGAACACCAGCAGTCCGTCCTTGTCCCCAGTGAAGACTACATTTCCAGGTCAACCCAATGTGTCCTCAATTAAGCCTGGTCTGCTGCCTGCCAATCTAGATGACCTAAAAGTAAGTTATTGCTGATTCTTGTACATACTTGAACTATATGTTATAGTTATTTTATTCAATAGATTCTGATAACGGGTTCTGCATAATGTAATTCCACCACACTAATAATCTTATGTATTATAAAAGCTCCTTTTGTTATGAATATATATATTCTACAGAAATATGTAGAATATATAACAAACTTGCAAAGAAAACACACTAGACAGATTTGAACATGGTGATAGAGGACTGTGCCCAAGTAACTTACAGCCTAAAGGCAAGTGGGCTTAGAATCTAAAGACATAGCATAAAACTGTAAGTAAATAATCTGTAGCAAAGGTTTTGCATAACTTCATTTGCATATTAAAGTTCCTGAATAATAGTAAGTAATACCCCAAATATACATATTTCACATTATAATATATTTTTGGAATATTTTTATCTATTTGACAGGTTTCAGAATTGAGGCAACAGCTACGAATAAGAGGACTACCGGTGTCTGGTACAAAGACTTCACTGATGGAACGACTGAGACCTTTCCAAGACTGCAGTAATAATGCAGTAGGAACATTTGGTGAAATCACAACAGTTACTTTTCCAGTTACACCAAATAATGCGCTTTCCAACTATCAGACCCATGCATCAGCAGGAGTGCTATCAAATGGTTTCTATCAGTTCGGAAGCACCAGTTCCACTCCACCTATATCACCAGCATCATCTGACCTCTCTGTTAGCGGCTCTCTGCCAGATACCTTCAGTGATGGGCCAATGTCTTCTCCTCAGTTTGGCCTCCATCCATCCCCTATTCATCTTAGTGCAGAGGAGAGCCTAATGAGCAGTATCAATAGTGGCAGCTACCAAGCAGAACTGGAAGGAATTGATGCAGAAAAAGATAAAATGCTAGTGGAGAAACAGAAGGTCATTAACGAGCTGACATGGAAACTTCAGCAAGAGCAAAGACAAGTGGAAGAATTAAGGCTACAGCTACAAAAACGTAAAGTTAGCTGTATACTGCAAGATAAGCAACTTCCATCTCAACATTTTTTTGGACTACCCATTAAACAGGAAAATGTATCTAGCTGTCCATTTGCCTCAAAGCAAACAGCTTTGAAAGCACAGACAAACAATCAAAATGAGAAACTGAGCACATGTGGGCCACCTCCAATGTCTTGCATGATGAACAACCACTGTATGGAGGTGCCAGGTCAAAACTCCATAATGTCTTCCACATTTTTGAGTCCACAATGTTCTCCTCAACATTCACCACTTGGAACTACAAATAGTCCACAACACATCAGCCTGCCTCCATCTCCTAATAACCACTATTTGCTGCCCGTGTCTCCAAGTACACAGGGAGATGGACGCAGTGTTTCCCCACATGCCAACAATCAAATTCAGACTGCACAGGTAAAAAGAACAAAGTACTAGTGGAATAAAATATTTTCTAAATGTAAAACAAATTAGCCGGGCACACATGTAAGATGAGAATCTGTCTGAATGTTGGCAAATCTTGGCCATAGTTTATGTTTTGTATTATCCAATATAACCCCCAAGGGCAGTTCTCCAATACAGTCATGTCTGTATTCAATTTATCTCTAGATTAGGGCTCCAAATTTCCATAATGTCCAAAAGACAGGGTGACAGAGAGGTGTATACCAGTGTTTTCAACAAAATAAATAAGTCTGCAGCTGGCCTCACCACTATTAAAACATATCTACTTTTATATTCGTTTGACTTTATTAAGCTATATTGAGTGGGCACTACATGGCATGTTCTGCTTTCATTAACACACAGTTATGTAATACAAACACTATTTACATGTGTGTGTAAACTGGCCAAGGCATTAAGTTGAATTTACATGTACTATTGCCTTGTATATAATCTAAGAATATAAAGATAATTTTGGAGATTTCTTGATGCTTGAATGGTGATGATCTTCAACCTTTTGTATTCCAGAGTGTTTTATTATTAATTACTTGCTCCTCTAGCCACAAGAGACTATTATACACTGCTCTTAAAATTGGAGTTAACCCTTAAATGTGCTATAGTGTTCCTAATTGTTCTTACAAACAGAAGCCTTTTTATTTCTCTCCTGTTCATTGTCTTGGCAGAAAAGGAATTTGAACTGGTTCAAATCCCTGTACACCTTAACTAAGATTGTGAAATCCGTCTCAGTTATAAAATACCATCAATTATATAGCAAGTAATAGCCTGTGGCCTCTTCATTAACATTCTACATAACTCGTTGCTTCCTAAAGATTTGGTATAATTTGAATTAATAATGTGTGTGGTTTACGTTACCAATTCACACAAAAATATAATTTAAGTTTTCCATAATTATAAATATATAATTTATTTTAAGCTCTTTAATATTTTAAGTATTTGTAATTAATAAAATACAGTACACTGTGCAGACAATGGAGGCTTCACATATACATATTAGGAAGAAATTCTAGTATATAAGAACAATTAGTTAATTTTTAATGTGACAATATAATAACTTTTGAAATGTAATGCTTTTTTTTCTTGCTAAATTCAGCAGGGCACGGATTTTCTCTAGTTATATGTGTAGGTTTGCATATTTAAAATCTGATCCTTGCACCCTAATTGCTAAACTTTCTTTTGCTTTCCAGAGTGCTGTGAACTCGATATGTTTCCCTTCGAGCCAGAACAATATGCAGCCATCATTCATTGACCAATCAGAAAGCAAGCAAAACAGTAAAGATGGCTCCTCTTCCAAGAGTCCAGTCATGCAGCGGAAGGTAGGATTAACGCAGAGATGATTTTGTATCCCAATCCAATGTCTAACATTCTTATCAGAATTTTGTTTCAATGCACTAAAGAAACAAAAAAAAAACTTTAAATGAAGTCAATAGAAAGTACTGTAAGAAAGAATAGCAATTTCCTGATACAAATCGTGCTTCCCGTTTCTGATTAGCTGTCTGGTCAGAGAATGGCTGACTGATGTCCTCCCAATCAGTCTCTGTATGTAACAATCAGATATCAGGGTAGTGATTAACAATGGGTTCTCTAAAATGCATATAATTTGCTTGCTCACATGGAATGGACACTCACTGGAGGAGATATGTCGAACCTCTAAAGATCAATATTCCACTCTGGTTGTAGATTCAAAGGGTTTACACGTGTTATATATATCTTGCTTATTTTATATCAAATTACATTCAGTCATCTGATATTTATATTATGTTACCGAAATGGAAAGTGTTACGTATCCAAAGAAAAGAACAACGTGCGCAAAAGAGAATGATCCATTATCAAACAACCATATATGGCCATCAATGTCAAAAATAGTACATAGAAATAAATGTATTTAGAGAAGGAAATAATAGTAAGAAAAATAAATAATAAATATAAAGCAGAATTTTTTTTTTTAAAAAGTATATATATGTATACATAATAATAATTAATAATAAATAAAAGAAAATGATATAAAAAAAAAATAAGGTAAAGATAAATACAGAAAAAGAACTATAAATGCAGATAACAAATAGAAGGCTCAATAAAAGACAAGAGAATAAAAATAATAATCAAGAACAATAAAATATAAAAAATAAAAAAATGTAAAATTAAATAAACTACAAATTAATTCCAACGTATGAGACAAGGAATGCTGCTCTCAAAACACATCATAAATGGAAATATATATATAATAAACCTATGCAATGTAAAATCAGTACATTGTCTTGGAACCACAGACATAAATTGGAATTTAAATGTATTCAGTATTTCCTATACAGTAATCTTCCAGGTGTACCCGTAATAAAGTTTTTAGAATATGACAGCATGTATGCTGGTGGGCAAACACATGTTTGAATCATTGTGACTAACCCTACTGGAATTAGAAAATACAGATCTACATTTTGACCACAGGATATTCATAACATTTTGATAAAAGTGTTGCAAAAATTTGGATAATTGGCAGCCCATTTGACGGAGATACTCATTGGATATAGCCATGGTGATTAAATTGGGACTTTTAACTTTTGATTTTTATGTGTGTAAATTAATCATTTAGGTTTTTTTTAATGGTGAGTGGTGTAAAAATTGAAATCTCTATTTAAACTTGAAGTACAATTCACTTTTATATTAACAGATGGAATTTTTGTTTAGTAAAACAGGAACAGATATTTCAACCAAATCATTAATACCCATATACTTTATTTGTATTTCCATACAGATGACTGTTTTACAACCATCTCCCCAGACAGGTCAAAAGATTTCAATTCCATGCCCGAATTTCCCTAACCAAGCCTCAGCTGTCACAAAACAGCCACCATCCTATGAGGATGCAGTCAGACAGGTAAAAATTCTCCTTTGTCAGAATGATAGGTCTTGCTCTATGCACTTTGTTAATTTATTAAAGAGGAAACAATTAATTCACCCAGATTAAATATTGTCCTTATAAGTGGGAGTTTTTTGGATGGAAAAAATACTGAAATTGGTCCAGTCCCAGTATTAGGGTCACCATGGGATCCAATGAGATTATCTGTAGATGGTTTCCAAATGTACTGTTCTTCATAACCTTGTTCAAGTAACAAACCTTTAGAAAATTATGGCAATTAGGACTACAGCTGCGGTCCCATTCATGCCAGAGCAACCTTTTCCTTGGTGATCAGAAACTATAACCTAGAATTCCACCTGCAACTCTTACGCTTCTAATGAACTACAAATACAATAACCTCCAACAAGCTTTAATAATTGTAAAGAATCATGGTACTTGTAGTTCAGAAATAGATGGATGATCACCACTGGCAACTAGGCCCTAGAAGCAACACACCTATGCCAGGCTTATAAGAGGTGGATATTGCTGCAATACCCATGAACAAATTAAAAAACTGTTTAGCCTGCAACTATTCCCGGAGATCCTTATTATTTGTTAACCATCAGAACAGGCCTTTCTGTTCATTTTTCCATTATGTATTAACAAGCTATACCTCCTAATGCCTTTATATTTTGGTTTCCATTGGCACAGTTTTCCAGCATAAGTTACCTATTAATATATATGCTAATAATAATAAAGCCAAGCCCATAATAAGCCATTCAGAATTTGTCCTTCACTTTCAATTAAAAAAGTGATGAAGGTGCATGGTATTATATTACTACATAACAGAATATGTAGTTAGACTCATCTTTACTAATAACCAATATATATTTGTTTTGCAGCAAATCACAAGAAGTCAACAAATGGATGAACTTCTTGATGTGCTCATTGAAAGTGGAGGTAAGATCACAGCCAAGGTGTTACAGACACACTAGGCATTTATTATATATGTGAAATGATTTAATTAATCCAAAAGTCTGATGTCCTTGATATCTTCTCATAATAAGGGCACAAAGCCTCCTATCTTGCCGACAATGACATTAATGCTTTCAGCACACCTGCTTTGATTCTTTCATTCTGTGATTTTTAGCAGCTCCTCATTGAGGATAAATAAAACACTGTGTACTGTGAGATAATTTATTTAACATTTAACTTTGGCTTGGCCATACTGCACCACCAGTGCATCATGTCTTAACATATGGTTTCAGATTGTAATACTTTATGCCAGGTGCCAGAAACACGTGATGTACTTAATTGATAACCATTCAAGTAATTTACTAGTAATTTACCATCATCAAGCCAAGTAATTTACTATCATACAGATATATACAAATATATGTGCATGTATATACCTTTAGCCAATTGCATTGGCCCTGGCACCAGGGAAAAATAAGAGCTAAGTATGTTTTGACTATTTGGAACATTTGAAATACAGTTGTCTGTAAACATTTAATGACCATTTACTAGCTTACAAGATAAAAGATGTATTGTAAGCTATAAGGTAACAATATAATTATAGTCAGACACTAATGTGTAAGCCTTTATTGGTTGGTATTAATCCATTACTAAGAATAAATTGAATGTTTCTTGTATGTTACCTCAGAAATGCCAGCTAATGCCAAGGAAGAGCAACCATGTGGGCAGCAGAAGCTCCATCAGCTCAATGTTCCAACTGGAAATTCAAACGCACAAACATCAAATGCTCATCTTCCTTATGAGAATAGTCCAAACAGTGACAGTCACCTTGAAGTTTTATTAAATTCCCACAGCCCAGTCGGTAGAACCACTGATATGCGTCTGCTTAAAATTGGAAATGGGGAGCCTACATTTGATGCAGTGATCGATGGATTTCCAAGAAAAACACCTGAAGAGATTCTGCCCTCCCGAGAAATTTTAGACACATCCCTTTCTCCAATGGAGACCCAATTGTCTCCATCTTCTGCAGAAAGCACTGTCCTCCAGCATTTGAGCTTCACAGAATCTCCTTGGGAGACCATGGAGTGGCTGGATTTGACACCACCAAGCTCAGCTACTGGCTTAGGATCGCTAACCACTAGTGGGCCCAGTATCTTCACCACTGATTTCCTTGATGATACAGATCTTAATTTAAACACAGCCATGGACCTACATTTAGAACAATGGTAATGGACTACAAAAAAAAAGCAAATAACCAGCTCTCAAACATTCTCTGTCAATTACATGTATAAGAATAAGTCATGAACTATTTTATTGATGGATACTGGATTATTGGGTTATTCTATGTTTTGAAGTTCCTTCAGAATATGCACCAGCAGTGTTGACTAAAGTCAGTGTCACTAGTGCCTCATTAGCTCTTCTTGAAACATGCTTTACCAAATTAGAGAAACACAAACATTTCTTTAAAATGATACTCTATGGCACATGTTTTTGAGGTTGGACCCTGTACAATGATCAAGTGTCTACATACAATTTTGAACATGAAAAGTTGTTTTCACTTGACCTTTAACCAAAAGAACATTGTTAACTGAACACATACTTCCAAAAAAACTTCTCAAGTACTGGAAAAGGAATTTAGCACATTTTTATAAGTGTTAATTTGTTTGTGTTTCACACAAGCTAAAAATAGAAAATGTTTTAGATATGTCCTTTACCATCTTAAGATTATTACTAGGTTAACGATCTACAGTAAATTGAAGAATTTGGGCAGATCATGAATAGAAAGGAAATGCGCATACACTAGTTCTATTTTTAAGACATATTGTTAGGACTTGTTTGCCACAACAGTAGGGACCATTGTTCTGGGGAATAGAGGAACTATTCCTAATATCAGTCACCATGAATCACCTCCCAATCCCCACACCCTGAAATCTGCATAATATAGGGAATATTGTATTTTCAAATAATGTGTATGTGACTTTTCCTTGGGGGAAAAATATTCCCAGGAATCATAAAGAAAAAAACTATCCAAAATATTTATTGGTTTATACAAAATCAAATGTTTGAGATCTGAGATGTGAACATACATTCACAAGAGGGAATAATGTTTCCCTCTTATATTAATGGCCATTTTGTTTTCTGTGCACTTACCTTTATTTGGTTATCTCTGCTATATTTTAGCAAATACATTGTTTTCTGTGTCTCTAGTTTCTGCTTCATGAAGTCTAGAGATTCCTAACACAAAGAACTATAGAGAGTCATTGTTAATTTGTCTTCCTGTGGTGTTTCCTGTCCGTTTTGGAAAGGGGCAGCAAGGCCTCAAGAAAAATCTCTAGCACTTCATGATGTAGGAGGTAGCAGCAAATATGCTTTATTTGCTAACTTATAATTTCAATAACTACCAGGAAAAAAAAAATGAACATAACCACAAAAAATATGTAAGCGCCTATGTCAGATATAATAGATTCCCATTGCAGCAAGTGTAATTTTAGGATAAAAACAAACCTTGAAGTCTTGCAGTTTGTGGATCTGAAATGGAGTTTATATTCTGTCATTCAGACAATGCTTTGAATCTGTAGAGTAACATGAGAAATACTGTCTTAATGATAAACTATTCAGTGGATAGTGAGTTGACTCATTTCTCCACAGAATAATTTCTAATTTGTAGATATTTTCTCACTATAAATAGTTCTCTCACTTAGTTATCCTACATATGATTCTGCGATCACCCGGACATGTACGGTACATTAAAGCTAGAAGATGTATATAGTATTGAGGTGTTGTGTGGGTTTTTATAAAATATAAAGAAAGTGCCATGTGTGCAGAGATTGATCTTACTAAACTGGTACTGTACAGACCTTATTTCCAAAGGGAATGAGATTACATTGAAATACACTTTGTATTTGAGCTACTGGAAGAAAAGGAAAAAAAAAAAAAACACACTAATTATTTTATTTTTTGACTGTTTAACCCTTGTGCTACCAGCTGTCTGCAATGCTTATTTCTGGTAACAATATGGTTAATATATACAGCTTAAGGAAAAAGGAGAAATGTACAAAGTTATAAAATATATATCTACACCAAGTTGTAATATTTACACTGTAAATACAGTATTTTTTGTAAGTTTTTCTTTTTGCGCTGCAGGAAGATATTACATACACTGTTAAACCTACTAATGCCACATGCTGTAAATAAGTAGAAATAGATGTTTTTAAGGATTGCACCATTTTTATTGTACAAATGTTGTTCACTGTGCACTACTAGTATAGAAAACCATCACTGTTTCTTGTTTCTTTATGTTTAATTTTAACTTAGAAGCCATTCCATGCAGATTCTAAAGTAGCACTTTATGCCAGAGCTGTTTCAATCTACAATTGTTATCGTGTTATATGCTTTTTATTTCCATCAGAATTAAAACAACAACAATAATCCTTTTAAATATCCAAAGTGTCAAGAAATAAATCTCAATATGTAATCCTTAACAGACACTGCTACATTAGCATAAAATATGGCAGGTTGTATGCATTCCAATTCCCAGAATCCCTTGGTTGAGCCATTTTAATGATCAGTATAACAAGTTTAATACTTTGGAGAGAAAATGCATTTCTAAAATCCCCCAAAATTCTGTTTCCATAGATGTACTAAAGGACAGCAAATTATGCTTGTGGCACAAATATATTTAATATAACGCATTATACATTTTAATTAATTCATAATTCAAGTTGTCATTTTATGACCAATTTTAAAATACATGCAATTCAATAAATATTTCCATATTAACTTACATATGAATTGTCTCCTATAATATCAGTAATATAATTACAGAGCTTTTGTTATAACCAAGCGATTGTAAAAGTAATTTACAATAAACATTGCACAAGTATGTTTATTCTAGCACCTTATTTTTCAAGGTAGATTATAACCATCCCTGAAACTATTCCCAGAAAATTACACCTGTTTTTATTGAAAGGGTGAGCAGATTTGTGATGCTATGTGTATTCCACACCAATACCAATGTTTAGGTGATAAATTCCCTTTAACAGTCATTCAAGGTGGGGCACATTTTCTTAAAGAACAACTGTAGGCAACAAAAGAACTCATGTTTAATTTAAGGATTACATCAAGTGTCGATGGTGTGTATAGAGCTGCTTTAATATAAGAATACAAACAAAGCACCTTATTGAGAAGTTGTTGCTTCATATAGCTCTAACAGTGGGCATGTTGTATAGAATCATGCAGATGAATGAAGATCTGCTGCAAGATTCTAAATATGTCTGGCCCCTGTTAGAGCTATATGAAGGAAAGAGGGCTCAATAAAGTGCATTGTTTGTATTCCTTCATTAAAACATTTCTATGTAAAATGCCTACACTTGATGTGATCTTTCAATTAAACACAAGTTAATTTATTGCTACAACTGTCTTTTAACAGCATAATTTCTTCATCTGCATTATCAAGATTCTCATGACAGCCTTATGCAAGATTCTCAAACAGTCTCACGCGTGTTATTCATTCAGTTAGGGTTACAACTGGTAAACCATGCCAGAGCTTCAAGGAGCCAAGGCACATAAGCCATATTCAACAAGTAAAAAAAAACATTGCAGTGTTCAAAGCCTTCCAGAACGGATGTATTGGTGCACAGGTTTTTGTACTATAATCAAATTACAGCAGTAAATGCTTCATAGTTATTAAATATATCTATTTGCAAGGTTTTGAGTGCTGATAGCTTTTCCCCTTTAAAAAATGCCAATAATGCACTGCATTCTGACCATGATTTTTAAGGGTAAGAAGAATCAATGCTTAGTCTAAAATATTGTTTTTTTTTTTAAAGCATAAAGATTTGTTCGGATTACCTACTCTTAAACATCAGCACAATTTTATTTTTTTGTATTGAGGAGGTAGGGCAAAAAAATCTATTCCATTATTTTTGTTAGTAAAACGTTGGTAAGGTACCCAAGGGAAGTTACAATGTTAGGGAAGTATTTTTTTTTTTACATTTTTATGGTTAGAATTGTTTCGAGTAGTTGTATGTTTTTATAGACCACATTTGTTGCACCTGTGAATATACCACCCAAAAGTGTAGTTGAAAGCTAAACTGAAATAGCATCTCATCATAGACCTGATTTCACCCTGTAGCATTCTTGACATCCATCTAGATGTTACACAGATAGATACATTAAGAGATTATAATGGCTGCACGAAAGAGATCATTTAATGAATGCTGTTTTAAAGACCAAGTGTTATCAGACAGATAAATACATGATTTAGGACTAGGGTTGCCACATTTTCTTCCAAAAAATACCGGCTATGCTGTTGTCGCAATAGACTTAACATTGGACGTAAGACATTTTTTCACAGGCCTGCCGGTAAAATACCAGCTGGGTGGTAACTCTATTTAGGACCTACAAATGTGTATTTTAATTGTATTGAATATGCCACAATGCTAAACCCCAGCATTAGAAATGTAGGAATAACAAATGCCATGACTACCAGCCTTGTGCACAGTGAATTACCTTGTTTATGGTTCATTGCAATAATAAGGTTCATCAGAGATCCTGCATAGAAGAAAATTACATTTAAAAAGACCACGCACAAAAGATAAATACCAGTAATATGAACTTCCTTACATTTCCTTCTAAATTTTCCATTAATATCAAGTAATTTGCATATTATTGCCAAGGGAGCCTGGCCATCACACAAGGGTCAGGGATCTGCATCATTCCATGTCATCTCCATGTATGGAAGCACCTTCAACAGCAATGCAAAAAAGCATCCATTGTTTTTTAACTAATAAAACGCATTGCATTGAAGTATAGGCTTTATTAAAACAGTCTACTGGAGTTGGATTTCCATTGGTTAAATCATGCAAAATTATTCTATCTTTATAAGGCAAACAGGGTATAATGGGAAATGTGTTTTAATAGTGTTGAACCCACAAGCCTAGGAAGATTATTTATGAGAAAGAAATGTGCATTGTTATAGTATTAAATATGTAAACATATGCAATAAATTAAGTCTATATTTGTCATGGTTGGTAGATCTCACTGCCATTGCTATTTATGTATTTTTAATCTGTGGGTATCTATGTCACAAGCACATATACCAAGTGAGCATATATGACTCATGATACTTTCCCTGTCTACAATATTATAAACCACAGGTAATGGGAAACAGGATACACATAATTGTTCAAAATGGCACAAAGGAAGGCAGTGGTGTAAGGTGCTTTGAGGCACTATGTCAGCAAAATAAGTAGGATCAGTGGATTATTAGGGTAGTTCTAGCTACATTGCAATAATATTTATTTATAAAGTGCCAACAATTTTGTATTACAAAGCCAGTGACTAGACTCAAATCCAATCCTTGCATACTGAGACTGTCATCAGCATTATGAGGCTATGTGAAGTAGATATTTCTTGCCAACAATTTACAAGCAATAGTTTATCAATATAAATAAAGCTTGGTCACTCTTTTCTGATACATTCCCTGACCAACAACAACATTCCCTGACCAACATAGGCCAATTTGTGGGCCCAGATAATTTGTGTTGGGAAATATTATTCTATCATAATAAAATTTGCTTTCTATCAAGGATATTTGTATGTAACCAATGGTCTGGCAGAATGTGCCAACATTTTTATAGAACAACAAAGGAATCCGAGCACTGAAAAGGGATATGCATCTCTTAAGGTATATCACAATTAAGAAAATAAACAAAACAAAAAATCTGTCTCTCTCTCTCCTTACCATAGTGTCATCATTTCAATACTCAGATGCAGAATTTTATATCTCAAAATATGTGTATGATAGATGCACCTATTAATTTTAATGTCTTTCTTGGAAACCTTACAGATTAATGGTAGACTGAATGTATATTTTTATAAATTAGAAATGTAATGATTCAGAGAACACAGCCTCTGGCATAATTAATACTGAATATTTCTGGGAAAGAAAATAATGTATCGCTACAATCATTGCTAAAATATTTTGTTTAAATATATGTTGCAATTTGACAATATTATTTTTTTTGTTCTGGGGCAGATAATCTTGTTGAGAAAGGGTAATAACTAGTGCCTTGCAAACAATGTAATAGATTTTTTCTCAGTTTGACAGTTTAAAAGAAAAATGCTTTTTATCTTTTATAAAAAAAAAGAGGATTATTTTTTAAAAAACCCTACTTACACGAAAACATTTTTTATACAAATTACTGTAGGTCTTTGTTGAATAAACAACGTGTTTTATTTTATAGGTCTTCATTAAAAATTGTGAAGTATTTCATGGCGTGTTTGTGCAAAAAATCTGTAATTCCATTTTTCAATTAAAAAAAGGGAAAAATTGGACAAAATGTTTTACATCATTTTTATTTAAATATAAGATGGTGTGTTAGCCAGAAATTCAATGTATCTAGATAGGCTGATTGCCATGAGACAAAACATACAACTGCATGCTACCAAAGTAACATAGTAATTTAGGTTGACAAAAATACTAAAATCCATCAAGTTCAGCCCTTCTACTCATCATTCCTGCTTTTTAACTCATCATTCCTGCTTTTGATCCAAAAGAAGGCAAAAAAAAACAAAACTAAAAACAAGACTACCGGACAGCCAGGGGAGGGCTGGCAGCCTTAGGCCTGGGGGGCAAATCCAGTCAAGTGGCCCATTGCACCATCGAATCGCCTCCCCATCCACGGCCATCTTTTCCTTGTTTTATAACGAATATTGCCAGGATTTTCCCCCACAATATGCCAGGATTTGCCATTTAATATGCTAGAATTTTCCCTTACAAAGTGCCAGGATTATGCCCCTCAGTATGCCAGGATTATGCCCCTCAATATGCCAGGATTTAGACACCCAATATGCCAGGATTTTCTCCTCAATATGCCAAGATGATGCCCCCTCAATATGCCAGAATTTTCCCCTAAATATGCCAGGATTATGCCCCTCAAAATGCCAGGATTATGCCCCTCAATATGCCAGGATTATGCCCCTCAATATGCCAGGATTATGCCCCTCAATATGCCAGGATTTAGACACCCAATATGCCAGGATTTTCCCCTCAATATGCCAAGATGATGCCCCCTCAATATGCCAGGATTTTCCCCTCAATATGCCAGGATTATGCCCCTCAAAATGCCAGGATTTAGACACCCAATATCCCAAAATTTGGGCACCCCCCCCCCCTACCCACGTTGCACACCTACAACATGACCCATAACCCACGTTGCACACCAGGACATGCCCCATCACCACATTTACATGCCTCCATCACCCCATTACATACACATTTCCAATATTATTTGCCATTAATATTCCCCAGCCAATTTGTCCCATAATATGCCAGTGTTATTCTGCAATTTAATATAACTCAGTAAATTTGTCCAATAATATTCCAAGGTTATCTGCAATTTAATATGCCCCTGCTAATTTGCCCAATATGCCAGTGTTAATTGCCATTTAATATTCCCCAGCCATTTTGCCCAATAATATGCCAGTCTTATTCTGCCATTTAATATTCCCCAGACGATTTGTCCAATAATATGCCAGTGTTATTCTGCCATTTAATATTCCCCAGCCAATTTGCCCAATAATATGCCAGTCTTATTTGCCATGTAATATGCCCCAGCCAATTTGCCCAATAATATTCTAGTCTTATTTGCCATGTCATATGCCCCAGCCAATTTGCCCAATAATATGCCAGTCTTATTTGCCATGTAATATGCCCCAGCCAATTTGCCCAATAATATGCCTGTCTTATTTGCCATGTAATATGCCCCAGCCATTTTGCCCAATAATATGCCAGTCTTATTCTGCCATTTAATATTCCCCAGACGATTTGTCCAATAATATGCCAGTGTTATTCTGCCATTTAATATTCCCCAGCCAATTTGCCCAATAATATGCCAGTCTTATTTGCCATGTAATATTCCCCAGCCAATTTGCCCAATAATATGCCAGTCTTATTTGCCATGTAATATGCCCCAGCCAATTTGCCCAATAATATGCCAGTCTTATTTGCCATGTAATATGCCCCAGCCAATTTGCCCAATAATATGCCAGTCTTATTTGCCATGTAATATGCCCCAGTCAATTTGCCCAATAATATGCCAGTCTTATTTGCCATGTTATATTCCCAAGCCAATTTGCCCAATAATATGCCAGTCTTATTTGCCATGTAATATTCCCCAGCCAATTTGCCCAATAATATGCCAGTCTTATTTGCCATGTAATATGCCCCAGCCAATTTGCCCAATAATATGCCAGTCTTATTTGCCATGTTATATGCCCCAGCCAATTTGCCCAATAATATGCCAGTCTTATTTGCCATGTTATATGCCCCAGCCAATTTGCCCAATAATATGCCAGTCTTATTTGCCATGTTATATTCCCCAGCCAATTTGCCCAATAATATGCCAGTCTTATTTGCCATGTAATATGCCCCAGCCAATTTGCCCAATAATATGCCAGTCTTATTTGCCATGTAATATGCCCCAGCCAATTTGCCCAATAATATGCCAGTGTTATTTGCCATGTAATATGCCCCAGCCAATTTGCCCAATAATATGCCAGTGTTTTTTGCCCACCCCCCCCCCCCTTACCTTTTTCCCTGGTGGCTAGTGGCAGGACTTCCCTGGTGGCTAGTGGCAGGACTTCCCTGGTGGCTAGTGGCAGGAGGACTTACCTGGTGGCAGGCAGCATGGTCCCTCCATGCTGCCTGTTCGGCCTCCCGGCGGTTGTGCCGACAGGTCACGTGATCGGCGCGCGTCTGACGTCAGAGCGCCGATCACGTGACTGTCGGCACTTCCGTGTCGGCACACTGCACGGGGAGCCGAACAGGCAGCACGGAGGTTTCTCTGTGCTGCCTGTTCGGCTCCCCGTGCAGCTTTGCAGGCAGAGCGGAGGTGAGAGGGGATCTTCCGATCCCTTCTCACCTCAGTCTCTTCCTGCAAGCGCGTTTTTCTTTTTTTTTTAAAAACACTGGCCCAGCGGCCGTGTTTTACATAGTTTAGGGCGGCCTGGGGGGCAATTGCCACCCTGCCCCCCGGCCCAGCCCGCCCCTACGGACAGCTATACAACAGTCCAAAACGGGGGTCTGTTTAGATTGGCACTAGTAAACCATAAAGAACGAAGTCAACACATAACATGCAAACATAGAAAAATATATGAATTATTCTAAGAATTAGGGACCATGGAGTGAGAACCACATATCAAACCCCAAATATAATAGTCACAACATTGATATAATACATAAACACAGGACAAGTATAATTAAACCAAAAAACAAATCCTGCAAGATAGTGGAGCTGAGCACTCTGACAGTGAGTACTGCAGTCAAATGCTGCTGCTACTCCTCCAGGGTGCTCTCAAATATTAATCAGCTAGGTGCTGTGTCCACAGTAGTGACTATAGTGGCCCTATGCAAGCAAAACAATCTTAAGGAGAGACAGGTGACCTAGTCCACTCAGGCTGTGTATCAAGCAGAAATCACATAGATATTAATTAGACTGTGCAAAGATGGAAATTCAAAGCAGGGAAATGGCATAAGTCCAGCCACTGATAGAGGCACAGCTGCACCTGCAATGATGATAAGCTGCTGAATATAGGTACAGGCAGTCCTGAAAACACGTGTGCTGTAACAACTACCAAATAAGTCACATATAGATGCTGATAGTCTTAGGATTATAGCTACCACAGCCAGGTACATCTAGCGGGAAACATCCGAAGGCTGCAGAGCAAGTATGGAACGCCAAATAATGGATAATACCAAAGACTGTAAAGCAAGTGGCTAGGCATTGCACTTGTACTAAAACTGTTCCCTGTTAAAGGGATATCAGAAAAACTGTTTTGGTTAATACACTTATATAGTGGGGGGTATTAAGAATAACTTCTGGCTTCTAAATAAAATATCTTTCCTCCCCCCAAAATCCCCTCTCCATATTTTTAATTTATATCTGCATTTATATTTATGAGAATTGTTGCTTTCTTTGTTTATTTATTTACTAGTACTTTTCAGCCAGGTCAGCGACATCAAGCAGTGTATATATATTGTGAATTGTGAAACTGTGACAAGATGTGGTTAAGGCTGAAACAAGCCAATACCCAGTGTGTAAACTTTAACCCCTTGCCGACAAAGGACGTGCACGTCCTGCATTGAATGAAGCGGTTTTCGCGATCAACGATCGCGAAAACCGCTTTAACAGTGCTGGTCTATTGCCTCGACATCGAGGCAATAGCCAGCACCGATATTTCTATTTTGGGACCCCCACGATCGCCCCACGGAGCGATCGTGGGGAGCCATATTGACGGAGCATGCTGCTCCGTCAATATGGCTAAGTCCTCTGCCGGTCTGAGCTTCGGAAGTGAAAGTAACTTAACTTCCGTCGCTCTGAATATGCTACTTGACTACCCCTAGTGGTAGTTTAGTAGCATTGCAATGGAAAATAATTAAAATACATATTTAATTAAATAAAAACAGGTTATTTAGCTATATTAGCCTATAGGGTTAAAATTAAATATTTTTTAGCATAAGGGATAGGGTTAAAATTAAATTAAAGTTAAAAAATATTAAGGGATATAATAAGGATTAGAGTTGGGGTTAAATTTAGTGTTAGGGTTAAATTTTGGGTTCGGGTTGGGGTCAAAAGATCAATATAGGAAAAAAACAAAAAACACTATTTTTGGTTTTTGCCCCATAACTCGCAAAAAAATACCGAAAAATATGGAAACATGCATATTTTTGAACTCGGGACAACATTTAGAAACTATTTAGACGGGGTCTTTTTTAATGATTTTATTTGTGTAAATTATATTTTAGGTCAAAGTTAGAAAAAGTGTGTTTTTTTAAATTTTTCATCATATTTTATGATTTTTTTTGTAGTAAATTATAAGATATGATGAACATAATGGTATCTAATGAAAGCCCTTCTTATGACGATAAAAACAACATATAATTTGTGTGGGTACTGTATGTGAGAAAGAAAAAAATTACAGCTAAACACAAACACCCTAGAAATGTAAAAACAGCCATTGTCACCAAGGGAAAGTCAAGGTGAAAATGTCTTGTCACTAAGGGGTTAACCAAATACTTTTGCCTATCCGGTCCATGAGTATATAAAGCATCTCCAGCTGGCGTTAGAAATGTGACCAGGAAGAAGCTTCTTAAGGAGTTAATGAAACTGAGTAGTTAATAGAACAGAACACATTACCAAAGTCAGTAAAAATTCATTAAAATCTGCATTCTTTCTGCTGTCTCACCAGTTAGTAAACTAACAAGTTTAGTGTTAGGATCAACTACAACAATCACTTGGAGTGAAACTATGATATTTTCAAACATTATAAAATACAAGTAAATGCCATTATGACACTGTTATAAAATACAAGTAAATGCCATTATGACACTGTGTGAGCCACCAGCGCACTGGATCTTGCTTTAACTTCCGCATTAATGCAGAGGTTTAGCAAAACCACCAGACACAGGTCGCATTTCCACTAATATTGGAACGTGAGTCTGTGAATCCCGAGTCTCACTTTATAGTGGGGGTCAGCTGCATGTGATAATCCCAGAGACCACAAACCATAGTAATCTTTTCCAGCTGGAAGACCCCAAAAAACTAAAATACCAAAACATAATTTCTATACCTGTGAGCTCTGATTTTAATTATCAATAAAATCCATCTAAACACATTCAGGAAAGACTACAATTCCTATATTATATCCCTTGGTTCCCAAACAATGCTGGCCTCTGAATTTGTTTGTTTGGCTTATAAAGTCTACAAATATTTGTCAACCTGGCATTGCACACGTTTAGATCAGAAATCAATTGAAACAACGGGTCAAACATCTTTACAAATGCCTTTGGTATTCAAAACCTCCTCCTCCTCTTTCAGCCACAGAAAGCCTGAGCTCTCAGTCATCACTGTGTATCTAAGCAATAATAAAATAGAACAGACGGAGCTTACCAAGAGAGCCCATCAATTTCTTTCTAACACACTCCATGCCATCTTGCGTGGGTACTGTCAGTGTGCTTATATTGCAGAGCTGTGAAAGTACACATATCATAACACAAAAAAGAAATAATTCAAACACATGGCAATACTTGGAAGAATAACAGGAAAATTTCAAATCTCCAAAAATAAAGCAATATGATCTGATCCAGAGCTTGTAATTTATCAGGTTAAACAGGGTTTCTTTTTATTTATGAAATTAGCTCACAAATATAGAGGTGTCAGCCAGAAGGGGGCAAGGTATCCCGGGTTTTTGTTTTTTTTAAACAATCTTTTTATTTCAGTTTTGCATCGTAACAACAAAAATATTCATATATTGCAAATTTCTAAATCCCTTAACAATTTATAAACCCTCCCAGTACACATTCCCATACCTACCCGTGCCCCCCCCCCCCCCTCCCGGTTTATAACAATACCCATTTGAATTAAGTAAAAACAGTAGACTCCAAGTTTGAAAGAAATCAAATAGTTTTAATTACATAAAATTTCACCAGGATTTAAATAAACTGATCTCGTTCTGTGCTCAAAAGGTGAGCAATAATGCAGCAACTAATGTAATGACAAATCTGAATATATTATAGCTAAGTCATATTATTCTGCATTAGATAGGTTGGAAATACCCCATACAAACACAAAAATAACCAACACCATAAGTTTAGATAAATAAAGTAAGGTCAGTTCTAAAGCTAAAAATGAATCCTATAAGTAGCTTTTAGTTAGTATCTTCAATGTAATCTTCCTTTTAAAAGTTTTATATAAAAATAAATTAGGTTCCACATGCTATTTTCACATAAAGAGCGGGAAACTAGACTGTGTTCTTTTGGGCTGAGCTGAGGTTGACTGCATTTTCTTTCTGCAAGTAATAGACAATTCTAGCATGATCTAGAAGTCCATCACAACAAAATGTTATTGAGTGGAGTCAGTGGCGTCCCGAGGGGGGGGCAGGGGGGCGGACCGCACCGGGTGACACCTCCAGCGGGGGTGACACCCGTGCTGCCGGCAAACCCCCCCCCCCCGCATCACGCTGCTGAAATTATTTTTCTTTTTTCTGGCAGGCGCATCCGCTGGACACGGCCGCCGGAAAAAAGAAAAAAAAGTCACAGCAACCGGATGTGACGTTACGTCACATCCGGTGACTGTGTTTCCCTCCTCCGTGCAGGAGGGAAGAGTGCACGGAGGAGGCGTCCGTCCGGGAACAGAGAGAAGCAGCGATTCGGTAAGTGATTGGGGGGGGGGGGGGGGGGGGTGTACAACGAGCAGTTTATTGCTGGGTTCTGACTGGCACTATATTACTGGGCTCTGGCTGGCACTATATTACTGGGCATCTGGCTGGCACTATATTACTGGGCATCTGGCTGGCACACTGTTACTGGGCTCTGGCTGGCACACTGTTACTGGGCTCTGGCTGGCACTATATTACTGGGCATCTGGCTGGCACTATATTACTGGTCACTGGCTGGCACTATATTACTGGGTTCTGACTGGCACACTGTTACTGGTCTCTGGCTGGCACACTGTTACTGGGCTCTGGCTGGCACTATATAACTGGGCATCTGGCTGGCACTATATTACTGGGCATCTGGCTGGCACTATATTACTGGGCATCTGGCTGGCACACTGTTACTGGGCTCTGGCTGGCACTATATTACTGGGCATCTGGCTGGCACTATATTACTGGGCTCTGGCTGGCACACTGTTACTGGGCTTTGGCTGGCACACTGTTACTGGACTCTGGCTGGCACTATATTACTGGGCATCTGGCTGGCACTATATTACTGGGCTCTGGCTGGCACTATATTACTGGGCATCTGGCTGGCACTATATTACTGGGCATCTGGCTGGCACTATATTACTGGGCTCTGGCTGGCACTATATTACTGGGCATCTGGCTGGCACTATGTTACTGGGCTCTGGCTGGCACTATATTACTGGGCATCTGGCTGGCACTATATTACTGGGTATCTGGCTGGCACTATATTACTGGGCTCTGGCTGGCACTATATTACAGGTATCTGACTGGCACACTATTCCCGGGCTCTGACTGGCATAATATTCCTGGGCTCTGACTTGCATAATATTCCTGGGCTCTGACTGGCACACTATTCATGGTATCTGACTGGCATAATATTCCTGGGCTCTGACTGGCACACTATTCCTGGTATCTGACTGGTACACTATTCCTGTTATCTGACTGGCATAATATTCCTGGGCTCTGACTGGCACACTATTCCTGTTATCTGACTGGCATAATATTCCTGGGCTCTGACTGGCATAATATTACTGGGCTCTGACTGGCACTATATTACTGGTATCTGACTGGCATAATATTACTGGGCTCTGACTGGCATAATATTACTGGGCTCTGACTGGCACTATATTACTGGTATCTGACTGGCACAATATTCCTGGGCTCTGACTGGCACAATATTCCTGTGCTCTTACTGGCACAATATTACTGGGCTCTGACTGGCACACTATTACTGGGCTCTGATTGGCACTATATTACTGGGCTCTGGCTGGCACTATATTACTGGGCATCTGGCTGGCACTATATTACTGGGCATCTGGCTGGCACTATATTACTGGGCTCTGACTGGCACACTGTTACTGGGCTCTGGCTGGCACACTGTTACTGGGCTCTGGCTGGCACTATATTACTGGGCATCTGGCTGGCACTATATTACTGGTCTCTGGCTGGCACTATATTACTGGGTTCTGACTGGCACACTGTTACTGGTCTCTGGATGGCACACTGTTACTGGGCTCTGGCTGGCACTATATTACTGGGCATCTGGCTGGCACTATATTACTGGGCATCTGGCTGGCACTATATTACTGGGCTCTGGCTGGCACTATATTACTGGGCATCTGGCTGGCACACTGTTACTGGGCTCTGGCTGGCACTATATTACTGGGCATCTGGCTGGCACTATATTACTGGTCTCTGGCTGGCACACTGTTACTGGGCTTTGGCTGGCACACTGTTACTGGACTCTGGCTGGCACTATATTACTGGGCATCTGGCTGGCACTATATAACTGGGCTCTGGCTGGCACTATATTACTGGGCATCTGGCTGGCACTATATTACTGGGCATCTGGCTGGCACACTGTTACTGAGCTTTGGCTGGCACACTGTTACTGGACTCTGGCTGGCACTATATTACTGGGCATCTGGCTGGCACTATATTACTGGGCTCTGGCTGGCACTATATTACTGGGCATCTGGCTGGCACTATATTACTGGGCATCTGGCTGGCACTATGTTACTGGGCATCTGGCTGGCACTATATTACTGGGTATCTGGCTGGGACTATATTACTGGGCTCTGGCTGGCACTATATTACTGGTATCTGACTGGTACACTATTCCCGGGCTCTGACTGGCATAATATTTCTGGGCTCTGACTGGCATAATATTCCTGGGCTCTGACTGGCACACTATTCCCGGGCTCTGACTGGCATAATATTCCTGGGCTCTGACTGGCATAATATTCCTGGGCTCTGACTGGCACACTATTCCTGGTATCTGACTGGCATAATATTTCTGGGCTCTGACTGGCACACTATTCCTGGTATCTGACTGGCACACTATTCCTGTTATCTGACTGGCATTATATTCCTGGGCTCTGACTGGCATAATATTCCTGGGCTCTGACTGGCACTATATTACTGGTATCTGACTGGCACACTATTACTGGTATCTGACTGGCATAATATCCCTGGGCTCTGACTGGCATAATATTCCTGGGCTCTGACTGGCACACTATTACTGGTATCTGACTGGCACAATATTCCTGGGCTCTGACTGGCATAATATTCCTGGGCTCTGACTGGCATAATATTCCTGGGCTCTGACTGGCACACTATTACTGGTATCTGACTGGCACAATATTCCTGGGCTCTGACTGGCATAATATTCCTGGGCTCTGACTGGCATAGTATTCCTGGGCTCGGATTGGCACACTATTACTGGGCTCTGACTGGCACTATATTACTGGTATCTGACTGGCATAATATTACTGGGCTCTGCCTGGCACTATATTACTGGTATCTGACTGGCACAATTTTCCTGGGCTCTGACTGGCACAATATTCCTGTGCTCTGACTGGCACAATATTCCTGTGCTCTGACTGGCACTATATTACTGGGCTCTGACTGGCACAATATTCCTGGGCTCTTACTGGCACAATATTACTGGGCTCTGACTGGCACACTATTACTGGGCTCTGATTGGCACTATATTCCTGGTATCTGACTGGCATAAAATTACTGGGCTCTGAGTGGCACTATATTTTGGGGCTCTGACTGGCACAATATTACTGGCATCTGACTGGCACAATATTACTGGCATCTGACTGGCACAATATTACTGGGCTCTGAATGGCACAATATTCCTGGTATCTGACTGGCACAATATTACTGGGCTCTGAGTGGGACAATACTACTGGGCTCTGAATGGCACAATATTCCTGGTATCTGACTGGCACACTATTACTGGTATCTGACTGGCACAATATTCCTGGGCTCTGACTGGCATAATATTCCTGGTATCTGACTGGCATAATATTCCTGGGCTCTGACTGGCATAATATTCCTGGGCTCTGACTGGCACACTATTACTGGGCTCTGACTGGCACTATATTACTGGTATCTGACAGGCATAATATTACTGGGCTCTGACTGGCATAATATTACTGGGCTCTGACTGGCATAATATTACTGGTATCTGACTGGCACAATATTCCTGGGCTCTGACTGGCACAATATTCCTGGGCTCTGACTTGCACAATATTCCTGTGCTCTGACTGGCACTATATTACTGGGCTCTGACTGGCACAATATTCATGGGCTCTTACTGGCACAATATTACTGGGCTCTGACTGGCACACTATTACTGGGCTCTGATTGGCACTATATTCCTGGTATCTGACTGGCATAAAATTACTGGGCTCTGAGTGGCACAATATTTTGGGGCTCTGACTGGCACAATATTACTGGCATCTGACTGGCACAATATTACTGGCATCTGACTGGCACAATATTACTGGGCTCTGAGTGGGACAATACTACTGGGCTCTGAATGGCACAATATTCCTGGTATCTGACTGGCACACTATTACTGGGCTCTGACTGGCACAATATTACTGGGCTCTGAGTGGGACAATACTACTGGGATCTGAATGGCACAATATTCCTGGGCTCTGACTGGCACAATATTCCTGGGCTCTGACTGGCACACTATTACTGGTATCTGACTGGCACAATATTCCTGGTATCTGACTGGCATAATATTCCTGGGCTCTGATTGGCACACTATTACTGGGCTCTGACTGGCACTATATTCCTGGGCTCTTACTGGCACAATATTACTGGGCTCTGACTGGCACACTATTACTGGGCTCTGATTGGCACTATATTCCTGGTATCTGACTGGCATAAAATTACTGGGCTCTGAGTGGCACAATATTTTGGGGCTCTGACTGGCACAATATTACTGGCATCTGACTGGCACAATATTACTGGTATCTGACTGGCACAATATTACTGGGCTCTGAATGACCCAATATTCCTGGTATCTGACTGGCACAATATTACTGGGCTCTGAGTGGGACAATACTACTGGGCTCTGAATGGCACAATATTCCTGGTATCTGACTGGCACACTATTACTGGTATCTGACTGGCACAATATTCCTGGGCTCTGACTGGCATAATATTCCTGGGCTCTGACTGGCATAATATTCCTGGTATCTGACTGGCATAATATTCCTGGGCTCTGACTGGCATAATATTCCTGGGCTCTGACTGGCACACTATTACTGGGCTCTGACTGGCACTATATTACTGGTATCTGACTGGCATAATATTACTGGGCTCTGACTGGCATAATATTACTGGGCTCTGACTGGCACTATATTACTGGTATCTGACTGGCACAATATTCCTGGGCTCTGACTGGCACAATATTCCTGGGCTCTGACTGGCACAATATTCCTGTGCTCTGACTGGCACTATATTACTGGGCTCTGACTGGCACATTATTCCTGGGCTCTTACTGGCACAATATTACTGGGCTCTGAATGGCACACTATTACTGGGCTCTGATTGGCACTATATTCCTGGTATCTGACTGGCATAAAATTACTGGGCTCTGAGTGGGACAATACTACTGGGCTCTGAATGGCACAATATTCCTGGTATCTGACTGGCACACTATTACTGGGCTCTGAGTGGCACAATATTACTGGGCTCTGAGTGGGACAATACTACTGGGATCTGAATGGCACAATATTCCTGGGCTCTGACTGGCACAATATTCCTGTGCTCTGACTGGCACTATATTACTGGGCTCTGACTGGCACAATATTCCTGGGCTCTTACTGGCACAATATTACTGGGCTCTGACTGGCACACTATTACTGGGCTCTGATTGGCACTATATTCCTGGTATCTGACTGGCATAAAATTACTGGGCTCTGACTGGCACAATATTTTGGGGCTCTGACTGGCACAATATTACTGGCATCTGACTGGCACAATATTCCTGGTATCTGACTGGCACACTATTACTGGGCTCTGAGTGGCACAATATTACTGGGCTCTGAGTGGGACAATACTACTGGGATCTGAATGGCACAATATTACTGGGATCTATAATTGTAAGATTGTCACCTCGTGGGGCTCCTGTGTGTTGCATAATTAATGGCGGTCCCATGTGCGCATAATTATGGGGCACTTGTGTGTGGCATATTTATTGCTCCCCATGTGTGGCATAATTAAGGGACTCTTTTGTGTGGCATAATTATGGGGCACCTGTGTGTGTGTGGCATAATTTATGGGGCTCTGGTGCTGCATACGTTTTGGGGCTCTGGTGTTGAATAAGTTATGGGGCTCATGTGTTTGGCATAGTTATGGAGCTCCTGTGTGTGGCATAGTTAATAGGCCATCTAACTGGCATTACTAAGGAATCTGTTTGGCATTGTATGGAGGAAATCCAGGGGGGTGACACCATGAGTTTCCGCACCGGATGACACCAACCCTAGTGATGCCCCTGAGTGGAGTACAGATTCTTCCCCAACGAATGTATGAGAATTTTAGTTAACTCAAGCTAGAATTAGAAATACACAAAAACAATTTCATTTTTCCTCAAGCAGAGGCATAGTATATCTGTACCAGAACTCTTATTTTAGAAAGCTGTAAAGTTTTCTTGTCCTGCAACAGGCCTCTCAAGCAGGTCTTCACTATAAAGAACAAAATACAGTCAAACACTCATTTGAAATTTATACTGGGCAGTGATCGGTCACATTTGTGTCTCCTTTTCAGACCTATTTGTGGCTGAATTTCTATTTTTTTAAATCCTAAAAAAGAAAAAAAAGAAAATTGAAATTAAAAACCTTAAACAAATAAAACAATATATACAATATCAAGCCTTTTGTTGTATATGTAGTAAATATTTACATAGTGAGTAATTTCAGTGGGTCACCAATCATTCTTATCCATAAGTGAGGAAAGTGAACGAAGAGTCTGTGCTGATTGGACCCATTAGCAGCCTGGCAATGCTGAGCCCTGCCAAGTTGTAAAATGGAAGGTGCAAAATAATTGGTTCTCAGTTATTGACAAACAAAGAACAGTAGGAAAAGAGTGACTGGCAAAATACAGTAACTCAGATAACTGCTCTCACTTCCTTCACAGCAAATAAGTAAAAAGTCATATTGATGGGGATCACTCACAAAAAAAAAAAGTTTAAGGGAAAAAAATGAAAAACAAGATCTGGTCCATTCATGCACACTGGAATTGCACCCGAACAGACAAAATTAAGTAAATAACCTAATTTCACAAAAAGTCACATTTTGGCTATAAAAGTGAATTTCAAATGCATTTACACTGTCATTTTGAGTCAATTCAGTTCACTTGAAAAACTCTTAAAATGTCAGTAGAAAGCATAGGATTCCTTAGCCTTGAATTTCCCAGAATTGCACAAAAATTCAGTGATTTTACTTGCATTTCAAGGATTACAATTCTCGAAATTTGATTTGGAAAGTTGTACATATTATGGGCAACATGTACATTTAGAAAATATTGAGATGTGGTAAACGGAGAATGAAATTACCAAATAATGGACAAACTAGTATGTTTGAAAATATAATAAATTATTAAAATATTTTTTCAAACCATTTCATTGTGGTCTGAATGGTGCAATTCCATACTCCGTAAACCTGTTAAATGTAATTTCATATATTAAAACACACTTGAATCCTATACATTGATTAGTAACCTCATTTAAAGTTAGAGAATTCATAGTTATGTATGAATATATACTGTGTTGCCATCAGGGGGTGATGGACGATACACCTGGCACGGGTCCTGGCCATTATTTATTTATTTTTTTAAAGCATGTGTGCCAGCAAAGGCACTAGCTGGGTGGATCAAAAGTTCTTCCCTTGCCAGCATCTCCACATGAGAAGGCAGCATGGTGTCATCCTTCCATGCTGCCTCTCTTGAATTATGCGCTCATTGATCTGATAGGGTCACATGACCTTCCGGTGGTCAAACTTCAGATCAATGCGCGGGGTGCACGAGAGAGGCAGCATGGAAGGCTGCTGTCTCTTGTGAAGGTAAGTACTGGGGAAGGGGGGAGGAGGGGGCAACTGTCTGTGGCATATTAATGGGTAAAGAGTGGCATAATAATGGGCATATTGGTTGTGGAATATATTAATGGGCATCAAGTTGGGGGGCAAACTTTTTTTTTTGTTAAATCATGGAATCAGTCAGACCCTATGGGGCAACAACAAAAAAAAATAGTCAATGACACCTCTTCAAGGACCTTCGTGGACACAGCGGAGTGGAGCTAGTCGTATCATATTTCCACCTTTTAGAGATTTATGTAGTATATTAAGGATAAACATTCATCCCAATTATTTTCCTTTTTTGTGTTAATACCAAATTGGGCATCTATGCCAGTTTCCATTTTTAATTGATATATTAACTGATTTTTTACCATCGTCTATGTCGATGCTAACGTTGAATTCCAATGGCTTGCTATTGTCAACTTGGACGCAAGTGGACATGTATTAACAAATTCCCCCACTCTTTTGGCCAGGTATATTCAGTCAAGTGCACAAGGTAACTTTGTGGGGTGAAAGGAATACTTCTTCCACAGATTTTGGTTATTTGGAGCACTTAGAATACATAAGGGCAGGCAGGTTAGTAGATAGTTTTCTATTTTCAATTTTCTCTTTTTTTTTTATCCCAGCAAACCAATAATTCCTCCATTATCAAAGATTTCTTTTTTATTTCTTTTAAATTCTGTCTGTTTTTACCTACCCACCAGAACATAACTGTTAAGTCTTCAATATTTATAAGTTCTTTTTTGATAGAATACCATGCTTCATCTCTTGCATTGGCTTTTTGGGTGTTAATGGCATGTGAGACTTTGCAGGCCAAATGATAGTCTTTTATGTCAGGTACTCCAGGCCCCCTTGATTAGCTCTCCTTACTAGGCATTTATGAGGTATTCTTGCCCTTTTACCCTGCCAGATGAATCATTGTATTTCCCTTTGAACAAGCTCTAACCATGTTGATGGTATATGAAGATGAATTATCTTAAATAAATAGGTCCACTTTGGCAAAACATAAGTTTTGAGTATGTTTATCCGTCCCCACCAGGAGAACCCCAAGGGCTTCCAATTCATAAGTTGTGTCACGGTCATTCTGGGTTTGTGGCTGTTTCCTCTTCAGCCTCTAGTGGCCACTATTGTAGTGTGCCCATTCTACTCCTGTTGCCAGCTGTCTCGTTATCCTCAGCCCTTCCCTATTTAAACCTGCAGCTTATGGCAATCAGTGCCTTTGTTTTGGTTTCTGCCTGTAAAAGTTCCTTGTGTCTAGATCTAGCGTTTGTTTATTGATTATTAATTTTCCCGTTCTGACTCCTGCTTTGATTTTGACCTGGTGTTTGCTGCCTGCCTCGACCATTTTGCCTGTCTAGTGACCTTGCCTTCTGAATTCCTACGTTGTACTTTGTTCCTGCTCCTTGTATGACTATCCTTCTCGTCCAGTACTCCCTGCGTATCTCTGCTTCAGTGTGCGGTTGCAGTCAGTGTATCAAGTCCTGGGTGGTCTTTTGCCTGAGGCTAAACCAAAGGGTATAATACAGTGTAATAATAAACACTGTTCTGTTTCCAAACCTGTTGCAGTAGCTACCAGGTCATCGCATTGCGGTTCCTATCCTCCGGTACTCTACCCAGTCCGTGACATTATCTCAGGCCCGTGTCCTGCTCTGAGAGCTGCCAGTCCAGTCCATAGTTATGCATTGTGGGGTGCAGACAGACCCAATATCCTGCCCTGCAAATAGGCTCTTCCCTGATCTGTTATCCCAGGTTGTGACAAGTTGTTTGTTGGTCTGCATTAATAGGGGGAGGGAATTAAGTTCAACAATTGTTTTTCGATCTGCACATAGTTTAATGCCTAAATAATTTATTAAAGTTTTCGCCTACAGGAATCCAGATCTCTTTGACAACAGGTATCTGGAATCCTGCGGGATGTTGTTTGATGTCTGATTTATTTCTGACATCAGTGCTGTCATTGAAAGATGAGGGTCCTGCAAAGTTAAGATGATGTCGTCCACACAAAGGTTAATCTTATAACTGCCCTTTGTTGTTTTTAGACCTACTATTTGTTGGTTTTGTCTAATGGCAATTGCCAAGGGTTCAACCGTTAATAGGTATAAAAGGGGTGATAGGGGACAGCCTTGCCTCACCTCATTACCCAATGCAAACCAGTTTGATTTGACTCCATGCAAGAAAAAACGGTGAGAGGAGCGCAAGGGAAATATATATGAGTGAAATCAGTGACGGGATCAGTGAATCAGTGAATCATATATATTTCCCTTGCGCTCCTCTCAACGTTTTTTCTTGTATTCCGTGCCATTTGTAGAAATAAGAGGTAATTTTCTACTGAGTAGTGAGCTGCACTTATTAAAATATTTGTTATAAAATTACAGTAGCGCCTTACATTGTTGTTTTTTGTTGTTTTGTTGATTTGACTCCATGCCCCACTACCCGTGCCGTGGGATCTTTATAAAGAAGTAGGATCTCCTCTAGAAATCTTCCTTTTATCCCAAATGCCTTGAGGGCTCCTGACATGAATGCCCAGTTAACCCTGTCAAATGCTTTTTCCACATCTAGTGACAGGGCCAACAAGGCCACTCCCGATCTATGAACTAAATCGGGGAGTCTACCATTCTCCTAATATTGTTAGAGGAGTATCACAGGGGGCGCAGACTTTTTTTCAGTAAGGTGCCCGGAAATTTCTGATGGCAGCCCTGTTATACATATATTATTTCACAGGCCAGCATAATAGCTTGTGTCAGAAGACACACAGAGAATGAGATTAATGATCTATCATGGGAAATATTTTTTTAATCAAATAAATAGTGACCGATATACAAACAGCAAACATGAAAAAGTGAAAATAAATAAAATAAATACATTCTTAAATTTACCGTGGAATACACTGAAAACATAACCTGAAAGATCAATATAGACAATAAATACAGATATATGAATCCAGTGATATAGGGGTGAGGATGCTGTACTCACAAACAATTCTCCAACATTAATAAATAAATAAATGGCTGGATCTGTCTGTGTTGTCTTTATAGTGGATGGAGAGGAGAGTGAAAGAGAGATTTTCTACTGAGTTAATTCAAGGAATATTAAGTTAGCCTCAATTAATGTCCGAGGTCTGAATTCTCCTGAGAAAAGAAGTCTGTTGTTTGGTCTGTTGAGAAAGGAGCAAATATGTGGCCTCCAAGAAACACATTGGAGAAAATCTGATAAATTCCATTTACAATCTCCCACTTTTCCGATAATTGTGAAAGCATCACTAAAAAGTAAAAAAAAAAAAAAAAAAGAGGGGTGGCCATTTTCTTTTCCAATCAATTAGCATGGTAGATGCTAATTGAGGATGGTAGATTTATGATTGTAATTTGTGAAATTAATAACAGGATGTACACTTTGGTGAATGTATATACTCCAAATGGTAACCCCACTAGGTCTGTAGCTAAGGTGTTTAAAAGTATTGAGAGGATTAAAATGGAAGTCTATAAATTTTTGGAGACTTTAATTGTGTCTTGGATCCAGGAATTGATAGGTCCTCTCCCCCTCAGGAAAGATATTTGACACCCTAGAAGGTTCAGGGATCTGGTTGATAGGGCTTCCCTCTTTGATGTTTGGAGAATTTTTCACCAATCAGAGAGATATTACTTTTTTTCCAGAATACATTCTGGAACACATACTGGAATACATATTCTAGGATCGATTTTTTTTTCTAGGGTATTTGTCGATTGTGAGGAAGGTCCAAAAGGCTTTTATAAGGAATGTATGTTACTAGCTAACTCCGAGAATAGGAAACAGATCCTGGAAGCAACCGACCACTTTTTGAAAGAAAATAACGATCCCGAAACCAATCCGGTTAATGTCTGGTGCACCTATAAAAGCGTAATCAGAGGGGTACTTATTAAAATGGGCTCAATAGCAAAAAAAAGTCCCCCCAGGGCTGACAGAATTATATCTAAAGTTAGACGTATTATCTAAAGCAAATAAGATGTCTACCACAGTGGAAAGGTCAGATAGAGAATTTAATAAATTAATAGGTTATGACACAAATCTGCAGAAACCTAGATAAACTTAAGACTAGATATTATTATAGAGCTAACAAGGCTGATAAGCTTTTCAAAGAATTAAAAAAAGAATCCGTAACAGCTTCCTGGCCAAAATATATAATGGCGGGAATGTTGTCATGACTCCTGATAAGATTGGTAAAGCTTTTTTTAATTTTTACTCAGATCTGTATAACCTTAAAAACCGGCCCCAGTCTAATGATATTGAAAAATGACTAGCTGCTTCAAACTGCTGAAACTATCAGCAGAGAAGAGGGAGGAACTTTGTTTACCCAATGGAATTGAGGAAATGATTAAAGTCATTGACCACTTGAGACATAATAAATCTCTGCGGCCTGATGGGTTCAATAACATGTTTTATACATTAGTAAAGAAAAATATTATCAAAGATCTTACAAACATTTCGAGGGACTAGAACTATAAAGATAATTGACGGACTAGAACATTTAAAAAAAAAGACAAAGTGAAGGGAAGTAGACACGAAAAAGAAGAAAATGAAAGAAAATATAAAATTAGCTAAGTGAGGTAACAATAAAACTGTATCTCTTACATTCTCTCTTCTCCATCGGTTTGTGTCTTCTGACCGAAAGGGGGGGGGGGGGGGGAAATAGGAAGGGATGGGCAGAAGGTTTTTTTTTTCTATGTTTAGATAGGGTATTTGTTGGTAGATTAATCGGAAGATCCCCCCTCACCATCGCTCTGCCTGCCAGGCTGCACGGGGAGCCGAACAGGCAGCACAGAGAAACCTCCATGCTGCCTGTTCGGCTTCCTGCGCAGTGTGACACGGAAGTGCCCACTGACGTTATACACGCACTGGGTCACGTGACCTGTCGGCATAACTGCCTGGGAGCCGAACAGGCAGCATGGAGGACACCATGTTGCCTGCCACTAGCCACCAGGGAAAGGTAAGTGCTGAGGAGTGGGGAGATGTACTGGGGAAATTGGCAGGGGCTTATTAATGGCAAATAACACTGGCTTAGTATTGGGAAAATTGGCAGGGGCATATTAAATGGCAAATAACACTGGCATATTATTGGGCAAATTGGCTGGGGAATATTAAATGGCAAATAACACTGGCATATTATTGGGCAAAATGGCTGGGGAATATTAAATGGCAAACAACACTGGCATATTATTGGGCAAATTGGCTGGGGAATATACAATGGCAAATAACACTGGAATATTATTGGGCATATTAGCAGGGGCATATTAAATGGAAAATAACACTAGCATATTATTGGGCAAATTATCAGGGGGATATTAAATGGCAAATAATACTGGCATATTATTGGGCAAATTGGCTGTAGCTTATTAATGGCAAATAATACTGGCATATTATTGGGGAAATTGGCTAGGGAATATTAATGGCAAATAATATTGGCAATGTGTCTGTAAATGTGGTGATGGAGGCATGTAAATGGGGTGATGGGGCATGTCCTTGGTGTGCAACGTGGGTTATGGATCATGTCGTGGGTGTGCATCGTGGGTAGGGGGGTGCCCAAATTTTGTCTGCCTAGGGCAGCACAAAACCAAGATACACTACAGGGGAAGAGAGAGGAGAGAACACGGGGGAGAGAGGAAAGAACACTGATGGGGGGAGGAAAAGAGACAGCTATTGGGAAGAGGAGAGACACATACATGTTTAGAGGGACATAGAGAGAGACATGGGAAGGGAGAGGAGACAGACATATGGGATGGCATGAGAGACAGACAGATATGGGATGGCAGGAAACACAGACAGACATGGGAGAGGAGAGACAGACATACATGGGATGGGAGACTAGATACAGACAGACACAGGATGGGAGAGGAAAGACAGAGAGATGGGAAATGAGAGGAGAGACAGACGGACTTGGGAAAGAAGAGGATACAAAGACGGACATGGGAAGGAAGAGGAGAGAAACGGACATGGAAGGAAGAGAGACAGAGGGACACGGGGAGTGAGAGGAGTGCGAAAGACATGGGAAGGGAGAGCAGCGTGACAGAAGGACATGAGAGAGAGGAAAAGACAGACGGACATGGGAGAGAGGATAAGACAGATGGACATGGGAGAGAGGATAAGACAGACGGACATGGGAGAGAGGAAAAGACAGACGGACATGGGAGAGAGGAAAAGACAAACAGACATGGGAGAGAGGAAAAGACAGAAGGACATGAGCCCCTCCCGAGATCAGACTCTGGATCAGCCCCTGTGATAGGGGCAGACAAACATCACATGGAGAGAGGGGAAATAGAGTAGAGAGATATGCTGGGAAAGGGGAACCTATGTGGCATCATATGTCTCAGTTGTGGACAGGACAGCGGTATGAAACATGTCAAGTGAGTACACATGTACTACATAAATTCAGCTTTAGGAATACAGATAAATGCTGGAGATGCTCAACGCAAGTAGGAACATTTATGCATATATTTTGGAACTGCCCGAATAGAAGATCATTTTGGGATAAGATTATAGAATCAATTAAAATATTGGATGACCCTGACCTTCCAAATGACTCACTTACATTGCTAATACACAATACTAGACATTCAGTTAGTAAATATAAAAAAAAAACTTACCATAAGACTAATTAATGCAGCAAAACTTGCAATACTGAGAAATTGGAAACAAACCAGTCCTCCATCATATAAGGATTTGATATCTATAGTTGAAGACAGAGGTGTCACTAGGGTTGGTGTCACCCGGTCTGGTATCTCATTGTGTAACCCCCCTGGATTTCCTCCAATACCATGCCAAACAGATTCCTTAGTAATGCCAGTCAGATGGCCCATTAAATATGGCACATACAGGAGCCCTACAAACTATGTCACACACAGGAGCCCATTAACTATGCCACACACAGGAGCCCCATAACTATGACACACATAAGACCCCCATAAATTATGCCACACCAGAGACCCATAAATTATGCCACACCAGAGCCCCATAAATTATGCCACACTGCCACACCAGAGCCCCATAAATTATGCCACACCAGAACACCATTATTTATACCACACACACAGGCGCCCCTTAATTATGCCACACAGGAGCACCACGAGGTGACAATTGTACAATTCTACACAATACATATCTATACAGACAGACATCTCTCTATCTCTCTCTCTATAATTAGTTGCATTTATACTTATTTGAATTTTTTAATATTATATTCAACTATTTTCATATGTAATAAAAATGTTATTGAAAAATTGCATTCCTTGTTTTTATTCCCTTCCTCTGCACCCACATTGTACCTAAAAGACTTAACACAGCACCATACAGTACCCACAGAACTTGCCATGCAACTATAATGCACCTACAGCACTTGGCTTGCACTCACACGATTTGGCAAACCACAGTGTCACTTTGCCCCACAGAACTAGCCAGTGTCACTTTCCTTATAGTACATGTTATTTTGCCCCACAGACCATGCCACAGCATCACTTTGCCAATTAAAATAAACCTGTTTTCCCATTAATATGCCAGTGTTTGCCCATAAATATGGCACAGCCAATTTGCCCAATATTATGCCAGTATTATTTTGTCATTCATAAACCACAATTTGCCCAATAATATGCCAGTATTATTTTGCCGTTAATAAGCCAGACAATTTACCCAATAATGTGCCAGTATTATTTTGCCATTAATAAGCCAGCCAAATGGAGCATGCAGCGTGGGGGTACCCGAATTTTGTCTGCTTAGGGCAGCACAAAACCAAAATTCACCACTCTGTAAGTGTAAAGCAATTATGCATTTTGACAATTTACTCCTAAGAGGGCCCACAACCTCACCGTGCATGTGGGACCAGATAGGACCCTGAACTTAACATTTTTTCTGGAACAAACAAGAGCATGAATAATCATCTATAACTTCCAGGACACATTGTTTATATGGAAGGAAATTCACATAAATGTCACATCCAGTGCCCAGCTCTATCTGTTGTATGTAATGCCCCTGTCTGTACTTTTTCAACCTCCTAGGTTTTGTTTAACTGCAAAAAAAAAAAAGAGTAATTTATTGACAGGGGAAACGTGGCAGGAGCTTAAAACACAGGAAGCCATTCATTTTCTTTTTTAAATCATTTTATGATAGGGAGGGCTGTCATTGGTTATGTGTGCCACACTGAAGCATGATTCCCTTACACCCCCTTGTATAAAAGGACCGCACAGAGTAGATGGCATGCTAGAGTGTTTTTTTTGTTTTGTTTTTACATAGAACTTGTTATAATAAGAATTGAGATTTTTTTCTATTACTGCACACAAGGGAAAAATACAATGTGCCACTTAAGACAAGTGCACACTGTAGAGAAGTATGGATTTTAATGAAGTCCTGCAATACACATTGTCTATAACCTTAAATGGGTGATCTGTTGATCCTAATATAAGTACAAAAAAAAAAAATACAGTAAACTTATAATGTCTATACAGAAAAACAGTACTTGGAAGCTTTCTTTCTTTTTTAACTTTAATAGGTTATCTGAGTAGGACACAATAGCAACAGGTGGTATAGGCCACCTTAGTATGTGATCACAGGGAACAGCCTGCCATTGAGGTGACATGACAAAATGTTGCATAATATGAATTAATACGTGAACTACATACATAGTAATAAATCAAAATGAGAAAAAGGCGTTCCTTTTGTATATACAATCAATAAAGACTACAGTTCAGATCCACAAAAGAATCAGGTGGCAAAGGATGATATTTATAGGATTAGTGATAAAAACTAGCCGAGGAGCCAATAGGTATATGTATAAGGAACAATTCTGGGACATTTAAGTTATTGCTAATAAATAAATTTGTAGAACTTTGCCTTAGTTTTTCTCAAGATATATAGGGGGTTATGTAATGAAATATTATTGCTGATTTGATCACTTTTAGAACTTTGAGCCCCAAATTACCCATAACTCTCTTATGCCCACACCAAACTAAAAATAATAAGAAACAAGCAGAGTTAGGCTTCTGATTTCCATTATATTGACTAATAACAAATCTAAATCTCAATAAGGAAGGAGAGTATTTCAAGCACATATGAGTCTGTTCAGTCAAATTTGATTTGGTCTCAAGGTGGCCAAGTTGGGTGGTCGATTCTGACTTAGAGTAAAAATAAAATACAACCTCCCAAATCTATACTCGAGCTGTCATCTCAACTACAAACTAAGATTTTAGTTAATAGACTCAATGCTGTATTAGTCCAAAATACATCGCTTGCAGATACTAAAAACTTCCCTGAAATAGAATTATTTTTTTCATGGCTAACACTGCACCGGTTTTTACTTAATAATACACAAATTAAAGTTGTTAAAAAAGGAAAGATTTGAAAAGGAAATGACTGATGGTTGATTAAATAATATGCATAATGCTGTTGCAAAGGGCTACTTCAGGTTGAAAACAATTGTGTAATTAATACATATTAACCCCTTGCCAACATGGACGGGCTAGGTCCATCCTGTCTGGCAAAGCATTGCCTAGAGGCAGTCAGCAACATGGCAATGTAAAAAAAAAAAAAAAGGTCTTAATTCGCTAGGGGTTAGGGTTAGAATAATGGTTAGGGTTACAATTAAATTAGGGTTAGCATAAGGACTAGTGAGATGTCTTCCTGGAGCTACTGCTCGCAGAGACAGGAGGCGTATTTCTAATATTCTTAAGCAAGCAAATCAGGAAGGAGAATTGGATGTACTGGTTCATCTAGGGACAAATGATTTGGCTTGCAATGAGGTTTCAGAGGTGAAGGAAGCTTTTCGTGTTCTTGCCAATGATATACGGCAGGTTGTGTCCACACTGTCCTTTTCTGAAGTTATGCCTGTGCATAACATTCAGAATGATAGACGGATGCGTATTAGCGACTTCAACTTGTGGCTTGGAGAATGGTGTCGGGAGCAAGGATTTGGCTTTGTTTCTCATGGAAGTTCACTATGGGATAGAAAGGAACTGTACAAAAAAGATGGTTTGCATCTTTCTCAAAAGGGAACGAATGTTCTCAGTGAGCAGTTCAGAGGTTTTGCTAGGAGGTTTTTAAACTAAAAGAGGGGGGCAAAATGGCCATAAAACATCAATCCAATTGCCCCCCAAAAAAGGTACAGAAGTTACCTGCAGTCAGTGTGCTGAAAAATGATAAGCTTAGGGTCATGTCTACAAATGCTCGCAGTTTAGGGAATAAGATCCATGAACTTGTGGCAATATTGGCAACTGAGAATGTAGATTTAGTGGCTGTTACTGAGACATGGTATAATGAAAAACATGACTGGGACATATCAATACCAGGGTACTCTTTATATAGAAAAGACAGAGAAGGTAAAAAAGGGGGAGGGGTGGCCCTGTATGTGAGGGATAGCTTAAAATGTAACGGAATACAAGTTAGTGAGGCGAACATAGAGTCAGTTTGGGTTACATTAGAATTTGGTAATCATATGGTAACTCGGGTAGGTGTGATTTATAGGCCCCCTGGACAAATAGAGGAGTTAGATAGTCTACTAGTTGAGGAAATAGCTAAAATGACAATGAAGGGAGAAGTGATCATCATGGGTGACTTTAATCTTCCTGATGTGAACTGGAAATACAAAACAGCTACTTGCGCCAGGAGTACGCATATCCTAAACTCCCTACTGGGATTATCTCTAAAACAAGTAGTGAAGGAGCCAACTCGAAAGCAGGCCATACTAGACTTAGTGTTCACAAATGGAGATTTGTTATCAGATATTACTGTAGGTGAAAGTTTAGGATCTAGTGATCACCAGACAGTATGGTTTAATATAAGAACAGTGACGCAGTCACACCACACAAAAACAAAAGTTTTAGATTTTAGAAAAACAGACTTTTCTAAATTTAGATTGGGTGTAAAGGAGTCATTATCAGACTGGAGCAATTTAAATGGAGTCCAGGAGAAATGGGATTATCTAAAAGTTGCGCTACTGAAGGCTACAGAAAATTGCATAAGGCTTGTCAGTAAGAGCAAAAAATTGAAGAAACCACTCTGGTACTCTGCAGAGGTGGCTAAAATAGTAAAAAATAAAAAGCTAGCATTTAGTAATTATAAAAATACTCAGAGTGAGGAAGATAGAAAGATCTATAAGAGTAGGCAGAAAGAGGCAAAGCAAGCTATAAGAGCTTCCAAAGCACACATAGAAGAGACTATAGCCCAGTCAGTGAAAAGGGGGGATAAAACATTTTTTAGATACATAAATGAGAAAAGGAAAGTAAAACAAGGATTAGTTAGATTAAAAACAAAAGAAGGATGCTATGTAGAAGAGGATAAAGGCTTAGCAGACTGCCTTAATGAATATTTTTGTTCAGTTTTTACAAATGAAAATGAGGGTAAGGGACCTCATTTAGGGAAAAAGACTAATGAGTCTTTTGATGCATGTAAGTTTACAGAGGAAGAGGTTTTACTTCAGCTGTCTAAAGTAAAGACAAATAAGTCGATGGGACCTGATGGGATACATCCAAAGTTATTAAAAGAACTTAGTGGTGTACTAGCAAAACCGTTAACAGATTTATTTAACCAATCCTTGTTAACGGGAGTAGTTCCAGAAGATTGGAAATTAGCTAATGTTGTGCCCATTCACAAGAAAGGTATTAGGGAGGAGGCGGGCAACTTGGATTTCAAGATCAGAGACAGCATGGGTTTACTTCAGGGAGATCATGGTGTGATTTATAGGCCCCCTGGACAAATAGAGGAGTTAGATAGTCTACTAGTTGAGGAAATAGCTAAAATGACAATGAAGGGAGAAGTGATCATCATGGGTGACTTTAATCTTCCTGATGTGAACTGGAAATACAAAACAGCTACTTGCGCCAGGAGTACGCATATCCTAAACTCCCTACTGGGATTATCTCTAAAACAAGTAGTGAAGGAGCCAACTCGAAAGCAGGCCATACTAGACTTAGTGTTCACAAATGGAGATTTGTTATCAGATATTACTGTAGGTGAAAGTTTAGGATCTAGTGATCACCAGACAGTATGGTTTAATATAAGAACAGTGACGCAGTCACACCACACAAAAACAAAAGTTTTAGTGGGGTACCTCAGGGATCTGTTCTTGGACCCATTCTCTTTAATATTTTTATTAGCGATATTGCAGAAGGTCTTGTTGGCAAAGTATGTCTTTTTGCTGATGATACAAAGATTTGCAGCAGGGTTGATATTCATGAGGGATAAGCCAAATGGCAAATGATTTAGCTCAACTAGAAAAATGGTCAGAGCAGTGGCAACTGACATTTAATGTGGACAAGTGCAAGATTATGCACCTAAAAACCCAAAAACATCTGAGGAAAGGGATTTAGGAGTGATAATTTCAGAGGACTTGAAGGTAGGTAGGCAATGCAATAGAGCAGCAGGAAATGCTAGCAGAATGCTTGGTTGCATAGGGAGAGGTATTAGCAGTTGGAAAAGGGAAGTGCTCATGCCATTGTACAGAGCACTGGTGAGACCTCACTTGGAGTATTGTACGCAGTACTGGAGACCGTATCTCCAGAAGGATATTGATACTTTGGAGAGAGTTCAGAGAAGGGCTACTAAACTGGTTCATGGGTTGAAGGATAAAACTTACCAGGAAAGGTTAAAGCATCTTAACATGTATAGCTTGGAGGAAAGACGTAACAGGGGGGATATGATAGAAACATTTAAATACATAAAGGGAATCAACACAGTAAAGGAAGAGAGTATATTTAAAAGAAGAAAAACTACCACAACTAGAGGACATAGTCTTAAATTAGAGGGGCAACAATTTAAAAGTAATATCAGGAAGTATTACTTTACTGAGAGGGTAGTGGATGTATGGAATAGCCTGCCAGCAGAAGTGGTAGAGGTAAACACAGTCAAGGATTTTAAGCATGCGTGGGATAGACACAAGGCTATCCTAGCTATAAGACCGGGAACGGGGGACTAATAAAAGTACTCAAAAAAAAATTGGGCAGACTAGATGGACCGTATGGTTCTTATCTGCCGACACATTCTATGTTTCTATGTTTCTATGACTAGGGTTAAAATTAAATTAAAACTATAATAAATTATGGGTTTAGAGTTAAGATTATATTTAGGGTAAGGGTTAAATTTATGGTTCGGGTTGGGATCAAAAGGTCACTGAAGGAAAAATGAAAAAATGCTATTTTTGTTTTTTTGCCCTGTAACTCTGCAGAATAACATGGGAACAAGCATTTTCTAAACTCGGGACAAAATTTAGAAACTATTTAGATGGGGTAATTTTTAATGATTGTATTTGTGTGAAACATTTTTTATTTCAAAGTTAGAAAAAGTTTTTTAAAAATGTTTTCATCATATTTTATGTTTTTTTGTAGTAAATTATATTAAGATATGATGAATATAATGATATCTAAAGAACGCCCTTCTTATGGCAATAAAACAATATATAATTTGTGTGGGTACAGTATGTGAGACAGAAGAAAATAACAGCCAAACACCCCAGAAATTTCAAAACAGTCGGTAAAAACATAGAAACATAGAATGTTCCGGCAGATAAGAACCATACGGCAGGGCTCGACAAACCCCAGGCGCCAGGTCGCCATGGTGACCAGGAAATTAGACCTGGCGCCTGGGTGCTGTCAGCCTCATGGTCCCCTTGCCGCTGCCATCCGATTTTTCCGCAGCGCGAGGGGGTAAAGTCGATGGCACAGACTGCAAGCTCCGCCCCCTCGCGCAACGCGTGTCTGAGTGCCGGGTATCGTCATGTGACATCCTGGCACTCAGCAGGCTGACCAACGGAGATCAGCTGCAGCATGAATGTCCCCCTCCCCTGCAGTGAGGTAAAGCAGCAGGGAGGGGGACACATCAAGAAGAAAAGACTGTGTGAGGTGGGTGTGTGTTTATATGTATTGTAAAGTAGGTGTGTGTGAGGTGTTTGTATATATGTGTATATGTAAAGTAGGTGTGTGTGAGGTGTTTGTATATATGTGTATATGTAAAGTAGGTGTGTGTGAGGTGTTTGTATATATGGGTATATGTAAAGTAGGTGTGTGTGAGGTGTTTGTATATATGGGTATATGTAAAGTAGGTGTGTGTGAGGTGTTTGTATAAATGGGTATATGTAAAGTAGGTGTGTGTGAGGTGTTTTTATAAATGGGTATATGTAAAGTAGGTGTGTGTGAGGTGTTTGGATATATGTGTATATGTAAAGCAGGTGTGTGTGAGGTGTTTGTATATATGTGTATATGTAAAGTAGGTGTGTGTGAGGTGTTTGTATATATGTGTATATGTAAAGTAGGTGTGTGTGAGGTGTTTGGATATATGGGTATATGTAAAGTAGGTGTGTGTGAGGTGTTTGGATATATGGGTATATGTAAAGTAGGTGTGTGTGAGGTGTTTGTATATATGGGTATATGTAAAGTAGGTGTGTGTGAGGTGTTTGTATAAATGGGTATATGTAAAGTAGGTGTGTGTGAGGTGTTTTTATAAATGGGTATATGTAAAGTAGGTGTGTGTGAGGTGTTTGGATATATGTGTATATGTAAAGCAGGTGTGTGTGAGGTGTTTGTATATATGTGTATATGTAAAGTAGGTGTGTGTGAGGTGTTTGTATATATGTGTATATGTAAAGTAGGTGTGTGTGAGGTGTTTGGATATATGGGTATATGTAAAGTAGGTGTGTGTGAGGTGTTTGGATATATGAGTATATGTAAAGTAGGTGTGTGTGAGGTGTTTGGATATATGTGTATATGTAAAGTAGGTGTGTGTGAGGTGTTTGGATATATGTGTAAATGTAAAGTAGGTGTGTGTGATGTGATATTTGTGGATGTGTAAAGTAGGTGTGTTTGTATATATGTGAAGTAGGCGTGTGTGTTTATGAATTGTGTTTATGTTTGCGTGATTGTCTGGCTCCTAAAAAAAATGGATGGCTCCTAAAATCAAATTAAATTTGTCAAGCCCTGCCATACGGCCCATCTAGTCTGACCAATTTTCTAAATCATTTTTTTGGTCCCCAGTTCCCTATCATATAGCTAGGATAGCCTTGACTGTGTTTACCTCTACCACTTCCGCTGGAAGGCTATTCCATACATCAATCAAAAAAGGAGGGCAAGCCGGCTCCACCGGTGGCTATGAAGGCATCTCCCGTGTGTAGTATCACCAAGTTATGGGTGCTCCGTCTGGGCTGTAGATGCAGCACTGTCTGAGCGAAGAAAGAGCGAAAAAAAGACTTATGCACTCCAACTCCGGTGAGAAATGTGACTCCAAAATGTATTAATAAAAAGTATCCGATAAGATCCAATAACAAACCACAGGGACAAATATACATACAAGACAAAAAGGTGAAAGTGATATGCCTTACGCGTTTTGCGTGAACACACACTTATTCATACATCCACTACCCTCTCAGTAAAATAATACTTCCTGATATTACTTTTAAATCGTTGCCCCTCTAATTTTAGACTGTGTCCTCTAGTTGTAGTAGTTTTTCTTCTTTTAAATATAATAGAAACATAGAATGAGTCTTGTCTTTCACCAAGGGAAAGACAAAGTCAAAAGGTCATGTCACTAAGGGGTTAAAGCTGATACTTTAAATATACTATATGGTAACATTTCTCCCAACATTTGTTTCATACACAATGACACTGCCAGCTAAACACCGCAGGGTTGTTTTGCTTGAAGTGGACCTTTAATTATCTTTAATGTTATTGTGTTTTTAACATCTGGCAGAGTTTACATTGCCTCCAGTGAGTCAGAGAGCTTGTTAATCATGTACTTAGATCTGGATTATCACAGCTCACAGAAGGTTGTAAACCTAGCAGTGAACTTACAGTGTATTAACATGGCCCAATCAATATTCACTCTATCCATCACTGATTTGTGGATAGCCAGTGCTAACAGTGTTGCATCCCTGAATGTTTATCAACCAACAAATTACACTAACAAGCATATGTCTGCAAATAAAAAACTACAATTAAAAAAGGTGTGTCCAACCTGAGAAATTTCAATGAAAATTCCCTCTTCAGTTTTCACATTGCTCAGGAAAAAATGTGTGCTTTGGCATTCAATTTCAGACAAATCCTGATTCGGATGAAAATCTCTAACGAAAATTAATGCAACGCTGGATGAAAAAAAGAGTGGACAAATGCAGAATGAACAAAAATCATTTGCCCATTTGTTTTATTTATTGGTCCACTCAGGAAACTTCAATGTTCTATGATCTGCTGATCTGAGTAGCCATAAATTCCAGCTACCACCAAAGTGAACTCTAATCTGCATAAAAATATGCCACGTGACTGATTTTCTTCCAGACAGGCCTGACCCTGAAGTAAACTGATATAATCCAAAGACACACATTTCGGCAAACATTTCAATAAGATGAAGTCCTCTTCTCCATAGAATCTTGGCTATTACGAAAATAGCTTCGGTCCTCCCTAAATAAGAAGAATACATTTTTGATACAAAATTCGGAAAGTCAATAATAATGGATTCATTTTGTCCCAAATTAATGCGTCGACGGACAAAATTGTGGCGGTGCACAGGTCTACTGCAAACACTTCCCATATCACGTATACAAACATGGGCATGTTATCTCGTACAATATAACCATGTATAAAAGGTAGTGTGTACCTTGCTGAAAATTGGTGTCACATCACAAATTAAGGTAAGCACTGTTCAGAGTATAGATAGGTAATTTGCACAGTTCTTTATTTGCAGGTTTTGTGATCACAGAAGCAAGGTTAGTACTTATGTAATTACAGATAGATTGTAATTATACTGTAGTAAGGTAAGTGCTTTGCAAGGTTCTCATTATGCAGATTTAGTAATCATAGTAGCAAGGTAAGTACTAATTCAGATATTGGTACCACTTGGATAATGCACAGGAACAAGGTAAGTACCGTATATACTCGAGTATAAGCCGACCCGAATATATAAGCCGAGGCACCTAATTTTACCACAAAGAACTGGGAAAAAATATTGACTCGAGTATAAGCCTAGGGTGGGAAATGAGGCAGCTACTGGTAAATATTGCCCCCAATATGCCATTTAATATTCCAGGATATTACCCCCAATATGCCATTTTAATATGCCAGGATATTGCCCCCAATATGTCATTTTAATATGCCAGGATATTTCCCCCAATATGCCATTTTAATATGCCAGGATATTGCCCCCAATATGCCATTTAATATGCCAGGATATTGCCCCCAATATGCCATTTTAATATGCCAGGATATTGCCCCAATATGCCATTTTAATATGCCAGGATATTGCCCCCAATATGCCATTTAATATGCCAGGATATTGCCCCTAATATGCCATTTAATATGCCAGGATATTGCCCCCAATATGCCATTTAATATCCCAGGATATAGCCCCCAATATGCTATTTAATATGCCAGGATATTGCCCCCAATATGCCATTTAATATGCCAGGATATTGCCCCCAATATGTCATTTTAATATGCCAGGATATTGCCCCCAATATGCCATTTTAATATGCCAGGATATTGCCCCCAATATGCCATTTAATATCCCAGGATATAGCCCCCAATATGCTATTTAATATGCCAGGATATTGCCCCCAATATGTCATTTTAATATGCCAGGATATTGCCCCCAATATGCCATTTTAATATGCCAGGATATTGCCCCCAATATGCCATTTAATATGCCAGGATATTGCCCCCAATATGCCATTTTAATATGCCAGGATATTGCCCCCAATATGCCATTTAATGTTCCAGGATATTGCCCCCAATATGCCATGTAATATGCCAGGATATTGCCCCTTAGTATGTTCGTTATGCCACCCTCCTACCCCCCTTCTCCAGACCCCAGTACTTACCTCGTTCCTGCTCCGTTTCCCGGTGCTCTGAAGGTCCGTGGCTGTGAGGGAAGCGTTGTGAGCTCTCCTCCAGCCGCGCGGTTCAATGCTTCTCTCACAGCCACGCACATTCAGAGCACCGGGAGACGGAGTAGGAAAGAGGTAAGTTTTAGATTTTTTTTTTTTTTCACCGACTCGAGTATAAGCCGAGGGGGGCATTTTTCAGCACAAAAATTGTGCTGAAAAACTCGGCTTATACTCGAGTATATACGGTAATTCACCAAATGAGTAAGGAGAGCATTCCTATTTTGGTCTCAGGTTCAACGATTATCTGGTTAGGAACAGAATCCATCATCCAGCAGTTCAGCTTAAGGTATCTGATTCAAGAAACAATAAGTAACTGGCTTTTCAGACCATTCAAATAGCTCAAGAGTCAGTTATTTCTGGCTTTCTCTGGGGAAAGCCGAAGTAACTAAGATTTTTCAGACCAGCTTCCGCTCATCAAAGAAGAGTCTGCTGGTAGCAGAGTCACAACGGTGATCTTGAACCCGGTGACACAAGGGAACATCATCATATCCACAGAACCCAGTAATGAGAGACACAACATTTATTAAAAACTCCACAGCATATACCCAAAACTGGGCTTTATAATACATAAATCAAAGTTAGAAGCAACAAACGGTTTGCGAGGGAGCTCACAGTAAACAGGGAATGCCAAAATTAAGCCATTTTAATAAATCATGTAAAAGGCAGGTACAAAAAAAGAAACTGGACAGAACACAGTGAAAAAAGACGCCTTACACGTTTCGTGCTTTCAAAAGCACTTATTCATAGGCTGATAAGAGGAAGCCCCATGCTCAGTAATAAACGGTCAATCATTAACTTAACTAGACAGCAAATTGCTGAAAGGTCAATTAACCCAGCATGTGAATGCTTCCCATCATATCAGCAAAGAAATAGTTAAAGTGAATACATATAAAACTTAAATAAGAACATTATGGAAATAAGCAAGCAAATAAGAGAAGGAAATTTAGAAAATGTGTGAGATACCTAAATATACACAATGCATCGGTGCACATAAATAAATAAAATAAAGTTACTGACATATATTCATGCACATGAATGCATATATATACAAACACTTAAATGGATGGGTGAACAATGAAGTGACCAAAAATACCAAACACATTACAATAGATATAATATTTGACAATGGAAATGACATCCAGTGAAAGTCACAAAATTTACATTATTTATGAAAGAACGCATTAACATAATGCCTTGAATTGATTCCCATTGGGGCACAAGTTTTAAGTGAGAAAATCCAAAAGACTTCTCTTTTGCACAGTATTTCAAATATGTTACCTTTACGAAGTGGAATTTTGATTTTTTTCAATAACTTGATATTTAAAATTGGCAACATTAGAATTGCAACACTGTGCAAAATGTCTATACATTGTTGTATTGGATTTAGGGTTGACAATATCAGACAAGTGCTCTCTTATTCTCTCTTTAATTGGGCAGATAGTTCAGCCTATGTATTGTTTATGGCAGTTCTGGCAAGTAACACAGTAAATTACATAATTAGTGTTACAATTGTAGAATCCATTTACAGAGAATACTCTTCCTGTTACGGTGGAGACAAAACTGTTACCTAAGACATGATTGCAACACTTGCATTGTCTTGCACCACATCTAAAAGTACCTTTCAAGCTTAACCAGGTGAAAGAGCCCTTTTTAGTTGGATCTTGATCCTCACTTAAATGACTGGGGGAAATCAGATTACCTAAGGTTGTTGCTTCTAACTTTGATTGATTATACAGGCAGGATAGCCTGGCGTCGAGGGAGGCTCCACTTTTGTCTACTTTGGGCTAAAATAGGAGGAATTATTTTTACCTGGCTTTTGACCGAGGAGGTCCTTCAGTTTATTTGTTTTGTTTTATAATAAATAACTTAAGTGCAATTTCAAAAATAACATTAAACACCAACTGAACATGGCATATACACTATACAACACATTATTTTTCAATCACACTTATAGCATAACACCAAATGTGCTTGCCTCCTCCCTTGTCCATTAACCTCAACATACAATCCTCCATAACAAGTTCAATGCTGGCCACCACCTTAGTGGCCATGTGACAATAAAAGCTCACTGTACTAGTCTACCAGCAAGCTAAAACTTTGCACACAAGGTCAGGAAGAGACTGGTATAGGGACCAAAACTGGATACATAGTAAAACTCCCTATTGCATCAGTTTTAGCCTGTGGACATACATTAGGCCCTTATTCAAACAGAAACAGGTAAGAACATATAATAGTGTACACATAGCCATTTGGATTCTTGCAAGAAGGGTGTTTGTAACTGACTTGAACACACCAGAATCCCTGAATTCCAGCACACATAGCCATTTGGATTATTACAAAAAGGGTGTTTGTAACTGACTTGAACACACCAGAATCTCAGTATACATAGACATTTGGATTCTAGCCAGAAGGAAGTTTGTAACTCAGGTATATCCAATCTAGAGGAAACTGCTAGCAACTCTCTTGAATGTAACCTTATTAACTGATATTGTATTATTATTAAATGAAAATAGAGTACACTGCGCCTTTAACTGTGAAGGGAGTAGCAGCACAAAAACACAACCAGTGCTTCACTCCTGGTACATACAATACACACAAAACAAATAAGTGAAATCGTGCGCTTCCCTAAACACTGTTATTTACTCTTATAGGAGGCAATATTCACTGTATATAATGTAAGGGGAAGAAAAACAAACACAGAATAAAATAATATAGTGTAGTATATTAAGACTAAGTGGACCAAAAGACATATACACACTCTGGGAGAGGAGCATTCTACTAGAACTTCATGCACCTTACAAGTCTGGAACTACATGCACTTTGCAGCTGCTTGCTGTTTGCTTTTATGTAAGATTTTATATTTTTGTGTTCTGCATTATTAAAGAAAGTTTTACTGAAGATATATCTCCTTCCTCCCCTGTCCTATTCTTTATGACCTCGAGGATCATCTGATAATATCTGTGAATTCAAGACCCCTAGAGGGGCTCCCGAATACCTATGACACTAAGCAGGGTACTGCTCAGGAAAATGTGAGTGCAACCCTCATATATTATATGTCTTTTGGTCCACTTAGTCTTAATATACTACACTATATTATTTTATTCTGTGTTTGTTTTTCTTCCCCTTACATTATATACGGAGAATATTGCCTCCTATAAGGGTAAATAACAGTGTTTAGTGTTTTGGGAAGTGCACGATTTTCACTTATTTGTTTTCTGTGATATTGTATTATTTTTACTAGTGATATAGTATGCCTTCTATCTGCATGTGTTGTGGTAATCATTTTTTACTTATTTTTATTTTCTCCTACTTACCCAACCATTAACTTCTAGCCACATTTTTAACACATTTTATTTCCTGTATGCTCTGCTAGGTTCTCTTATCTAAGTTGTTTTAAAATGCCCAAATTATCAGCCTCATCTGTATAAAGTCTCCAATATGCATATCCTTCTCCTTCTCTCTACAGAATCCCTGAATCCCAGCACACATAACTATTTGGATTCTTGCAAGAAAGGTGTTTAATTCCACCCACCCCCAGGTCAATTTTCTTTTATAAACCATACCTTACCCCCAGAGGCATAACTAGAAACCACCAGGCCCCGGTGCAAAAATTGCCTCGGGGCCCCCCGACCCAACCATGCAACTCCACCCCAGAAATGCTACTTACATGCCTCCCAACTGTTTCGCTTTGTGCATGGCCTTGTCTTATATCTAGGATAGCCTTATACCTATACCATGCATGCTTAAACTCCTTCACTGTATTTACCTCTACCATTTCAGCTGGCAAACTATTCCATGTATCCACTACCCTCTCAGTAAAATTATGCAAAGTTTCTGACCTCCACTGAATTAACATCTACCATTTCTGCTGGAAGACGATTCCATGCATCCACTACCCTCTCAGAAAGTAATACTTCCATTAATCCCTGGCCTCATCTTATGTCTAGAATAGCCATATGCTTACACTCCTTCACTGTATTAACCTCTACCACTTCTGCTGAAAGGCTATCCCATGCATACACTACCCTCACAGTAAAGTAATACTTGCATTAGTCCCTGACCTTCTCTTATATCAAGGATAGCCTTATGCTCATCCTATGCATGCTTAAACTGCTTCATATATTAACCTTTCATCCACCACCCTCTCAGTAAAGTAATATTACTTTTCTGGACAAAAAAAAAAAACGTTAAAATATTTCCAGCCTTATCAACCTTGAGGTGGACCCCAAATATATGTATATAATTAGCTGCATGTATACTTTTATGAACTTTTTAATATTATATTCAACTATTTATATAACGAGCATACTGACTGGCAATATCCTGGCATATTAATTGGCAATATCCTGGCATATTAAATGCCTCTTAAATGGCATACTGGGGGCAAAATCCTGGCATATTGGGGGTTAAAATCCTGGCATATTGAGAGCAAAATCCTGGCATATTAAATGGAAGATTGGGGGGGGGGGGGGGCAAAATCCTGGCATACTAAATGGCATATTGGGGGCAAAATCCTGGCATATTGAGAGCAAAATCTTGGCATATTAAATGGCATATTGAGGGCAAAATCCTGGCATATTAATTGGCTCTATCCTGGCATATTAAATGGCATATTGGGGGGCAAAATCCTGGCATATTAAATGGCATATTGGGGGCAGAATCCTGGCATATTAAATGGCATATTGGGGGCAAAATCCTGGCATATTGAGAGCAAAATCCTGGCATATTAAATGGCATATTGGGGGCAAAATCCTGGCATATTGAGAGCAAAATCCTGGCATATTAAATGACATATTGTGGGGCACAATCCTGGAATATTAAATGCCATATTGGGGGGCAAAATCCTGGCATATTGAATGGCTAAATCCTGGCATATTGAATGGCTAAATCATGGCATATTGAGTGGCTAAACAATCCTGGCATATTGAGCAGCAAAATAATCCTGGCACATTGAATGGCTAAATCCTGGCATATCGAGGGGTTTAATACTGGCATATTTTAATTGGCAAAGTGATGCTGTGGCATGGTCTGTGGGGAAAAATAACATGTACTATGTGGAAAGTGACACTGGCTAGTTCTGTGGGGCAATATAGGTGCATGGCAAGTTCCGTGGGTACTGTATGGTGCTGTGTTAAGTCCTTTAGGTGCAATGTGGGTGCAGAGGAAGGAAAAAAAATAGGAATGCAATTTTTCAATAACATTCTTATTAACTAGAATATTAAATACTTCAAATAAGTATAAATGCAACTAGTTATAGAGAGATGTCTGTGTTTATAGATATGTATTGTTTTCGAATTGTACAATTGTCACCTTGTGGGGCTCCTGTGTGTCGCATAATTAATGGATGTCCCATGTGTGGCATATTTTTTGGGCCCCATGTGTGGCATAATTAAGGGGCTCTTTTGTGTGGCATAATTATGGGGCACTTGTGTGTGGCATAATTAAGGGGCACTTGTGTGTGGCATAATTAAGGGGCGCCTGTGTGTGTGGCATAATTAAGGGGCGCCTGTGTGTGTGGCATAATTAATTGGGCTCCAAGGTGAGGCATCATTTATGGGGCTCTTGTGTGTCATAGTTATGGGGCTCCTGTATGTGGCATTGTTAAAGGGCTCCTGCGTGTGGCATATTTAATGGGCCATCTGACTGGCATTACTAAGGAATCTGTTTGGCATGGTATTGGAGGAAGTCCAGGGGGGTGACACCATGAGATACCGCACCGGGTGACACCAACCCTAGTGACGCCTCTGATTGCCAATATGCCACAGCCAATTTTGCCATTTTCCAGTGTTGTTTTGCCCATTTGCCAGTGTTAATTTGGCCATTTGCCAGAGTTATTCTGCCCATAATTTGCCAGTTATTTGATCATTTGCCAGTTATGTGCCCATTAGCCAGTGTTATTTGCCCATTTGCCAGTTATGTGCCCATTTGCCAGTGTTATTTGCCCATTTGCCAATTATGTGCCCATTTGCAAGTTATTTGCCAGTTATGTGCCCATTTGCCAGTTGTGCCCATTTGCCATTGTTATTTGCCCATTTGCCAATTATGTGCCCATTTGCAAGTTATTTGCCAGTTATGTGCCCATTTGCCAGTTTTGTCCATTTGCCAGTTGTGCCCATTTGCCAGTTATGTGCCCATTTGCCAGTTGTGTCCATTTGCCAGTTGTGCCCATTTGCCAGTGTTATGTGCACACTTGCCAGTTGTGCCAATTTGCCAGTGTTATGTGCCCATTTGCCAGTGTTGTGCCCTCAATATGCCAGGATTTAGCCATTCAATATGTCATTATTTTGCCATTTAATATGCCATTCCTTTGCCATTTAATATTACAGTATTTTGCCCCTCAATATGCCATTATTTTCCCATTTTAATATGCCATTCTTTTCCCATTTTAATATGCCAGGATTTTGCCACTCTATTGACACTTAATATGCCAGGGTATTGCCATTTAATATTGCAGGATATTGCCATTTAATATGCCAGGATATTGCCAATTAATATGCCAGGATATTTCCAATTAATATGCCAGGATATAGCCACTTAATATGCCAGGATATAGCCACTTAATATGCCATTATAAAGCCAATTAATATGCCAGGATATAGCCACTTAATATGCCAGGATATAGCCAATTAATATGCCAGGATATAGCCAATTAATATGCCAGGCGATTGCCACGTAACATGCCAGGATATTGCCACTTAATATGCCAGGATATAGCCAAATAATATGCAAGGGTATTGCCAATTAATATCCTAGGATATTGCCAATTAATATGCCAGGATATTGCCACTTAATGTGCCAGGGTATTTCCAATTAATATGCCAGGGTATTGCCAATTAATAAGCCAGGATATTGCCACTTTATTTGCCAGGGTATTGCCAATTAATATGTCAGGGTATTGCCAATTATTATGCCAGGGTATTGCCACTTTATTTGCCAGGATATTGCCAATTAATATGCCAGGTTATTGCCACTTTATTTGCCAGGATATTGCCAATTAATATGCCAGGGTATTGCCAATTAATATGCCAGGGTATTGCCACTTTATTTGCCAGGATATTGCCACTTAATTTGCCAGGATATAGCCAATTAATATGCCAGGATATAGCCAATTAAAATGCCAGGGTATTGCCAATTAATATGTCAGGATTTTGCCAATTAATATGCCAGGATATAGCCAATTAATATGCCAGGATATAGCCAATTAATATGCCAGGGTATTGCCGCTTAATATGCCAGGGTATAGCTATTTAATATGCCAGGGTATTGCCAATTAATATGCCAGGGTATTGCTCCTCAGTATGCTCGTTATGCCACCCTCCTTCCCCCTTCCCCAGACCCCAGTACTTACCTCCTTGCTGCCGTCTCCCGGTGCAGGTCCGTGGCTGTGAGGGAAGCGTTGTGCACTCCCCTCCAGCACCGCGGACCAATAAAGTTTGTTTTTAAAAAAAGTTTGAATAAACTTTATTGATCCACGCGGCTGGAGGGGAGCGCACAACGCTTTCCTCACAGCCACGGACCTGCACCGGAAGACAGCAGCAAGGAGGTAAGTACTGGCACAGGTAGCGGGGCCCGCGGGGCAGCTGCCTTTGGCCCTAAAGATGAATGGGCCCTGGGCAGCTGCCCGGTTTTTCTGCGCATTTAAAAAAAAAAAATTGGTGCAGGGGTCGCATGGCGGCCGGGCCCCTGGAGTGATGGGCCCGGTCGCAGCTGCGACCCCTGCACTAGTGGTAGGTACGCCACTGCTTACCCCTCAACATATTCTCACCTGTGTGCAGATTCTTTACCTCCTTTAACACTTTAGGTGTTGGAAATTAGCAGCTACCTGACTAATTAAGGCTACTTTGTAAATTATCTGTTTAACATAGTCTGTTAGGGCCACATCAAACACTAAACTCGCCCTTGTTACAACTCAAACAACATAGTACACATAAATTAAAATAAACTGATAATTCAGTGAAAAAGGGGGATAAAACATTTTTTAGATACATAAATGAGAAAAGGAAAGTAAAACAACGATTAGTTAGATTAAAAACAAAAGAAGGATGCTATGTAGAAGAGGATAAAGGACTAGCAGACTGCCTTAATGAATATTTTTGTTCAGTTTTTACAAATGACAATGAGGGTAAGGGACCTCATTTAGGGAAAAAGACTAATGAGTCTTTTGATGCATGTATGTTTACAGAGGAAGAGGTTTTACTTCAGCTGTCTAAAGTTAAGACAAATAAGTCGATGGGACCTGATGGGATTGATCCAAAGTTATTAAAAGAACTTAGTGGTGTATTACCAAAACCGTTAACAGATTTATTTAACCAATCATTGTTAACAGGAATAGTTCCAGAAGATTGGAAATTAGCTAATGTTGTGCCATTCACAAGAAAGGTAGTAGGGAGGAGGTGGGCAACTATAGACCAGTAAGTCTTACTTCAGTAGTGGGGAAAAGAATGGAAACCTTGTTAAAGAATAGGATTGTTGAACATCTAAAGTCGCTTGGATTTCGAGATCAGAGGCAGCATGGATTTACTTCAGGGAGATCATGCCAAACTAATATTATTGATTTTTCTGATTGGGTGACTAAAATAATAGATCAGGGTGGTGCAGTAGACATTGCTTACCTAGATTTCAGTAAGGCTTTTGACACTGTCACACATAGAAGGCTTATCAATAAACTGAAATCTTTGAGTTTGGATTTCAATATTGTTGAATGGGTTAGACAATGGCTGAGTGACAGGCAACAGAGGGTTGTAGTCAAAGGGTATATTCAATGCAAGGTCTTGTTACTAGTGGGGTACCTCAGGGATCTGTACTTGGACCCATTCTCTTTAATATTTTTATTAGCGATATTGCAGAAGGTCTTGTTGGCAAAGTATGTCTTTTTGCTGATGATACAAAGATTTGCAGCAGGGTTGATATTCATGGAGGGATAAGCCAAATGGCAAATGATTTAGCTAAACTAGAAAAATGGTCAGAGCAGTGGCAACTGACATTTAATGTGGACAAGTGCAAGATTATGCACCTTGGGCGTAAAAACCCAAAAGCAGAATATAGACTGTTTGGTACAGTCCTAACCTCAACATCTGAGGAAAGGGATTTAGGAGTAATAATTTCAGAGGACTTAAAGGTAGGTAGGCAATGCAATAGAGCAGCAGGAAATGCAAGCAGAATGCTTGGTTGCATAGGGAGAGGTATTAGCAGTAGGAAGAGGGAAGTGCTCATGCCATTGTACAGAGCACTGGTGAGACCTCACTTGGAGTATTGTACGCAGTACTGGAGACCGTATCTCCAGAAGGATCTTGATACTTTGGAGAAAGTTCAGAGAAGGGCTACTAAACTGGTTCATGGGTTGAAGGATAAAACTTACCAGGAAAGGTTAAAGCATCTTAACCCCTTAGTGACCGAGTGCTATGTTGCATTTGACGTGCCTTGAAGACCAGAATTCCATTATTTTTGTCATACGTTTACTGAACTGTGAATTTCTTTCTTTGTGTTCAGTCCACCCACACAAATTATATATCATTTCTTAAAGGACAGATAGGGCTTTCATTTGATACTATTATTTTCATCATATGATATCATTTACTATTAAAAAAATAGAAAATATGATGAAAATATGCCATAAAAAACACTTTTTCCAACTTTGACCTGATTTTTGTTTTTACACAATTACAAATGGTAAAAAAGACCCCGTCTATATATTTCTACTATTTGTCCTGAGTTTAGTAATATCAATGTTTCCTTGTTTGTCTATGTTTTATTTCACGTAATAGGGCAATAAACAATATTAGTGTTTTTTTTTTGTTTTCTAACCATTTTCTTCTACAGTGATTTTTTTAACCCGAACCCTAAATTTACCCCAACTCTAAATTTAATCTAACCCTAAATTGACCCCCACCCCTTAATCTAACCCTTGTAATCATCCGAACCCCCATTTAACCCTAATTATTACCCTATTTGGACCCTAACCCTAGATCTAGGTTCAGTAGATCAAGGGTTAGCTTTTTCCATTTATTTATTTATTTAATTAATTTTCTATTTTTAACTGTAATACCGCCTAACTGCCTGTAGGGGCAGTCAAGTAGCGGTTTCAGAGCGACGGAAGAGATTTTTTTTTTCTCTCTTCCGTCGCTCTCCTCTGGGCATGCTGTATCGGAGGACACATTTAAATACATAAAGGGAATCAACACAGTAAAGGAAGAGAGTATATTTAAAAGAAGAAAAACTACCACAACTAGAGGACATAGTCTTAAATTAGAGGGGCAACGATTTAAAAGTAATATCAGGAAGTATTACATTACTGAGAGGATAGTGGATGTATGGAATAGCCTTCCAGCAGAAGTGGTAGAGGTAAACACAGTCAAGGATTTTAAGCATGCGTGGGATAGACACAAGGCTATCCTAGCTATAAGACCGGGAACGAGGGACTAATAAAAATACTCAAAAAAAAAAATTGGGCAGACTAGATGGACCGAATGGTTCTTATCTGCTGACACATTCTATCTTTCTATGTTTCTATGTTCAACTGAAGATTTACATTTTGCATCTTAGATGAGATACTATTGTATATAATAATCCAATCTATGCTTCTTCTCTTCTCTAACCTGCCTTACTGCCAGAATGATCAGCCAAGTAAAAGGAATGATTATGTTTTCATTATGCATTGCATTACTAAGCCATTTTCCCACTCATCCCAATACGGAGACCCCTGCATTGCAAAATAATGTAGTGATCCACCATGGACTGCTTTGTAAATGTGTACTTCCTAGTGAGTGCCTCTCCTGTGTCCATTGCAACATACGCCGCCTTCTACCCAAAAATTGATGAACTAAGTGCATGGTGTCAGGAGTACAAACCAAAAGTTCTTGTCATCATTGAATCCTGGTTAAGCCCTACAACCCCAGACTCTTCAATACAAATACAGGGATATATAGAAATAAGAGAGGAGGAGGTATTGTTATATGATTTAGGAAAATGTTGCAACCCTATTTGCTCGAATATAAGACGACCCTGATTATAAGCCGACCCCCCAAACTTTGGATATTCCTTTAGGAAAAAACTAAAAGCCTGAATATAAGACTACCCTATAGGAAAAAAGTTTAACTTGTATATATTCACATGTAAATTGCTTTTTTATATTAAATAAAACTTATGATATTAAACAGATGCATTTTTTGTTTTTATTTCCTTTTATGTGCCAATGCTGCCTCTCTCTCCGCCAGTGTTATCTCTCGCCCCCTCCCACGTTGTCTCACCCTCTCCCCAAACTTTTCTCTCTCCCCCTTCCTCCCCTTGTCATTCTCTCCCCCCTCCCCTTGTCTTTCTCTCCCCATGTTTCTCTCCCCCCTACCTCCCCTTGTCTTTCTCTTCCCCTCTCCCTCCTTGTCTTTCTCTTCCCCTCCCTCCCCTTGTCTTTCTCTTCCCCTCTCTCCCTCCCCCAGTCTTTCTCTCCCCCCTTGTCTTTCTCTCCCCATCCCTCCCCTTGTCTTTATCTTCCCTCTCCCTCCCTCCCTCCCTTTGTCTTTCTCTCCCCCCTCCCTCCCATTGTCTCTCTGCCCCCCTCCCTCCCCAGGACCCGGCTTCATCATAGAAGTCCCGGTAGTCGTGCCGGGCGGCAGCAGAGGATGTCTGCGCGCATCAAGCAGACATCCTCCGGCTGTTAGCGAGGGGGATCCAGGTACCCTGCAGCTCTGCGGGGGACCTGGATCCCAGTCTTATAATCTGACCTCGATGTGAGGTCAGATTATAAAAGGACCTCGAATATTAAACGAGGGGACTTTTTCAGAGCATTTGCTCTGAAAAAAACCTTGTTTTATATTCGAGCAAATACGGTATGTAAAATGTGTATATTGCATAAGATATTTGTGTAAATTGTTATAAATGTAAAAATGTGTGTATGTGTGTAAGTAGTATATATGTGTATAATAATGTAATCACATATAAGTATTAATATTTATGTAAAATAAGCATTTTGTATAATAGATATGTGTAAATTGGTGTATGATATGTAAAATAGGTATATTGTATAATATATATTTGGTGTGTGTGTGTAAGTACTATATTGTAAATATGTATGTTGTATATAATACACTGTTACTGTCATTCCTTTGCATATCACAGATAGATAATAATACACAGTTCTGCATAACATTATGCACAATAAACATTCCATTAAACTGCATGTCATGTGTTGAATAAAGGCATGACATTAAAAATAGATGTAACAGAGAAAAAAATCAATCCAATCTGGGAACTGTACATTTAAAACGTTCTGTGCAAAAATGAAGCAGGAACTTGAATAGTGAAGAGCAGGACTTTAGTGCACATACAGAAACAAGTGTAATAAACAGGTGTATATAAGATGTTCAGTGTGTAGGCTGCATGCTCTTACCCTGGTGCTTCTCTCTCCATGGGTATACTCTGCCGTCAAACACACAAGGTGACTGTTGCCAAGTTTACTGTGTGTTTATATGTGTGATTTCCCTTCTGGTTACACATTCAGACAAGGCTGCTGGTAGACCCTGACAGTGAAAGCCAGGCCTACCTGATACTCAGCAGAGCTAGGATGTGGTCTGGATCCAACTGTGGCTAGTTTATCTCCACAGGCACCACACATACCCTCACATGAGAAGAGTCCACCAGAGCCATATTGTTTGCAGCATCTTTCTGTGATAAATGGACCACAGAACAGGAACCCCACCACAGCCTGACTGGGCATGCAGAATAACCATTCAGAGCATGAAGCAGATATGTCATGTCACATGTTCAGTGAGTGATTGGCTAGATCGGGGGAGACACACCCACTGCCAGTCTGGAGAAATCCTAACTAAATGTAAGTGAAGCATGCATTTATCTTAAATCCACAGCACCTGTAAAACAATCTAATCTCTATTATGGCAGCCAGAGATGTCACCTGCAGCTGCCTCCGCAGAGTTCCTGCCCCGCTGATGACATCACCCTGCAGCTCCCAATGCTAATGCCGGCTATTAAATGGCTGGTATTAGAGTTACACCGGCACCAGCTCCAGAAGCTGGATTACCGGCTGTTCAGTGAGTGATTGGCTAGATCGGGGGAGACACACCCACTGCCGGCACCATTGCAGCCAGTCTGGAGAAATCCTAACTAAATGTAAGTGCAGCATGCATTTATCTTAAATCCACAGCACCTGTAAAACAATCTAATCTCTATTATGGCAGACAGAGATGTCACCTGCAGCTGCCTCCGCAGAGTTCCTGCCCCGCTGATGACATCCCCCTGCAGCTCCCAATGCTAATGCCGGCTATTAAATGGCTGGTATTAGAGTTACACCGGCACCAGCTCCAGAAGCTGGATTACCGGCTGTGCCTGTAAAATACTGGCCAGTTGGCAACCCTATTCTAGATGCCAAGGAATAAGTTAAACTAGCTCTTTTCCACACAGCTTGTTATGATTGGGAATTGTCTTTGCGAATGAAGAGACTTGGTGCCATCTACTGTCTGTCAGCTCACATACCAACCAACATTAGACTTAAGCACAATCTACTTTTACTAATGTAGGTCACAGTACCCACACTAGAAAACTCCCACAATGCACAGAGCTTAATCCTAGAAAGCAGTGCTCATACTCTGCATCCGCATTCATTATCAATACGTACATCTATCCTAAAGATGGATTAAACCCTAAAAATGTGCCTTATATTAAGGCTTCCCCTAATAGTTACCTTTTATCCTTGTCCTTAACGTGCTGGATCAAACAACGTATCTATAAATCTTCAGCATGTTCCTTGCTCTTTCTTATTGCAAGGGTTACCCCATTTTATTTCTTCTATTCAGGGACACATTTTATATTATATAAATTATTAGGAAGCCTTGGGCACCATGTAAGATTTAATATTATACCTTTAATATACATACAGTTATCACCATGCAGGAGCAGTTTCAAAGAATTAACCCCTCTAATTGTCAGACAGGAGCAGTTTAAGAATGAACCCCACTAGTAGACAGGAATAGTTTCAGAGAATTAACCCCTCTATTAGCAGGTATGAGCAGTTCCAAAGAATCAATCCCCTTTGGGTATGAGACTACCCAGGACATAATGTCCCATTGCAGGACTTTCGCAAGGAATCCAGGACATGTGGTCCCTCAGTATATCTTGGGTCTGTCCCACTGTATGACTTATCCCTACTACTACTACAGTATCATACATAGTCCTCCTACTCCACTCTCATCATTCCTAACTGTATTAGCAATAACTTAATTTGCATTACCATTAACAAATACTTTTCTCCCTCCCATCTTACATGATTGACACACAGACATACCACTAGGAGTAACGGACTAGTCATCTGTCAAACTACACACAAGCCACAGACTGACAAGTTTTCTAAAACTTACTAGATACTTATAAAAAAGTGAAATGCTTTCTGTCTCTGAAGTGAAAGTGGTAGCTATTGGGAACACAGTATTTGTGCATGCATGACCAAATGCTAGCAACCATTCATACAAATCTGCAAAGAAGTTATCAGAGACGTCACTAGGGTTGGTGTCACCCAGTGCAGTAACTCATGGTGTCACCCCCCTGGATTTCCTCCAAAACCATGCCAAACAGATTCCTTAGTAATGCCAGTCAGATGGCCTATTAAATATGCCACATACAGGAGCCCCACAAATTATGTCACACGCAGGAGCCCTTTAACTATGCCACATACAGGAGCCCCATAACTATGACACACAAGAGCCCAAAAAAATGATGCCACACCAAAGCCCCATAAATTATGCCACACCAGAGCCCCATTATTTATGCCTCACCTTGGAGCCCAATTAATTATGCCACACACACAGGCGCCCCTTAATTATGCCACACACAAGCACCCCATAATTATGCCACACTAAAGATCCCCTTAATTATGCCACATATGGGGCCCAATAAATATGCCACACATGGGACCGCTATTAATTATGCGACACACAGCAACCCCACAAGGTGACAAGTGTACAATTCGAAAACAACACACACCCTTACACAGACACAGTGACACACACACCGTTACACAGTGACACACACAGTGACAACAATACACACATAACCTGAGACACACTATTTTGCCCCTCAATATGCCATTTAATATGCCAGGATTTTTCCACTCAATATGCCAAGATATTACGCTTCAAAATGCAATTTAATATGCCAGAATTTTGCCTCCCAATATGCCAGGATTTTGTCCCTCAATATACTATTCTTTAGCCATTTAATGTGCCAGGATATTGCCCCCCAGTATGCCATTTAATATGCCATGATTTTGCCCCTCAATATGCCATTCTTTAGCCATTTAATGTGCCAGGATTTTGCCACTAAATATGCCAGGATTTTGCCCCTCAATATGCCATTTAATATGCCAGGATTTTTCCACTCAATATGCCAAGATGTTGCCACTCAAAATGCAATTTAACATGCCAGGATTTTGCCCCCCAATATGCCATTTAATATGCCAGGATTTTGCCCCTCAATGTGCCAGGATTTTGCCCCTCCAATATGCCATTTAATATGCCAGGATTTTGCCCCTCAATATGCCAGGAGTTTGCCCTCCAATATGGCAGTATTTTGCTCTCAATATGCCATGATTTTGCCCCCCAATATGCCATTTAATATGCCAGGATTTTGCCCCTCAATATGTCAGGATTTTGCCCCTCAATATGCCATGAGTTTGCCCCCCAATATGCCAGGATTTTGCTCTCAATATGCCAGTGTTTTGCCCCCAATATGCCATTGAAAATGCCAGGATTTTGTCCTCCAATATGCCATTAAATATGCCAGGATTTTGCCCCCCAATATGCCATTTAATATGCCAGGATTTTGCCCCTCAATATGCCAGGAGTTTGCCCCCCAATATGCCATTTAATATGCCAGTATATTGCTCTCAATATGCCAGGATTTTGCCCCCCAATATGCCATTTGATATGCCAGGATTTTTCCCCTCAATATGCCAGGATACTGCTGCTCAATATGCAAGAATTTTCCCACCCTCCTCCCCCCTTCCCCAGTACTTACCTGTCTCCCAGTGCAGGTCCGTGGCTGTGAGGGAAGCATTGTGCGCTCCCCTCCAGCCGCGCAGCTGGAGGAGAGCACACAACTTTTCCCTCAACAGCCGCAGACCTACAGAGCACCGGGAGACAGAGCAGGAAGGAGGTAAGTTTTTGATTTTCCCGCCCCCCCCACCCCCTACGGTAGCGACGGCTGCAGTGATTTTTTTGATTTTTTTTTAGGGCAGCCGAATATAGCGGATGTGGCTACCAGGAGAAAAAAAAAGTTCAGCAGCGCAATGCAGATGGTGCCGGCAGCGGTGCGGTCAGCACCCCCCACACCACCCTCGGGACGCCACTGGAAGTTATACATTTCACACTTTTGGCATTGATCAAGTAATTGTTGTCCTAATTTCACAACACTGTCTTTTTCTTTTTTTTGTCTTAATATTGTCCCAAATTATAACTAAGCAGTAGTTTAAAGTGCTGTACATGTAGTAGAGCCTCATAAGGAACACATCTTGTCTATAACAAAATCAAACAACATTAACAGATGGATACCATATGAAACATCAGATATAATTTTCAGTAAGAAAAACAACTATCACTGGTTCATGTTGCTTATATAACATAGATTTCACTTAATAGCCATAGGTTAAGCAAAATATTCAATTTAAAAAAAAACACATTGAGTTTTAACCATTCAATTCTTTCTTGTCATGCCAAGTTGTTTGTAACGGTAACATTTGACCCCATTGCTATATTAGAATAATCTAACAGAGACTAGTGGGGCTGTGTAGCAGCCTAGTTGTTTATGGAAGGAAAAAACACATCATTAGATGGGTTGGAGTTTAAATGCAAAATATCGGGGGGCCTGATTGTGAACATCTTCATTGCCAGTTTGAAATATTATTATACTGAGCATTATAAGGCACATTTGCCATCCCCAACTTTATCCCAACTTGTTTGAAGGCTCTGGCCTTCACTAAAAAGCAATTCTGAGAAACGTTAATGAAACTGCTTACAAACAAACAATTCTGTAGAAGACAAAGAACTAGGCTAGTTTAGAAAATGTATTCTTATAAAAATATTCTTATAACATTTTCAAAAGTCTATTATGAATACTAGAACAGTAAATGTAATGATATATATATAGCTGTGGCTACTGCATAATATCACTTGTAATTAACTTTTGGATTTGCGTGGCTATATAAAATAATAAAAAAATTATGTTTTGTCACAGAAGATGGGTAAAAAAAAAAGTTATTTTATATAAATCAAATAACTATATTACCAAGTGGTTATTTTCAAACTAATGCAAATTAATGGAATTACCACGTGAACATGACCTCTTCTCGTGTGGGTGTGGCCTCCTTGGAATTGCTTCACACCCTCCCCAGAGAAAGTTACTGCTTAAAAATAAAAAACAAAATATAAATCTGGGATTTCCTTAAATGACTGCTCCAAACTTTCCACTGTGCACAAGGAGTAAATGATGCCATAGGCCCCAGCTGTCCAACGCACATAACAGAAAGTAGAGATCTGCTACACATCTCTTTTAAAAGAAAGCATGAATGAATCTAATACTTTAGAAACTGGTGATGATAACGAACATACGACGATGCAAAACAAATTTCTTAGGAAAGATCAACTTGTGTGTTTGCTTTTTCCAACATTGTTTTAGAGCTCTCAAGTTGATGTCTGGATGATCTTCAGTAACAGCACTGTGCAGAGTCACTGAAAATGTTAAAACCAACCCACGAAGACTGAAAAGTAAAATAGATATTTGCTCATTTGTAAATAGTTCTCTTGTTGGAATTCTTTCATTATTATATTGTTACAGTCAAAACTAAATTTTGACTGCCAAGAACGAGTAGGGAGTATAGACATCATAGGACATGCTGACCCTCCCACCCAGACTTACAGATATAATATTTCATCAGAGAAGTAATAGAAATGCCACCCAAGACGATATACACAAGACCAGACCACGTTTGGTCTTCACAGGTCATTAGTGTTTAGACAGCCGCATCGGCTTCATTTTCATGACAAACTGTAGTAACATTTTTCTGTCTTTTACTTCTGCAATTAATATCTTGTATCACTGGGTCCATAGGATATATTATTATGTGCTGTTTTGACAAATGAGTTTCAAATAACTCAATCACCAACACAAAGGTATGCAGTAAGAACAACACAGGTTTTATCTCATGCATATTAAGTGAAAAGTCACTCCTAAAATCAATAAAATTCTAACATTGGATAGAATTCCACCCTACAAGCTTTTCATTAACTTTTCATTGAAATGGCCTGCTTGTACTAAAACTAGACAAACAAATATCATGACACGTCAACATAACTTCCCCAAAGTGGTTAAAGTAAAGCATAAATAATACACTTTGATTTCCAGGATTAAAATGGCAATGTTTGTATATCTTCATTAAGGTTTATTCACTCAAAACAATGTATATTGGCCAAAATAGCAGCATTGCAAAAATTCAAACTTTTAATCAATTCGGTTTCCTGTGATTCACCATTTATGTTTGTATCCTGTTTGGAGATTGTTAGGGTTAACTTAGTATTTATTTAATTAATAGCATCACAAGTGTTAATTCAGCATTGGAAGAGTTAACGTCAGGGAAGAGTTAAACCCCCATCCACTCTTGGAGGATGCATATTTTATCTCTCTGTTTCTAACACACACACATGTACGTTCTCTGGTAACTCCCCCACTGACTAGTCTTATCTATGTTTAGTGTAGGCCTAGAGTGGGATGTAAACCGAAGGCTTCTTCCTGCCTAGATCTTAGGAGTTTTGTTATTTTTCCAAGTAGTTACAAAGAACCAAAAATATATTTCTTTTAGATAAATATATATAAATGTAACACATATGTATTCTATGTCTACACCTCTTTTGTACTCCATTTTATGCACAACATATTAACCAATGATGTTACACTAGCCACCGCCTTTTTGTTTCTATATAAGTGCTTGTCTTTACAAAAAAACACCAGCGGTAATGGGAACGAACCATGTGTGTCTGACTCATTGTCTCTCTGGATGTTCATAGATGTGTCAACCCCCACCACTTGAATCCAGATCATTCCTGATACAATGCCGTATGACAGAGACATGCTAAGTAGACCCCTCATTAGAGACATAATACATGAGATAGAGAGATATACCGTATTTGCTCAAACATAAGACAAGGTTTTTTTCAGAGCAAATGCTCTGAAAAAATACCCATCGTCCTACATTCCAGGTCGTCTTATAATCTGACCTCAAATTGAGGTCAGATTATAAGACTGGGATCCAGGTCCCCCGCAGAGCTGCAGGGGACCTGGATCCCCCTCTCTAACAGCAGGGGAATGTCTGCGCGATGAGCGCAGACCTCCCCTGCTGCTGCCCGGCACGACCGCCGGGACTTCTATGATGAAGCTGGGTCCTTCCGGCTTCGTCATAATAGTCCCGGCTGCCCCCACTAGCAACCAGGGAAAGAACATAGGTGGGGGGGGGGGACACAGACAAGAGGGGGGGGGGAGACACAGACAAGAGGTGGAGGGAAGACACAGACAAGGGGAGAGGGGGGGAAGACAGACAAGAGAGGGGGAAGACACAGACAAGGGGAGGGAGGGGGGAGACACAGACAAGGGGAGGGAGGGAGAGGGAAGAGAGAAAGGGGAGGGGGGGATAGATAGAGACAAGGGGGGAATAGAGAGAGACAAGGGGAGGGGGGAGACAGACAAGGGGAGGGGGGAAGAGACGAGGAAGGTGGAGAGAGAGAGAGAGAGAAGTTTGGGGGGGAGAGAGAGACAACGCTGGGGGGGGGAGAGAGATAGCTGGGGGAGGGGGAGAGAGGCCGCATTGGCACATAAAAGGAAATAAAAACAAGAAATTAATTTGTATAATATAATTTTTTTATTAAATATTAAAAAGCAATTTACATTTATACAAGTTAAACTTTTTTTCCTATAGGATAGTCTTATATTCAGGCTTTTAGATTTTTTTTTCCTAAAGGAATATACAAAGTTTGGGGGGTCGTCTTATAATCAGGGTCGTCTTATAATCGAGCAAATACGGTAATATATGCATAGGAATTGTTATGCTTTTTAGGATATCTTAAAGGGGCAGTTCCTCCTATAGTGTCCAAAAAATGTTTTTAGATCAATACTGAATCATGTAAACAAAAATAGACAGATCTATGTTATCAGTTTTATCCTAAAAACTGCAAATGAAAAATATTTATTGCTGTTATTGCAACAGTCCTGCTGTCACTGAATTTAGAAGCCCCAGTGTAATAATTTTAATTGTATTACTACAGGATGACTGTAAACTGTTTGAAGGTTAAAATAAGTTCAGTTCACATGAATTAGAAACATACAGGATACAGAAAATAAGCTATGTTAAATCATTATTTTTATCCTATAAAACATCAATTAGAAAAACAGCAAGGCTGCCCTTGCAATGGGACCAGGGCCAGATTGTGGCATGAGCTTTATGGGCTACAGCTCAGGGGCCAATTCAGGTCCTCCAGAGATTAAGTTATTTGATTTGTGAATGCAGAATCAAAATATAAGCAGGGCTGGACTGACCTACCGGGATAAGCCACCCAGTCCTGAGTAATTTGTGACTGCCGCTTTTTTTAAAATCTCTTTTTAGCATGGTGGCAGCCACAATACCATGCGGCCGACACCAGCATTAGTAGCACTAGCAGAACTCTTCTATCCCCACCTGCCAGTGCTGCAACATTTTTTTAAATATCTCTTCTTTAGTTAGGTCAATGCTCAAAGCACTAGAGTCAGAAACACAATTGACAGACATTCATTGAAATACAAGAGACTGGCTCCAACACAATGGCTCCAGTAATAGAGCCACCTAAGAGAATCTTGTGTGTCAGTGTTTTGTAACCAGGCAACAAACTGCTTGAGATGTGATTATGTTCTAGGCTGTTGCCGGGCAATGATATGAGTCAACAAAAGTTTGAAGAAAAACAGACAGAGGAGCTAGGGAACAGTCCTGTAATGATCTCCACTGCTTCTGGTCAAGTGGTACAGTATGGCAGGAGAAAGTGTTGTAGAAAGACTCAGTCAGCTGTAAACTGTAGAGAATAAGGTACAGAAATTTCTATGCCCAAAACTAATGGAGGAAAGAGGGGGGAAGAAAACTGATTGGGGGAGGAGGGGGGGGGGGCTGATGAGGGGAGGAGGGAGGTGGGAAAAAACTGATGGGGTAGGGGGAAAGAAAACTGATGGGGAGGAGGGAGGGGGAAGAAAACTGAGGATGGAAAGAGGGAGGAGGGAAGTAAACTGATGGGGGTGGAGGGAGAGGGGAAGAAAACTGATGGGGGAGAAGAGTAGAATTGCCACCTTTTCCCCCAAAAAATACCGGAATAACGGTGGGCGCAGCCACAAAAGGGTGTGGCCACAAAGGGTGGAGCAACTGAGGGGCAGATCAACTCAATGTCCCTATCAGATTAAGCTTCTGGCTCCTTGGTACAGGTACCAGGTGCCTGGAGCTTAATACTTATTATGCATATATTTCTCACTGACACGATAAGTATATATATATATATATATATATATATATTTGTATATCATGCCAGTGTTACCTATATAACTACATATATATATATATATACACACAAAAACACTAGCAATCACACATACATATATAATATGTGTATATCATGTCAGTGAGAACATACACAAGCTGTTTCACACACATACACACACAAAGACAGAGATGGTCACATAGACATACCCAGAGACAATCACATAAACATACTGACAGACAGAGACAGTCACATAGGCATACCCAGAGACAGACATACTGACAGAGAGTCACACAGACAGGGCTGTCTTTTGACCTGTGTGGGCCCCTGGGCAAAACAAGCCAATGGGGGCCCCATGGCCCCTTCCCTCAGCCCACCCGTAACTCCACCCATAACAATATAACCCCACCCATTACAACATGACCCCACCTACAATGGATGTGCATCAATGAAAAATCACCCAAGACATTGTAGTTTAAGTGTTAAAATATTTATCAATTCTGTATATAAACAACTAATCATCAGAAAGTTGGTTTAGAAACAAACATTTCAACATTGTGCTTTTCAGGCCTTATAATGTTTAAAACTTTGTGAAGAATAATCCTGGTCACCTAATGTTTCTCATCAAAAACGACATGGTTCTTGCTGAGAAATGTGAGCCTCTCCCTCGCTGCATTGTACAGCCACTACCAGGGCCGCCATCAGGGGGTAAAGGGCCCCGGACCTTTAATAAAAAAAAAATATTCACTCAACTCTCCTGATTGGCTGAGAGTTCAGAAGCCTCCCGTGATTGGCTCAGCCACTCCTTCACACAGAGCTCAAAGCACAGAGATGCAGAGAAGTTATACAGTTAGACAGTGAGAGTGTGTGTATGCCAGTGTGAGTGAGAGTGTGTGTATGTCAGTGTGAGTGAGAGTGTGTGTATTTCAGTGTGAGTGAGAGTGTGTGTGTATGTCAGTGTGAGTGAGTGTGTGTAGGTCAGTGTGAGTGAATGTGTGTATGTCAGCGTGAGTGTGTGTATGTCTGTGTGTGTATGACAGTGTAAGTGAGAGTGTGTATGTCAGTGTGGGAGAGAGTGTGCATGTCAGTGTGAGACTGTGTGTATGTCAGTGTGAGTGAGTGAGTGTGTATGTCAGTGTGAGTGAGTGTGTATGTCAGTATATCAGTAATTTATAAACTATCGGGGGGGGGGGGCAGCATTTTTTCAGCAAGGGGCCCTGAAATTTCTGATGGCGGCCCAGTCCACTACACTCTCAGTAAAGTACTTTCTTTTTTTTTTTCTATTCTTTTATTAGAAATACAAGAAATGAATACTGACAAGACAAAAACATAATACATCAAAAAAAAAAAAAAAACATAATACATCACAAAATACAACAATAAATATATTCCTCCTATCCTGTATAAAAGGTTTGCATGGAGACTTATATCAGGCGGGCTTAGTATAGTTCTATCCGGTATCCGTAATAAAAGGATATAGCCGTTCCGGTTTCTCATTATCTTCTGTCACCTCCTAATTCTTACCACGGTGGAATATTATTAAACAAAACATACTACAGACACGTATCTAGAACCTGATTTTTCTTGAAGTTGCGTCTAGGGGACTCATATGGTTTACCATTCACTATCTATTCTATTATATCTGAAGTGTTATCTGTCTCTACTTATTTCTCTACGTCCTATAAGGGTTGGGGAGGTTAATTCTGTTTTTCAATTTAGCTATTTCAATTTTCTACTATTCCGGTCTTCTTCTCCCTTTCCTTCTTCTTTTCTCTCCTTCCCCTCTCTCCTCCTGCTTTCTTTTGAAGGTTTCTTTTTTTATATATCTATGTCTGATTCATAGGTTTGTCGCCATGTGTGCCATGCTTCTTCTGATATTCTAGCCCTTTTACCTAGTATCATATTTCTTTCCATCTGCAGCTGGAATTCTATTTGAATTTTGATCTGTGCCCATGTTGGAATCTTTGTTTGTTTCCACAGTCTTGCTATTAGTATTTTTGCTGCTATGAGAATATGTGTGGCAAGAAATTCTTTAACGGGAGAAAGTGGGGGCCATTTTAAATGTAACAGGTAGTTCTCTGCCTGGGAAGAGTCTATGTCTATTTCTAGATTAGTCATTATTTCGCAACTAGGTTCCAAAATTCTTTAAGTTGGCTGCAGCTCCACCATGTATGCAAATATGTGCCCGTTGTATTGAGACATCTCCAACATATCTCCGAGGTTGCCTGGTACATCTTTTTCAGTCTAGCTGGGACTAAATGCCATCTATTGATTATCTTATATTGTAGTTCAATTTGATTGACACAATGACAAGCCTTTGCTAAATTTACCATAATTGCTCCCCATTCTTTTGCAGTAATATCTTTAGTTATTTCTTCTCCCCATTTATCTATGGCTGGGTAGGAATTGTTTAATTCCTTTTTGTTTAATAATTCCGAGTTTTTAATCTTTGTCAGATTTAAGTTGGATGTTAGGAGAGTTTCTATGTCCTCATGTGTTAGTATTTGGCCATTATATTTTTTCCCTTCTGTTTGTATGTATCCCTTAATCCTAAGGTATTTGAAGATATCGTTATTTGATATACTGAACTCTTTTTCCAATTGAGCAAATGGTTTCAGCTTATTGCCTTCTATTAACTGGCCAAATCTATGGATACCTTTATCTTGCCAGTCCCGGATTTTTAGGTCCGGAATATTGATTCCCAAAACACTAATAGGTGTTCCGGCTAGTGCAATGCCTGATATTTTTTCCTTTTTTTTAAACTGCCACCAGAAATTCAAGAGTCCAGATATCACACTATTTGTGACTCTAGTTTTATACCAGTTACTTTTAGGGTCCACCCACATCATACTTGACAAATTGTCTATTTTTGTGTCTGCTAATTCTAAGAAGGCCCAAGCCTCTTTAGGCGGACTGTTCATATACCACTTAGACATATGCATAATCATGGCGGAGTCATGATACTTAAATATATTTGGAAGTCCTACTCCTCCTTCTTTCAGGTTTTTTTGTAACACATTATTTCCTATTCTAGGTTTTTTATTTGACCATATATATTTGATAAATGTTTGATGTATCTTTTTTAGCCAGTCTTTTTTGAAGGGTTGTGGTATAAGTCTCCATAGGTATAACCATTTTGGGAGAATGTATGATTTAATAACATTAAGACGCCCCCACCATGATACCTCAAGTCTACTCCAAGTGTTTAAATATGCGGAAGTGTGTAGGAACATGGCTTTATAGTTTGTTTCTGAGATCTTATGAGGGTTCGATGTTATAATTATACCGTTTGTATATTATAAGTATTCCGTTTGCTTATTGGACCAATTAAAGTGATATTCCTGAATCAAATTCTGTCTAGTTTCCTTTGGAATGTTCTTAACAGTAAAGTACTTTCATTAGTCCCTAGCCTTATCTTATATCTAGGATAGCCTTATACCTATCCCATGCATGCTTAAACTCCTTAACTGTATTAACCTCTACCACTTCTAATGGAAGACTATTCCATACATCCACTACAATCTCAGTAAAGGAATACTTTTATTAGTCCCAGGCCTTATCTTATATCTAGGATAGCCTTATACCTATACAATGCTTGCTTAAACTCCTCACTGTATTAACCTCTATCACTTCTACTGGAAGACTATTCCATACATCCACTACCCTCTCAGTAAAATAATACTTTCATTAGACCCTGCCCTTATCTTATATCTAGGATAGCCGTATGCCTATCCCATGAATGCTTAACTTCTTCACTGATATTACTTAGAGAAACATAGAATGTGTTGGCATTCCCATAATGCTCAGCCAGTATTGCCTGGCTAAGTCTCATTGTAACTGCCTTTAATAACATATGGGGTACTATGTGTTAGCTGTGAACTACAATTCTTATGATATCAAGTCAGCCAAAAAGCGCAGCTAGCAAAGGCCAGAGGTGTCACTAGGGTTGGTGTTGCCCGGTGCCGGTGTTACCCTCCTGGATTTCCACCAATGCCATGCCAAACAAATGCCTTAGTAATAGTGTTGATCAAACCCGAACCGCACTGTTCAGGTTGGTACCGAACATTACGTTTTTTGTGTATGTTCGTGTTGGAGTTCGGGGTTCGGCGATTTAATGGCGCATTTTGAAAGGCTGCAGGGCAGCCAATCAACAAGCGTTTGACTCGTTTGCCCTTAGAAACCATCACAGCCATACCTACTAATGGCATGGCTGTGATTGGCCAGTGCAACATGTGACCCAGCCTCTATATATAAGCTGGAGTCACGTACACGCACATCACATGAGCTCTTCTTAGTGTAGGGAAAGGATGCTGCAGCTGTGAGGGACAGATTAAAAAAAATTCTGGTGTTGAATCTGCAAACTACAGCGATTATTCAAACTACAGCAATTATTCAAATTACAGTGATTATTTTAGTGGCTGCAATACTACATATTTGTACCCTGCCCTGAGCCCAGTGCCACAGAGAGTGCACTTGCAACTGGATGTGTGCCAGGCACATGACTTTAATCCTGTTCTGTTGGCTCAGTGGGCAACATCTAGGCATTTTTAAATACTGCAATTTGTTAGTGATAAATATTACATTTGCGTCCTGCACTTCATATTTTAGAGTCAAATAGAAACGTCAAATACTGTGCTAACAGCGCACTTTGAAAAATTCTAATAGTTTTGGGTGGTAAATAGTACATTTGCGTCTTGCGGTGCACTTCATATCTAAGAGTCAAATAGAACCGTCAAATACTGTGCTTACAGCACACTTTGAAAAATTCTAATTGTTTTGGGTGCTAAATAGTACATTTGAGTCTTGCGGTGCACTTCATATCTGAGAGTCAAATAGAACAGTCCAATACTGTGCTTACAGCGCACTTTGAAAAATTCTAGTTGTTTTAGGTGCTAAATAGTACATTTGCGTCTTGCGGTGCACTTCATATCTGAGAGTCAAATAGAACAGTGAAATACTGTGGTTACAGTGCACTTTGAAAAATTCTAGTTGTTTTGGGTGCTAAATAGTACATTTGCATCTTGCGGTGCACTTCATATCTGAGAGTCAAATAGAACAGTCCAATACTGTGCTAACAGCGCACGTTGAAAAATTCTAATTGTTTTGGGTACTAAATAGTACATTTGCGTCATGTGGTGCACTTCATATCTGAGAGTCAAATAGAACAGTCCAATACTGTGCTTACAGAGCACGTTGAAAAATTCTAATTGTTTTGTGTGGTAAATAGTACATTTGCGTCATGTGGTGCACTTCATATCTGAGAGTCAAATAGAACAGTCCAATACTGTGCTTACAGCGCACTTTGAAAAATTCTAATTGTTTTAGGTGCTAAATAGTACATTTGCGTCTTGCGGTGCACTTCATATCTAAGAGTCAAATAGAACAGTCCAATACTTTGCTTACAGCGCACTTTGAAAAATTCTAATTGTTTTGTGTGCTAAATAGTACATTTGCGTCTTGCGGTGCACTTCATATCTAAGAGTCAAATAGAACAGTCCAATACTTTGCTTACAGCGCACTTTGAAAATTTCTAATTGTTTTGTGTGGTAAATAGTACATTTGCGTCATGTGGTGCACTTCATATCTGAGAGTCAAATAGAACAGTCCAATACTGTGCTTACAGCGCACATTGAAAAATTCTAATTGTTTTGGGTGCTAAATAGTACATTTGCGTCATGTGGTGCACTTCATATCTGAGAGTCAAATAGAACAGTCCAATACTGTGCTTACAGAGCACGTTGAAAAATTCTAATTGTTTTGTGTGGTAAATAGTACATTTGCGTCATGTGGTGCACTTCATATCTGAGAGTCAAATAGAACAGTCCAATACTGTGCTTACAGCGCACTTTGAAAAATTCTAATTGTTTTAGGTGCTAAATAGTACATTTGCGTCTTGCGGTGCACTTCATATCTAAGAGTCAAATAGAACAGTCCAATACTTTGCTTACAGCGCACTTTGAAAAATTCTAATTGTTTTGTGTGCTAAATAGTACATTTGCGTCTTGCGGTGCACTTCATATCTAAGAGTCAAATAGAACAGTCCAATACTTTGCTTACAGCGCACTTTGAAAATTTCTAATTGTTTTGTGTGGTAAATAGTACATTTGCGTCATGTGGTGCACTTCATATCTGAGAGTCAAATAGAACAGTCCAATACTGTGCTTACAGCGCACATTGAAAAATTCTAATTGTTTTGGGTGCTAAATAGTACATTTGCGTCTTGCGGTGCACTTCATATCTAAGATCAAATAGAACAGTCCAATACTGTGCTTACAGCGCACTTTGAAAAATTCGAATTGTTTTGTGTGGTAAATAGTACATTTGCGTCATGTGGTGCACTTCATATCTGAGAGTCAAATAGAACAGTCCAATACTGTGCTTACAGAGCACGTTTAAAAATTCTAATTGTTTTGGGTGCTAAATAGTACATTTGCGTCTTGCGGTGCACTTTATATCTGAGAGTCAAATAGAACAGTCCAATACTGTGCTTACAGCGCACGTTGAAAAATTCTAATTGTATTGGGTGCTAAATAGTACATTTACGTCTTGCGGTGCATTTATTGCAGTCCAATAAACAAAAAACCATGAGTGGGCCTCAATGCGAGACCTGTGTGCCATTTTTCGAGTACTCCACCAACATGGCCAGTGCCAATGACGCCGTTCTCAGCCTTACTATCCCGCTTGGATGTCTCCTTGAAAAAACGCTTAGGGCGATGATGGAAGAGGATGTGGCACAGGAGGAAGAGGAGGAGGAAGAAGAGGGGTCATTTCCACGGTTATCAGGCCAGTCATTCACAAGTGGCTTGGAGGGTGGGTTCCTGCACCAGCATAGGCCAGGTATACAACTGTCAAGCCAGGGCACAGTTTTGGAGGAGGATGAGGATCATGTGGAGGAGGAGGAAGAAGATGGGTCATTTCCACAGTTATCAGGCCAGTCATTCACAAGTGGCTTGTAGGGTGGCTTCCTGCACCAGCATAGGCCAGGTACACAACTGTCAAGCCAGGGCACAGTTTTTGAGGAGGAGGAGGAGGAAGAAGATGGGTCATTTCCACGGTTATCAGGCCAGTCATTCACAAATGGCTTGGAGGGAGGGTTCCTGCACCAGCATAGGCCAGGTACACAACTGTCAAGCCAGGGCACAGTTTTGGAGGAGGATGAGGATCATGAGGAGGAGGAAGAAGATGGGTCATTTCCACAGTTATCAGGCCAGTCATTCACAAGTGGCTTGGAGGGTGGGTTCCTGCACCAGCATAGGCCAGGTACACAACTGTCAAGCCAGGGCACAGTTTTTGAGGAGGAGGAGGAAGAAGATGGGTCATTTCCACGGTTATCAGGCCAGTCATTCACAAGTGGCTTGGAGGGTGGGTTCCTGCACCAGCATAGGCCAGGTACACAACTGTAAAGCCAGGGTACAGTTTTGGAGGATGATGAGAAGGAGGAGGAACCGTGTTCACAGCAGGGTGGCACTCAACGCAGCTCTTGGGCATCACTGGAGCATGGCTGGGGGGATACGGAGGACACAGATGATACACCTCCCACAGAGAACAGCTTGTCCTTGCCTATGGGCAGCTTGGTACACATGAGCGACTACATGCTGCAGTGCCTGCGCAACGACTGCTGAGTTGCCCACATTCTAACTTGTGCTGATTACTAGGTGGCCACTCTGCTGGAACCCCGTTCCAAGGACAACGTGCCGTCCTTAATTCCATCACTGGAGCGTGATCGTAAGATTGTATTTGTAATTTGTATGTATTTTATGTTATTTTAATTTATTTCCCTATCCACATTTGCTTGCAGGACACTTGTCCTACTCTTACCCACATTTTACTTCATTTTGCAGCCCTCTAGCCCTTTCCAGGACTTTTTTAGAGGCATTTTAGTGGCCAAAAGTTTGTGTCCCCATTGACTTCAATGGGGTTCGGGGTCAAGTTTCGAGCATGGACCCGGACATTTTTTGTTGGAGAGGAGGAAGAGGAAAAAAAAATGATGGGGGTGGAAGAGAGAGGGGGGGGGGGGTAGAAAACTGATGGGGAGGAGGGAGGTGGAAGAAAACTGATAGGGAGGAGGGATGGGGAAGAAAACATGGGGAGGAGGGAAGAAAACCGATGTGGGTGGAGGGAGGGGGAAAGAAAACTGATGGGGAGGGGGGAAAACTGATGGGATGGGGAGGGGGGACAACTGGTGGGGTGAGGAGGGAGGGAGGGAGAGAAGAAAACTGATGGGGAAGGAGTGAGGGGGACAAGAAAACTGATGGATGGAGGTGGGAGGGGGGAAACTGAAGAGGAACGGGGAAGAAAACGGATGGGGTGGAGGGAGGGGGGGAACTGATGGAGGGTGGAGGGAGGGGAAGAAGAAAACTGATGGGGGAAAACCGATGGGGGTGGAGGAGGGAGGGTTGAATAAAACGTAAGAAGACTGATGGAGGAGAAGGAAGGGAGGTAAAAAACTGGTGGAGGGAGGGAGAGAAGTAAACTGATGGGGAGGAGGGAGGGGGACATGAAAACTGATAGGGGAGGGGGGAAACTGAAGAGGAAGGGGGAAGAAAATGGATGTGGGTGGAGGGAGGGGGAAAGAAAACTGATGTGGCGGGGAGGAGGGAAAACTGATGGGGTGGGGAGGGGGAAAACTGATGGGGAGTGTGACGAAGTGCCCTTCGCCACTTGGTCTTGGAGAGGCCTGTTTGCCAGCCTCCTCCCCTGTGACTATGGCCCTGGGTTGTGTGGCCCTTTAAAAATGCCCAAAAAGCTAACTTTTGAACTGCTGGGTGGAATTGTTTGATTTTTAGTTATTTTCATATTTAAAGTATGCTGATACTGAAAATGTATGTTTTATGTGAATGTGATGCATATTTTGAAAGTTATTAATATTGTATGAAACCTGTATATTTTAGCTTGGAGATAATTGAGCTGATACAAAGGTTAACTCAGTTATCTCCCAAGCAGAGGAATGTACTGTAATTACTAGGATCCAAGTCTTTGTCCTATTCACTGTACTTTCCCCAAGTTAAGATTGGATCCTCTCCTTTACTCCCTGTAATTCTTGTCACCTTTCCCATTGTCTTATGTAAGTCATTTAGTTTCCTGTGTGTATCTGAACTTGACACCTTTGTATCCTGAAAGGTGTGAGGCAGGATTTCCCTTTGTATGTCCTTAGGTTAAACTTTAATCCTGTTATAGTTCCTTTGTCTAATCTGGTTTGTCAGGATGCTCAACTGTATATATTCTGTGTTTCTAAATCATTAAACAGTTCTGGTCAGTTCTTGTTTGACCTTCAAATCGCAGCCTTGACTCGTTTTGTGGGGAAAGAGTATCCTAGCTGTAAAATAGCTAGTGGGATTGATCTACACTGACAAGATCCGTCTGGATATCGAAACAAAGTGACTTCTCTCTCTCTCTAAACTGGGATCCAGACTTTCTAGTGGTCCAGCTTCCAGCTAGCCTGGGAGTAACCGTAACATTTGGTGGCAGCGACGGGATTGTCCTGGAATTCCTAGGAGAGATACTGAACGGATGGAGAGCGCTTACGACAAATTGAAACGTACGACCCTAAAGGATTTACTCGAAACCAGAGGGGGGCATGCCAGCAACCGTCCGAGAAGGGAGCTGATCGCAGAATTAACCGAACTGGATCAGAGCTTTACGATGGCAGGAACCCCGACCACGAATAGTGACGAAAAAAACAGGATTGTTCGGGAGAGGCTCTCGCTATATGGGCGGAACCCACCGATGGAACTGGTACAGCAGCTGATGGCAGAAGCGGACGAGGATATACAGAAAGCTAGAGCCCACGAACTCAGCCTAGTGACCGCACATCACAATGCCGAAGCACAGCAGGATGAGATGTTACAGCGAGCTTGCAGCCGCCTGAATCTGTGGATGAACGCTCTCATACGGGACCAGGAGTACAGGGGAAAGGTCCTCCCCAGCTCCCAGGAATGGTATGTGAGCCTGCTGAGTGATAGAATGCCATACCTGGGTGAGCAGCCCCAAAAAGATTGGGTGGCTGAGTTAGGGGAACTTGTCCATGCTGAGATGGTCCTGGATTGTGGATACCGGGCTTTACGGTGGTATGCCACACAGCTATACCCTGAGCTGGAGGATGACACTCCCACAGAGGGCTATGATTTTGGTGGCCCTGGATTGTTATTGGAAAATCTCCAGCTTGATCCGGGCTTCGGGAGTGATACAGAGTACCGGTGGGAAGAACCCCGGGAGTTAAGGGAGGCAAATATTCCCACTGTGCCCAAACTGGAGGCTGATCTGGACTATTTGGTGACCCAAGAAGAGGAGCTGGAGAAGGCATACATACAGCTACTCCACCACATACAGCCCCCTGCCTATGAGACTCGGCAGTGTACCCTACAGGGAGTGGAGGTAAACGGCCTCACTCCCCAGCGGCAGGGTGAGTTTCAGGGAGAGGAGACAACCGTCTATCTCCCCAGTGGCAGTGTAAGCTGAAGGGAGAAGAGGCAGCTGGCCTCTCTCCCCAGCAGCAGTGTACCCTACAGGGAGTGGAGGCAATCGGCCTCACTCCCCAGCGGCAGGGTGAGTTTCAGGGAGAGGAGACAACCGGTTTCTCTCCCCAGCGGCAGAGTATTGTATTGGCAGTGGAGACAGGCGACCGCCTTCCCCAGCAGCAAAATGCATCCCAGGGGGAAGAAAGTGTCATCCTTCCCCCCCAGCAGTAGTGTGTCCTACAGGGAGCAGAGACAGTCTGTCTCTCTCCCCAGCAGCAGGACAATATTATGGGAGTGGAGACAGTCGGTCTCCCTCTCCAGGGGCAGCCTGTGTTCCAGGGAGAGGAGCACAGCACCCTCTCTCCCCAGCGGCAGCTTAACCTACTAAGGGGAGACACCAATCTCCCAGACGGCGCAGATGGGACCGTGGTCTCTGTGCCTGACCCACAGGGATGCTGGACAGCCGGTCCAAATCCCCAGCTACAATCGCAGGAGTACAAGGAGGAGGGGGAAAGTGATGTCTCCCCTCCACGGCCAAGTCCCCACCAGGCTATCCTAGCAGAAGCTCTGGCATCGGGGCAGAGCGCAGCTGGCCTCTGCCCCCCAAGCCCCCACAGCGTGTTGCCCAGTTATCCCAGAGGAATACCTATGTGCAGTAATTGTTTGTTGTGGGTGGACTACTCTGGCACTTGTTTATTGAGGGTGGGTGAATCGACTAACTTAGGTACTGACCGACAGAAGGTCAGGTACCTGGTTAGTCTCCCCCCCAAAGGGGAGATGTGTGACGAAGTGCCCTTCGCCACTTGGTCTTGGAGAGGCCTGTTTGCCAGCCTCCTCCCCTGTGACTATGGCCCTGGGGTGTGTGGCCCTTTAAAAATGCCCAAAAAGCTAACTTTTGAACTGCTGGGTGGAATTGTTTGATTTTTAGTTGTTTTCATATTTAAAGTATGCTGATTCTGAAAATGTATGTTTTATGTGAATGTGATGCATATTTTGAAAGTTATTAATATTGTATGAAACCTGTATATTTTAGCTTGGAGATAATTGAGCTGATACAAAGGTTAACTCAGTTATCTCCCAAGCAGAGGAATGTACTGTAATTACTAGGATCCAAGTCTTTGTCCTATTCACTGTGCTTTCCCCAAGTTAAGATTGGATCCTCTCCTTTAATCCCTGTAATTCTTGTCACCTTTCCCATTGTCTTATGTAAGTCATTTAGTTTCCTGTGTGTATCTGAACTTGACACCTTTGTATCCTGAAAGGTGTGAGGCAGGATTTCCCTTTGTATGTCCTTAGGTTAAACTTTAATCCTGTTATAGTTCCTTTGTCTAATCTGGTTTGTCAGGATGCTCAACTGTATATATTCTGTGTTTCTAAATCATTAAACAGTTCTGGTCAGTTCTTGTTTGACCTTCAAATCGCAGCCTTGACTCGTTTTGTGGGGAAAGAGTATCCTAGCTGTAAAATAGCTAGTGGGATTGATCTACACTGACAAGATCCGTCTGGATATCGAAACAAAGTGGCTTCTCTCTCTCTCTAAACTGGGATCCAGACTTTCTAGCGGTCCAGCTTCCAGCTAGCCTGGGAGTAACCGTAACAGGGAGGAGGGAGGAAGACAAGAAAACTGATGGGGAAGGAGTGAGGGGGACAAGAAAACTGATGGATGGAGGTGGGAGGGGGGAAACTGAAGAGGAAGGGGGAAGAAAACAGATGGGGTGGAGGGAGGGGGGAAGAAAAATGATGGGGGGAGGAGGGAGGGGAGAAAACTGAGGGATGAGGAGGTAAAGAAGAAAACTGATGGGGGAGGAGGGATGGTGGAAGTAAATTAATGGGAGAGTGGGAAAACTGATGAGGTAGGGGGAAAGAAAACTGAAGAGGGAGGGAGAAAACTGATGGGGGTGGAGGGAGGGGTGGAAACTGATAGGGGAGGAGGGAGGGGTGAAAAACTGATGGGAAGGAAGGAAAAAGTGATAGGGAAGGAGGGAGGGAGGGAAAAAAACTGGAGGAGGGAATAAAACTGATGGGGGTGGAGGGAGGATGGAAAAAATGATGGGGGTGGAGGGGGGAGAAAACTGATGGAGGAAGGGGAAAAGAAAACTGAGGAGGGAGGGGGGAAACTGATAGGGGGAGGAGAGAGGAGGGACAAAACTGATGGAGTGAAGGGGACGAAAACTGATGGGGGAGGAGGGAGGGGGAAAACTGAAGAGGAAGTAGAAAAAAAACTGATGAAAGGAGAAGGGAAGAAAACTGATGGGGTAGGAGGGAGAGGGGAATAAAACTGATGGGGTAGGAGGGAAAGGGGAAGAAAACTGATGGGGAGGGGGAAAACTGATGTGGTAGGAGTTATGGGTAAAAGAACTGATGGGGAGGATGGATAAGGGAAAAAAACAATGGGGGTGGAGAAGAAAGGGTGGAAGAAAACTGATGGAGGTGGAGGGATTGGGTAGAAAACTGATGGTGGAGAAGGGAGGGGGAATAAAACTTCTGGGGGGATGAGGGAGGGGAGAAAATTGATGGGGGAGATGGGAAGAAAACTGATGGGGGAGGGAGAGGGGAAGAAAATGGATGGGTGGGTAAAACTAAAGAGAAAACTAGAAGAAAACTGAAGGTGGTGGAGGGAGGGGTAAAAAACTGGAGGGGGAGAAGAAAACTGATGGGGAGGAGGGATGGGGGAGGAAACCAATGGGGGTGAAGGAGAGATGGGTTAAGACAACTGATGGAGGGAGGGGGGTAGAAAACTGATGGTGGAGGAGGGAGGGGGGAATAAATCTGTTGGGAGGAGGAAGTAGGGGAGGAAACTGATGGGGGGAGGAAGGAGGGAGAGAAGAAAAATTATGGCGGGAGGAGGAAGGGGTTGAAAAAAGAGGAAGGGAGAAGAAAACTGATGGGGAGAAGGGAAGAAAACTGATGGGGGGAGGGAGAGGGGAAGAAAACGGATGGGGGAGGGGGGAAAACTGAAGAGGAAGAGGGAAGAAAACTGATGGCAATGGAGGGAGGAGGAAGAAAACTGATGAGGAGGAGGTAGAGGGGAAGAAAACTGATGGGAGGGAGGGGGAACTGATGGGGTGAGGAGGGAGGGAGAGAAGAAAACAGATGGGAGGGAGGGGTAACTGATGGGGGAGGAGGGTGGGAGAAAAGAGAGAAAAACACTGATGGGGAGGAAGGATAAGGGAAGAACCAATGTGGGTGGAGAATTAAGGGGGAAGAAAACTGATGGAGGAGGAGGTACAGGGTAGAAAACTGATGGTGGAGAAGGGAGGGGGAACAAAACTTTTGGGGGGATGAGTTAGGGGAGAAAATTTGATGGGGGGAGATGGGAAGAAAACTGATGGGGGGAGGGAGAGTGGTAGAAAATTGGAAGGGAAGGAGAAAACTGATGGGGAGGATGGATGGGGGAGGAAACCAATGGGGGTGAAGGAGGGAGGGTTGACGAAAACTGATGGAGGGGGGTAGAAAACTGATGGTGGAGGAGGGGGGAAATAAATATGATGGGGGAGGAAGTTGGGGAGGAAACTGATGAGGGGAGGAAGGAGGAAGAGAAGAAAACTAATGGTGGGAGGAGGAAGGGGAGGAAATAAGAGGAAGGGGGAAGAAAACTGATGGGGAGGAGAGAAGAAAACTGATGGGGGGAGTGAGAGGGGAAGAAAACGTATGGGGAGGGGGGAAAACTGAAGAGAAAGGCAGAAGAAAACTGATGGTGGTGGAGGGAGGGGTAAAAAAAACTGGAGGCGGAGAATAAAACTGATGGGGAGGAGGGATGGGCGAGGAAACCAATGGGGGTGGAGGAAGGAGGGGGGAATACAACTGATGGAGAAGGAGGGAGGGGGTAGAAAACTGATGGTGGAGGAGGGAGGGGGAGAAAACTGATGGGGGAGGTGGAAGAAACCTGAAGGAGGGAGTGGGAAGAAAACTAATGGAGGGAGGAATGAGGGATAGAAGAAAACTGATGGCGGGAGGATGAAGTGGAGGAAACTGAAGAGGAAGGGGGAAGAAAACTGATGGGAAAGAGGAAAGAAAACTGATGGGGGAGGGAGAGGGGAAGAAAGCTGATGGGGAAGGGGGAAAACTGAAGAGGAAGGAAGAAGAAAACTGAAGGAGGAGGGGGAGAAAACTGAAAGAGGGACAAAGGAGGGGGAAACTGAAGGGAGGACAAATGAGGGGGAATCTGATGGGGGGATGAAGGAGGGGGAAACTGATTGGGAGGACGAAGGAGGGGGAAACTGATGGGGGGACGAAGGAGGGGGAAACTGATGGTGGGAGGAGGGAGGGGTAGAAGAAAACTGATGGAAGAGGATTTAGGGGGAAACCTGACGAGGGAGAGGGAGAAGAAAACTGAAGGGGAGGAGGGAGGGTAAGAAGAAAAGTGAGGGAGGGGGGAAACTGAAGAGGATGGAGGAAGAAAACTGATGGGGAGGAGGGATTACAATTAATGTGGAGGGAGGGGGGAAGAAAACTGATGGCGAGGAGGGATGGGGAGGAAACCGATTAAGGTGGAGAAGGGAGGGGGAAAGAAAACTGATGGAGGAGGAGGAAGGAGTTAATAAAACTGATAAGGGAGGAGTGAGTGGGAGAAGAAAATGGATAGGGCGATGAGGTAAGGGATTAGAAAACTAATGGGTGAGGAGGGAGGAGGTAGAAAAATGATGGGGGTGGAGGAGGGAGGGGGGAAGAAAATTAAGGGAGGGGGAGAAGAAAACTGATGGGAAGGAGGGATAGGGGAGGAAACCAATGAGGGTGAAGGAGGGAAGGGTGAAGAAAACTGATGGAGGGAGGAGGTAGAAAACTGATGGTGGAGGAGGGAGGGGGAATAAATCTGATGGGGGAGGAAGTAGGGGAGGAAACTGATGGGGGCAGGAAGGAGGGAGAGAAGAAAACTGAGAGCGGGAAGAGGAAGGAGAGGAAACTGAAGAGGAAGTGGGATGAAAACTGATGGGGAGGAGGGAAGACAATTAATGAGGAGGGAGGGGGGAAAAACTGATGGGGAGGAGGGATGGGGAGGAAACCGATTGGGGTGGAGGAGGGAGGGGGGAAGAAAACTGATGGAGGAGGAGAAAGGAGTTAATAAAACTGATGAAGGAGGAGGGAGGGGGAGAAGAAAATTGATGGGGCGATGAGGGAGGGGATTAGAAAACTGATGGGTGAGGAGGGATGAGGTAGAAAAATAATGGGGGTGGAGGAGGGAGGGGGGAAAAAACTCATGGAGGAGGAGGGACGGAGAGAAAAAAATTGAGGGAGGGGGAGAAGAAAACTGAGGGGAAGGAGGGATGGGGGAGCAAACCAATAGGGGTGAAGGAGGGAGGGGTGAAGAAAACTGATGGAGGGAGGGGGTTGAAAACTGATGGTGGAGGAGGGAGGGGGAATAAATCTGATGGGGAGGAAGTAGGGGATTAAACTGATGGGGGGAGGAAGGAGGGAGAGAAGAAAACTGATGGCGGGAGGAGGAAGGAGAGGAAACTGAAGAGGAAGTGGGAAGAAAACTGATGGGGGAGGATGGAAGAAAACTGATGGGGGGAGGGAGAGGCAAGAAAATGGATGGGGGAGGGGGAAAACTGAAGAGGAAGGCAGAAGAAAACTGATGGTGGTGGAGGGAGGGGTTAAAAACTGGAGGCGGAGAATAAAACTGATGGGGAGAAGGGATGGGGGAGGAAACCAATGGGGGTGGAGTATGGAGGGGGGAATACAACTGATGGAGAAAGAGGGAGGGGGTAGAAAATTGATGAAGGAGGAGGGAGGGGGAGAAGAAAATGGATGGGGCGATGATGGAGGGGATTAGAAAACTGATGGGTGAGGAAGGATGAGGTAGAAAAATGATGGGGGTGGAGGAGGGAGGGGGGAAGTAAACTCATGGAGGAGGAGGGAAGGGGAGAAAAAAATTGAGGGAGGGGGAGAAGAAAACTGATGGAAAGGAGGGATGGGGGGGCAAACCAATGGGGGTGAAGGCGGGAGGGGTGAAGAAAACTGATGGAGGTAGGGGGTTGAAAAATGATGGTGGAGGAGGGAGGGGGAATAAATCTGATGGGGAAGGAAGTAGGGGAGGAAACTGATGGGGGAGGAAGGAGGGAGAGAAGAAAACTGATGGCGGGAGGAGGAAGGAGAGGAAACTGAAGAGGAAGTGGGAAGAAAACTGATGGTTGAGAAGGGAAGAAAACTGATGGGGGGAGGGAGAGGGAAGAAAACGGATGGGGGAGGGGGAAAACTGAAGAGGAATGCAGAAGAAAACTGATGGTGGTGGAGAGGGGGTTAAAAACTGGAGGCGGAGAATAAAACTGATGGGGAGAAGGGATGGGGGAGGAAACCAATGGGGGTGGAGGAGGGAGGGGGGAATACAATTTATGGAGAAAGAGGGACGGGGTAGAAAACTGATGATGGAGGAGGAAGAAACCCGATGGAGGGAGGAGGAAGAAAACTAATGGAGGGAGGAAGGAGGGAGAGAATAAAACTGATGGCGGGAGGAGGAAGGGGAGGAAACTGAAGAGGAAGGGGGAAGAAAACTGATGGGAAGGAGGAAAGAAAACTGATGGGGGGAGGGAGAGGGGAAGAAAGCTGATGGGGAAGTGGGAAAGCTGAAGAGGAAGGCAGAAGAAAACTTATGGCGGAGGATGAGAAAACGGAAAGAGGGACAAAGGAGGGGGGAACTGAAAGGTGGAAAAATGAGGGGGAATCTGATGGGGGAACGAAAGAGGGGTAAACTGATTGGGGGGACGAAGGAGGGGGAAACTGATGGGGAGATGAAGGAGGGGGAAACTGATGGGGGGAGGAGGGAGGGGTAGTAGAAAACTGATGGACGAGGATTTAGGGGGAAACCTGACGAGGGAGAGGAAGAAGAAAACTGAAGGGGAGGAGGGAGGGTAAGAAGAAAACTGAGGGAGGGGGGAATGTGAAGAGGAAGGAGGAAGAAAACTGATGGGGATGAGGGAAGACAATTAATGTGGAGGGAGGGGGGAAGAAAACTGATGGCGAGGAGGGATGGGGAGGAAACCGATTAAGGTAGAGGAGGGAGGGGGAAAGAAAACTGATGGAGGAGGAGGAAGGAGTTAATAAAACTGATGAAGGTGGAGGGAGGGGGAGAAGAAAATGGATGGAGGAGGAGGGACGGGGAGAAGAAAATTGAGGAAGGGGGAGAAGAAAACTGATGGGAAGGAGGGATGGGGGAGCAAACTAATGGGGGTGAAGGAGGGAGGGGTGAAGAAAAATGAAGGAGGGAGGGATGGGAAGAAAACATGGGGAGGAAGGAAGAAAACCAATGTGGGCGGAGGGAGGGGGAAAGAAAATTGATGGGGAGCGGGATAACTGATGGGATGGGGAGGGAGGACAACTGGTGGGGTGAGGAGGGAGAGAAGAAAACTGATGGGGAAGGAGTGAGGGGGACAAGAAAACTGATGGATGGAGGTGGGAGGGGGGAAACTGAAGAGGAACGGGGAAGAAAACGGATGGGGTGGAGGGAGGGGAGAACTGATGGAGGGAGGAGGGAGGGGAAGAAGAAAACTGATGGGGCCAAACCGAGGGGGTTGGAGGACGGAGGGTGGAATAAAACGGAAAAAGACTGATGGAGGAGGAGGAAGGGAGTTTAAAAAACTGATGGAGGGAGGGAGAGAAGAAAACTGATGGGGAGGAGGGAGGGGGACAAGAAAACTGATAGGGGAGGGGTCAAACTGAAGAGAAAGGGGGAAGAAAACGGATGTGGGTGGAGGGAGGAGGAAGAAAACTGATGTGGCGGGGAGGGGAAAACTGATGGGGTGAGATGGTAGGGAGAGAAGAAAACTGATGGGGAAGGAGGGAGGGGGACAAGAAAACTGATGAATGGAGGTGGAAGGGGGGAAACTGAAGAGGAAGGGGGAAGAAAACAGATGGGGTGGAGGGAGGGGGAAGAAAAATGATGGGGGGAGGAGGGAGGGGAGAAAACTGAGGGATGAGGAGGTAAAGAAGAAAACTGATGGGGGAGGAGGGATGGTGGAAGTAAACTAATGGGAGAGGGGAAAAACTGATGAGGTAGGGGGAAAGAAAACTGATGAGGGAGGGAGAACACTGATGGGGGTGGAGGGAGAGGGGAAACTGATAGGGGAGGAGGGAGGGGTGAAAAACTGATGGGGAGGAAGGAAAAAGTGATAGGGAAGGAGGGAGGGAGGGAAAAAACTGATGGAGGTGGAAGAAAACTGATTGGGGGTGGAGGGAGTATGGAAAAACTGATGGGGAGGAGGGGGATAGAAAACTGATGCAGGAAGGGGAATAAAACTGATGATGGGGGAGGGAGAAAACTGAAGAGGAAGGAGAAGTAAAACTGATGGAGGGAGAAGGGAATAAAACTGATGTGGGAGTAGGGAGAGGGGAATAAAACTGATGGGGTAGGAGGGAAAGGGGAAGAAAACTGATGGGGAGGGGGAAAACTGATGTGGTAGGAGTTAGGGGTAAAAAAACGGATGGGGAGGAGGGATAAGTGAAAAAACCAATGGGGTTGGAGAAAGAAGGGGGGAAGAAAACTGATGGAGGAGGAGGGAAGGGATAGAAAACTGGTGGTGGAGAAGGGAGGGGGAATAAAACTTATGGAGGGATGAGGGAGGGGAGAAAATTGATGGGGGGAGATGGGAAGAAAACTAATGGGGGAGGGAAAGGGGAAGAAAATGGATGGGGGGGTAAAACTGAAGAGAAAGCTAGAAGAAAACTGATGGTGGTGGAGGGAGGAGTAAAAATCTATAGGGGGAGAAGAATACTGATAGGGAGGAGGGATGGGGGAGGAAACCAATGGGGTGAAGGAGGGAGGGGTGAAGAAAACTGATGGAGGGAGAGGGGTAGAAAACTGATGGTGGAGAAGGGAGGTTGAATAAATATGATGGGGGGAGGAAGTTGGGGAGGAAACTGATGGGTGGAGGAAGGAGGGAGAGAAGAAAACTGATGGCGGGAGTAGGAAGGAGAGGAAACTGAAGAGGAAGTGGGAAGAAAACTGAGGGGGAGGAGGGAAGAAAACTGATGGGGGAGGGAGAGGGGAAGAAAACGTATGGGGGAGGGGGGAAAACAAAGAGGAAGAGGGAAGAAAACTGATGGCAGTGGAGGGAGGAGGAATAAAACTGATGGGGAGGAGGGAGAGGGGAAGAAAACTGATTGGAGGGAGGGGGTACTTATGGGGTGAGGAGGGAGGGAGAGAAGAAAACTGAATGGAGGGAGGGGTACTGATGGGGGAGGAGGGAGGGAGAAAAGAGAGAAAAACACTGATGGGGAGGAAGGATAAGGGAAGAAACCAATGGGGTGGAGAAGGAAGGGGGAAGAAAACTGATGGAGGAGGAGGGACAGGGTAAAAAAACTGATGGTGGAGAAGGGAGGGGGAATAAAACTTCTGGGGGGATGAGGGAGGGGAGAAAAATTGATGGTGGGGATGGGAAGAAAACTGATGGGGGGAGGGAGAGGGGAAGAAAACTGGAGGGGAATAAGAAAAATGATGGGGAGTAGGGATAGGGGGGGGAACTCATAGGGGTGAAGGAGGGAGGGTTGAAGAAAACTGATGGAGGGAGGGGGTAGAAAACTGATGGTGGAGGAGGGAGGGGGGGAATAAATATGATGGGGGAGGAAGTTGGTGAGGAAACAGATGAGGGGAGGAAGGAGGAAGAGAAGAAAACTGATGGGGGGAGGAGGAATGGGAGGAAAGAAGAGGAAGTAGGAAGAAAACTGATGGGGAGGAGAGAAGAAAACTGATGGGGGGAGTGAGAGGGGAAGAAAACGGATGGGGGAGAGGGGAAAACTGAAGAGGAAGGCAGAAGAAAACTGATGGTGGTGGAGGGAGGGGTAAAAACTGGAGGCGGAGAATAAAACTGATGGGGAGGAGGGATGGGCGAGGAAACCAATAGGGGTGGAGGAGGGAGGGGGGAATACAACTGATGGAGAAAGAGGGAGGGGGTAGAAAACTGATGGTGAAGGAGGGAGGGGGAGAAAACTGATGGGGGAGGAGGAAGGGAGGTAAAAAGCTGATGGAGGGAGGGAGAGAAGAAAACTGATGGGGAGGAGGGAGGGGGACAAGAAAACTGATAGGGGAGGGGGAAAACTGAAGAGAAAGGGGGAAGAAAATGGATGTGGGTGGAGGGAGGGGGAAAGAAAACTGATGTGGCAGGGAGGAGGGAAAACTGATGGGGTGGGGAGGGGAAAACTGATTGGGTGAGATGGGAGGGAGAGAAAAAAACTGATGGGGAAGGAGGGAGGGGGACAAGAAAACTGATTTATGGAGGTGGGAGGGGGGAAACTGAAGAGGAAGGGGGAAGAAAACAGATGGGGTGGAGGGAGGGGGGAAGAAAAATGATGGGGGGAGGAGGGAGGGGAGAAAACTGAGGGATGAGGAGGTAAAGAAGAAAACTGATGGGGGAGGAGGGATGGTGGAAGTAAACTAAAGTGGAGAGGGGGAAAACTGATGGTTGTGGAGGAAGGGGGGGAAACTGATAGGGGAGGAGGGAGGGGTGAAAAACTGATGGGGAGGAAGGAAAAAGTGATAGGGAAGGAGGGAGGGAGGGAAAAAACTGATGGAGGGGGGAAGAAAACTGATGGTGGTGGAGGGAGGGGTAAAAACTGGAGGCGGAGAATAAAACTGATGGGGAGGAGGGATGGGCGAGGAAACCAATGGGGGTGGAGGAGGGAGGGGGGAATACAACTGATGGAGAAAGAGGGAGGGGGTAGAAAACTGATGGTGAAGGAGGGAGGAGGAGAAAACTGATGGGGAGGAGAAAGGGAGGTAAAAAGCTGATGGAGGGAGGGAGAGAAGAAAACTGATGGGGAGGAGGGAGGGGGACAAGAAAACTGATAGGGGTGGGGGCAAACTGAAGAGAAAGGGGGAAGAAAACGGATGTGGGTGGAGGGAGGGGAAAAGAAAACTGATGTGGCAGGGAGGAGGGAAAACTGATGGGGTGGGGAGGGGAAAACTGATTGGGTGAGATGGGAGGGAGAGAAGAAAACTGATGGGGAAGGAGGGAGGGGGACAAGAACACTGATTTATGGAGGTGGGAGGGGGGAAACTGAAGAGGAAGGGGGAAGAAAACAGATGGGGTGGAGAGGGGGGAAGAAAAATGATGGGGGAAGGAGGGAGGGGAGAAAACTGAGGGATGAGGAGGTAAAGAAGAAAACTGATGGGGGAGGAGGGATGGTGGAAGTAAACTAAAGTGGAGAGAGGGAAAACTGATGAGGTAGGGGGAAAGAAAACCGATGAGGGAGGGAGAAAACTGATGGTTGTGGAGGGAGGGGGGGAAACTGATAGGGGAGGAGGGAGGGGTGAAAAACTGATGGGGAGGAAGGAAAAAGTGATAGGGTAGGAGGGAGGGAGGTAAAAAACTGATGGAGGGGGGAAGAAAACTGATGGTGGTGGAGGGAGGGGTAAAAACTGGAGGCAGAGAATAAAACTGATGGGGAGGAGGGATGGGCGAGGAAACCAATGGGGGTGGAGGAGGGAATACAACTGATGGAGAAAGAGGGAGGGGGTAGAAAACTGATGGTGAAGGAGGGAGGGGGAGAAAACTGATGGGGGAGGAGGAAGGGAGGTAAAAAGCTGATGGAGGGAGGGAGAGAAGAAAACTGATGGGGAGGAGGGAGGGGGACAAGAAAACTGATAGGGGAGGGGGCAAACTGAAGAGAAAGGGGGAAGAAAACTGATGTGGGTGGAGGGAGGGGGAAAGAAAACTGATGTGGCAGGGAGGAGGGAAAACTGATGGGGTGGGGAGGGGAAAACTGATTGGGTGAGATGGGAGGGAGAGAAGAAAACTGATGGGGAAGGAGGGAGGGGGACAAGAAAACTGATTTATGGAGGTGGGAGGGGGGAAACTGAAGAGGAAGGGGGAAGAAAACAGATGGGGTGGAGGGAGGGGGGAAGAAAAATGATGGGGGGAGGAGGGAGGGGAGAAAACTGAGGGATGAGGAGGTAAAGAAGAAAACTGATGGGGGAGGAGGTATGGTGGAAGTAAACTAAAGTGGAGAGGGGGAAAACTGATGAGGTAGGGGGAAAGAAAACCGATGAGGGAGGGAGAAAACTTATGGTTGTGGAGGGAGGGGGGAAACTGATAGGGGAGGAGGGAGGGGTGAAAAACTGATGGGGAGGAAGGAAAAAGTGATAGGGAAGGAGGGAGGGAGGGAAAAAACTGATGGAGGTGGGAAGAAAACTGATTGGGGTGGAGGGAGGATGGAAAAACTGATGGGGAGGAGGGGGATAGAAAACTGATGGAGGAAGGGGAATAAAACTGATGATGGGGTGGGGGGAGGGAGAAAACTGAAGAGGAAGGAGAAATAAAACTGATGGAGGGAGAAGGGAATAAAACTGATGGGGGAGTAGGGAGAGGGGAATAAAACTGATGGGGTAGGAGGGAAAGGGGAAGAAAACTGATGGGGAGGGGGAAAACTGATGTGGTAGGAGTTAGGGGTAAAAAAACAGATGGGGAGGAGGGATAAGTGAAAAAACCAATGGGGTGGAGAAAGAAGGGGGGAAGAAAACTGATGGAGGAGGAGGGAAGGGGTAGAAAACTGGTGGTGGAGAAGGGAGGGGGAATAAAACTTATGGAGGGATGAGGGAGGGGAGAAAATTGATGGGGGGAGATGGGAAGAAAACTGATGGGGGAGGGAAAGGGGAAGAAAATGGATGGGGGGTAAAAGTGAAGAGAAAGCTAGAAGAAAACTGATGGTGGTGGAGGGAGGAGTAAAAATCTGGAGGGGGAGAAGAATACTGATGGGGAGGAGGGATGGGGAGGAAACCAATGGGGTGAAGGAGGGAGGGGTGAAGAAAACTGATGGCGGGAGAGGGGTAGAAAACTGAAGGTGGAGAAGGGAGGGGGAATAAATATGATGGGGGGAGGAAGTTGGGGAGGAAACTGATGGGTGGAGGAAGGAGGGAGAGAAGAAAACTGATGGCGGGAGTAGGAAGGAGAGGAAACTGAAGAGGAAGTGGGAAGAAAACTGAGGGGGAGGAGGGAAGAAAACTGATGGGGGAGGGAGATTGGAAGAAAACGTATGGGGGAGGGGGGAAAACAAAGAGGAAGAGGGAAGAAAACTGATGGCAGTGGAGGGAGGAGGAAGAAAACTGATGGGGAGGAGGAAGAGGGGAAGAAAACTTATGGGAGGGAGGGGAAACTGATGGGGTGAGGAGGGAGGGAAGAAGAAAACTGATGGGATGGAGGGGTAACTGATGGGGGAGGAGGGAGGGAGAAAAGAGAGAAAAACACTGATGGGGAGGAAGGATAAGGGAAGAAACCAATGGGATGGAGAAGGAATGGGGAAAAAACTGATGGAGGAGGAGGGACAGGGTAAAAAAACTGATGGTGGAGAAGGGAGGGGGAATAAAACTTCTGGGGGGATGAGGGAGGGGAGAAAAATTGATGGGGGAGATGGGAAGAAAACTGATGGGGGGAGGGAGAGGGGAAGAAAACTGGAGGGGAAGAAGAAAACTAATGGAAAGGAGGGATGGGGGAGCAAGCCAATGGGGGTGAAGGAGGGAGGGTTGAAGAAAACTGATGGAGGGAGGGGGTTGAAAACTGATGGTGGAGGAGGGAGGGGGGGAATAAATATGATGGGGGGAGGAAGTTGGGGAGGAAACAAATGAGGGGAGGAAGGAGGAAGAGAAGAAAACTGATGGCGTTAGGAGGAAGGGGAGGAAACAAGAGGAAGGGGGAAGAAAACTGATGGGGAGGAGAGAAGAAAACTGATGGGGGGAGGGAGAGGGAGGAAAACGGATGGGGAGGGGGAAACTGAAGAGGAAGGCAGAAGAAAACTGATGGTGGTTGAGGGGGGGGTTAAAAACTGGAGGCGGAGAATAAAACTGATGGGGAGAAGGGATGGGGGAGGAAACCAATGGGGGTGGAGGAGTGAGGGGGGAATACAACTGATGGAGAAAGAGGGAGGGGGTAGAAAACTGATGGTGGAGGAGGGAGGGGGAGAAAACTGATGGGGGAGGAGGAAGAAACCCGATGGAGGGAGGAGGAAGAAAACTAATGGAGGGAGGAAGGAGGGAGAGAATAAAACTGATGGCGGGAGGAGGAAGGGGAGGAAACTGAAGAGGAAGGGGGAAGAAAACTGATGGCGAGGAGGGATGGGGAGGAAACCGATTAAGGTGGAGGAGGGAGGGGGAAAGAAAACTGATGGAGGAGGAGGAAGGAGTTAATAAAACTGATGAAGGAGGAGGGAGGGGGAGAAGAAAAAGGGATGGAGGAGGAGGGACGGGGAGAAGAAAATTGAGGGAGGGGGAGAAGAAAACTGATGGGAAGGAGGGATGGGGGAGCAAACTAATGGGGGTGAAGGAGGGAGGGGTGAAGAAAAATGATGGAGGGAGGGGGTAGAAAACTGATAGGGAGGAGGGATGGGGAAGAAAACATGGGGAGGAAGGAAGAAAACCGATGTGGGTGGAGGGAGGGGGAAAGAAAACTGATGGGGAGCGGGATAACTGATGGGATGGAGAGTGAGGACAACTGGTGGGGTGAGGAGGGAGAGAAGAAAACTGATGGGGAAGGAGTGAGGGGGACAAGAAAACTGATGGATGGAGGTGGGAGGGGGGAAACTGAAGAGGAACGGGGAAGAATACGGATTGGGTGGAAAGAGGGGGGAACTGATGGAGGGAGGAAGGAGGGGAAGAAGAAAACTGATGGGGGAAAACCGATGGGGGTGGAGGAGGGAGGGTGGAATAAAACGGAAGAAGACTGATGGAGGAGGAGGAAGGGAGGTAAAAAACTGATGGAGGGAGGGAGAGAAGAAAACTGATGGGGAGGAGGGAGGGGGACAAGAAAACTGATAGGGGAGGGGGCAAACTGAAGAGAAAGGGGGAAGAAAACGGATGTGGGTGGAGGGAGGGGGAAAGAAAACTGATGTGGCGGGGAGGAGGGAAAACTGATGGGGTGGGGAGGGGGAAAACTGATGGGGTGAGATGGGAGGGAGAGAAGAAAACTGATGGGGAAGGAGGGAGGGGGACAAGAAAACTGATGGATGGAGGTGGGAGGGGGAAAACTGAAGAGGAAGGGGGAAGAAAACAGATTGGATGCAGGGAGGGGGGAAGAAAAATGATGGGGGGAGGAGGGAGGGGGACAAGAAAACTGATGGATGGAGGTGGGAGGGGGGAAACTGAAGAGAAAGGGGGAAGAAAACAGATGGTGTGGAGTGAGGGGGGAAGAAAAATGATGGGGGGCGGAGGGAGGGGAGAAAACTGAGGGATGAGGAGGAAAAGAAGAAAACTGATGGGCGAGGAGGGATGGTGGAAGTAAACTAATGGGAGAGGGGGAAAACTGATGAGGTAGGGGGAAAGAAAACTGAAGAGGGAGGGAGAAAACTGATGGGGGTGGAGGGAGGGGTGGAAACTGATAGGGGAGGAGGGAGGGGTGAAAAACTGATGGGGAGGAAGGAAAAAGTGATAGGGAAGGAGGGAGGGAAAAAAACTGATGGAGGGGGGAAGAAAACTGATTGGGGTGGTGGGAGGATGGAAAAACTGATGGGGAGGAGGGGGATAGAAAACTGATGGAGGAAGGGGAATAAAACTGATGATGGGGTGGGGGGAGGGAGAAAACTGAAGAGGAAGGAGAAATAAAACTGATGGAGGGAGAAGGGAATAAAACTGATGGGGGAGTAGGGAGAGGGGAATAAAACTGATGGGGTAGGAGGGAAAGGGGAAGAAAACTGATGGGGAGGGGGAAAACTGATGTGGTAGGAGTTAGGGGTAAAAAAACGGATGGGGAGGAGGGAGAGGGGAAGAAAACTGATGGGAGGGAGTGGGAACTGATGGGGTGAGGAGGGAGGGAGAGAAGAAAACTGATGGGAGGGAGGGGTAACTGATGGGGGAGGAGGGAGGGAGAAAAGAGAGAAAAACACTGATGGGGAGGAAGTATAAGGGAAGAAACCAATGGGGTGAAGAAAGGAAGGGGGAAGAAAACTGATGGAGGAGGAGGGACAGGGTAAAAACAACTGATGTTGGAGAAGGGAGGGGGAATAAAACTTCTGGGGGGATGAGGGAGGGGAGAAAAATTGATGGGGGAGATGGGAAGAAAACTGATGGGGGGAGGGAGAGGGGAAGAAAACTGGAGGGGAAGAAGAAAACTGATGGGGAGGAGGGATGGGAGGGACCCATTGGGGTGAAGGAGGGAGGGTTGAAGAAAACTAATGGAGGGAGGGGGGTAGAAAACTGATGGTGGAGGAGGGAGGGGGGGAATAAATATGATGGGGGGAGGAAGTTGGGGAGGAAACAGATGAGGGGAGGAAGGAGGAAGAGAAGAAAACTGATGGCGGGAGGAGGAAGGGGAGGAAACAATAGGAAGGGGGAAGAAAACTGATGGGGAGGAGAGAAGAAAACTGATGGGGGGAGTGAGAGGGGAAGAAAACGGAGGGGGGAGGGGGAAAACTGAAGAGGAAGGCAGAAGAAAACTGATGGTGGTGGAGGGAGGGGTAAAAACTGGAGGCGGAGAATAAAACTGATGGGGAGGAGGGATGGGCGAGGAAACCAATGGGGGTGGAGGAAGGAGGGGGGAATACAACTGATGGAGAAGGAGAGAGGGGGTAGAAAACTGATGGTGGAGGAAGGAGGGGGAGAAAACTGATCGGGGAGGAGGAAGAAACCTGATGGAGGGAGGGGGAAGAAAACTAATGGAGGAAATAAGGAGTGATAGAAGAAAACTGATGACGGGAGGATGAAGGGGAGGAAACTGAAGAGGAAGGGGGAAGAAATCTGATGGGAAGGAGGAAAGAAAACTAATGGGGGAGGGAGAGGGGAAGAAAGCTGATGGGTAAGGGGGAAAACTGAAGAGGAAGGAAGAAGAAAACTGAAGGAGGAGGGGGAGAAAACTGAAAGAGGGACAAAGGAGGGGGAAACTGAAGGGAGGACAAATGAGGGGGAATCTGATGGGGGGACGAAGGAGGGGGAAACTGATTGGGAGGACGAGGGAGGGGGAAACTGATGGGGGGACGAAGGAGGGGGAAACTGATGGTGGGAGGAGGGAGGGGTACAAGAAAACTGATGGAAGAGGATTTAGGGGGAAAACTGACGAGGGAGAGGGAGAAGAAAACTGAAGGGGAGGAGGGAGGGTAAGAAGAAAAGTGAGGGAGGAGGGAAACTGAAGAGGATGGAGGAAGAAAACTGATGGGGAGGAGGGATTACAATTAATGTGGAGGGAGGGGGGAAGAAAACTGATGGCGAGGAGGGATGGGGAGGAAACCGATTAAGGTGGAGGAGGGAGGGGGAAAGAAAACTGATGGAGGAGGAGGAAGGAGTTAATAAAACTGATGGGAGGAGCGAGTGGGAGAAGAAAATGGATGGGGCAATGAGGGAGGGGATTAGAAAACTAATGGGTGAGAAGGTAGGAGGGAGAAAAATGATGGGGGTGGAGGAGGGAGGGGGGAAGAAAACTGATGGAGGAGGAGGGAGGGGGAGAAGAAAATTGAGGAAGGGGGAGAAGAAAACTGATGGGAAGGAGGGATAGGGATAGGAAACCAATGAGGGTGAAGGAGGGAGGGGTGAAGAAAACTGATGGAGGGAGGGGGCAGAAAACTGATGGTGGAGGTGGGAGGGGGAATAAATCTGATGGGGGAGGAAGTAGGGGAGGAAACTGATGGGGGAGGAAGGAGGGAGAGAAGAAAACTGATAGCGGAAGGAGGAAGGAGAGGAATCGGAAGAGGAAGCGGGAAGAAAACTGATGGGGAGGAGGGAAGACAAATAATGTGGAGGGAGGGGGGAAAAAAACTGATGGGGAGGAGGGATGTGGAGGAAACCGATTGGGGTGGAGGAGGGAGGGGAGAAGAAAACTGATGGAGGAGGAGAAAGGAGTTAATAAAACTGATGAAGGAGGAGGGAGGGGGAGAAGAAAATGGATGGGGCGATGAGGGAGGGGATTAGAAAACTGATGGGTGAGGAGGGATGAGGTAGAAAAATAATGGTGGTGGAGGAGGGAGGGGGGAAAAAACTCATGGAGGAGGAGGGACGGGGAGAAGAAAACTGATGGGAAGGAGGGATGGGGGAGCAAAACAATGGGGGTGAAGGAGGGAGGGGTGAAGAAAACTGATGGAGGGAGGGGGTTGAAAACTGATGGTGGAGGAGGGAGGGGGAATAAATCTGATGGGGGAGGAAGTAGGGGAGGAAACTGATCGGGGAGGAAGGAGGGAGAGAAGAAAACTGATGGCGGGAGGAGGAAGAAGAGGAAACTGAAGAGGAAGTTGGAAGAAAACTGATGGGGGAGGAGGGAAGAAAACTGATGGGGGAGGGAGAGGGGAAGAAAACGGATGGGGGAGGGGGTAAAACTGAAGAGGAAGGCAGAAGAAAACTGATGGTGGTGGAGGGAGGGGTTAAAAACTGGAGGCGGAGAATAAAACTGATGGGGAGGAGAGATGGGGGAGGAAACCAATGGGGGTGGAGGAAGGAGGGGGGAATACAGCTGATGGAAAAGGAGGGAAGGGGTAGAAATCTGATGGTGGAGGAGGGAGGGGAGAAAACTGATGGGGGAGGAGGAGGGAGGGGGGAAGAAAACTCATGGAGGAGGAGGGAGGGGGAGAAGAAAATTGAGGGAGGGGGAGAAGAAAACTGATGGGAAGGAGGGATAGGGATAGGAAACCAATGAGGGTGAAGGAGGGAGGGGTGAAGAAAACTGATGGAGGGAGGGGGCAGAAAACTGATGGTGGAGGAGGGAGGGGGAATAAATCTGATGGGGGAGGAAGTAGGGGAGGAAACTGATTGGGGAGGAAGGAGGGAGAGAAGTAAACTGATAGCGGGAGGAGGAAGGAGAGGAAATGGAAGAGGAAGCGGGAAGAAAACTGATGGGGAGGAGGGAAGACAAATAATGTGGAGGGAGGGGGAAAAACTGATAGGGAGGAGGGATGTGGAGGAAACCGATTGGGTTGGAGGAGGGAGGGGAGAAGAAAACTGATGGAGCAGGAGAAAGCAGTAAATAAAACTGATGAAGGAGGAGGGAGGGGGAGAAGAAAATGGATGGTGCGATGAGGGAGGGGATTAGAAAACTGATGGGTGAGGAGGGATGAGGTAGAAAAATAATGGTGGTGGAGGAGGGAGGGGGGAAAAAACTCATGGAGGAGGAGGGACGGGGAGAAGAAAACTGATGGGAAGGAGGGATGGGGGAGCAAAACAATGGGGGTGAAGGAGGGAGGGGTGAAGAAAACTGATGGAGGGAGGGGTTTGAAAACTGATGGTGGAGGAGGGAGGGGGAATAAATCTGATGGGGGAGGAAGTAGGAAAGGGAAGAAAACTGATGGCGGGAGGAGGAAGAAGAGGAAACTGAAGAGGAAGTTGGAAGAAAACTGATGGGGGAGGAGGGAAGAAAACTGATGGGGGTAGGGAGAGGGGAAGAAAACGTATGGGGGAGGGGGGAAAACTGAAGAGGAAGGCAGAAGAAAACTGATGGTGGTGGAGGGAGGGGTTAAAAACTGGAGGCGGAGAATAAAACTGATGGGGAGGATGTGGTGGAGGGAGGGGTTAAAAACTGGAGGCGGAGAATAAAACTGATGGGGAGGAGGGATGGGGGAGGAAACCAATGGGGGTGGAGGAAGGAGGGGGGAATACAACTGATGGAGAAGGAGGGAGGGGGTAGAAAACTGATGGTGGAGGAGGGAGGGGGAGAAAACTGATGGGGGAGGAGGAAGAAACCCGATGGAGGGAGGGGGAAGAAAACTAATGGAGGGAGGAAGGAGGGAGAGAAGAAAACTGATGGCGGGAGGAGGAAGGGGAGGAAACTGAACAGGAAGGGGGAAGAAAACTGATGGGAAGGATGAAAGAAAACTGATGGGGGAGGGAGGGGGAAAAAAACTGATAGGGAGGAGGGATGTGGAGGAAACCGATTGGGGTGGAGGAGGGAGTGGAGAAGAAAACTGATGGAGGAGGAGAAAGGAGTTAATAAAACTGATGAAGGAGGAGAGAGGGGGAGAAGAAAATGGATGGGGCGATGAGGGAGGGGATTATAAAACTGATGGGTGAGGAGGGATGAGGTAGAAAAATAATGGTGGTGGAGGAGGGAGGGGGGAAAAACTCATGGAGGAAAAGGGACGGGGAGAAGAAAACTGATGGGAAGGAGGGATGGGGGAGCAAAACAATGGGGGTGAAGGAGGGAGGGGTGAAGAAAACTGATGGAGGGAGGGGGTTGAAAACTGATGGTGGAGGAGGGAGGGGGAATAAATCTGATGGGGGAGGAAGTAGGGGAGGGAAGAAAACTGATGGCGGGAGGAGGAAGAAGAGGAAACTGAAGAGGAAGTTGGAAGAAAACTGATGGGGGAGGAGGGAAGAAAACTGATGGGGGTAGGGAGAGGGGAAGAAAACGTATGGGGGAGGGGGGAAAACTGAAGAGGAAGGCAGAAGAAAACTGATGGTGGTGGAGGGAGGGGTTAAAAACTGGAGGCGGAGAATAAAACTGATGGGGAGGAGGGATGGGGGAGGAAACCAATGGGGGTGGAGGAAGGAGGGGGGAATACAACTGATGGAGAAGGAGGGAGGGGGTAGAAAACTGATGGTGGAGGAGGGAGGGGGAGAAAACTGATGGGGGAGGAGGAAGAAACCCGATGGAGGGAGGGGGAAGAAAACTATTGGAGGGAGGAAGGAGGGAGAGAAGAAAACTGATGGCGGGAGGAGGAAGGGGAGGAAACTGAAGAGGAAGGGGGAAGAAAACTGATGGGAAGGAGGAAAGAAAACTGATGGGGGAGGGAGAGGGGAAGAAAGCTGATGGGGAAGGGGGAAAACTGAAGAGGAAGGCAGAAGAAAACTGATGGCGGAGGGGGAGAAAACGGAAAGAGGGACAACGGAGGGGGAAACTGAAGGGTGGAAAAATGAGGGGGAATCTGATGGGGGGACGAAGGAGGGGGAAACTGATTAGGGGGACGAAGGAGGGGGAAACTGATGGGGGGATGAAGGAGGGGGAAACTGATGGTGGGAGGAGGGAGGGGTAGTAGAAAACTGATGGAGGAGGATTTAGTGGGAAACCTGACGAGGGAGAGGGAGAAGAAAACTGAAGGGGAGGAGGGAAGACAATTAATGTGGAGGGAGGGGGGAAAACTGAAGAGGAAGGCAGAAGAAAACTGATGGTGGTGGAGGGAGGGGTTAAAAACTGGAGGCGGAGAATAAAACTGATGGCGAGGAGGGATGGGGAGGAAACCGATCAAGGTGGAGGAGGTAGGGTGAAAGAAAACTGATGGAGGAGGAGGAAAGAGTTAATAAAACTGATGGAGGAGGGAGGGGGAGAAGAAAATGGATGGGGCGATGAGGGAGGGGATTAGAAAACTGATGGGTGAGGAGGGATGAAGTAGAAAAATGATGGGGGTGGAAGAGGGAGGGGGGAAGAAAAATCATGGAGGATGAGGGATGGGGATAAGAAAATTAAGGGAGGGGGAGAAGAAAACTGATGGGAAGGAGGGATGGGGGAGCAAACCAATGGGGGTGAAGGAGGGAGGGGTGAAGAAAACTGATGGAGGTAGGGGGTTGAAAACTGATGGTGGAGGAGGGAGGGGGAATAAATCTGATGGCGGAGAAAGTAGGGGAGGAAACTGATGGGGGGAGGAAGGAGGGAGAGAAGAAAACTGATGGCGGGTGGAGGAAGGAGAGGAAACTGAAGAGGAACCGGGAAGAAAACTGATGGGGAGGAGGGAAGAAAACTGATGGGGGGAGGTGAGAGGGAAGAAAACGGATGGGGGAGGGGGAAAACTGAAGAGGAAGGCAGAAGAAAACTGATGGTGGTGGAGGGGGGGTTAAAAACTGGAGGCGGAGGCTGATGGGGAGAAGGGATGGGGGAGGAAACCAATGGGGGTGGAGGAGGGAGGGGGGAATACAACTGATAGAGAAAGAGGGAGGGGGTAGAAAACTGATGATGGAGGAGGGATAGGGAGAAAACTGATGGGGGAGGAGGAAGAAACCCGATGGAGGGAAGAGGAAGAAAACTAATGGAGGGAGGAAGGAGGGAGAGAATAAAACTGATGGCGGGAGGAGGAAGCGGAGGAAACTGAAGAGGAAGGTGGAAGAAAACTGATGGGAAGGAGGAAAGAAAACTGATGGGGGGAGGGAGAGGGGAAGAAAGCTGATGGTAAAGGGGGAAAACTGAAGAGGAAGGCAGAAGAAAACTGATGGCGGAGGGGGAGAAAACGGAAAGAGGGATAAAGGAGGGGGTAACTGAAGGGTGGAAAAATGAGGGGGAATCTGATGGGGGAACGAAGGAGGGGGAAACTGATTGGGGGGACGAAGGAGGGGGAAACCGATGGGGAGATGAAGGAGGGGGAAACTGATGGGGGGAGGAGGGAGGGGTAGTAGAAAACTGATGGAGGAGGATTTAGGGGGAGAGGGAGAGGGAGAGGGAGAGGGAGAAGAAAACTGAAGGGGAGGAGGGAGGGTAAGAAGAAAACTGAGGGAGGGGGGAATGTGAAGAGGAAGGAGGAAGAAAACTGATGGGGATGAGGGATTACAATTAATGTGGAGGGAGGGGGGAAGAAAACTGATGGCGAGGAGGGATGGGGAGGAAACCGATTAAGGTGGAGGAGGGAGGGGGAAAGAAAACTGATGGAGGAGGAGGAAGGAGTTAATAAAACTGATGAAGGAGGAGGGAGGGGGAGAAGAAAATGGATGGAGGAGGAGACACGGGGAGAAGAAAATTGAGGATGGGGAGAAGAAAACTGATGGGAAGGAGGGATGGGGGAGCAAACTAATGGGGGTGAAGGAGGGAGGGGTGAAGAAAAATGATGGAGGGAGGGGGTAGAAAACTGATAGGGAGGAGGGATGGGGAAGAAAACATGGGGAGGAAGGAAGGAAACCGATGTGGGTGGAGGGGGGGAAAGAAAAATGATGGGGAGCGGGATAACTGATGGGATGGGGAGGGAGGACAACTGGTGGGGTGAGGAGTTAGAGAAGAAAACTGATGGGTAAGGAGTGAGGGGGACAAGAAAACTGATGGATGGAGGTGGGAGGGGGAAACTGAAGAGGAACGGGGAAGAAAACGGATGGGGTGGAGGGAGGGGGGAACTGATGGAGGGAGGAGGGAGGGGAAGAAGAAAACTGATGGGGGAAAACCAATGGGGGTGGAGGAGGGAGGGTGGAATAAAACGGAAGAAGCCTGATGGAGGAGGAGGAAGGGAGGTAAAAAACTGATGGAGGGAGGGAGAGAAGGAAAATGATGGGGAGGAGGGAGGGGGACAAGAAAACTGATAGGGGAGGGGGCAAACTGAAGAGAAAGGGGGAAGAAAACGGATGTGGGTGGAGGGAGGGGGATAGAAAACTGATGTGGCAGGGAGGAGGGAAAACTGATGGGGTGGGGAGGGGAAAACTGATGGGATGAGATGGGAGGGAGAGAAGAAAACTGATGGGGAAGGAGGGAGGGGGAGAAGAAAACTGATAGATGGAGGTGGGAGGGGGGAAACTGAAGAGGAAGGGGGAAGAAAACAGATGGGGTGGAGGGAGGGGGGAAGAAAAATGATTGGGGGAGGAGGGAGGGGAGAAAACTGAGGGATGAGGAGGTAAAGAAGAAAACTGATGTGGGAGGAGGTATGGTGGAAGTAAACTAAAGTGGAGAGGGGGAAAACTGATGAGGTAGGGGGAAAAAAACTGATGAGGGAGGGAGAAAACTGATGGGGGTGGAGTGAGGGGGGGAAACTGATAGGGGAGGAGGGAGGGGTGAAAAACTGATGGGGAGGAAGGAAAAAGTGATAGGGAAGGAGGGAGGGAGGGAAAAAACTGATGGAGGGGGGAAGAAAACTGATTGGGGTGGAGGGAGGATGGAAAAACTGATGGGGAGGAGGGGGATAGAAAACTGATGGAGGAAGGGGAATAAAACTGATGATGGGGGAGGGAGGGAGAAAACTGAAGAGCAAGGAGAAATAAAACTGATGGAGGGAGAAGGGAATAAAACTGATGGGGGAGTAGGGAGAGGGGAATAAAACTGATGGGGTAGGAGGGAAAGGGGAAGAAAACTGATGGGGAGGGGGAAAACTGATGTGGTAGGAGTTAGGGGTAAAAAAACGGATGGGGAGGAGGGATAAGTGAAAAAACCAATGGGGTTGGAGAAAGAAGGGGGGAAGAAAACTGATGGAGGAGGAGGAAGGGGGTAGAAAACTGGTGGTGGAGAAGGGAGGGGGAATAAAACTTATGGAGGGATGAGGGAGGGGAGAAAATTGATGGGGGGAGATAAGAAGAAAACTGATGGGGGAGGGAAAGGGGAAGAAAATGGATGGGGGGGTAAAACTGAAGAGAAAGCTAGAAGAAAACTGATGGTGGTGGAGGGAGGAGTAAAAATCTGGAGGGGGAGAAGAATACTGATGGGGAGGAGGGATGGGGGAGGAAACCAATGGGGTGAAGGAGGGAGGGGTGAAGAAAACTGATGGAGGGAGAGGGGTAGAAAACTGATGGTGGAGAAGGGAGGTTGAATAAATATGAGGGGGGGAGGAAGTTGGGGAGGAAACTGATGGGTGGAGGAAGGAGGGAGAGAAGAAAACTGATGGCGGGAGTAGGAAGGAGAGGAAACTGAAGAGGAAGTGGGAAGAAAACTGAGGGGGAGGAGGGAAGAAAACTGATGGGGGAGGGAGAGGGGAAGAAAACGTATGGGGGAGGGGGGAAAACAAAGAGGAAGAGGGAAGAAAACTGATGGCAGTGGAGGGAGGAGGAAGAAAACTGATGGGGAGGAGGAAGAGGGGAAGAAAACTGATGGGCGGGAGGGGGAACTGATGGGGTGAGGAGGGAGGGAAGAAGAAAACTGATGGGATGGAGGGGTAACTGATGGGGGAGGAGGGAGGGAGAAAAGAGAGAAAAACACTGATGGGGAGGAAGGATAAGGGAAGAAACCAATGGGATGGAGAAGGAAGGGGGAAAAACTGATGGAGGAGGAGGGACAGGGTAAAAAAACTGATGGTGGAGAAGGGAGGGGGAATAAAACTTCTGGGGGGATTAGGGTGGGGAGAAAAATTGATGGGGGAGATGGGAAGAAAACTGATGGGGGGAGGGAGAGGGGAAGAAAACTGGAGGGGAAGAAGAAAACTAATGGAAAGGAGGGATGGGGGAGCAAACCAATGGGGGTGAAGGAGGGAGGGTTGAAGAAAACTGATGGAGGGAGGGGGTTGAAAACTGATGGTGGAGGAAGGAGGGGGGGAATAAATATGATGGTTGGAGGAAGTTGGGGAGGAAACAAATGAGGGGAGGAAGGAGGAATAGAAGAAAACTGATGGCGGGAGGAGGAAGGGGAGGAAACAAGAGGAAGGGGGAAGAAAACTGATGGTGGTGGAGGGAGGGGTTAAAAACTGGAGGCGGAGAATAAAACTGATGGGGAGGAGGGATGGGGGAGGAAACCAATGGGGGTGGAGGAAGGAGCGGGGAATACAACTGATGGAGAAGGAGGGAGGTGGTAGAAAACTGATGGTGGAGGAGGGAGGGGGGAAGAAAACTCATGGAGGAGGAGGGAGGGGGAGATGAAAATTGAGGGAGGGGGAGAAGAAAACTGATGGGAAGGAGGGATAGGGATAGGAAACCAATGAGGGTGAAGGAGGGAGGGGTGAAGAAAACTGATGGAGGGAGGGGGCAGAAAACTGATGGTGGAGGAGGGAGGGGGAATAAATCTGATGGGGGAGGAAGTAGGGGAGGAAACTGATGGGGAGGAAGGAGGGAGAGAAGAAAACTGATAGCGGGAGGAGGAAGGAGAGGAAACGGAAGAGGAAGCGGGAAGAAAACTGATGGGGAGGAGGGAAGACAAATAATGTGGAGGGAGGGGGGAAAAAAACTGATGGGGAGGAGGGATGTGGAGGAAACCGATTGGGGTGGAGGAGGGAGGGGAGAAGAAAACTGATGGAGGAGGAGAAAGGAGTTAATAAAACTGATGAAGGAGGAGTGAGGGGGAGAAGAAAATGGATGGGGCGATGAGGGAGGGGATTAGAAATCTGATGGGTGAGGAGGAATGAGGTATAAAAATAATGGTGGTGGAGGAGGGGGGAAAAAACTCATGGAGGAGGAGGGACGGGGAGAAGAAAACTGATGGGAAGGAGGGATGGGGGAGCAAAACAATGGGGGTGAAGGAGGGAGGGGTGTAGAAAAATGATGGAGGTAGGGGGTTGAAAACTGATGGTGGAGGAGGGAGGGGTAATAAATCTGATGGGAGAGGAAGTAGGGGAGGACACTGATGGGGGGGAGGAAGGAGGGAGAGAAGAAAACTGATGGCGGGAGGAGGAAGGAGAGGAAACTGAAGAGGAAGTGGGAAGAAAACTGATGGGGGAGGAGGGAAGAAAACTGATGGGGGAGGGAGAGGGAAGAAAACGGATGGGGAGAGGGAAACTGAAGAGGAAGGCAGAAGAAAACTGATGGTGGTGGAGGGGGGGTTAAAAACTGGAGGCGGAGAATAAAACTGATGGGGAGAAGGGATGGGGGAGGAAACCAATGGGGGTGGAGGAGTGAGGGGGAATACAACTGATGGAGAAAGAGGGAGGGGGTAGAAAACTGATGGTGGAGGAGGGAGGGCGAGAAAACTGATGGGGGAGGAGGAAGAAACCCGATGGAGGGAGGAGGAAGAAAACTAATGGAGGGAGGAAGGAGGGAGAGAATAAAACTGATGGCGAGAGGAGGAAGGGGAGGAAACTGAAGAGGAAGGGGGAAGAAAACTGATGGCAGAGGGGGAGAAAACGGAAAGAGGGACAAAGGAGCGGGGAACTGAAGGGTGGAAAAATGAGGGGGAATCTGATGGGGGAACGAAGGAGGGGGAAACTGATTGGGGGGACGAAGGAGGGGGAAACTGATGGGGAGATGAAGGAGGGGGAAACTGATGGGGGGAGGAGGGAGGGGTAGTAGAAAACTAATGGAGGAGGATTTAGGGTTAAACCTGACGAGGGAGAGGGAGAAGAAAACTGAAGGGGAGGAGGGAGGATAAGAAAAAAACTGAGGGAGGGGGGAATGTGAAGAGGAAGGAGGAAGAAAACTGATGGGGCTGAGGGAAGTCAATTAATGTGGAGGGAGGGGGGAAGAAAACTGATGGCGAGGAGGGATGGTGAGGAAACCGATTAAGGTGGAGGAGGCAGGGGAAAGAAAACTGAAGGAGGAGGAGGAAGGAGTTAATAAAACTGATGAAGGAGGAGGGAGGGGGAGAAGAAAATGGATGGAGGAGGAGGGACGGGAAGAAGAAAATTGAGGGAGGGGTAGAAGAAAACTGATGGAGGGAGGGGGTAGAAAACTGATAGGGAGGAGGGATGGGGAAGAAAACATGGGGAGGAAGGAAGAAAACCGATGATGGTGGACGGAGGGGGAAAGAAAACTGATGGGGAGCGGGATAACTGATGGGATGGGGAGGGAGGACAACTGGTGGGGTGAGGAGGGTGAGAAGAAAACTGATGGGGAAGGAGTGAGGGGGACAAGAAAACTGATGGATGGAGGTGGGAGGGGGGAAACTGAAGAGGAACGGGGAAGAAAACGGATGGGGTGGAGGGAGGGGGGAACTGATGGAGGGAGGAGGTAGGGGAAGAAGAAAACTGATGGAGGAAAACCGATGGGGTGGGAGGGGGGAAACTGAAGAGGAACGGGGAAGATGGAGGGAGGGGGGGAAGAAAAATGATGGGGGAGGAGGGAGGGGGGGAAGAAAAATGATGAATGGAGGTGGGAGGGGGGAAACTGAAGAGGAAGGGGGAAGAAAACAGATGGGGTGGAGGGAGGGGGGAAGAAAAATGATGGGGGGAGGAGGGAGGGGAGAAAACTGAGGTATGAGGAGGTAAAGAAGAAAACTGATGGGGGAGGAGGGATGGTGGAAGTAAACTAATGGGAGAGGGGGAAAACTGATGAGGTAGGGGGAAAGAAGACTGATGAGGGAGGGAGAAAACTGATGGGGGTGGAGGGGGGTAAACTGATAGGGGAGGAGGGAGGGGTGAAAAACTGATGGGGAGGAAGGAAAACGTGATAGGGAAGGAGGGAGGGAGGGAAAAAAACTGATGGAGGGGGGAAGAATACTGATTGGGGGATCATGTAGAGGGAGGATGGAAAAACTGATGGGGAGGAGGGGGATAGAAAACTGATGGAGGAAGGGGAATAAAACTGATGATGGGGGAGGGAGGGAGAAAACTGAAGAGGAAGGAGAAATAAAACTGATGGAGGGAGAAGGGAATAAAACTGATGGGGGCGTAGGGAGACTGGAATAAAACTGATGGGGTAGGAGGGAAAGGAGAAGAAAACTGATGGGGAGGGGGAAAACTGATGTGGTAGGAGTTAGGGGTAAAAAAATGGATGGGGAGGAGGGAGAGGGGAAGAAAACTGATGGGAGGGAGGGGGAACTGATGGGGTGAGGAGGGAGGGAGAGAAGAAAACTGATGGGAGGGAGGGGTAACTGATGGGGGAGGAGGGAGGGAGAAAAGAGAGAAAAACACTGATGGGGAGGAAGGATAAGGGAAGAAACCAATGGGGTGGAGAAGGAAGGGGGAAGAAAACTGATGGAGGAGGAGGGACAGGGTAAAAAAAATGATGGTGGAGAAGTTAGGGGGAACAAAACTTCTGGGGGGATGAGGGACGGGAGAAAAATTGATGGGGTAGATGGGAAGAAAACTGATGGGGGGAGGGAGAGGGGAAGAAAACTGGAGGGGAAGAAGAAAACTGATGGGGAGGAGGGATAGGGGGGGGAACCCATAGGGGTGAAGGAGGGAGGGTTGAAGAAAACTAATGGAGGGAGGGGGGTAGAAAACTGATGGTGGAGGAGGGAGGGTGGGAATAAATATGATGGGGGGAGGAAGTTGGGGAGGAAACAGATGAGAGGAGGAAGGAGGAAGAGAAGAAAACTGATGGCGGGAGGAGGAAGGGGAGGAAACAAGAGGAAGGGGGAAGAAAACTGATGGGGAGGAGAGAAGAAAACTGATGGGGGGAGTGAGAGGGGAAGAAAACGGATGGGGGAGGGGGGAAAACTGAAGAGGAAGGCAGAAGAAAACTGATGGTGGTGGAGGGAGGGGTAAAAACTGGAGGCGGAGAATAAAACTGATGGGGAGGAGGGATGGGCGAGGAAACCAATGGGGGTGGAGGAGGGAGGGCGGAATACAACTGATGGAGAAGGAGGGAGGGGGTAGAAAACTGATGGTGGAGGAGGGAGGGGGAGAGAACTTATGGGGGAGGAGGAAGAAACCCGATGGAGGGAGGGGGAAGAAAACTAATGGAGGGAGGAAGGAGGGAGAGAAGAAAACTGATGGCGGGAGGAGGAAGGGGAGGAAACTGAAGAGGAAGGGGGAAGAAAACTGATGGGAAGGAGGAAAGAAAACTGATGGGGGAGGGAGAGGGGAAGAAAGCTGATGGGGAAGGGTGAAAACTGAAGAGGAAAGCAGAAGAAAACTGATGGCGGAGGGGGAGAAAACGGAAAGAGGGACAACGGAGGGGGAAACTGAAGGGTGGAAAAATGAGGAGGAATCTGATGGGGGGACGAAGTAGGGGGAAACTGATTGGGGGGACGAAGGAGGGGGAAACTGATGGGGGGATGAAGGAGGGGGAAACTGATGGTGGGGGGAGGGAGGGGTAGTAGAAAACTGATGGAGGAGGATTTAGTGGGAAACCTGACGAGGGAGAGGGAGAAGAAAACTGAAGGGGTGGAGGGAAGACAATTAATGTGGAGGGAGGGGGAAAACTGAAGAGGAAGGCATAAGAAAACTGATGGTGGTGGAGGGAGGGGTTAAAAACTGGAGGCGGAGAATAAAACTGATGGTGAGGAGGGATGGGGAGGAAACCGATTAAGGTGGAGGAGGTAGGGGGAATGAAAACTGATGGAGGAGGAGGAAGGAGTTAATAAAACTGATGAAGGAGGAGGGAGGGGGAGAAGAAAATGGATGGGGCGATGAGGGAGGGGATTAGAAAACTGATGGGTGAGGAGGGATGAGGTAGAAAAATGATGGGGGTGGAGGAGGGAGGGGGGAAGAAAACTCATGGAGGAGGAGGGACGGGGATAAGAAAATTGAGGGAGGGGGAGAAGAAAACTGATGGGAAGGAGGGATGGGGGAGCAAACCAATGGGGGTGAAGGAGGGAGGGGTGAAGAAAACTGATGGAGGGAGGGGGTAGAAAACTGATAGGGAGGAGGGATGGGGAAGACAACATGGGGAGGAAGGAAGAAAATCGATGTGGGTGGAGGGAGGGGGAAAGAAAACTGATGGGGAGCGGGATAACTGATGGGATAGGGAGGGAGGACAACTGGTGGGGTGAGGAGGGAGAGAAGAAAACTGATGGGGAAGGAGTGAGGGGGACAAGAAAACTGATGGATGGAGGTGGGAGGGGGGAAACTGAAGAAGAACGGGGAAGAAAACGGATGGGGTGGAGGGAGGGGGGAACTGATGGAGGGAGGGGAAGAAGAAAACTGATGGGGGAAAACCGATGGGGGTGGAGGAGGGAGGGTGGAATAAAACGGAAGAAGACTGATGGAGGAGGAGGAAGGGAGGTAAAAAACTGATGGAGGGAGGGAGAGGGACAAGAAAACTGATAGGGGAGGGGGAAAACTGAAGAGAAAGGGGGAAGAAAACGGATGTGGGTGTAGGGAGGGGGAAAGAAAACTGATGTGGCGGGGAGGAGGGAAAACTGATGAGTGGGGAGGGGGAAAACTGATGGAGTGAGATGGGAGGGAGAGAAGAAAACTTATGGGGAAGGAGGGAGGGGGACAAGAAAACTGGTGGATGGAGGTGGGATGGGGGAAACTGAAGAGGAAGGGGGAAGAAAACAGATGGGATGGAGGGAGGGGGGGAAGAAAAATGATGGGGGGAGGAGGGAGGGGGACAAGAAAACTGATGGATGGAGGTGGGAGGGGGGAAACTGAAGAGGAAGGGGGAAGAAAACAGATGGGGTGGAGGGAGGGGGGAAGAAAAATGATGGAGGGAGGAGGGAGGGCAGAAAACTGAGGGATAAGAAGGTAAAGAAGAAAACTGATGGGGGAAGAGGGATGGTGGAAGTAAACTAATGGGATAGGATGAAAACTGATGAGGTAGGGGGAAAGAAAACTGATGAGGGAGGGAGAAAACTGATGGGGGTGGAGGGAGGGGGGGAACTGATAGGGGAGGAGGGAGGTGTGAAAAACTGATGGGGAGGAAGGAAAAAGTGATAGGGAAGGAGGGAGGGAAAAAACTGATGGAGGGGGGAAGAAAACTGATTGGGGTGGAGAAAGGATGGAAAAACTGATGGGGAGGAGGGGGATAGAAAACTGATGGAGGAAGGGGAATAAAACTGATGATGGGGGAGGGAGGGAGAAAACTGAAGAGGAAGGAGAAATAAAACTGTTGGAGGGAGAAGGGAATAAAACTGATGGGGGCGTAGGGAGAGGGGAATAAAACTGATGGGGTAGGAGGGAAAGGGGAAGAAAACTGATGGGGAGGGGGAAACTGATGTGGTAGGAGTTAGGGGTAAAAAAACGGATGGGGAGGAGAGAGAGGGGAAGAAAACTGATGGGAGGGAGGGAGAACTGATGGGGTGAGGAGGGAGGGAGATAAGAAAACTGATGGGAGGGAGGGGTAACTGATGTGGGAGGAGGGAGGAAGAAAAGAGAGAAAAACACTGATGGGGAGGATGGATAAGGGAAGAAACCAATGGGATGGAGAAGGAAGGGGGAAGAAAACTGATGGAGGAGGAGGGACAGGGTAAAAAAAACTGATGGTGGAGAAGGGAGGGGGAATAAAACTTCTTGGGGGATGAAGGAGGGTAGAAAAATGAATGGGGGAGATGGGAAGAAAACTGATGGTGGAGGTGGGAGGGAGGCGGGAAGAAAGCTGATGGGGGGAGGTGGTAGGGAGGAGGGAAGAAAGCTGATGGGGGGAGTTGTGAGGGAGTCTGGAAGAAAGCCGATGGGGGGAGGTGAGAGGGCGACGAAAAAATCTGATCGGGTGAGTTGGGAGGGAGGCGGGAAGAATGCTGATGGGGGGAGTTGGGGCGGAGGCTGATAGAAAGCTGATGCGGGAGGAGGAAGGGAGGGAAGAAAGCTGATTGTAGGAGGGAGGCGGGAAGAAAGCTGATGGGGTTAGGTTGGAGGGAGGCGGGAAGAAATCTGATGGGGGAGGTGGGAGGGAGGCTGGAAGAAAGCTGATGGGGAGGTGGGAGGGAGGTGGGAAGAAAGCTGATGGGGGAGGTGGGAGGGAGACGGGAAGAAAGCTGAAGGGGGAGGTGGGAGGGAGACGGGAAGGAAGCTGATGGGGGGAGTAGGGAGGGAGGCGGGAAGAAAACTGATGTGGGGAGGTTGGAGGGAGGCGGGAAGAAAGCTGATGGTGTGAGGTGGGAGGCAGGCGGGAAGAAAGCTGATAGGGGGAGGTGGGAGGGAGGCGGGAAGAATGCTGATGAAGGGAGTTGGGAGGGAGGCGGGAAGAAAGCTGATGCGGGAGGAGGGAGGGAAGGAAGAACCCTAATGTGGTAGGTGGGATGGAGGCGGGAAGAAAGCTGATGGGGAGGTGGGAGGGTGGTGGGAAGAAAGCTGATGGGGTGAGGTGGGAGGGAGGCGGGAAGAAAGCTGGTGGTGTGAGGTGGGAGGCAGGCGGGAAGAAAGCTGATAGGGGGAGGTGGGAGGGAGGCAGGAAGAATGCTGATGAGGGGAGTTGGGAGGAAGGCGGGAAGAAAGCTGATGCGGGAGGAGGGAGGGAAGGAAGAAATCTAATGTGGTAGGTTGGAGCTAGGCGGGAAGAAAGTTGATGGGGGGAGGTGGGAGGGAGGCGGGAAGAATGCTGATGAAGGGAGTTGGGAGGGAGGCGGGAAGAAAGCTGATGCGGGAGGAGGGAGGGAAGGAAGAAATCTAATGTGGTAGGTTGGAGCTAGGCGGGAAGAAAGCTGATAGGGGGAGGTGGGAGGGAGGCGGGAAGAATGCTGATGAAGGGAGTTGGGAGGGAGGCGGGAAGAAAGCTGATGCGGGAGGAGGGAGGGAAGGAAGAAACCTAATGTGGTAGGTGGGATGGAGGCGGGAAGAAAGCTGATGGGGAGGTGGGAGGGTGGTGGGAAGAAAGCTGATGGGGTGAGGTGGGAGGGAGGCGGGAAGAAAGCTGGTGGTGTGAGGTGGGAGGCAGGCAGGAAGAAAGCTGATAGGGGGAGGTGGGAGGGAGGCAGGAAGAATGCTGATGAGGGGAGTTGGGAGGGAGGCGGGAAGAAAGCTGATGCGGGAGGAGGGAGGGAAGGAAGAAATCTAATGTGGTAGGTTGGAGCTAGGCGGGAAGAAAGTTGATGGGGGGAGGTGGGAGGGATGCGGGAAGAAAGCTGATGGGGGAGGTGGGAGGAAGGTGGGAAGAAAGCTGATGTGGGAGGTGGGAGGGAGGCGGGAAGAAATCTGGTGCAGGAGGAGGGAGGCAGGGAAGAAAGCTGATGGTGGGAGGGAGGCGGGAAGAAAGCTGATGGGGGAGGTGGGAGGGAGGCGGGAAGATAGCTGATGGGGGAGGTGGGAGGGAGTCGGGTAGAAAGCTGATGTTGGGAGGGAGGGTGGAAGAAAGCTGATGGGGGAAGGTGTGAGGGAGGCGGGAAGAAAGCTGATGGCTGATGTGGGAGGAAGGCGGGAAGAAAGCTGATTGGAGGAGGTGTGAGGGAGGCGGGAAGAAAGCTGATGGGGGAGGTGGGAGGGAGGCGGGAAGAAAGCTGATGAGGGGAGGTGGGTGGGAGGCGGGAAGAAAGCTGATGGGGGGAGGTGGGAGGGACGAAAGCTGATGGGGAGGTGGGAGGGAGGCGGGAGGAAAGCTGATGGGGGAGGTGGGAGGTAAGCGGGAAGAAAGGTGATGGGGGAGGTGGGAGCAAGGCGGGAAGAAAGCTGGTGCAGGAGGGAGGGAAGAAAGCTGATAGGGGGAGGCGGGAAGAAAGCTGATGGGGGGAGGGGGGAGGGAGGCGGGAAGAAAGCTGATGGGGGAGGTGGATGGGAGGCGGGAAGAAATCTGATGGGGGAGGTGGATAGGAGGCGGGAAGAAATCTGATGGGGGTAGGTGGGAGGGACGAAAGCTGATGAGGGAGGTGGGAGGGAGGCGGGAAGAAAGCTGAATGTATGGAGGGAGGCGCGAAGAAAGCTGATGGGGGGAGGTGGAATGGAGGCTGGAAGAAAGCTGACAGGGGAGGTGGGAGGGAGGCGGAAAGAAAGCTGATGGGGGGTGTGGGAGGGAGGCGGGGAAAAAGCTGATAGGGGATGGTGGGAGGGAGGCGGGAAGAAAGCTGATGGGGTGGTGGGAGGGAGGCGGGAAGAAAGCTGATGGGGTGAGGTGTGAGGGAGGCGGGAAGAATGCTGATGGGGGGAGTTGGGTTGTAGGCGGGAATAAAGCTGATGTGGGAGGTGGAAGGGAGACTGGAAGAAAGCTGGTGCAGGAGGAGGGAGGGAGGGAAGAAAGCTGATGCAGGAGGAGGGCGGGAGGGAAGAAAGCTGATGGTGGGAGGTTGGAGGGAGGCGGTAAGAAAGCTGATGGGGGAGGTGGGAGGTAGGCGGGAAGAAAGCTGATGGGGGAGGTGGGAGGTAAGCGGGAAGAATGCTGATGCAAGAGGAGGGAGGGAGGAAAGAAAGCTGATGGGGGAGGTGGGAGGGAGGCGGTGAAGAAAGCTGATGGTGGGAGGGAGGCGGGAAGAAAACTGATGGGGTGAGGTGGGAGGGAGGCGGGAAGAATGCTGATGGGGGAGTTGGATGGGAGGCGGGAAGAAAGCTGATGGGGTGAAGTGGGAGGGAGGTGGGAAGAATGCTGATGGGGGAGTTGGGTGGGAGGCGGGAAGAAAGCTGATGCAGGAGGAGGGAGGGAAGAAAGCTGATGCGGGAGGAGGGAGGGAGTGAAGAAAGCTGATGGGGTGAGGTGGGAAGAAAGCTGATGGGGGAGGTGGGAGGAAGCATGGAAGAAAGCTGATGGGGGGAGGTGGGAGGGAGGCGGGAAGAAAGCTGATTGGGGGAGGTGTGACGGAGGCGGGAAGAAAGCTGATGGGCGGAGGTGGGAGGGAGGCGGGAAGAAAGCTGATGGGGGGAGGTGGGAGGGACGAAAGCTGATGGGGAGGTGGGAGGGAGGCGGGAGGAAAGCTGATGGGGGAGGTGGGAGGTAAGCGGGAAGAAAGCTGATGGGGGAGGTGGGAGCAAGGCGGGAAGAAAGCTGGTGCAGGAGGGAGGGAAGAAAGCTGATAGGGGGAGGCGGTAAGAAAGCTGATGGGGGGAACGGGGAGGGAGGCGGGAAGAAAGCTGATGGGGGAGGTGGATGTTAGGCGGGAAGAAATCTGATGAGGGAGGTGGATGGGAGGCGGGAAGAAATCTGATGGGGGTAGGTGGGAGGGACGAAAGCTGATGAGGGAGGTGGGAGGGAGGCGGGAAGAAAGCTGAATGTATGGAGGGAGGCGCGAAGAAAGCTGATGGGGCGGAGGTGGAAGGGAGGCGGGAAGAAAGCTGACAGGGGAGGTGGGAGGGAGGCGGAAAGAAAGCTGATGGGGTGAGGTGGGAGGGAGGCGGGAAGAATGCTGATGGGGGGAGTTGGGGTGTAGGCGGGAATAAAGCTGATGGGGGAGGTGGGAGGGAGACTCGAAGAAAGCTGGTGCAGGAGGAGGGAGGGAGGGAAGAAAGCTGATGCAGGAGGAGGGCGGGAGGGAAGAAAGCTGATGGTGGGAGGTGGGAGGGAGGCGGGAAGAAAGCTGATGGGGGAGGTGGGAGGGAGGCGGGATGAAAGCTGATGGGGGAGGTGGGAGGTAAGCGGGAAGAAAGCTGATGCAGGAGGAGGGAGAGAGGAAAGAAAGCTGATGGGGGAGGGATGCGGTGAAGAAAGCTGATGGTGGGAGGGAGGCGGGAAGAAAACTGATGGGGTGAGGTGGGAGGGAGGCGGGAAGAATGCTGATGGGGGAGTTGGGGTGTAGGCGGGAATAAAGCTGATGGGGGAGGTGGGAGGGAGACTCGAAGAAAGCTGGTGCAGGAGGAGGTGAGGGAGGGAAGAAAGCTGATGCAGGAGGAGGGCGGGAGGGAAGAAAGCTGATGGGGGAGGGAGGCGGTGAAGAAAGCTGATGGTGGGAGGGAGGCGGGAAGAAAGCTGATGGGGTGAGGTGGGAGGGAGGCGGGAAGAATGCTGATGGGGGGAGTTGGGGTGTCGGCGGGAATAAAGCTGATGGGGGAGGTGGGAGGGAGACTCGAAGAAAGCTGGTGCAGGAGGAGGGAGGGAGGGATGAAAGCTGATGCAGGAGGAGGGCGGGAGGGAAGAAAGCTGATGGTGGGAGGTGGGAGGGAGGCGGGAAGAAAGCTGATGGGGGAGGTGGGAGGGAGGCGGGATGAAAGCTGATGGGGGAGGTGGGAGGTAAGCGGGAAGAAAGCTGATGCAGGAGGAGGGAGAGAGGAAAGAAAGCTGATGGGGGAGGGAGGCGGTGAAGAAAGCTGATGGTGGGAGGGAGGCGGGAAGAAAACTGATGGGGTGAGGTGGGAGGGAGGCGGGAAGAATGCTGATGGGGGAGTTGGATGGGAGGCGGGATGAAAGCTGATGGGGTGAGGTGGGAGGGAGGTGGGAAGAATGCTGATGGCGGAGTTTGGTGGGAGGCGGGAAGAAAGCTGATGCAGGAGGAGGGAGGGAAGAAAGCTGATGCGGGAGGAGGGAGGGAGGGAAGAAAGCTGATGGGGGGAGGTGGGAAGAAAGCTGATGGGGGAGGTTGGAGATATTATGTAAGAAAGCTGATGGGGGGAGGTGGGAGGGAGGCGGGAAGAAAGCTGATGGGGGAGGAGGGAGGGAGGCGGGAAGAAATCTGATGGGGGTAGGTGGGAGGGACGAAAGCTGATTAATGAGGTGGGAGGGAGGCGGGAAGAAAGCTGAATGTTGGGAGGGAGGCGCGAAGAAAGCTGATGGGGGAGGTGGAAGGGAGGCGGGAAGAAAGCTGACAGGGGAGGTGGGAGGGAGGCGGGGAAAAAGCTGATAGGGGGAGGTGGAAGGGAGGCGGGAAGAAAGCTGATGGGGGCGGTGGGAGGGAGGCGGGAAGACAGCTGATGGTGGGAGGTGGGAGGGAGGCGGGAAGAAAGCTGATGGGGTGAGGTGGGAGGGAGGCGGGAAGAATGCTGATGGGTGGAGTTGGGGGGGAGGCGGGAATAAAGCTGATGGGGGAGGTGGGAGGGAGACTGGAAGAAAGCTGGTGCAGGAGGAGGGAGGGATGGAAGAAAGCTAATGCAGGAGGAGGGTGGGAGGGAAGAAAGCTGATGGGGGAGGTGGGAGGGAGGCGGTGAAGAAAGCTGATGGTGGGAGGAAGGCGGGAAGAAAGCCGATGGGGGGAGGTGGGAGGTAAGTGGGAAGAAAGCTGATGGGGGGAGGTGGGAGGGAGGCGGGAAGAAAGCTGATGGGGGAGGTGGGAGGGAGGTGGGAAAAAAGCTGATGGGGGGAGGTGGGAGTCAGGCGGGAAGAAAGCTGATGGTGGGAGAGAGGCGGGAAGAAAGCAGATGGTGGAAGGGAGGCGGTAAGAAAGCTGATGGGGGGAGGTGGGAGGCATGCGGGAAAAAAGCTGATGGGGGAGGTGGGAGGTAAGCGGGAAGAAAGCTGATGGGGGAGGTGGGAGCAAGGCGGGAAGAAAGCTGGTGCAGGAGGATGGAGTTAAGAAAGCTGAATGGGGTAAGGCGTGAAGAAAGCTGATGGTGGAGTTGGGAGGGAGGCGGGAAGAAAGCTGATGGGAAGAGGTGGGAGGGATGCGCCAAGAAAGCTGATGGGGTGAGGTGGGAGGGAGGCGGGAAGAAACTAATGGGAGGAGGTGGGAGGGACGAAAGCTGATGGGAAGGTGGGAGGAAGGTGTGAAGAAAGCTGAATGTTGGGAGGGAGACACGAAGAAAGCTGATAGGGGGAGGTGGGAGGGAGGCGGGAAGAATGCTGATGGGGGAGTTGGGGGGAGGGGGGAAGAAAGCTGATGCAGGAGGAGGTAGAGAGGGAAGAAAGCTGATGCAGGAGGAGGGAGGGAGGGAAGAAAGTTGATGGGGAGAGGAGAGGAAGGCGGGAAGAAAGCTGATGGTGGGAGGGAGGCGGGAAGAAGGTTGATGGGGGAGGTGGGAGGGAGGCCGGAAGAAAGCTGATGCAGGAGGAGGTGGGAAGAAAGCTGATGGGGGAGGTGGGAGGGAGGCGGTGAAGAAAGCTGATAGTGGGAGGTGGGAGGGAGGCGGTAAGAAAGCTGATGGGGTGAGGTTGTAGGGAGGAGGGAATAATGCTGATGGGTGAGTTGGGGGGGGAGGCGGGAAGAAAGCTGATGCAGGCGGAGGGAGGAAAGAAAGCTGATGCGGGAGGAGGGAGGGAGGGAAGAAAGCTGATGGGGAGAGGAGAGGGAGGCGGTAAGAAAGCTGATGGTGGGAGGGAGGCGGGAAGAAAGCTGATGGGGTAGGTGGGAGGGAGGCGGGAAGAAAGCTCATGCAGGAGGAGGTGGGAAGAAAGCTGATGGGGGAGGTGGGAGGGAGGCGGGAGGAAAACTGATGGGGGGGTGGGAGGTAAGCGGGAAGAAAGCTGATGGGGAAGGTGGGAGGGATGCGGGAAGAAAGCTGGTGCAGGAGGAGGGAGGGAAGAAAGCTGATGGAGGGAGGCAGGAAGAAAGCTGATATGGGAGGTGGGCTGGAGGCTGGAAGAAAGCTGATGGAGGGAGGTGGGAGGGAGGCGGGAAGAAAGCTGATGGGAGAAGGTGGGAGGGACGAAAGCTGATGCGGAGGTGGGAGGGGGGCGGGAAGAAAGCTGAATGTTGGGAGGGAGGCGCGAAGAAAGTTGATCGGAGGAGGTGGAAAGGAGGCGTGAAGAAAGCTGACAGGGGAGGTTGGAGGAAGGCGGGAAGAAAGCTGATGGGCAGGTGGGAGGGAGGCTTGAAGAAAGCTGATAGGGGGAGGTGGGAGGGAGGTGGGAAGAAAGCTGATGGGGGAGGTGGGAGGGAGGTGGGAAGAAAGCTGATGGTGGAAGGTGGGAGGGAGGCGGGAATAAAGCTGATGGGGTGAGGTGGGAGGGAGGCGGGCAGAATGCTGATGGGGGGAGTTTGGGGGGAGGCAGGAAGAAAGCTGATGCGGGAGGAGGAAGGGAGGAAACAAAGCTGATGCGTGAGGAGGGAGGAAGGGAAGAAAGCTGATGGGGGAGGTGGGAGGGAGGCGGAAAGAAAGCTGATGGTGGGAGGGTGGTGGGAAGAAAGCTGATGGGGGGAGGTCGGCGGGAGGCAGGTAGAAAACTGATTGGGGAGGTGGGAGGTAAGGGGGAAGAAAGCTGATGGGTTAGGTGGGAGGGAGGCGGGAAAAAGGCTGATGAAGGAGGAGGGAAAGAAGAATGCTGAAGGGGGGAAGTGGGAGGGAGGCGGGAAGAAAGCTGATGGAGGGAGGTGGGAGGGAGGCGAGAAGAAAGCTGATTGGGGTAAGTGGGAGGAAAGCAGGATGAAAGCTGATGGGGGAGGTGGGAGGGAGGCGGGAAGAAAGCTGATGGAGGTGGGAGGGAGGCGGAAAGAAAGCTGATGGGGGGAGGTGGGAGGGAGGCGGGATGAAAGCTGATGGAGGTAGGTGGGAGGGAGGCAGGAAGAAAGCTGATGGAAGGAGGTGGGAGGTAGGCGAGAAGAAAGCTGATGGGGGAGGGAGGCGGGAATAAAGCTGATGAGGGAGTTGGGAGGGAGGCGGGAAGAAAGCTGATGGAGGGAGGGAGGCGGGAGGTAAGCTGATGGGGGGAGATGGGAGGGAGGCAAGAAGAAATCTGATGGGGGAGTTGGGAGGGAGGCGGGAAGAAAGCTGATGGGGAGGTGGAAAGGAGGCGTGAAGAAAGCTGACAGGGGAGGTGGGAGGAAGGCGGGAAGAAAGCTGATGGGGAGGTGGGAGGGAGGCGGGAAGAAAGCTGATAAGGGGAGGTGGGAGGGAGGTGGGAAGAAAGCTGATGGGGAGGGAGGCGGGATTAAAGCTGATGGGGGGAGGTGGGAGGAAGGCGGGATGAAAGCTGATGGAGGTAGGTGGGAGGGAGGCAGGAAGAAAGCTGATGGAAGGAGGTGGGAGGTAGGCGGGAAGAAAGCTGATGGGGAGGGAGGCGGGAATAAAGCTGAGGAGGGAGTTGGGAGGGAGGCGGGAGAAAGCTGATGGAGGGAGGGAGGCGGGAGGAAAGCTGATGGGGGGAGATGGGAGGGAGGCAAGAAGAAATCTGATGGGGGAGTTGGGAGGGAGGCGGGAAGAAAGCTGATGGGGAGGTGGAAAGGAGGCGTGAAGAAAGCTGACAGGGGAGGTGGGAGGAAGGCGGGAAGAAAGCTGATGGGGAGGTGGGAGGGAGGCGGGAAGAAAGCTGATAGGGGGAGGTGGGAGGGAGGTGGGAAGAAAGCTGATGGGGGAGGTGGGAGGGAGGCGGGAAGAAAGCTGAATGTTGGGAGGGAGGCGCGAAGAAAGTTGATCGGAGGAGGTGGAAAGGAGGCGTGAAGAAAGCTGACAGGTGAGGTGGGAGGAAGGCGGGAAGAAAGCTGATGGGGAGGTGGGAGTGAGGGGGGAAGAAAGCTGATAGGGGGAGGTGGGGGGGAGGTGGGAGGGAGGTGGGAAGAAAGCTGATGGGGAGGTGGGAGGGAGGCGGGAAGAAAGCTGATGGTGGAAGGTGGGAGGGAGGCGGGAATAATGCTGATGGAGTGAGGTGGGAGGGAGGCGGGCAGAATGCTGATGGGGGGAGTTTGTGGGGAGGCAGGAAGAAAGCTGATGCGGGAGGAGGAAGGGAGGAAACAATGCTGATGCGTGAGGAGGGAGGAAGGGAAGAAAGCTGATGGGGGAGGTGGGAGGGAGGCGGGAAGAAAGCTGATGGTGGGAGGGAGGTGGGAAGAAAGCTGATGGGGGGAGGTCGGCAGGAGGCAGCTAGAAAACTGATGGTGGAGGTGGGAGGTAAAGGGGAAGAAAGCTGATGGGTTAGGTGGGAGGGAGGCGGGAAAAAGGCTGATGAAGGAGGAGGGAAAGAAGAATGCTGAAGGGGGGAAGTGGGAGGGAGGCGGGAAGAAAGCTGATGGAGGGAGGGAGGCGGGAGGAAAGCTGATGGGGGGGTGGGAGGTAAGCGGGAAGAAAGCTGATGGGGAAGGTGGGAGGGAGGCGGGAAGAAAGCTGGTGCAGGAGGAGGGAGGGAAGAAAGCTGATGGAGGTAGGCGGGAAGAAAGCTGATATGGGAGGTGGGCGGGAGGCTGGAAGAAAGCTGATGGAGGGAGGTGGGAGGGAGGCGTGAAGAAAGCTGATGGGGGGAGGTGGGAGGGAGGCGGGAAGAAAGCTGATGGGGGGAGGTGGGAGGGACGAAAGCTGATGGGGGAGGTGGGAGGGAGGCGGGAAGAAAGCTGAATGTTGGGAGGGAGGTGCGAAGAAAGTTGATCGGAGGAGGTGGAAAGGAGGCGTGAAGAAAGCTGACAGGGGAGGTGGGAGGAAGGCGGGAAGAAAGCTGATGGGGAGGTGGGAGGGAGGCGGGAAGAAAGCTGATAGGGGGAGGTGGGAGGGAGGTGGGAAGAAAGCTTATGGGGGAGGTGGGAGGGAGGCGGGAAGAAAGCTGATGGTGGAAGGTGGGAGGGAGGGAGGCGGGAATAAAGCTGATGGGGTGAGGTGGGAGGGAGGCGGGCAGAATGCTGATGGGGGGAGTTGGGGGGGGCGGGAAGAAAGCTGATGCGGGAGGAGGAAGGGAGGAAACAAACCTGATGCGTAAGGAGGGAGGAAAGGAATAAAGCTGATGGGGGAGGTGGGAGGGAGGCGGGAAGAAAGCTGATGGTGGGAGGGAGGTGGGAAGAAAGCTGATGGGGGAGGTCGGCGGGAGGCAGGTAGAAAACTGATGTGGGAGGTGGGAGGTAAGGGGGAAGAAAGCTGATGGGTTAGGTGGGAGGGAGGCGGGAAAAATGCTGATGAAGGAGGTTGAAAGAAGAATGCTGAAGGGGGGAAGTGGGAGGGAGGCGGGAAGAAAGCTGATAGAGGGAGGTGGGAGGGAGGCGGGAAGAAAGCTGATTGGGGTAAGTGGGAGGAAAGCAGGAAGAAAGCTGATGGGGGAGGTGGGAGGGAGTCGGGAAGAAAGCTGATGGGGAGGTGGGAGGGAGGCGGAAAGAAAGTTGATGGGGGGAGGTGGGAGGGAGGCGGGATGAAAGCTGATGGAGGTAGGTGGGAGGGAGGCAGGAAGAAAGCTGATGGAAGGAGGTGGTAGGTAGGCGGGAAGAAAGCTGATGGAGGGAGGGAGGCGGGATGAAAGCTGATGGGGGGAGATGGGAGGGAGGCAAGAAGAAATCTGATGGGGGAGTTGGGAGGGAGGTTGGAAGAAAGCTGATGGGGAGGTGGGAGGGAGGCTCAAAGAAAGCTGATGGGGGGAGTTGGGAGGGTGGTGGGAAGAAAGCTGATGGGGGAGGTGGGAGTGAGACGTGAAGAAAGCTGAAGGGGGCAGGTGGGAGGGAGGCGGGAATTAAGCTGAAGGGGGGAGGTTGGAGGGAGGCGGGAAGGAAGCTGATGGTGGGAGGTGGGAGGGAGTCGGGAAGAATGCTGATGGGGGGAGGTGGGAGGGAGGCGGGAAGAATGCTGATTTGGAGTTGGGAGAGAGGATGGAAGAAAGCTGATGGGGAGGAGGGAGGGAGTGAAGAAAGCTGATGGGGGAGGTGGGAGGGAGGTGGTAAGAAAGCTGATGCGGGAGGAAGGAAGAAAACTGAATGGGGAGGTGGGAGGAAATTGGGAAGAAAGCTGATGGGGGAGGTGGGAGGGAGGCGGGAATTAAGCTGAAGGGGGGAGGTGGGAGGGATGCGGGAAGGAAGCTGATGGTGGGAGGTGGGAGGGAGGCGAGAACAAAGCTGATGGGGGGAGGTGGGAGGGAGGCGGGAAGAATGCTGATGGGTGGAGTTGGGAGAGAGGATGGAAGAAAGCTGATGGGGGAGGAGGGAGGGAGTGAAGAAAGCTGATGGGGGAGGTGGGATGTAGGTGGTAAGAAAGCTGATGCGGGAGGAGGGAAGAAAACTGAATGGGGAGGTGGGAGGAAAGCGGGAAGAAAGCTGATGGGGGAGGTGGGAGGGAGGTGGGAAGAAAGCTGATGTGTGGGAGGTGGGAGGGAGGCGGTAAGAAAGCTGATGGGGGGAGGGTTGCGGGAGGAAAGCTGATGGGGGAGATGGGAGGGAGGCGAGAAGAAAGCTGATTGGGGAGGTGGGAGGGAGGCGGGAAGAAATCTGATTGGGGGAGGCGGTAGGGAGATGGGAAGAAAGCTGAAGGGGGAGGTGGGAGGGAGGCGGGAAGAAAGCTGATGGGAAGAGGTGGGAGTGAAGCGGGAAGAAAGCTGATGGTGGGAGGTGTGAGAGAGGCGGGAAGAAAGCTGATGGGGGAGGCGGGAAGAAAGCTGATGGTAGAGGTGGGAGGGAGGCGGAAAAAAAGCTGATTTGAATAGGTGGGATGGAAGCGGGAAGAAAGCTGATGGGGGAGGTGGGAGGGAGGTGGGAAGAAAGCTGAATGTTGGGAGGGAGGCGCGAATAAAGCTGATGGTGGGAGGTGGGAGGGAGGCGGGAAGAATGCTGATGGGGGAGTTGGGGGGAGGCGGGAAGAAAGCTGATGCGGGAGGAGGGAGGGATGGAAGAAAGCTGATGCAGGAGGAGGGAGGGAGGGAAGAAAGCTGATGGGTGAGGTGGGAGGGAGGCGGTGAAGAAAGCTGATGAAGGAGGTGGGAGGGTGACGGGAAGAAAGCTGATGGTGGGAGGTGGGAGGGAGGCGGTAAGATAGCTGAAAGGGGGAGGCGGGAAGAAAGCTGATGGTGGAGGTGGGAGGGAGGCGGGAAGAAAGCTGATGGGAAGAGGTTTGGAGGGAAGCGGGAAGAATGCTGATGGGGAGGTGGGAGGGATGTGGGAAGAAAGCTGAATGTTGGGAGGGAGGAGCAAAGAAAGCTGATGGGGGGAGGTGGGAGGGAGGTGGGAGGAAAGCTGATGGGCGGAGTTGGAGGGAGGCAGGATGAAGCTGATGCGGGAGGAGGGAGGGAGTGAAGAAAGCTGATGCAGGAGGACGGAGGGAGTGAAGAAAGCTGATGGGGGAGGTGGGATGGAGGCGGTGATGAAAGCTTATGGTGGGAGGGACGTGGGAAGAAAGCTGATGGGGGAGGTCTGAGTGAGACGGGAAGAAAGCTGATGGTGGGAGGTGGGAGGGAGGCGGTAAGAAAGCTGATGGGGTGAGGTGGGAGGGAGGCGGGAAGAATGCTGATGGGGGAGTTGGGGGGAAGGCGGGAAGAAAGCTGATGCAGGAGGAGGGAGGGAAGAAAGCTGATGGGGGAGGTGGGAGGGAGGCGGGAAGAAAGCTGATGGTGGGAGGGAGGCGGAAGGAAAGCTGATGGGGGAGGTGGGAGGGAGGCTGGAGGAAAGCTGATGGGGGAGGTGGGAGGTAAGCTGCAAGAAAGCTGATGGGGGATGGTGGGAGGGAGGCGGGAAGAAAGCTGGTGCAGGAGGAGGGAATGAAGAAAGCTGATGGGGGGAGGTGGGAGGGAGGCGTTAAGAAAGCTGATGGGGGAGGTGGGAGGGAGGCGGGAAGAAAGCTGATGGGGGGAGGTGGGAGGGAGGCAGGAAGAATGCTGATGGGGGGAGTTGGGGGGAGGTGCGAAGAAAGCTGATGCGGGAGGATTGAGGGAAGGAAGAAAGCTGATGCAGGAGGAGGGAGGGAGGGAAGAAAGCTGATGGGGGAGGTGGGAGGGAGGTGTTGAAGAAAGCTGGTGTGAGGGAGGCGGGAAGAAAGCTGATGGGGGAGGTGGGACTGAGGCGGTAAGAAAGCTGATTGGGTGAGTTGGGTTGGAGGCGGGAAGAATGCTGATGCAGGAGGATGGAGGGAAGAAAGCTGATGCGGGAGGAGGAAGGGAGGGAAGAAAGCTGATGGGGGACGTGGGAGGGAGGCTGTAAGAAAGCTGATGCGGGAGGTGAGGGAAGAAAACTGATGGGGGAGGTGGGAGGGAGGCGGGATGAAAGCTGATGGTGGGAGGTGGGAGGGAGGCGGGAAGAAAGCTGATGGGGGAGTGGGGGAGGGAGGCGAAGAAAGCTAAATAGAGGAAGAAAGCTGATGGGGGAGGTGGGAGGGAGGCGGGAAGAAAGCTGATGGGGGAGGTGGAAGGGAGGCGGTGAAGAAAGCTGATGTTGGGAGGGAGGCGGGAAGAAAGCTGATGGGGGAGGTGGGAGGGTGACGGGAAGAAAGCTGATGGAGGGAGGTGGGAGGGAGGCGGGAAGAAAGCTGAATGTTGGGAGGGAGGCGCAAAGAAAGCTGAAGTGGGGACGTGGGAGGGAGGCGGGAAGAATGCTGATGGGGGGAGTTGGAGGGAGGCATTATGAAGCTGATGCGGGAGGAGGGAGGGAGGAGGGAAGAAAGCTGATGCAGGAGGATGGAGGGAGTGAGGAAAGCTGATGGGGGAGTTGGGAGGGAGGCGGTGAAGAAAGCTGATGGTGGGAGGGACGTGGGAAGAAAGCTGATGGGGTAGGTGGGAGGGAGACGGGAAGAAAGCTGATGGTGGGAGGTGGGAGGGAAGCAGTAAGAAAGCTGATGGTGGGAGGTGGGAGGGAGGCAGTAAGAAAGCTGATGGGGTGAGGTGGGAGTGAGGCGGGAAGAATGCTGATGTGGGAGTTGGGGGGGAGGCGGGAAGAAAGCTGATGCAGGAGGAGGGAGGGAAGAAAGCTGATGCGGGAGGAGGGTGGGAGGGAAGAAAGCTGATGGGGGGAGGCGGGAAGAAAGCTGATGGGGGGAGGTGGGAGGGAGGCGGGAAGATTGCTGATGGGGGGAGGTGGGATGGACGAAAGCTGATGGGGGGAGGTGGGATGGACGAAAGCTGATGGGGGGAGGTGGGAGGGATGTGGGAAGAATGCTGATGGGGGAGGTGGGAGGGAGGCGGGAAGAAAGCTGATGGGGGGATTTGGGAGGGAAGCGGGAAGAATGCTGATGGGGGAGTTGGGGGGAGGAGGGAAGAAAGCTGATGCGGGAGGAGGGAGGGAGGGAAGAAAGCTGATGCAGGCGGAGGGAGGGAGTGAAGAAAGCTGATGGGGGAGGTGGGAGGGAGGCGGTGAAGAAAGCTGATGGTGTGAGGGAGGCGGGAAGAAAGCTGATGGGGTGAGGTGGGAGGGAAGCGGGAAGAATGCTGATGCAGGAGGATGGAGGTAAGAAAGCTGATGCGGGAGGAGGGAGGGAAGAAAGCTGATGGGGGAGGTGGGAGGGAGGCGGGAAGAAAGCTGATGGGGGAGGTGGGAGGTAAGCTGCAAGAAAGCTGATGGGGGAAGGTGGGAGGGAGGCAGGAAGAAAGCTGGTGCTTGAGGAGGGAATGAAGAAAGCTGATGCGGGGAGGCGGGAAGAAAGCTGATGGGGGGAGGTGGGAGGGAGGCGTTAAGAAAGCTGATGGGGGGAGGTGGGAGGGAGGCGGGAAGAAAGCTGATGGGGGGAGGTGGGAGGGAGGCGGGAAGAATGCTGATGGGGGGAGTTGGGGGGAGGTGCGAAGAAAGCTGATGCGGGAGGAATGAGGGAAGGAAGAAAGCTGATGCAGGAGGAGGGAGGGAGGGAAGAAAGCTGATGGGGGAGGTGGGAGGGAGGCGGTGAAGAAAGCTGATGGTGTGAGGGAGGCAGGAAGAAAGCTGATGGGGGAGGTGGGACTGAGGCGGTAAGAAAGCTGATGGGGTGAGGTGGGTTGGAGGCGTGAAGAATGCTGATGCAGGAGGATGGAGGGAAGAAAGCTGATGTGGGAGGAGGGAGGGAGGGAAGAAAGCTGATGGGGGAGGTGGGAGGGAGGCGGGAAGAAAGCTGATGGGGGGAGGTGGGATGGACGAAAGCTGATGGGGGAGGTGGGAGGGAGGCGGGAAGAAAGCTGATGGGGGAGGTGGAAGGGAGGCGGTGAAGAAAGCTGATGTTGGGAGGGAGGCGGGAAGAAAGCTGATGGGGGAGGTGGGAGGGTGACGGGAAGAAAGCTGATGGTGGGAGGGAGGCGGGAAGAAAGCTGAATGTTGGGAGGGAGGCGCAAAGAAAGCTGAAGTGGGGAGGTGGGAGGGAGGCGGGAAGAATGCTGATGGGGGGAGTTGGAGGGAGGCAGGATGAAGCTGATGTGGGAGGAGGGAGGGAGGAGGGAAGAAAGCTGATGCAGGAGGATGGAGGGAGTGAGGAAAGCTGATGGGGGAGGTGGGAGGGAGGCGGTGAAGAAAGCTGATGGTGGGAGGGACGTGGGAAGAAAGCTGATGGGGGAGGTGGGAGGGAGACGGGAAGAAAGCTGATGGTGGGAGGTGGGAGGGAGGCAGTAAGAAAGCTGATGGGGTGAGGTGGGAGGGAGGCGGGAAGAATGCTGATGTGGGAGTTGGGGGGGAGGCGGGAAAAAAGCTGATGCAGGAGGAGGGAGGGAAGAAAGCTGATGCGGGAGGAGGGTGGGGGGGAAGAAAGCTGATGGGGGAGGTGGGAGGGAGGCGGGAAGAAAGCTGATGGTGGGAGGGAGGCGGAAGGAAAGCTGATGGGTTAGGTGGGAGGGAGGCGGGAGGAAAGCTGATGGGGGAGGTGGGAGGTAAGCTGCAAGAAAGCTCTTTGGGGAAGGTGGGAGGGAGGCGGGGAGAAAGCTGGTGCAGGAGGAGTGAGGGAAGAAAGCTGATGGGGGGAGGCGGGAAGAAAGCTGATGGGGGGAGGTGGGAGGGAGGCGGGAAGATTGCTGATGGGGGAGGTGGGATGGACGAAAGCTGATGGGGGAGGTGGGATGGACGAAAGCTGATGGGGGGAGGTGGGAGGGATGCGGGAAGAATGCTGATGGGGGAGGTGGGAGGGAGGCGGGAAGAAAGCTGATGGGGGAGTTGGGGGGAGGAGGGAAGAAAGCTGATGCGGGAGGAGGGAGGGAGGGAAGAAAGCTGATGGGGGAGGTGGGAGGGAGGCAGTGAAGAAAGCTGATGGTGTGAGGGAGGCGGGAAGAAAGCCGATGGGGTGAGGTGGGAGGGAGGCGGGAAGAATGCTGATGCAGGAGGATGGAGGGAAGAAAGCTGATGCGGGAGGAGGGAGGGAGGGAAGAAAGCTGATGGGGAAGGTGGGAGGGAGGCTGTAAGAAAGCTGATGCGGGAGGAGGGAAGAAAACTGAAGAGGAAGGTGGGAGTGAGGCGGGAAGAAAGCTGATGGTGGGAGGTGGGAGGGAGGCGGGAAGAAAGCTGATGGGGGGAGGTGGGAGGGAGGCGGTGAAGAAAGCTGATGGTGGGAGGGACGTGGGAAGAAAGCTGATGGGGGAGGTGGGAGGGAGACGGGAAGAAAGCTGATGGTGGGAGGGAGGCGGGAAGAAAGCTGAATGTTGGGAGGGAGGCGCAAAGAAAGCTGAAGTGGGGAGGTGGGAGGGAGGCGGGAAGAATGCTGATGGGGGGAGTTGGAGGGAGGCAGGATGAAGCTGATGTGGGAGGAGGGAGGGAGGAGGGAAGAAAGCTGATGGTGGGAGGGAGGCGGGAAGAAAGCTGAAGTGGGGAGGTGGGAGGGAGGCGGGAAGAATGCTGATGGGGGGAGTTGGAGGGAGGCAGGATGAAGCTGATGTGGGAGGAGGGAGGGAGGAGGGAAGAAAGCTGATGCAGGAGGATGGAGGGAGTGCGGAAAGCTGATGGGGGAGGTGGGAGGGAGGTGGTGAAGAAAGCTGATGGTGGGAGGGACGTGGGAAGAAAGCTGATGGGGGAGGTGGGAGGGAGACGGGAAGAAAGCTGATGGTGGGAGGTGGGAGGGAGGCAGTAAGAAAGCTGATGGGGTGAGGTGGGAGGGAGGCGGGAAGAATGCTGATGTGGGAGTTGGGGGGGAGGCGGGAAAAAAGCTGATGCAGGAGGAGGGAGGGAAGAAAGCTGATGCGGGAGGAGGGTGGGGGGGAAGAAAGCTGATGGGGGAGGTGGGAGGGAGGCGGGAAGAAAGCTGATGGTGGGAGGGAAGCGGAAGGAAAGCTGATGGGTTAGGTGGGAGGGAGGCGGGAGGAAAGCTGATGGGGGAGGTGGGAGGTAAGCTGCAAGAAAGCTCTTTGGGGAAGGTGGGAGGGAGGCGGGGAGAAAGCTGGTGCAGGAGGAGTGAGGGAAGAAAGCTGATGGGGGGAGGCGGGAAGAAAGCTGATGGGGGGAGGTGGGAGGGAGGCGGGAAGATTGCTGATGGGGGAGGTGGGATGGACGAAAGCTGATGGGGGAGGTGGGATGGACGAAAGCTGATGGGGGGAGGTGGGAGGGATGCGGGAAGAATGCTGATGGGGGAGGTGGGAGGGAGGCGGGAAGAAAGCTGATGGGGGAGTTGGGGGGAGGAGGGAAGAAAGCTGATGCGGGAGGAGGGAGGGAGGGAAGAAAGCTGATGGGGGAGGTGGGAGGGAGGCAGTGAAGAAAGCTGATGGTGTGAGGGAGGCGGGAAGAAAGCCGATGGGGTGAGGTGGGAGGGAGGCGGGAAGAATGCTGATGCAGGAGGATGGAGGGAAGAAAGCTGATGCGGGAGGAGGGAGGGAGGGAAGAAAGCTGATGGGGAAGGTGGGAGGGAGGCTGTAAGAAAGCTGATGCGGGAGGAGGGAAGAAAACTGAAGAGGAAGGTGGGAGTGAGGCGGGAAGAAAGCTGATGGTGGGAGGTGGGAGGGAGGCGGGAAGAAAGCTGATGGGGGGAGGTGGGAGGGAAGCGGGAAGAATGCTGATGGGGGAGTTGGGGGGAGGAGGGAAGAAAGCTGATGCGGGAGGATGGAGGGAGGGAATAAAGCTGATGCAGGAGGAGGGAGGGAGGGAAGAAAGCTGATGGGGGAGGTGGGAGGGAGGCGGTGAGGAAAGCTGATGGTGTGAGGGAGGCGGGAAGAAAGCCGATGGGGTGAGGTGGGAGGGAGGCGGGAAGAATGCTGATGCAGGAGGATGGAGGGAAGAAAGCTGATGCGGGAGGAGGGAGGGAGGGAAGAAAGCTGATGGGGGAGGTGGGAGGGAGGCTGTAAGAAAGCTGATGCGGGAGGAGGGAAGAAAACTGAAGAGGAAGGTGGGAGGGAGGCGGGAAGAAAGCTGATGGTGGGAGGTGGGAGGGAGGCGGGAAGAATGCTGATGGGGGGAGTTGGAGGGAGGCAGGATGAAGCTGATGCGGGAGGAGGGAGGGAGGAAAGCTCATGCAGGAGGATGGACGGAGTGAAGAAAGCTGATGGGGGAGGTGGGAGGGAGGCGGTGAAGAAAGCTGATGGGGGGAGGTGGGATGGACGAAAGCTGATGGGGGGAGGTGGGAGGGAGGCGGGAAGAATGCTGATGGGGGGAGTTGGGGGGAGGTGCGAAGAAAGCTCTTGCGGGAGGAGGGAGGGTGGGAAGAAAGCTGATGGGGGAGGTGGGAGGGAGGCGGTGAAGAAAGCTGATGGTGTGAGGGAGTCAGGAAGAAAGCTGATGGGGAGGTGGGAGGGAGGCGGTAAGAAAGCTGATGGGGTGAGGTGGGAGGAAGGCGGGAAGAATGCTGATGCAGGAGGATGGAGGGAAGAAAGCTGATGCGGGAGGAGGGAGAGAGGGAAGAAAGCTGATGGGGGAGGTGGGAGGGAGGCGGGAAGAATGCTGATGGGGGAGGTGGGAGGGAGGCGGGAAGAAAGCTGATGGGGGGAGGTGGGATGGACGAAAGCTGATGGGGGAGGTGGTAGGGAGGCGGGAAGAATGCTGATGGGGGAGTTGGGGGGAGGTGCGAAGAAAGCTGATGCGGGAGGATTGAGGGAGGGAAGAAAGCTGATGCAGGAGGAGGGAGGGTGGGAAGAAAGCTGATGGGGGAGGTGGGAGGGAGGCGGTGAAGAAAGCTGATGGTGTGAGGGAGGCAGGAAGAAAGCTGATGGGGGAGGTGGGAGGGAGGCGGTAAGAAAGCTGATGGGGTGAGGTGGGTGGGAGGCGGGAAGAATGCTGATGCAGGAGGATGGAGGGAAGAAAGCTGATGCGGGAGGAGGGAGGGAGGGAAGAAAGCTGATGGGGGAGGTGGGAGGGAGGCTGTAAGAAAGCTGATGCGGGAGGAGGGAAGAAAACTGATGGGGGAGGTGGGGGTGAGGCGGGAAGAAAGCTGATGGTGGGAGGTGGGAGGGAGGCGGGAAGAATGCTGATGGGGGAGTTGGAGGGAGGCAGGATAAAGCTGATGCGGGAGGAGGGAGGGAGGGAGGGAGGAAAGCTCACGCAGGAGGACGGAGGGAGTGAAGAAAGCTGATGGGGAGGGAGGGAAGAAAGCTGATGCTGGAGGAGGGAGGGAGGGAAGAAAGCTGATGGGGGAGGTGGGAGGGAGGCGGTGAAGAAAGCTGATGGTGTGAGGGAGGCGGGAAGAAAGCCGATGGGGTGAGGTGGGAGGGAGGCGGGAAGAATGCTGATGCAGGAGGATGGAGGGAAGAATGCTGATGCGGGAGGAGGGAGGGAGGGAAGAAAGCTGATGGGGGAGGTGGGAGGGAGGCTGTAAGAAAGCTGATGCGGGAGGAGGGAAGAAAACTGAAGAGGAAGGTGGGAGGGAGGCGGGAAGAAAGCTGATGGTGGGAGGTGGGAGGGAGGCGGGAAGAATGCTGATGGGGGGAGTTGAAGGGAGGCAGGATGAAGCTGATGCGGGAGGAGGGAGGGAGGAAAGCTCATGCAGGAGGATGGAGGGAGTGAAGAAAGCTTATGGGGGAGGTGGGAGGGATACGGTGAAGAAAGCTGATGGGGGAGGTGGGATGGACGAAAGCTGATGGGGGGAGGTGGGAGGGAGGCGGGAAGAATGCTGATGGGGGGAGTTGGGGGGAGGTGCGAAGAAAGCTGATGCGGGAGGAGGGAGGGTGGGAAGAAAGCTGATGGGGGAGGTGGGAGGGAGGCGGTGAAGAAAGCTGATGGTGTGAGGGAGGCAGGATAAAGCTGATGCGGGAGGAGGGAGGGAGGGAGGGAGGAAAGCTCATGCAGGAGGACGGAGGGAGTGAAGAAAGCTGATGGGGGAGGTGGGAGGGAGGCGGTGAAGAAAGCTGATGGTGGGAGGGACGTGGGAAGAAAGCTGATGGGGGAGGTGGGAGGGAGACGGGAAGAAAGCTGATGGGGGAGGTGGGAGGGAGGCGGGAAGAAAGCAGATGGTGGGAGGGAGGCGGAAGGAAAGCTGATGGGGAGGTGGGAGTGAGGCGGGAGGAAAGCTGATGGGGGAGGTGGGAGGTAAGCTACAAGAATGCTGATGGGGGAAGGTGGGAGGGAGGCGGGGAGAAAGCTGGTGCAGGAGGAGGGAGGGAAGAAAGCTGATGGGGGGAGGCGGGAATAAAGCTGATGGGGGGAGGTGGGAGGGAGGCTGTAAGAAAGCTGATGCGGGAGGAGGGAAGAAAACTGAAGAGGAAGGTGGGAGGGAGGCGGGAAGAAAGCTGATGGTGGGAGGTGGGAGGGAGGCGGGAAGAATGCTGATGGGGGGAGTTGAAGGGAGGCAGGATGAAGCTGATGCGGGAGGAGGGAGGGAGGAAAGCTCATGCAGGAGGATGGAGGGAGTGAAGAAAGCTTATGGGGGAGGTGGGAGGGATACGGTGAAGAAAGCTGATGGGGGAGGTGGGATGGACGAAAGCTGATGGGGGGAGGTGGGAGGGAGGCGGGAAGAATGCTGATGGGGGGAGTTGGGGGGAGGTGCGAAGAAAGCTGATGCGGGAGGAGGGAGGGTGGGAAGAAAGCTGATGGGGGAGGTGGGAGGGAGGCGGTGAAGAAAGCTGATGGTGTGAGGGAGGCAGGATAAAGCTGATGCGGGAGGAGGGAGGGAGGGAGGGAGGAAAGCTCATGCAGGAGGACGGAGGGAGTGAAGAAAGCTGATGGGGGAGGTGGGAGGGAGGCGGTGAAGAAAGCTGATGGTGGGAGGGACGTGGGAAGAAAGCTGATGGGGGAGGTGGGAGGGAGACGGGAAGAAAGCTGATGGGGGAGGTGGGAGGGAGGCGGGAAGAAAGCAGATGGTGGGAGGGAGGCGGAAGGAAAGCTGATGGGGAGGTGGGAGTGAGGCGGGAGGAAAGCTGATGGGGGAGGTGGGAGGTAAGCTACAAGAATGCTGATGGGGGAAGGTGGGAGGGAGGCGGGGAGAAAGCTGGTGCAGGAGGAGGGAGGGAAGAAAGCTGATGGGGGGAGGCGGGAATAAAGCTGATGGGGGGAGGTGGGAGGGAGGCGGGAAGAAAGCTGATGGGGGGAGATGGGATGGACGAAAGCTGATGGGGGAGGTGGGAGGGAGGCGGGAAGAATGCTGATGGGGGAAGTGGGAGGTAGGCTGTAAGAAAGCTGATGCGGGAGGAGGGAAGAAAACTGATGGGGGAGGTGTGAGGGAGGCGGGATGAAAGCTGATGGTGGGAGGTGGGAGGGAGGCGGGAATAAAGCTGATGGGGGAGTGGGGGAGGGAGGCAAAGAAAGCTAAATAGGTGAGGTGGGTGGGAGGCTGGAAAAAAGCTGATGGGGGAGGTGGGAGGGAGGCGGGAAGAATGCTGGTGCAGGAGGAGGTAGGGAAGAAAGCTGATGGGGGGAGGCGGGAAGAAAGCTGATGGGGGTAGGTGGGAGGGAGGCGGGAAGAAAGCTGATGGGGGGAGGTGGGATGGACGAAAGCTGATGGGGAGGAGGGAGGGAGGCGGGAAGAATGCTGATGGGGGGAGGTGGGAGGGAGGCGGGAAGAAATCTGATGGGGGGAGGTGGGATGGACGAAAGCTGATGGTGGGAGGTGGGAGGGAAGCGGGAAGAATGCCGATGGGGGGAGTTGGGTGGAGGCAGGAAGAAAGCTGATGCGGGAGGAGGGAGGGAGGGAAGAAAGCTGATGCAGGAGGAGGGAGGGAGGGAAGAAAGCTGATGGGGGAGGTGGGAGGGAGGCGGTGAAGAAAGCTGATGGTGTGAGGGAGGCGGGAAGAAAGCTGATGGGGGAGGTGGGAGGGAGGCGGTAAGAAAGCTGATGGGGTGAGGTGGGAAGGAGGCGGGAAGAATGCTGATGCAGGAGGATGGAGGGAAGAAAGCTGATGCGGGAGGAGCGAGGGAGGGAAGAAAGCTGATGGGGGAGGTGGGAGGGAGTCTGTAAGAAAGCTGATGCGGGAGGAGTAAAGAAAACTGAAGAGGAAGTTGGGAGGGAGACGGAAAGAAAGCTGATGGTGGGAGGTGGGAGGGAGGCGGAAGAAAGCTGATGGGGGAGGTGGGAGGGAGGCGGTGAAGAAAGCTGATGGCGTGAGGGAGGCGGGAAGAAAGCTGATGGGGTGAGGTGTGAGGGAGGCGGGAAGAATGCTGATGCAGGAGGATGGAGGGAAGAAAGCTGATGTGGGAGGAGGGAGGGAGGGAAGAAAGCTGATGGGGGAGGTGGGAGGGAGTCTGTAAGAAAGCTGATGCGGGAGGAGGGAAGAAAACTGAAGAGGAAGGTGGGAGGGAGGCGGGAAGAAAGCTGATGGTGGGAGGTGGGAGGGAGGCGGAAAGAAAGCTGATGGGGGAGTGGGGGAGGGAGGCGAAGAAAGCTAAATAGGGGAGGTGGGAGGGAGGCGGGAAAAAAGCTGATGGGGAGGTGGGAGGGAGGCGGGAAGAAAGCTGAATGTTGGGATGGAGGCGAGAAGAAAGCTGATGGGGGAGGTGGGAGGGAGGCTGGAAGAAAGCTGATGGGGAGGTGGGATGGAGGCTCGAAGAAAGCTGATGGGGGAGGTGGGAGGGAGGGGTTAGGAAAGCTGATGGGGGGAGTTGGGAGGGTGGCGGGAAGAAAGCTGATCGGGGAAGGTGGGAGGGAGGCGGGAAGAATGCTGGTGCAGGAGGAGGGAGGGAAGAAAGCTAAATAGGGGAGTTGGAGGGAGGCGGGAAAAAAGCTGATGGGGAGGTGGGAGGGAGGCGGGAAGAAAGCTGAATGTTGGGAGGGAGGCGAGAAGAAAGCTGATGGGGGAGGTGGGAGGGAGGCTGGAAGAAAGTTGATGGGGAGGTGGGATGGAGGCTCGAAGAAAGCTGATGGGGGAGGTGGGAGGGAGGGGTTAGGAAAGCTGATGGGGGGAGTTGGGAGGGTGGCGGGAAGAAAGCTGATCGGGGAAGGTGGGAGGGAGGCGGGAAGAAAGCTGATGGGGGGAGTTGGGACGGAGGCGGGAAGAAAACTGATGTGGGGAGGTGGGAGGGAGGCAGGAAGAAAGCTGTTGGGGGGAGGTGGGAGGGTGGCGGGAAGAAAGCTGATGGTGTGAGGTTGGAGGGAGGCGGGAAGAAAGCTGATGGGGTGAGGTGGGAGGGAGGCGGGAAGAAAGCTGATGGGGGAGATGGGAGGGAGTCGGGAAGAATGCTGATGGGGGAGTTGAGAGAGAGGCGGGAAGAATGCTGATGGGATGAGGTGGGAGGGTGGCGGGAAGAAAGCTCATGGTGTGAGGTGGGAGGGAGGCGGGAAGAAAGCTGATGGTGTGAGGTGGGAGGGAGACGGGAAGAAAGCTGATGTGGTGAGGTGGGAGGGAGGCGGGAAGAAAGCTGATGGGGGAGGTGGGAGGGAGGCGGGAAGAATGCTGATGGGGGGAGTTGAGAGGGAGTCGGGAAAAATGCTGATGCGGGAGGAGGGAGGGAGGGAAGAAAGCTGATGGGGTAGGTGGGATGGAGGCGGGAAGAAAGCTGATGGTGGGAGGGAGGCGGGAGGAAAGCTGATGGGGGGAGGTGGGAGGGAGGCGGGAGGAAAGCTGATGGGGGAGGTGGGAGGGAGGCGGGAAGAAAGCTGATGGGGGAGGTGGGAGGAAGGTGAGAAGAAAGCTGATGGGGTGAGGTGGGAGGGAGGCGGGACGAAAGCTGGTGCAGGAGCAGGGAGGAAAGAAAGCTGATGGGGGGAGGTTGGAAGAAAGCTCATGGGGAGGTGGGAGGGAGGCTCGAATAAAGCTGATGGGGGGAGTTGGGAGGGAGGCGGGAAGAAAGCTGATGGGGAGGTGGGAAGAAAGCTGATGGGGGAGGTGGTAGGGAGGGGGGAGGAAAGCTGATGGGGTGAGGTGGGAGGGAGGCGGGAAGAAAACTGATGGGTGAAGGAACAAGATTTTATATCAATATAGTTTTACCCACCTCACAAGCTGAAAGGAGAACCATAAGATGAGACCCAACGAACTGCGAATAGTTAATGAGGCAAGTGAAAAATTAACGTACAAGCCAGTAGTAGAAATAAGAGTGCCAACACTCGGCCTAAAAGTAAAACTGCACACTGTGCATAGATCGAATGGGAGTTCTTGGCATCTCAGAGCCAAAAAGCTCCTCGAGTGTGTGCATAATGAGGTTATCACATGCATAACCGGATTAAGAGCATCATGATTACAAGAACTAGATTAAGTCCCATTTGGATGAAACGCATAATTTGTCACTGCCATGCATGGGCTTCTATGCGCTTATTATTTTTGTCTAATAAATGTTAGATTTTATGGATCCTGCGTGAACTCAATCATTCCTGCACCTTGGGCAACTTAATTTCAGTGTTTTTTCTGCTTAACGGTGGTCGGTTGGGTTGGGGACCCGAAGTCCAGCAGGCAAGGAGCACATTTGTAGGTATACTTCTGTACCAGTACCCTCCCAAAATAACCCCCCATTTTGCTCTTTCAATAAGAGCATCATGGGCCTGGTGTGGAGGATTTTGGTGGGATTTTTTTATGGTAATGTATAAAATGAAAACACAAAACTTTATGTATTTATTTTTTGAAGTTTATTAGGGTTGCACAGGGCTGGTCCTTATTTCATGTAGGGGCCTGGAGCTACAGCTCCAATAGCACCTATGTGAATCTCGCCCTGACCACATGTAAATATATTATAGCAGGATTACACATATGCTTTATTACAAATAAGGAGGAGGAGGGCCTCGAGGTCCGACACATATGCTAAATAGAAACATAATTCTTTAACTAAAAAAACAAAACTCCCCATTTGTGACCATGCTACACTTTAATAAGTAACGCTTCTTAAGTGGCCTCTTGCATAAAACTAATTGTTGGCTTTTTCTTCACTCTAATTGTGAATGATACATCTGTAAGTGATAATCAAGCTCTTCTATATACAGTGAAATCATTACTTCTGTGAAAAATATTTGTTTGTTTTTGTTTTATTAGTTTTTGCAATACTTCACTTGAAAACATACCTTTTTGCATCCCATCATGAGAATTTGTATCCCACCATGGGTATTGATCCAGCCCACCATGAGATTAGTACATAAAAAATGGGACTCCCCAGTATCTCCTGCAAGTAAATCAATAAGTACCCCACAAAGATGCATTTGGGATGCTCATTACACAACTGTTCAGCCATTTAATCACTTGTTAAAAAATATATTTTACCCATCTCTTAGCGAAAACATTTTTTCCATGATACACCTAAGCTGGTAAATTGCTAATCATTTTAGAGAAAAAATAAAAATCACATGCTTCAAAGCATTAAGAGCCTTATTGGTTCTGTTCACACAAAATAAACTGTAAAAAAAGTATATCCCAAAAGATTTCTCATTGCTTGTTAATTTCTTACCAACCAATTCCATGGTGCTCCAACTGCAGTTTTTATGCAGACATTAAATGGCATTGGAAGTTTGAAACACTTCAGCTATGGAATCAACCCAGCATTGGCAACTTTTACACACCATACGCCTCAGAACTCTGTGACCTCATATTCCTGGGATCTGACTGGCAAATATTAATGGGCATCTGACTGGCACAATATTCCTGGGCATCTGAATGGCATAATATTCCTGGGCATCTGACTGGCATCATATTCCTGGGCAGCTGACTGGCATAATATTCCTCAGCTCTGACTGGCATAATATTCCTGGGCTCTGACTGGCATAATATTCCTGGGCATCTGACTGGCATAATATTCCTGGGCATCTGACTGGCATCATATTCCTGGGCAGCTGACTGGCATAATATTCCTCAGCTCTGACTGGCATAATATTCCTGGGCTCTGACTGGCATAATATTCCTGGGCATCTGACTGGCATAATATTCCTGGGAATCTGACTGGCATAGTATTCCTGGGCATCTGACTGACACAATATTCCTCAGCTCTGACTGGCACAATATTCCTGGGCTCTGACTGGCACAATATTCTTGGGCTCTGAACTGGCATAATATTAATGGGCTCTGACTGGCATAATATTTCTGGGCATCTGACTGGCATAATATTCCTGGGCTCTGACTGGCATAATATTCCTGGGCATCTGACTGGCATATTATTACTGGGCTCTGACTGGCATAATATTCCTGGGCATCTTACTGGCATAATATTCCTGGGCTCTGACTGACATAATATTCCTGGGCATCTGACTGGCATAATATTCCTGGGCATCTGACTGGCATAATATTCCTGGGCATCTGACTGGCATAATATTCCTGGGCTCTGACTGGCACAATATTCCTGGGCTGTGACTGGCACAATATTCCTGGGCATCTGACTGGCATAATATTCCTGGGCTCTGACTGGCATAATATTCCTGGGCATCTCACTGGCATAATATTCTTGGGCTCTGACTGGCATAATATTCCTGGGCATCTGACTGGCATAATATTTCTGGGCTCTGACTGGGATAATATTCCTGGCCATCTGACTGGCATAATATTCCTGGGATCTGACTGGCACAATATTCCTTGGCTCTGACTTGCATAGTATTCCTGGGCATCTGACTGGCATAATATTCCTGGGCTCTGACTGGCATAATATTCCTGGGCATCTGACTGTCACAACATTCCTGGGCTCTGACTGGCATAATATTCCTGGGCTCTGACTGGCACAATATTCCTTGGCTCTGACTGGCATAATATTCCTGGGCTCTGACTGGCATAATATTCCTGGGCATCTCACTGGCATAATATTCTTGGGCTCTGACTGGCATAATATTCCTGGGCATCTGACTGGCATAATATTTCTGGGCTCTGACTGGGATAATATTCCTGGCCATCTGACTGGCATTATATTCCTGGGATCTGACTGGCACACTATTCCTTGGCTCTGACTTGCATAATATTCCTGGGCATCTGACTGGCATAATATTCCTGGGCTCTGACTGGCATAATATTCCTGGGCATCTGACTGTCACAACATTCCTGGGCTCTGACTGGCATAATATTCCTGGGCTCTGACTGGCACAATATTCCTTGGCTCTGACTCGCATAATATTCCTGGGCTCTGACTGGCATAATATTCCTGGGCATCTGACTGTCACAACATTCCTGGGCTCTGACTGGCATAATATTCCTGGGCTCTGACTGGCAAAATATTCCTGGGCATCTGACTGGCATAATATTCCTGGGCATCTCACTGGCATAATATTCTTGGGCTCTGACTGGCATAATATTCCTGGGCATCTGACTGGCATAATATTTCTGGGCTCTGACTGGGATAATATTCCTGGCCATCTGACTGGCATTATATTCCTGGGATCTGACTGGCACACTATTCCTTGGCTCTGACTTGCATAATATTCCTGGGCATCTGACTGGCATAATATTCCTGGGCTCTGACTGGCATAATATTCCTGGGCATCTGACTGTCACAACATTCCTGGGCTCTGACTGGCATAATATTCCTGGGCTCTGACTGGCACAATATTCCTTGGCTCTGACTCGCATAATATTCCTGGGCTCTGACTGGCATAATATTCCTGGGCATCTGACTGTCACAACATTCCTGGGCTCTGACTGGCATAATATTCCTGGGCTCTGACTGGCAAAATATTCCTGGGCATCTGACTGGCATAATATTCCTGGGCATCTGACTGGCATAATATTCTTGGGCATCTGACTGGCATAATATTTCTGGGCTCTGACTGGGATAATATTCCTGGCCATCAGACTGGCATAATATTCCTGGGCATCTGACTGGAATAATATTCCTGGGCTCTGACTGGCATAATATTACTGGGCATCTGACTGGCATAATATTCCTGGGCATATGACTGGAATAATATTCCTGGGCTCTGACTGGCATAATATTCCTGGTCTCCGACTGGCATAATATTCCTGTGCATCTGACTGGCATAATATTCCTGGGCATCTGACTGGCATAATATTCCTAGACATCTGACTGGCACAATATTCCTGGGCTCTGACTGGCATAATATTCCTGGCCATCTGACTGGCATAATATTACTGGGCTCTGACTGGCATAATATTCCTGGGCATCTTACTGGCATAATATTCCTGGGCTCTGACTGGCATAATATTCCTGGGCTCTGACTGGCATAATATTCCTGGGCATCTGACTGGCATAATATTCCTGGGCTCTGACTGGCATAATATTCCTGGGCATCTTACTGGCATAATATTCCTGGGCTCTGACTGACATAATATTCCTGGGCATCTGACTGGCATAATATTCCTGGGCATCTGACTGGCATAATATTCCTGGGCATCTGACTGGCATAATATTCCTGGGCTCTGACTGGCACAATATTCCTGGGCTGTGACTGGCACAATATTCCTGGGCATCTGACTGGCATAATATTCCTGGGCTCTGACTGGCATAATATTCCTGGGCATCTCACTGGCATAATATTCTTGGGCTCTGACTGGCATAATATTCCTGGCCATCTGACTGGCATAATATTTCTGGGCTCTGACTGGGATAATATTCCTGGCCATCTGACTGGCATAATATTCCTGGGATCTGACTGGCACAATATTCATTGGCTCTGACTTGCATAATATTCCTGGGCATCTGACTGGCATAATATTCCTGGGCTCTGACTGGCATAATATTCCTGGGCATCTGACTGTCACAACATTCCTGGGCTCTGACTGGCACAATATTCCTTGGCTCTGACTTGCATAATATTCCTGGGCATCTGACTGGCATAATATTCCTGGGCTCTGACTGGCATAATATTCCTGGGCATCTGACTGTCACAACATTCCTGGGCTCTGACTGGCATAATATTCCTGGGCTCTGACTGGCACAATATTCCTTGGCTCTGACTCGCATAATATTCCTGGGCTCTGACTGGCATAATATTCCTGGGCATCTGACTGGCATAATATTCCTGGGCATCTGACTGGAATAATATTCCTGGGCTCTGACTGGCATAATATTACTGGGCATCTGACTGGCATAATATTCCTGGGCATATGACTGGAATAATATTCCTGGGCTCTGACTGGCATAATATTCCTGGTCTCCGACTGGCATAATATTCCTGTGCATCTGACTGGCATAATATTCCTGGGCATCTGACTGGCATAATATTCCTAGACATCTGACTGGCACAATATTCCTGGGCTCTGACTGGCATAATATTCCTGGCCATCTGACTGGCATAATATTCCTGGGCATCTGACTGGCATATTATTCCTGGCCATCTGACTGGCATAATATTCCTGGCCATCTGACTGGCATAATATTCCTGGGCTCTGACTGGCATAATATTCCTGGGCATCTGACTGGCATAATATTACTGGGCTCTGACTGGCATAATATTCCTGGGCATCTTACTGGCATAATATTCCTGGGCTCTGACTGACATAATATTCCTGGGCATCTGACTGGCATAATATTCCTGGGCATCTGACTGGCATAATATTCCTGGGCATCTGACTGGCATAATATTCCTGGGCTCTGACTGGCACAATATTCCTGGGCTGTGACTGGCACAATATTCCTGGGCATCTGACTGGCATAATATTCCTGGGCTCTGACTGGCATAATATTCCTGGGCATCTCACTGGCATAATATTCTTGGGCTCTGACTGGCATAATATTCCTGGGCATCTGACTGGCATAATATTTCTGGGCTCTGACTGGGATAATATTCCTGGCCATCTGACTGGCACAATATTCCTTGGCTCTGACTTGCATAATATTCCTGGGCATCTGACTGGCATAATATTCCTGGGCTCTGACTGGCATAATATTCCTGGGCATCTGACTGTCACAACATTCCTGGGCTCTGACTGGCATAATATTCCTGGGCTCTGACTGGCACAATATTCCTTGGCTCTGACTGGCATAATATTCCTAGGCTCTGACTGGCATAATATTCCTGGGCATCTCACTGGCATAATATTCTTGGGCTCTGACTGGCATAATATTCCTGGGCATCTGACTGGCATAATATTTCTGGGCTCTGACTGGGATAATATTCCTGGCCATCTGACTGGCACAATATTCCTTGGCTCTGACTTGCATAATATTCCTGGGCATCTGACTGGCATAATATTCCTGGGCTCTGACTGGCATAATATTCCTGGGCATCTGACTGTCACAACATTCCTGGGCTCTGACTGGCATAATATTCCTGGGCTCTGACTGGCACAATATTCCTTGGCTCTGACTCGCATAATATTCCTGGGCTCTGACTGGCATAATATTCCTGGGCATCTGACTGGCATAATATTCCTGGGCATCTGACTGGAATAATATTCCTGGGCTCTGACTGGCATAATATTCCTGGGCATCTGACTGGCATAATATTCCTGGGCATCTGACTGGCATAATATTCCTGGGCTCTGACTGGCATAATATTCCTGGGCATCTGACTGTCACAACATTCCTGGGCTCTGACTGGCATAATATTCCTGGGCTCTGACTGGCACAATATTCCTTGGATCTGACTGGCATAATATTCCTGGGCTCTGACTGGCATAATATTCCTGGGCATCTCACTGGCATAATATTCTTGGGCTCTGACTGGTATAATATTCCTGGGCATCTGACTGGCATAATATTTCTGGGCTCTGACTGGGATAATATTCCTGGCCATCTGACTGGCATTATATTCCTGGGATCTGACTGGCACAATATTCCTTGGCTCTGACTTGCATAATATTCCTGGGCATCTGACTGGCATAATATTCCTGGGCTCTGACTGGCATAATATTCCTGGGCATCTGACTGTCACAACATTCCTGGGCTCTGACTGGCATAGTATTCCTGGGCTCTGACTGGCACAATATTCCTTGGCTCTGACTCGCATAATATTCCTGGGCTCTGACTGGCATAATATTCCTGGGCATCTGACTGGCATAATATTCCTGGGCATCTGACTGGAATAATATTCCTGAGCTCTGACTGGCATAATATTACTGGGCATCTGACTGGCATAATATTCCTGGGCATATGACTGGAATAATATTCCTGGGCTCTGACTGGCATAATATTCCTGGTCTCCGACTGGCATAATATTCCTGTGCATCTGACTGGCATAATATTCCTGGGCATCTGACTGGCATAATATTCCTAGACATCTGACTGGCACAATATTCCTGGGCTCTGACTGGCATAATATTCCTGGCCATCTGACTGGCATAATATTCCTGGGCATCTGACTGGCATATTATTCCTGGCCATCTGACTGGCATAATATTCCTGGCCATCTGACTGGCATAATATTCCTGGCCATCTGACTGGCATAATATTCCTGGGATCTGACTGGCACAATATTCCTTGGCTCTGACTGGCATAATATTACTGGGCTCTGACTGGCATAATATTCCTGGGCTCTGACTGACATAATATTCCTGGGCATCTGACTGGCATAATATTCCTGGGCATCTGACTGGCATAATATTCCTGGGCATCTGACTGGCATAATATTCCTGGGCTCTGACTGGCACAATATTCCTGGGCTGTGACTGGCACAATATTCCTGGGCATCTGACTGGCATAATATTCCTGGGCTCTGACTGGCATAATATTCCTGGGCATCTCACTGGCATAATATTCTTGGGCTCTGACTTGCATAATATTCCTGGGCATCTGACTGGCATAATATTTCTGGGCTCTGACTGGGATAATATTCCTGGCCATCTGACTGGCATAATATTCCTGGGATCTGACTGGCACAATATTCCTTGGCTCTGACTTGCATAATATTCCTGGGCATCTGACTGGCATAATATTCCTGGGCTCTGACTGGCATAATATTCCTGGGCATCTGACTGTCACAACATTCCTGGGCTCTGACTGGCATAATATTCCTGGGCTCTGACTGGCACAATATTCCTTGGCTGTGACTGGCATAATATTCCTGGGCTCTGACTGGCATAATATTCCTGGGCATCTGACTGGCATAATATTCCTGGGCATCTGACTGGAATAATATTCATGGGCTCTGACTGGCATAATATTACTGGGCATCTGACTGGCATAATATTCCTGGGCATATGACTGGAATAATATTCCTGGGCTCTGACTGGCATAATATTCCTGGTCTCCGACTGGCATAATATTCCTGTGCATCTGACTGGCATAATATTCCTGGGCATCTGACTGGCATAATATTCCTAGACATCTGACTGGCACAATATTCCTGGGCTCTGACTGGCATAATATTCCTGGCCATCTGACTGGCATAATATTCCTGGGCATCTGACTGGCATATTATTCCTGGGCATCTGACTGGCATAATATTCCTGGGCATCTGACTGGCACAATATTCCTGGGCTCTGACTGGCATAATATTCCTGGGCATCTGACTGGCATAATATTTCTGGGCATCTGACTGGCATAATATTCATGGGCATCTGACTGGAACAATATTCCTGGGCTCTGACTGGCATAATATTCCTGTGCATCTGACTAGCACAATATTCCTGGCCATCTGACTGGCATAATATTCCTTGGCTCTGACTTGCATAATATTCCTGGGCATCTGACTGGCATAATATTCCTGGGCTCTGACTGGCATAATATTCCTGGGCATCTGACTATCACAACATTCCTGGGCTCTGACTGGCATAATATTCCTGGGCTCTGACTGGCACAATATTCCTTGGCTCTGACTGGCATAATATTCCTGGGCATCTGACTGGCATAATATTCCTGGGCATCTGACTGGAATAATATTCCTGGGCTCTGACTGGCATAATATTACTGGGCATCTGACTGGCATAATATTCCTGGGCATATGACTGGAATAATATTCCTGGGCTCTGAATGGCATAATATTCCTGGTCTCCGACTGGCATAATATTCCTGTGCATCTGACTGGCATAATATTCCTGGGCATCTGACTGGAATAATATTCCTAGACATTTGACTGGCACAATATTCCTGGGCTCTGACTGGCATAATATTCCTGGCCATCTGACTGGCATAATATTCCTGGGCATCTGACTGGCATATTATTCCTGGGCATCTGACTGGCATAATATTCCTGGGCATCTGACTGGCACAATATTCCTGGGCTCTGACTGGCATAATATTCCTGGGCATCTGACTGGCATAATATTCCTGGGCATCTGACTGGCATAATATTCATGGGCATCTGACTGGAACAATATTCCTGGGCTCTGACTGGCATAATATTCCTGTGCATCTGACTAGCACAATATTCCTGTGCATCTGACTTGCATAATATTCCTGGGCTCTGACTGGCACTATATTCCTGGGCTGTGACTGGCATAATATTCCTGTTCTCTGACTGGCATAATATTACTGGGCTTTGACTAGCATAATATTCCTGGGCATCTGACTGGCACAATATTCCTGGGCTCTGACTGGCCCAATATTCCTTGGCTCTGACTGGCATAATATTCCTGGGCATCTGACTGGCATAATATTCCTGGGCATCAGACTGGAATAATATTCTTGGGCTCTGACTGGCATAATATTACTGGGCATCTGACTGGCATAATATTCCTGGGCATATGACTGGAATAATATTCCTGGGCTCTGACTGGCATAATATTCCTGTGCATCTGACTAGCATAATATTCCTGTGCATCCGACTGGCATAATATTCCTGGCCATCTGACTGGCATTATATTCCTGGGCTCTGACTGGCATAATATTTCTGTGCATCTGACTGGCACAATATTCCTCAGCTCTGACTGGCACAATATTCCTGTGCTCTGAACTGGCATAATATTACTGGGCTCTGACTGGCATAATATTCCTGGGCATCTTACTGGCATAATATTACTGGGCTCTGACTGGCTAGTATTCCTAGGCATCTGACTGGCATAATATTCCTGGGCTCTGACTGGCACAATATTCCTGGGCTCTGACTGGCAAATATTCCTGGGCATCTGACTGGCATAATATTCCTGGGCATCTGACTGGCATAATATTCCTGGGCATCTGACTGGCATAATATTCCTGGGCTCTGACTGGCATAATATTCCTGGGCATCTGACTGGCATAATATTCCTGGGCTCTGACTGGCATAATATTCCTGGGCATCTGACTGGCATAATATTACTGGGCTCTGACTGGCATAATATTCCTGGGCATCTTACTGGCATAATATTCCTGGGCTCTGACTGACATAATATTCCTGGGTATCTGACTGGCATAATATTCCTGGGCATCTGACTGGCATAATATTCCTGGGCTCTGACTGGCACAATATTCCTGGGCTGTGACTGGCACAATATTCCTGGGCATCTGACTGGCATAATATTCCTGGGCTCTGACTGGCATAATATTCCTGGGCATCTCACTGGCATAATATTCTTGGGCTCTGACTGGCATAATATTCCTGGGCATCTGAGTGGCATAATATTTCTGGGCTCTGACTGGGATAATATTCCTGGCCATCTGACTGGCATTATATTCCTGGGATCTGACTGGCACAATATTCCTTGGCTCTGACTTGCATAATATTCCTGGACATCTGACTGGCATAATATTCCTGGGCTCTGACTGGCATAATATTCCTGGGCATCTGACTGTCACAACATTCCTGGGCTCTGACTGGCATAATATTCCTGGGCTCTGACTGGCACAATATTCCTTGGCTCTGACTGGCATAATATTCCTGGGCTCTGACTGGCATAATATTTCTGGGCATCTGAATGGCATAATATTCCTGGGCATCTGACTGGAATAATATTCCTGGGCTCTGACTGGCATAATATTACTGGGCATCTGACTGGCATAATATTCCTGGGCATATGACTGGAATAATATTCCTGGGCTCTGACTGGCATAATATTCCTGGTCTCCGACTGGCATAATATTCCTGGGCATCTGACTGGCATAATATTCCTAGACATCTGACTGGCACAATATTCCTGGGCTCTGACTGGCATAATATTCCTGGGCTCTGACTGGCATAATATTCCTGGGCTCTGACTGGCATAATATTCCTGGTCTCCGACTGGCATAATATTCCTGGGCATCTGACTGGCATAATATTCCTAGACATCTGACTGGCACAATATTCCTGGGCTCTGACTGGCATAATATTAATGGGCTCTGACTGGCATAATATTCCTGGCCATCTGACTGGCATAATATTCCTGGGCATCTGACTGGCATATTATTCCTGGCCATCTGACTGGCATAATATTCCTGGCCATCTGACTGGCATAATATTCCTGGGATCTGACTGGCACAATATTCCTTGGCTCTGACTGGCATAATATTCCTGGGCTCTGACTGGCATAATATTCCTGGGCATCTTACTGGCATAATATTCCTGGGCTCTGACTGACATAATATTCCTGGGCATCTGACTGGCATAATATTCCTGGGCATCTGACTGGCATAATATTCCTGGGCATCTGACTGGCATAATATTCCTGGGCTCTGACTGGCACAATATTCCTGGGCTGTGACTGGCACAATATTCCTGGGCATCTGACTGGCATAATATTCCTGGGCTCTGACTGGCATAATATTCCTGGGCTCTGACTGGCACAATATTCCTGGGCTGTGACTGGCACAATATTCCTGGGCATCTGACTGGAATAATATTCCTGGGCTCTGACTGGCACAATATTCCTTGGCTCTGACTGGCATAATATTCCTGGGCTCTGACTGGCATAATATTTCTGGGCATCTGAATGGCATAATATTCCTGGGCATCTGACTGGAATAATATTCCTGGGCTCTGACTGGCATAATATTACTGGGCATCTGACTGGCATAATATTCCTGGGCATATGACTGGAATAATATTCCTGGGCTCTGACTGGCATAATATTCCTGGTCTCCGACTGGCATAATATTCCTGGGCATCTGACTGGCATAATATTCCTAGACATCTGACTGGCACAATATTCCTGGGCTCTGACTGGCATAATATTCCTGGGCTCTGACTGGCATAATATTCCTGGGCTCTGACTGGCATAATATTCCTGGTCTCCGACTGGCATAATATTCCTGGGCATCTGACTGGCATAATATTCCTAGACATCTGACTGGCACAATATTCCTGGGCTCTGACTGGCATAATATTCCTGGGCTCTGACTGGCATAATATTCCTGGCCATCTGACTGGCATAATATTCCTGGGCATCTGACTGGCATATTATTCCTGGCCATCTGACTGGCATAATATTCCTGGCCATCTGACTGGCATAATATTCCTGGGATCTGACTGGCACAATATTCCTGGGCATCTCACTGGCATAATATTCTTGGGCTCTGACTGGCATAATATTCCTGGGCATCTGACTGGCATAATATTTCTGGGCTCTGACTGGGATAATATTCCTGGCCATCTGACTGGCATAATATTCCTGGGATCTGACTGGCACAATATTCCTTGGCTCTGACTTGCATAATATTCCTGGGCATCTGACTGGCATAATATTCCTGGGCTCTGACTGGCATAATATTCCTGGGCATCTGACTGTCACAACATTCCTGGGCTCTGACTGGCATAATATTCCTGGGCTCTGACTGGCACAATATTCCTTGGCTCTGACTGGCATAATATTCCTGGGCTCTGACTGGCATAATATTACTGGGCATCTGACTGGCATAATATTCCTGGGCATATGACTGGAATAATATTCCTGGGCTCTGAATGGCATAATATTCCTGGTCTCCGACTGGCATAATATTCCTGTGCATCTGACTGGCATAATATTCCTGGGCATCTGACTGGAATAATATTCCTAGACATTTGACTGGCACAATATTCCTGGGCTCTGACTGGCATAATATTCCTGGCCATCTGACTCGCATAATATTCCTGGGCATCTGACTGGCATATTATTCCTGGGCATCTGACTGGCATAATATTCCTGGGCATCTGACTGGCACAATATTCCTGGGCTCTGACTGGCATAATATTCCTGGGCATCTGACTGGCATAATATTCCTGGGCATCTGACTGGCATAATATTCATGGGCATGTGACTGGAACAATATTCCTGGGCTCTGACTGGCATAATATTCCTGTGCATCTGACTGGCATAATATTCCTGGGCTCTGACTGGCACTATATTCCTGGGCTGTGACTGGCATAATATTCCTGTTCTCTGACTGGCATAATATTACTGGGCTTTGACTAGCATAATATTCCTGGGCATCTGACTGGCACAATATTCCTGGGCTCTGACTGGCCCAATATTCCTTGGCTCTGACTGGCATAATATTCCTGGCCATCTGACTGGCATAATATTCCTGGGCATCAGACTGGAATAATATTCCTGGGCTCTGACTGGCATAATATTACTGGGCATCTGACTGGCATAATATTCCTGGGCATATGACTGGAATAATATTCCTGGGCTCTGACTGGCATAATATTCCTGTGCATCTGACTAGCATAATATTCCTGTGCATCCGACTGGCATAATATTCCTGGCCATCTGACTGGCATTATATTCCTGGGCTCTGACTGGCATAATATTTCTGTGCATCTGACTGGCACAATATTCCTCAGCTCTGACTGGCACAATATTCCTGGGCTCTGAACTGGCATAATATTACTGGGCTCTGACTGGCATAATATTCCTGGGCATCTTACTGGCATAATATTACTGGGCTCTGACTGGCTAGTATTCCTAGGCATCTGACTGGCATAATATTCCTGGGCTCTGACTGGCACAATATTCCTGGGCTCTGACTGGCAAATATTCCTGGGCATCTGACTGGCATAATATTCCTGGGCATCTGACTGGCATAATATTCCTGGGCATCTGACTGGCATAATATTCCTGGGCTCTGACTGGCATAATATTCCTGGGCATCTGACTGGCATAATATTCCTGGGCTCTGACTGGCATAATATTCCTGGGCATCTGACTGGCATAATATTACTGGGCTCTGACTGGCATAATATTCCTGGGCATCTTACTGGCATAATATTCCTGGGCTCTGACTGACATAATATTCCTGGGCATCTGACTGGCATAATATTCCTGGGCATCTGACTGGCATAATATTCCTGGGCTCTGACTGGCACAATATTCCTCTGCTGTGAATGGCACAATATTCCTGGGCATCTGACTGGCATAATATTCCTGGGCTCTGACTGGCATAATATTCCTGGGCATCTCACTGGCATAATATTCTTGGGCTCTGACTGGCATAATATTCCTGGGCATCTGAGTGGCATAATATTTCTGGGCTCTGACTGGGATAATATTCCTGGCCATCTGACTGGCATTATATTCCTGGGATCTGACTGGCACAATATTCCTTGGCTCTGACTTGCATAATATTCCTGGACATCTGACTGGCATAATATTCCTGGACATCTGACTGGCATAATATTCCTGGGCTCTGACTGGCATAATATTCCTGGGCATCTGACTGTCACAACATTCCTGGGCTCTGACTGGCATAATATTCCTGGGCTCTGACTGGCACAATATTCCTTGGCTCTGACTGGCATAATATTCCTGGGCTCTGACTGGCATAATATTTCTGGGCATCTGACTGGCATATTATTCCTGGCCATCTGACTGGCATAATATTCCTGGCCATCTGACTGGCATAATATTCCTGGGATCTGACTGGCATAATATTCCTGGCCATCTGACTGGCATAATATTCCTGGGCTCTGACTGGCATAATATTCCTGGGCATCTTACTGGCATAATATTCCTGGGCTCTGACTGACATAATATTCCTGGGCATCTGACTGGCATAATATTCCTGGGCATCTGACTGGCATAATATTCCTGGGCATCTGACTGGCATAATATTCCTGGGCTCTGACTGGCACAATATTCCTGGGCTGTGACTGGCACAATATTCCTGGGCATCTGACTGGCATAATATTCCTGGGCTCTGACTGGCATAATATTCCTGGGCTCTGACTGGCATAATATTCCTGGGCATCTGACTGGCATAATATTCCTGGGCATCTGACTGGAATAATATTCCTGGGCTCTGACTGGCATAATATTACTGGGCATATGACTGGCATAATATTCCTGGGCATATGACTGGAATAATATTCCTGGGCTCTGACTGGCATAATATTCCTGGTCTCCGACTGGCATAATATTCCTGTGCATCTGACTGGCATAATATTCCTGGGCATCTGACTGGCATAATATTCCTAGACATCTGACTGGCACAATATTCCTGGGCTCTGACTGGCATAATATTCCTGGCCATCTGACTGGCATAATATTCCTGGGCATCTGACTGGCATATTATTCCTGGCCATCTGACTGGCATAATATTCCTGGGATCTGACTGGCATAATATTCCTGGGATCTGACTGGCACAATATTCCTTGGCTCTGACTGGCATAATATTACTGGGCTCTGACTGGCATAATATTCCTGGGCATCTTACTGGCATAATATTCCTGGGCTCTGACTTATATAATATTCCTGGGCATCTGACTGGCATAATATTCCTGGGCATCTGACTGGCATAATATTCCTGGGCATCTGACTGGCATAATATTCCTGGGCTCTGACTGGCACAATATTCCTGGGCTGTGACTGGCACAATATTCCTGGGCATCTGACTGGCATAATATTCCTTGGCTCTGACTGGCATAATATTCCTGGGCATCTCACTGGCATAATATTCTTGGGCTCTGACTGGCATAATATTCCTGGGCATCTGACTGGCATAATATTTCTGGGCTCTGACTGGGATAATATTCCTGGCCATCTGACTGGCATAATATTCCTGGGATCTGACTGGCACAATATTCCTTGGCTCTGACTTGCATAATATTCCTGGGCATCTGACTGGCATAATATTCCTGGGCTCTGACTGGCATAATATTCCTGGGCATCTGACTGTCACAACATTCCTGGGCTCTGACTGGCATAATATTCCTGGGCTCTGACTGGCACAATATTCCTTGGCTCTGACTGGCATAATATTCCTGGGCTCTGACTGGCATAATATTCCTGGGCATCTGACTGGCATAATATTCCTGGGCATATGACTGGAATAATATTCCTGGGCTCTGACTGGCATAATATTACTGGGCATCTGACTGGCATAATATTCCTGGGCATATGACTGGAATAATATTCCTGGGCTCTGACTGGCATAATATTCCTGGTCTCCGACTGGCATAATATTCCTGTGCATCTGACTGGCATAATATTCCTGGGCATCTGACTGGCATAATATTCCTAGACATCTGACTGGCACAATATTCCTGGGCTCTGACTTGCATAATATTCCTGGCCATCTGACTGGCATAATATACCTGGGCATCTGACTGGCATAATATTCCAGGGCATCTGACTGGCATAATATTCCTGGGCTCTGACTGGCATAATATTCCTGGGCATCTGACTGGCATAATATTACTGGGCTCTGACTGGCATAATATTCCTGGGCATCTTACTGGCATAATATTCCTGGGCTCTGACTGACATAATATTCCTGGGCATCTGACTGGCATAATATTCCTGGGCATCTGACTGGCATAATATTCCTGGGCATCTGACTGGCATAATATTCCTGGGCTCTGACTGGCACAATATTCCTGGGCTGTGACTGGCACAATATTCCTGGGCATCTGACTCGCATAATATTCCTGGGCTCTGACTGGCATAATATTCCTGGGCATCTCACTGGCATAATATTCTTGGGCTCTGACTGGCATAATATTCCTGGGCATCTGACTGGCATAATATTTCTGGGCTCTGACTGGGATAATATTCCTGGCCATCTGACTGGCATTATATTCCTGGGATCTGACTGGCACAATATTCCTTGGCTCTGACTTGCATAATATTCCTGGGCATCTGACTGGCATAATATTCCTGGGCTCTGACTGGCATAATATTCCTGGGCATCTGACTGTCACAACATTCCTGGGCTCTGACTGGCATAATATTCCTGGGCTCTGACTGGCACAATATTCCTTGGCTCTGACTGGCATAATATTCCTGGGCTCTGACTGGCATAATATTCCTGGGCATCTGACTGGCATAATATTCCTGGGCATCTGACTGGAATAATATTCCTGGGCTCTGACTGGCATAATATTACTGGGCATCTGACTGGCATAATATTCCTGGGCATATGACTGGAATAATATTCCTGGGCTCTGACTGGCATAATATTCCTGGTCTCCGACTGGCATAATATTCCTGGGCATCTGACTGGCATAATATTCCTAGACATCTGACTGGCACAATATTCCTGGGCTCTGACTGGCATAATATTCCTGTTCTCTGACTGGCATAATATTCCTTGGCTCTGACTGGCATAATATTACTGGGCTCTGACTGGCATAATATTCCTGGGCATCTTACTGGCATAATATTCCTGGCCATCTGACTGGCATAATATTCCTGGGATCTGACTGGCATAATATTCCTGGGATCTGACTGGCACAATATTCCTTGGCTCTGACTGGCATAATATTACTGGGCTCTGACTGGCATAATATTCCTGGGCATCTTACTGGCATAATATTCCTGGGCTCTGACTGACATAATATTCCTGGGCATCTGACTGGCATAATATTCCTGTGCATCTGACTGGCATAATATTCCTGGGCATCTGACTGGCACAATATTCCTGGGCTCTGACTGGCACAATATTCCTGGGCTGTGACTGGCACAATATTCCTGGGCATCTGACTGGCATAATATTCCTGGGCTCTGACTGGCATAATATTCCTGGGCTCTGACTGGCATAATATTCCTGGGCATCTGACTGGCATAATATTCCTGGGCATCTGACTGGAATAATATTCCTGGGCTCTGACTGGCATAATATTACTGGGCATCTGACTGGCATAATATTCCTGGGCATATGACTGGAATAATATTCCTGGGCTCTGACTGGCATAATATTCCTGGTCTCCGACTGGCATAATATTCCTGTGCATCTGACTGGCATAATATTCCTGGGCATCTGACTGGCATAATATTCCTAGACATCTGACTGGCACAATATTCCTGGGCTCTGACTGGCATAATATTCCTGGCCATCTGACTGGCATAATATTCCTGGGCATCTGACTGGCATATTATTCCTGGCCATCTGACTGGCATAATATTCCTGGCCATCTGACTGGCATAATATTCCTGGCCATCTGACTGGCATAATATTCCTTGGCTCTGACTGGCATAATATTACTGGGCTCTGACTGGCATAATATTCCTGGGCATCTTACTGGCATAATATTCCTGGGCTCTGACTGACATAATATTCCTGGGCATCTGACTGGCATAATATTCCTGGGCATCTGACTGGCATAATATTCCTGGGCTCTGACTGGCACAATATTCCTGGGCTGTGACTGGCACAATATTCCTGGGCATCTGACTGGCATAATATTCCTGGGCTCTGACTGGCATAATATTACTGGGCATCTGACTGGCATAATATTCCTGGGCATATGACTGGAATAATATTCCTGGGCTCTGAATGGCATAATATTCCTGGTCTCCGACTGGCATAATATTCCTGTGCATCTGACTGGCATAATATTCCTGGGCATCTGACTGGAATAATATTCCTAGACATTTGACTGGCACAATATTCCTGGGCTCTGACTGGCATAATATTCCTGGCCATCTGACTGGCATAATATTCCTGGGCATCTGACTGGCATATTATTCCTGGGCATCTGACTGGCATAATATTCCTGGGCATCTGACTGGCACAACATTCCTGGGCTCTGACTGGCATAATATTCCTGGGCTCTGACTGGCACAATATTCCTTGGCTCTGACTGGCATAATATTCCTGGGCTCTGACTGGCATAATATTACTGGGCATCTGACTGGCATAATATTCCTGGGCATATGACTGGAATAATATTCCTGGGCTCTGAATGGCATAATATTCCTGGTCTCCGACTGGCATAATATTCCTGTGCATCTGACTGGCATAATATTCCTGGGCATCTGACTGGAATAATATTCCTAGACATTTGACTGGCACAATATTCCTGGGCTCTGACTGGCATAATATTCCTGGCCATCTGACTGGCATAATATTCCTGGGCATCTGACTGGCATATTATTCCTGGGCATCTGACTGGCATAATATTCCTGGGCATCTGACTGGCACAATATTCCTGGGCTCTGACTGGCATAATATTCCTGGGCATCTGACTGGCATAATATTCCTGGGCATCTGACTGGCATAATATTCATGGGCATCTGACTGGAACAATATTCCTGGGCTCTGACTGGCATAATATTCCTGTGCATCTGACTAGCACAATATTCCTGTGCATCTGACTGGCATAATATTCCTGGGCTCTGACTGGCACTATATTCCTGGGCTGTGACTGGCATAATATTCCTGTTCTCTGACTGGCATAATATTACTGGGCTTTGACTAGCATAATATTCCTGGGCATCTGACTGGCACAATATTCCTGGGCTCTGACTGGCCCAATATTCCTTGGCTCTGACTGGCATAATATTCCTGGGCATCTGACTGGCATAATATTCCTGGGCATCAGACTGGAATAATATTCCTGGGCTCTGACTGGCATAATATTACTGGGCATCTGACTGGCATAATATTCCTGGGCATATGACTGGAATAATATTCCTGGGCTCTGACTGGCATAATATTCCTGTGCATCTGACTAGCATAATATTCCTGTGCATCCGACTGGCATAATATTCCTGGCCATCTGACTGGCATTATATTCCTGGGCTCTGACTGGCATAATATTTCTGTGCATCTGACTGGCACAATATTCCTCAGCTCTGACTGGCACAATATTCCTGGGCTCTGAACTGGCATAATATTACTGGGCTCTGACTGGCATAATATTCCTGGGCATCTTACTGGCATAATATTACTGGGCTCTGACTGGCTAGTATTCCTAGGCATCTGACTGGCATAATATTCCTGGGCTCTGACTGGCACAATATTCCTGGGCTCTGACTGGCAAATATTCCTGGGCATCTGACTGGCATAATATTCCTGGGCATCTGACTGGCATAATATTCCTGGGCATCTGACTGGCATAATATTCCTGGGCTCTGACTGGCATAATATTCCTGGGCATCTGACTGGCATAATATTCCTGGGCTCTGACTGGCATAATATTCCTGGGCATCTGACTGGCATAATATTACTGGGCTCTGACTGGCATAATATTCCTGGGCATCTTACTGGCATAATATTCCTGGGCTCTGACTGACATAATATTCCTGGGCATCTGACTGGCATAATATTCCTGGGCATCTGACTGGCATAATATTCCTGGGCTCTGACTGGCACAATATTCCTGGGCTGTGAATGGCACAATATTCCTGGGCATCTGACTGGCATAATATTCCTGGGCTCTGACTGGCATAATATTCCTGGGCATCTCACTGGCATAATATTCTTGGGCTCTGACTGGCATAATATTCCTGGGCATCTGAGTGGCATAATATTTCTGGGCTCTGACTGGGATAATATTCCTGGCCATCTGACTGGCATTATATTCCTGGGATCTGACTGGCACAATATTCCTTGGCTCTGACTTGCATAATATTCCTGGACATCTGACTGGCATAATATTCCTGGACATCTGACTGGCATAATATTCCTGGGCTCTGACTGGCATAATATTCCTGGGCATCTGACTGTCACAACATTCCTGGGCTCTGACTGGCATAATATTCCTGGGCTCTGACTGGCACAATATTCCTTGGCTCTGACTGGCATAATATTCCTGGGCTCTGACTGGCATAATATTTCTGGGCATCTGAATGGCATAATATTCCTGGGCATCTGACTGGAATAATATTCCTGGGCTCTGACTGGCATAATATTACTGGGCATCTGACTGGCATAATATTCCTGGGCATATGACTGGAATAATATTCCTGGGCTCTGACTGGCATAATATTCCTGGTCTCCGACTGGCATAATATTCCTGGGCATCTGACTGGCATAATATTCCTAGACATCTGACTGGCACAATATTCCTGGGCTCTGACTGGCATAATATTCCTGGGCTCTGACTGGCATAATATTCCTGGGCTCAGACTGGCATAATATTCCTGGTCTCCGACTGGCATAATATTCCTGGGCATCTGACTGGCATAATATTCCTAGACATCTGACTGGCACAATATTCCTGGGCTCTGACTGGCATAATATTCCTGGGCTCTGACTGGCATAATATTCCTGGCCATCTGACTGGCATAATATTCCTGGGCATCTGACTGGCATATTATTCCTGGCCATCTGACTGGCATAATATTCCTGGCCATCTGACTGGCATAATATTCCTGGGATCTGACTGGCATAATATTCCTGGCCATCTGACTGGCATAATATTCCTGGGCTCTGACTGGCATAATATTCCTGGGCATCTTACTGGCATAATATTCCTGGGCTCTGACTGACATAATATTCCTGGGCATCTGACTGGCATAATATTCCTGGGCATCTGACTGGCATAATATTCCTGGGCATCTGACTGGCATAATATTCCTGGGCTCTGACTGGCACAATATTCCTGGGCTGTGACTGGCACAATATTCCTGGGCATCTGACTGGCATAATATTCCTGGGCTCTGACTGGCATAATATTCCTGGGCTCTGACTGGCATAATATTCCTGGGCATCTGACTGGCATAATATTCCTGGGCATCTGACTGGAATAATATTCCTGGGCTCTGACTGGCATAATATTACTGGGCATCTGACTGGCATAATATTCCTGGGCATATGACTGGAATAATATTCCTGGGCTCTGACTGGCATAATATTCCTGGTCTCCGACTGGCATAATATTCCTGTGCATCTGACTGGCATAATATTCCTGGGCATCTGACTGGCATAATATTCCTAGACATCTGACTGGCACAATATTCCTGGGCTCTGACTGGCATAATATTCCTGGCCATCTGACTGGCATAATATTCCTGGGCATCTGACTGGCATATTATTCCTGGCCATCTGACTGGCATAATATTCCTGGGATCTGACTGGCATAATATTCCTGGGATCTGACTGGCACAATATTCCTTGGCTCTGACTGGCATAATATTACTGGGCTCTGACTGGCATAATATTCCTGGGCATCTTACTGGCATAATATTCCTGGGCTCTGACTTACATAATATTCCTGGGCATCTGACTGGCATAATATTCCTGGGCATCTGACTGGCATAATATTCCTGGGCATCTGACTGGCATAATATTCCTGGGCTCTGACTGGCACAATATTCCTGGGCTGTGACTGGCACAATATTCCTGGGCATCTGACTGGCATAATATTCCTTGGCTCTGACTGGCATAATATTCCTTGACATCTCACTGGCATAATATTCTTGGGCTCTGACTGGCATAATATTCCTGGGCATCTGACTGGCATAATATTTCTGGGCTCTGACTGGGATAATATTCCTGGCCATCTGACTGGCATAATATTCCTGGGATCTGACTGGCACAATATTCCTTGGCTCTGACTTGCATAATATTCCTGGGCATCTGACTGGCATAATATTCCTGGGCTCTGACTGGCATAATATTCCTGGGCATCTGACTGTCACAACATTCCTGGGCTCTGACTGGCATAATATTCCTGGGCTCTGACTGGCACAATATTCCTTGGCTCTGACTGGCATAATATTCCTGGGCTCTGACTGGCATAATATTCCTGGGCATCTGACTGGCATAATATTCCTGGGCATATGACTGGAATAATATTCCTGGGCTCTGACTGGCATAATATTACTGGGCATCTGACTGGCATAATATTCCTGGGCATATGACTGGAATAATATTCCTGGGCTCTGACTGGCATAATATTCCTGGTCTCCGACTGGCATAATATTCCTGTGCATCTGACTGGCATAATATTCCTGGGCATCTGACTGGCATAATATTCCTAGACATCTGACTGGCACAATATTCCTGGGCTCTGACTTGCATAATATTCCTGGCCATCTGACTGGCATAATATTCCTGGGCATCTGACTGGCATAATATTCCAGGGCATCTGACTGGCATAATATTCCTGGGCTCTGACTGGCATAATATTCCTGGGCATCTGACTGGCATAATATTACTGGGCTCTGACTGGCATAATATTCCTGGGCATCTTACTGGCATAATATTCCTGGGCTCTGACTGACATAATATTCCTGGGCATCTGACTGGCATAATATTCCTGGGCATCTGACTGGCATAATATTCCTGGGCATCTGACTGGCATAATATTCCTGGGCTCTGACTGGCACAATATTCCTGGGCTGTGACTGGCACAATATTCCTGGGCATCTGACTGGCATAATATTCCTGGGCTCTGACTGGCATAATATTCCTGGGCATCTCACTGGCATAATATTCTTGGGCTCTGACTGGCATAATATTCCTGGGCATCTGACTGGCATAATATTTCTGGGCTCTGACTGGGATAATATTCCTGGCCATCTGACTGGCATTATATTCCTGGGATCTGACTGGCACAATATTCCTTGGCTCTGACTTGCATAATATTCCTGGGCATCTGACTGGCATAATATTCCTGGGCTCTGACTGGCATAATATTCCTGGGCATCTGACTGTCACAACATTCCTGGGCTCTGACTGGCATAATATTCCTGGGCTCTGACTGGCACAATATTCCTTGGCTCTGACTGGCATAATATTCCTGGGCTCTGACTGGCATAATATTCCTGGGCATCTGACTGGCATAATATTCCTGGGCATCTGACTGGAATAATATTCCTGGGCTCTGACTGGCATAATATTACTGGGCATCTGACTGGCATAATATTCCTGGGCATATGACTGGAATAATATTCCTGGGCTCTGACTGGCATAATATTCCTGGTCTCCGACTGGCATAATATTCCTGGGCATCTGACTAGCATAATATTCCTAGACATCTGACTGGCACAATATTCCTGGGCTCTGACTGGCATAATATTCCTGGGCTCTGACTGGCATAATATTCCTTGGCTCTGACTGGCATAATATTACTGGGCTCTGACTGGCATAATATTCCTGGGCATCTTACTGGCATATTATTCCTGGCCATCTGACTGGCATAATATTCCTGGCCATCTGACTGGCATAATATTCCTGGGATCTGACTGGCACAATATTCCTTGGCTCTGACTGGCATAATATTACTGGGCTCTGACTGGCATAATATTCCTGGGCATCTTACTGGCATAATATTCCTGGGCTCTGACTGACATAATATTCCTGGGCATCTGACTGGCATAATATTCCTGTGCATCTGACTGGCATAATATTCCTGGGCATCTGACTGGCATAATATTCCTGGGCTCTGACTGGCACAATATTCCTGGGCTGTGACTGGCACAATATTCCTGGGCATCTGACTGGCATAATATTCCTGGGCATCTGACTGGCATAATATTCCTGGGCTCTGACTGGCATAATATTCCTGGGCATCTGACTGGCATAATATTCCTGGGCATCTGACTGGAATAATATTCCTGGGCTCTGACTGGCATAATATTACTGGGCATCTGACTGGCATAATATTCCTGGGCATATGACTGGAATAATATTCCTGGGCTCTGACTGGCATAATATTCCTGGTCTCCGACTGGCATAATATTCCTGTGCATCTGACTGGCATAATATTCCTGGGCATCTGACTGGCATAATATTCCTAGACATCTGACTGGCATAATATTCCTGGTCTCCGACTGGCATAATATTCCTGTGCATCTGACTGGCATAATATTCCTGGGCATCTGACTGGCATAATATTCCTAGACATCTGACTGGCACAATATTCCTGGGCTCTGACTGGCATAATATTCCTGGCCATCTGACTGGCATAATATTCCTGGGCATCTGACTGGCATATTATTCCTGGCCATCTGACTGGCATAATATTCCTGGCCATCTGACTGGCATAATATTCCTGGCCATCTGACTGGCATAATATTCCTTGGCTCTGACTGGCATAATATTACTGGGCATCTGACTGGCATAATATTCCTGGGCTCTGACTGGCACAATATTCCTGGGCTGTGACTGGCACAATATTCCTGGGCATCTGACTGGCATAATATTCCTGGGCTCTGACTGGCATAATATTCCTGGGCATCTCACTGGCATAATATTCTTGGGCTCTGACTGGCATAATATTCCTGGGCATCTGACTGGCATAATATTTCTGGGCTCTGACTGGGATAATATTCCTGGCCATCTGACTGGCATAATATTCCTGGGCATCTGACTGGCACAATATTCCTTGGCTCTGACTTGCATAATATTCCTGGGCATCTGACTGGCATAATATTCCTGGGCTCTGACTGGCATAATATTCCTGGGCATCTGACTGTCACAACATTCCTGGGCTCTGACTGGCATAATATTCCTGGGCTCTGACTGGCATAATATTCCTGGGCATCTGACTGGAATAATATTCCTGGGCTCTGACTGGCATAATATTACTGGGCATCGTACTGGCATAATATTCCTGGGCATATGACTGGAATAATATTCCTGGGCTCTAACTGGCATAATATTTCTGGGCATCTGACTGGCATAATATTCCTGGGCATATGACTGGAATAATATTCCTGGGCTCTGACTGGCATAATATTCCTGGGCTCTGACTGGCATAATATTCCTGTGCATCTGACTGGCATAATATTCCTGGGCATCTGACTGGCATAATATTCCTAGACATCTGACTGGCACAATATTCCTGGGCTCTGACTGGCATAATATTCCTGGGCTCTGACTGGCATAATATTCCTGGCCATCTGACTGGCATAATATTCCTGGCCATCTGACTGGCATAATATTCCTGGGCATCTGACTGGCATATTATTCCTGGCCATCTGACTGGCATAATATTCCTGGCCATCTGACTGGCATAATATTCCTGGCCATCTGACTGGCATAATATTCCTGGGATCTGACTGGCACAATATTCCTTGGGTCTGACTGGCATAATATTACTGGGCTCTGACTGGCATAATATTCCTGGGCTCTGACTGACATAATATTCCTGGGCATCTGACTGGCATAATATTCCTGTGCATCTGACTGGCATAATATTCCTGGGCATCTGACTGGCATAATATTCCTGGGCTCTGACTGGCACAATATTCCTGGGCTGTGACTGGCACAATATTCCTGGGCATCTGACTGGCATAATATTCCTGGGCTCTGACTGGCATAATATTCCTGGGCTCTGACTGGCATAATATTCCTGGGCATCTGACTGGCATAATATTCCTGGGCATCTGACTGGAATAATATTCCTGGGCTCTGACTGGCATAATATTACTGGGCATCTGACTGGCATAATATTCCTGGGCATATGACTGGAATAATATTCCTGGGCTCTGACTGGCATAATATTCCTGGTCTCCGACTGGCATAATATTCCTGTGCATCTGACTGGCATAATATTCCTGGGCATCTGACTGGCATAATATTCCTAGACATCTGACTGGCACAACATTCCTGGGCTCTGACTGGCATAATATTCCTGGCCATCTGACTGGCATAATATTCCTTGGCTCTGACTGGCATAATATTACTGGGCTCTGACTGGCATAATATTCCTGGGCATCTTACTGGCATAATATTCCTGGGCTCTGACTGACATAATATTCCTGGGCATCTGAATGGCATAATATTCCTGGGCATCTGACTGGCATAATATTCCTGGGCTCTGACTGGCACAATATTCCTGGGCTGTGACTGGCACAATATTCCTGGGCATCTGACTGGCATAATATTCCTGGGCTCTGACTGGCATAATATTCCTGGGCATCTCACTTGCATAATATTCTTGGGCTCTGACTGGCATAATATTCCTGGGCATCTGACTGGCATAATATTTCTGGGCTCTGACTGGGATAATATTCCTGGGCATCTGACTGGCACAATATTCCTTGTCTCTGACTTGCATAATATTCCTGGGCATCTGACTGGCATAATATTCCTGGGCTCTGACTGGCATAATATTCCTGGGCATCTGACTGTCACAACATTCCTGGGCTCTGACTGGCATAATATTCCTGGGCTCTGACTGGCACAATATTCCTTGGCTCTGACTGGCATAATATTCCTGGGCTCTGACTGGCATAATATTCCTGGGCATCTGATTGGCATAATATTCCTGGGCATCTGACTGGAATAATATTCCTGGGCTCTGACTGGCATAATATTACTGGCATCGTACTGGCATAATATTCCTGGGCATATGACTGGAATAATATTCCTGGGCTCTAACTGGCATAATATTTCTGGGCATCTGACTGGCATAATATTCCTGGGCATAGACTGGAATAATATTCCTGGGCTCTGACTGGCATAATATTCCTGGTCTCCGACTGGCATAATATTCCTGTGCATCTGACTGGCATAATATTCCTGGGCATCTGACTGGCATAATATTCCTAGACATCTGACTGGCATAATATTCCTGGGCTCTGACTGGCATAATATTCCTGGCCATCTGACTGGCACAATATTCCTGGGCATCTGACAGGCATATTATTCCTGGCCATCTGACTGGCATAATATTCCTGGCCATCTGACTGGCATAATATTCCTGGGATCTGACTGGCACAATATTCCTGGGCTCTGACTGTCATAATATTACTGGGCTCTGACTGGCATAATATTCCTGGGCATCTTACTGGCATAATATTCCTGGGCTCTGACTGACATAATATTCCTGGGCATCTGACTGGCATAATATTCCTGGGCATCTGACTGGCATAATATTCCTGGGCATCTGACTGGCATAATATTCCTGGGCTCTGACTGGCACAATATTCCTGGGCTGTGACTGGCACAATATTCCTGGGCATCTGACTGGCATAATATTCCTGGGCTCTGACTGGCATAATATTCCTGGGCATCTCACTGGCATAATATTCTTGGGCTCTGACTGGCATAATATTCCTGGGCATCTGACTGGCATAATATTTCTGGGCTATGACTGGGATAATATTCCTGGCCATCTGACTGGCATAATATTCCTGGGATCTGACTGGCATAATATTCCTGGGATCTGACTTGCATAATATTCCTGGGCATCTGACTGGCATAATATTCCTGGGATCTGACTGGCATAATATTCCTGGGATCTGACTTGCATAATATTCCTGGGCATCTGACTGGCATAATATTTCTGGGCTATGACTGGGATAATATTCCTGGCCATCTGACTGGCATAATATTCCTGGGCTCTGACTGGCACAATATTCCTTGGCTCTGACTGGCATAATATTCCTGGGCTCTGACTGGCATAATATTCCTGGGCATCTGACTGGCATAATATTCCTGGGCATCTGACTGGAATAATATTCCTGGGCTCTGACTTACATAATATTACTGGGCATCTGACTGGCATAATATTCCTGGGCATATGACTGGAATAATATTCCTGGGCTCTGACTGGCATAATATTCCTGGTCTCCGACTGGCATAATATTCCTGTGCATCTGACTGGCATAATATTCCTGGGCATCTGACTGGCATAATATTCCTAGACATCTGACTGGCACAATATTCCTGGGCTCTGACTGGCATAATATTCCTGGCCATCTGACTGGCATAATATTCCTGGGCATCTGACTGGCATATTATTCCTGGCCATCTGACTGGCATAATATTCCTGGGATCTGACTGGCATAATATTCCTGGCCATCTGACTGGCATAATATTCCTTGGCTCTGACTGGCATAATATTACTGGGCTCTGACTGGCATAATATTCCTGGGCATCTTACTGGCATAATATTCCTGGGCTCTGACTGACATAATATTCCTGGGCATCTGAATGGCATAATAATCCTGGGCATCTGACTGGCATAATATTCCTGGGCTCTGACTGGCACAATATTCCTGGGCTGTGACTGGCACAATATTCCTGGGCATCTGACTGGCATAATATTCCTGGGCTCTGACTGGCATAATATTCCTGGGCATCTCACTTGCATAATATTCTTGGGCTCTGACTGGCATAATATTCCTGGGCATCTGACTGGCATAATATTTCTGGGCTCTGACTGGGATAATATTCCTGGGCATCTGACTGGCACAATATTCCTTGTCTCTGACTTGCATAATATTCCTGGGCATCTGACTGGCATAATATTCCTGGGCTCTGACTGGCATAATATTCCTGGGCATCTGACTGTCACAACATTCCTGGGCTCTGACTGGCATAATATTCCTGGGCTCTGACTGGCACAATATTCCTTGGCTCTGACTGGCATAATATTCCTGGGCTCTGACTGGCATAATATTCCTGGGCATCTGATTGGCATAATATTCCTGGGCATCTGACTGGAATAATATTCCTGGGCTCTGACTGGCATAATATTACTGGCATCGTACTGGCATAATATTCCTGGGCATATGACTGGAATAATATTCCTGGGCTCTAACTGGCATAATATTTCTGGGCATCTGACTGGCATAATATTCCTGGGCATAGACTGGAATAATATTCCTGGGCTCTGACTGGCATAGTATTCCTGGTCTCCGACTGGCATAATATTCCTGTGCATCTGACTGGCATAATATTCCTGGGCATCTGACTGGCATAATATTCCTAGACATCTGACTGGCATAATATTCCTGGGCTCTGACTGGCATAATATTCCTGGCCATCTGACTGGCACAATATTCCTGGGCATCTGACAGGCATATTATTCCTGGCCATCTGACTGGCATAATATTCCTGGCCATCTGACTGGCATAATATTCCTGGGATCTGACTGGCACAATATTCCTGGGCTCTGACTGGCATAATATTACTGGGCTCTGACTGGCATAATATTCCTGGGCATCTTACTGGCATAATATTCCTGGGCTCTGACTGACATAATATTCCTGGGCATCTGACTGGCATAATATTCCTGGGCATCTGACTGGCATAATATTCCTGGGCATCTGACTGGCATAATATTCCTGGGCTCTGACTGGCACAATATTCCTGGGCTGTGACTGGCACAATATTCCTGGGCATCTGACTGGCATAATATTCCTGGGCTCTGACTGGCATAATATTCCTGGGCATCTCACTGGCATAATATTCTTGGGCTCTGACTGGCATAATATTCCTGGGCATCTGACTGGCATAATATTTCTGGGCTATGACTGGGATAATATTCCTGGCCATCTGACTGGCATAATATTCCTGGGATCTGACTGGCATAATATTCCTGGGATCTGACTTGCATAATATTCCTGGGCATCTGACTGGCATAATATTCCTGGGATCTGACTGGCATAATATTCCTGGGATCTGACTTGCATAATATTCCTGGGCATCTGACTGGCATAATATTTCTGGGCTATGACTGGGATAATATTCCTGGCCATCTGACTGGCATAATATTCCTGGGCTCTGACTGGCACAATATTCCTTGGCTCTGACTGGCATAATATTCCTGGGCTCTGACTGGCATAATATTCCTGGGCATCTGACTGGCATAATATTCCTGGGCATCTGACTGGAATAATATTCCTGGGCTCTGACTTACATAATATTACTGGGCATCTGACTGGCATAATATTCCTGGGCATATGACTGGAATAATATTCCTGGGCTCTGACTGGCATAATATTCCTGGTCTCCGACTGGCATAATATTCCTTTGCATCTGACTGGCATAATATTCCTGGGCATCTGACTGGCATAATATTCCTAGACATCTGACTGGCACAATATTCCTGGGCTCTGACTGGCATAATATTCCTGGCCATCTGACTGGCATATTATTCCTGGGCATCTGACTGGCATAATATTCCTGGGCATCTGACTGGCACAATATTCCTGGGCTCTGACTGGCACAATATTCCTGGGCATCTGACTGGCACAATATTCCTTGGCATCTGACTGGCATAATATTCCTGGGCATCTGACTGGAATAATATTCCTTGGCTCTGACTGGCATAATATTCCTGTGCATCTGACTAGCACAATATACCTGTGCATCTGACTGGCATAATATTCCTGGGCTCTGACTGGCACAATATTCCTGGGCTGTGACTGGCATAATATTACTGGGCTTTGACTAGCATAATATTCCTGGGCATCTGACTGGCACAATATTCCTGGGCTCTGACTGGCACAATATTCCTTGGCTCTGACTGGCATAATATTCCTGGGCATCTGACTGGCATAATATTACTGGGCATCTGACTGGCATAATATTCCTGGGCATATGACTGAAATAATATTCCTGGCCATCTGACTGGCATAATATTCCTGGCCATCTGACTGGCATAATATTCCTGGGATCTGACTGGCACAATATTCCTTGGCTCTGACTGGCATAATATTACTGGGCTCTGACTGGCATAATATTCCTGGGCATCTTACTGGCATAATATTCCTGGGCTCTGACTGACATAATATTCCTGGGCATCTGACTGGCATAATATTCCTGTGCATCTGACTGGCATAATATTCCTGGGCATCTGACTGCCATAATATTCCTGGGCTCTGACTGGCACAATATTCCTGGGCTGTGACTGGCACAATATTCCTGGGCATCTGACTGGCATAATATTCCTGGGTTCTGACTGGCATAATATTCCTGGGCTCTGACTGGCATAATATTCCTGGGCATCTGACTGGCATAATATTCCTGGGCATCTGACTGGAATAATATTCCTGGGCTCTGACTGGCATAATATTACTGGGCATCTGACTGGCATAATATTCCTGGGCATATGACTGGAATAATATTCCTGGGCTCTGACTGGCATAATATTCCTGGTCTCCGACTGGCATAATATTCCTGTGCATCTGACTGGCATAATATTCCTGGGCATCTGACTGGCATAATATTCCTAGACATCTGACTGGCATAATATTCCTGGCCATCTGACTGGCATAATATTCCTGGGCATCTGACTGGCATATTATTCCTGGCCATCTGACTGGCATAATATTCCTGGCCATCTGACTGGCATAATATTCCTGGCCATCTGACTGGCATAATATTCCTTGGCTCTGACTGGCATAATATTACTGGGCTCTGACTGGCATAATATTCCTGGGCATCTCACTGGCATAATATTCCTGGGCTCTGACTGACATAATATTCCTGGGCATCTGACTGGCATAATATTCCTGGGCATCTGACTGGCATAATATTCCTGGGCATCTGACTGGCACAATATTCCTGGGCTGTGACTGGCACAATATTCCTGGGCATCTGACTGGCATAATATTCCTGGGCTCTGACTGGCATAATATTCCTGGGCATCTCACTGGCATAATATTCTTGGGCTCTGACTGGCATAATATTCCTGGGCATCTGACTGGCATAATATTTCTGGGCTCTGACTGGGATAATATTCCTGGCCATCTGACTGGCATAATATTCCTGGGCATCTGACTGGCACAATATTCCTTGGCTCTGACTTGCATAATATTCCTGGGCATCTGACTGGCATAATATTCCTGGGCTCTGACTGGCATAATATTCCTGGGCATCTGACTGTCACAACATTCCTGGGCTCTGACTGGCATAATATTCCTGGGCTCTGACTGGCACAATATTTCTTGGCTCTGACTGGCATAATATTCCTGGGCATCTGACTGGCATAATATTCCTGGGCATCTGACTGGAATAATATTCCTGGGCTCTGACTGGCATAATATTACTGGGCATCTGACTGGCATAATATTCCTGGGCATATGACTGGAATAATATTCCTGGGCTCTAACTGGCATAATATTTCTGGGCATCTGACTGGCATAATATTCCTGGGCATATGACTGGAATAATATTCCTGGGCTCTGACTGGCATAATATTCCTGGTCTCCGACTGGCATAATATTCCTGTGCATCTGACTGGCATAATATTCCTGGGCATCTGACTGGCATAATATTCCTAGACATCTGACTGGCACAATATTCCTGGGCTCTGACTGGCATAATATTCCTGGCCATCTGACTGGCACAATATTCCTGGGCATCTGACTGGCATATTATTCCTGGCCATCTGACTGGCATAATATTCCTGGCCATCTGACTGGCATAATATTCCTGGGATCTGACTGGCACAATATTCCTGGGCTCTGACTGGCATAATATTACTGGGCTCTGACTGGCATAATATTCCTGGGCATCTTACTGGCATAATATTCCTGGGCTCTGACTGACATAATATTCCTGGGCATCTGACTGGCATAATATTCCTGGGCATCTGACTGGCATAATATTCCTGGGCATCTGACTGGCATAATATTCCTGGGCTCTGACTGGCACAATATTCCTGGGCTGTGACTGGCACAATATTCCTGGGCATCTGACTGGCATAATATTCCTGGGCTCTGACTGGCATAATATTCCTGGGCATCTCACTGGCATAATATTCTTGGGCTCTGACTGGCATAATATTCCTGGGCATCTGACTGGCATAATATTTCTGGGCTCTGACTGGGATAATATTCCTGGCCATCTGACTGGCATAATATTCCTGGGATCTGACTGGCATAATATTCCTGGGATCTGACTTGCATAATATTCCTGGGCATCTGACTGGCATAATATTCGTGGGCTCTGACTGGCATAATATTCCTGGGCATCTGACTGTCACAACATTCCTTGGCTCTGACTGGCATAATATTCCTGGGCTCTGACTGGCACAATATTCCTTGGCTCTGACTGGCATAATATTCCTGGGCTCTGACTGGCATAATATTCCTGGGCATCTGACTGGCATAATATTCCTGGGCATCTGACTGGAATAATATTCCTGGGCTCTGACTGGCATAATATTACTGGGCATCTGACTGGCATAATATTCCTGGGCATATGACTGGCATAATATTCCTGTGCATCTGACTGGCATAATATTCCTGGGCATCTGACTGGCATAATATTCCTAGACATCTGACTGGCACAATATTCATGGGCTCTGACTGGCATAATATTCCTGGCGATCTGACTGGCATATTATTCCTGGGCATCTGACTGGCATAATATTCCTGGGCATCTGACTGGCACAATATTCCTGGGCTCTGACTGGCACAATATTCCTGGGCATCTGACTGGCATAATATTCCTGGGCATCTGACTGGAATAATATTCCTGGGCTCTGACTGGCATAATATTCCTGTGCATCTGACTAGCACAATATTCCTGTGCATCTGACTGGCATAATATTCCTGGGCTCTGACTGGCACAATATTCCTGGGCTGTGACTGGCATAATATTACTGGGCTTTGACTAGCATAATATTCCTGGGCATCTGACTGGCACAATATTCCTGGGCTCTGACTGGCACAATATTCCTTGGCTCTGACTGGCATAATATTCCTGGGCATCTGACTGGCATAATATTCCTGGGCATCAGACTGTAATAATATTCCTGGGCTCTGACTGGCATAATATTACTGGGCATCTGACTGGCATAATATTCCTGGGCATATGACTGAAATAATATTCCTGGGCTCTGACTGGCATAATATTCCTGTGCATCTGACTAGCATAATATTCCTGTGCATCTGACTTGCATAATATTCCTGGCCATCTGACTGGCATTATATTCCTGGGCACAATATTCCTGGGCTCTGAACTGGCATAATATTACTGGGCTCTGACTGGCATAATATTCCTGGGCATCTTACTGGCATAATATTACTGGGCTCTGACTGGCTAGTATTCCTAGGCATCTGACTGGCATAATATTCCTGGGCTCTGACTGGCACAATATTCCTGGGCTCTGACTGGCAAATATTCCTGGGCATCTGACTGGCATAATATTCCTGGGCATCTGACTGGCATAATATTCCTGGGCATCTGACTGGCATAATATTCCTGGGCTCTGACTGGCACAATATTCCTGGGCTGTGACTTGCACAATATTCCTGGGCTCTGACTGGCATAATATTACTGGGCTCTGACTGGCATAATATTCCTGGGCATCTGACTGGCATAATATTACTGGGCTCTGACTGGCATAATATTACTGGGCTCTGCATGGCACAATATGACTGGCACAATATTACTGGGCTCTGACTGGCACAATATTAATGGGCTCTGACTGGCACAATATTACAGACATACGAATGGCACAATAATAGTGGCATCTTAATGGCACAATGGTATTGGCATCTGGCACAATAAAACTGGCATATTAGTTGGCAAATTGGATGTGGCTTATTAATGACAAAATGATACTGGCATATAATTGGGCAAATTGGCTGTTATATATAGATAGAGAGATTGTTTTAAAATTTGTTCATAGTTTTTGTTTTTACTATAGTCCGGCCCTCCAACGGTCTGAGGCACAGTGAACTGGCCCCCTGTTTAAAAAGTTTGAGGACCCCTGTGTTAGAGGTTGCTGAAGAGAATGCTTTCCAGTCAAGCCGAGTTCCATTGATCTGGACAGAGCAAAATGAGGACGCTCTCTTGTCCACCAGCACTGTTGTTCAAAGGGATGCCTTTTACATGTCTGGCTATAGCGTACAGACACAATGGAAAAAAATAAAACGAACACTGATCTTATTGCACATAGTGCTGGAGCGAGAGAAAAATTATGGCAGTCGTGTCGTGGCATCACTCTGCAATTAGTTCGCTCTCAGCCGTTTTTGCTAGAGTTTTGGGAGGCAGCAGAGTCAATCGACATACATCGGAGAGCTAGGGGTTGCTGGCATTTGATCCAGAATTTTGCAGACATATCCGGCTTCATCCACTGTACGCTCTTCATACATCATGATGAAAGAATGTTTCTGCAAACAAAAATTGAATGAATGAGTATTCTATAAACACACACTAAACTTTGTACTGTGTTATACAAATTACTGGGAGCCCCAGAAACTAAAAATGTACGTGTAACACCAACTTTTTTTTTCTAGCAGGTGGCATTTAACGTCCTAACACAATTATGTAAATCAAATAAAATCTTAAAATCAAAAATTGTGCTGTATCCAAGGGTTTGCAAAGAATTAGCCAACTGCATGGGTCAACACTATACATTCCAGCAAGTCATAAGTTGCTGTGCTGTGTTATGGATGAACCTACAAGCATGCATCTCCAATATCTACACTGGACTGCCAGGTTAATCATTAAACCGATTAACCAAAAAGCATAGTACCATTAAAATTAAAGAAAACCAGATCCATCATCCCGTAGCCTCAGTCATTAAATAGTTGAAAAGCAGGTGCAAATCGGTCAGTCAGTCATTCTCAAACACCCCCCAATGGTCAGGATTTAGGGATTACCCAGATGAGTTTAAATAAGAGTTTGAACTCCTGGTATGGTGTTGATCCTTGAGGACTGGTTACGGAACAGCACCTGAAGCTATACATCAGAGGCGTCCAACGTGCGGCCCGCGGGTCAAATGCGGCCGGCCGGGCATCGAGGTGCGGCCCGTCTGAGCTCTGCTCCGGTAGCCGCACCTCGAACTGCACACCACACGAGAAGCTGTGTCGGGGAACGAAGTTCCCTACACGCTCTGTGTAGGGAACTTCGTTCCCCGATACAGGTTCCCGTGCGGTGTGCAGTGCACAAATCCCCTCCTCTACCCTGCGCATGAGGTCATGCGCAAGGGTCAGAGGGAGAGAAGAAGCGCACCGGGAGTCCACAGCCACGTGTGTGGGGTAAGTGTATGTATGTATGTGAGTGTGTGTATCAATGTGTGTGGGGGTAAGTGTATGTATGTATGTGAGTGTGTGTGTGTGTGTATAAATGTGTATTAGTGTGTGGGGTAAGTGTATGTATGTATGTGAGTGTGTGTGTGTGTATAAATGTGTATTAGTGTGTGGGGTAATTGTATGTATTTGAGTGTGTGTATCAATGTGTGTGGGTTAAGTGTATGTATGTATGTATGTATGTATGTATGTATGTATGTGAGTGTGTGTGTGTGTGGGGTAACTGTATGTATGTGAGTGTGTGTGTATAAATGTGTATGTGTGTGAGTGGGGTATGTGTAGGTATGTGAGTGTGTGTATAAATGTGGATGTGTGTGGGGTTAAGTGTATGTATGTGAGTGTGTGTGAGTTAAGTGTTTGTATGTATGTATGTATGTGAGTGTGTGTGTGTGTGTATAAATGTGTATTAGTGTGTGGGGTAAGTGTATGTGAGTGTGTGTGTGGGGTAAGTGTATGTATGTGAGTGTGTGTGTATAAATGTGTATGTGTGTGAGTGGCGTAAGTGTATGTATGCGAGTATGTGTATAAATGTGTATCTATGTGAGTGCATGTTAAGTGGGTGTGGGGTAAGTGTATGTATGTATGTGAGTGTGTATGTGTGTATAAATGTGTATGTGGGGTAATTGTGACTGTGTGTGTGGGAAGGGGGGGTAAGTGTGACTGTGTATGCATGTGTGTGTTTGTAGTTAATGTGACCACTACACATTAGTGTAAAATATATATATATATATATATATATATATATATATATATACACATACACACACATGTATATAATTATATATATTATTCTCTGAATGAATGAAATAAATGCGGCCCACGCACGCATACATTTCTAGCGAAGTGGCCCTTTGCAAAATAAACTTGGACACCCCTGCTATACATAGTCTTATTTAAACACAACTGGGTAATCCCTAAATCCTGGATCATAGTGGGAGGGGCACAAGGACCGTTTTGAGAATGACTGACTGGTTTAGAGTCTCTGTTTGTTGTAATAACTAAAACAGTTCTGTCAACATGGATCCCAGAAAGTTAAATCCATAACTGATATTTTACCCAAAACCTAAATCTATACTGGCTAAACCTGCACAAACCTATGTCAGGAATTAGCAATCTCATATAATGAAACAAGCTCTAGTGAAGGTTTGTCAACAATTGGGCGCACTGGTATATATATATATATATATATATATATATATATATATATATATATATATATATATATATAATTTTATTTATTTATTTGTTGTTATTCTGCCTCCCGGCCATTTGTTTCTTGGGTGCGTGACATGTAGCCCCCATCACATCTGGCAATATTGTTTTTTTCCATCCTTACTCTGTGTGACAAAATGCTCTTCGCCACTTGGTCCTGGAGAGGCCTGCTTGCCAGCTTCCTCCCCTGTGACTATGGCCCTGGGGTGTATGGCCCTTTAAGAAGCTGTATTGGGGCTTATGGACATTTATGGGACTGGTGCTGGCCCTTTAAACACGTTTTTGGGGCATGGTCAAATCAGAACAATGAAAAAATGAAAATCGGAACAATGCCCCTTTAAGATAGAGTCCCCAGACTAGGAAAATGTGCTTGCGGTCGGTCATAAAGGACTTCCAGCTAACTTTTGAACTACTGGGTGGAATTGTCTGATTTTTAGTTATGTTCATATTTAAAGTATGCTGATCCTAGAAATGTGAATGTGATGCATACTTTGAAATTTATTAATATTGTGTAAAAACTGTATATTTTCTGCCTGTGATAATTAAGTTAGTCTATTGTGTGGAGATAATTGTATCACAGGCAGAGGGGGGGATTTTGCTGTAATTGCTGGGAGTGTCTGAGTGTATTGTACGTATTGATTGGTTGTTCTTCAAAACCCTGTGGGTGGTCCTATGTGTGGAAAATGGGCATAAAAGAGTGTTGATTAAAATCCAGAGATCTTCTTGACCCTCAACATGTAGTCCTATCTCGTGATTGGAGTGGAAAGCTATAATCACACTGGGGATTGCTATGTTCTGCATACTCCCTTGAGCTTTAATCACTTAGCTCTTTTAAGAGCTTGTTCCTGATACGCTCTCCTGGAGGAGAGGTCTTCCCCACACGGTCCTGGAGGATGGGGTAGTACGGGGAGTTCTGTTACACTCTGTAAAACGCATTAAAATTAATCACCATATTATTTGTTTAATGGGTATATTGATAAAAATCACCTGCCCATGTGGGGTTTCTGTAACAACCCTACCTGTTCCTCGTCAAGCCTCTCCCAGCTTGCATCCACAGCATACTCACTTAACTCCATGCAGCTTCCTCAAGTTCCCACAACGCCATCTTTCCGTTGTCCAGTAGTCAACAAAACGACCGAACAGAAAGGGACTGAATTTCCACTGAGGGGGACTTGCTCAGCCCGTCTCTGGTATACGGCAATGTATCAGCTCTGATTTGGATTCGCGTGCTGGGAGAAGTTAACACATCAGTGAACTCTCGGAGAGTCTCTTAATTCAGACACATGTAGTTCGTTATCTAGTAACTCTGAATTGTATTGTTTGGACAAGCACTTACATAGAAGAAACAAGGCATTGGCTAGTGTAACATCATTGGTTAATATTTGGTGCATAAAATGGAGTACAAAAGGGGTGTAAACAAATATATATTTATATAAAACGTTTGTATTCTAACTAAAATCAATATCTTTGGTGCTTGTTAACTAATTGGAAGAATGCTTCAACTTTTGAGATACCTGGAGGAAGAAACCTCCTGTTTACCTCCCACAATGCATCCCACAAGAGTATTATTCAGGCCCTGCATCGTGGATCCTAAACTTTGATCACTACATTGTTACACTTTCTTATATCGTAAAAACCCATCTCACCCTGGTCATAGGTCAGCAATATATACTGCATTTAGAGAGCATAAAACCCATGTACATCCTCTGTCTTGTGGTGGTGATAAAACTTGTTTGCTTTTGCAGCGAGAAAAACTATGGATGGGGGGGTAACGCTAAATGCCCATCTGGTTTGAATGAATATGTGTCTTATTAATCTTTCTTAGTCCCCGACTAAATTATTTGTATGCCAATATGCCTCATACAAAACAAGCAATGAGCTTATTTTGTTACAAGTTCTCATTTTCTCCAGTGAGTGGTATTATGCTTTCTCTTATATATTATTTGGGGATGAGATAGATTGTATATTTAATCTCATTTTTTGCTTGGTATTTTTCAGGTTTCATCGTGATACATTGTATTATGTCCAGCCCAGGTTTTATTAAATTCGCCTGTTTTTGTTTTCTCTTAGATATTGTGTGTCACCCACACTTTGCTATTTGAAACTGTGTGTGTACTCTGTAAATAAATTTAAACTGCCAGATTTAGAAACAGTCAGGCTCCATGTATTATACAAATCTTGGAATACACTATTCTTTAAATACCAACTTAATATACAGATCATTACTCACCAGAAGCTCTTTGTACTTTGGCCTTTTTGACTCACCTTTTGTAAGGCTGAAAAGTGAAAACAAATTAAAATAAGTTTTACATCTGATATAAATCAAATTCAGTTTTGTTGTACCTTTTTCATGGGACCGAAAGATATAGCCATTATCACAGTGCTGTTCTCAGCCTGCACATAAAGGAATTTCCAGTCTCTTAAATATTTAGGTTGATATGTCTTAACTGGCAAGCTCAGGCTGTCTTTTTGTTCCTCAGCTTCTTTTTTGAATTACATTGCTAAACAAGCCATGTACAGCTACAATGATTGTTCACCAAATAGATTTAAACTGCTGCAGGGGCGTACCTAGAGCATTTGGCACCTGGGGCGGACCCTGAGTGTGGCACCCCCACCCCCCCATAATTAAAATTTAAGACAACACCCACAATTTTGCCATTCAGATACCAGTAATATTGTGCCACTCAGATACCAGTAATATTGTGCCAGTCAGATACCAGTAATATTGTGCAACTCTTTTTTTTTTTTTCCAGGGGATGCGGCAGCCAGAAACAGAAAAAAAAAAAGGTAAGCAGCGCTGGGGGGTGCCGGCAGAACCAATGGCACCCCTGTAGTCAGTGGCACCCGGGCGGGCCGCCCCCCCTTTAGTACGCCACTGCACTGCTGATTTCTATTGCACATTTACTATTGAATAGGCTGTGTTAAAGTCACCTGAAAATGTCTTTACATAACGGTTAAAACAATTATTACCAGTAGATTATTTTCATCTAGCTAAAATGAACGGCTTTCCACTTCGGCATTGTGTCACTAATGCTAATTTACAGGAAGTACAGGTTTGTTAGAACTCCTTTCTTTGGTCTTATTTAACAGATCTATGAAACTATTTAAAACACTTTATTGCTAACCAGCTGTAGGATTGGAAGAGGTTTATTTTATTTCATGCGGATATTAAAAAAAATATATGAAAAAAATCCATGGAGAAAAAACTACCTTAGTTCTGTTAGAATTGTCCGTTGACCAAAACTTTCGTGGAAAAATGCAATTTATTTCTCAAACTTACCAGATGATGGTAGTGTTGTAACGCCAACACTTTTTGGTGTTAACAAAATCTTCAATAATAAAGTGATGCAACATGCATTACAGTTATTGCCCAGCAGATGGCAGAATAAGATCAGATACAGGCACTAAATGTACCCTGAATCATTATAAATAATGGTTTGATTTTTAAATTACCAAACGCCCTTTATTGTAAAAATAGGAAAATAGTAAACATATTGGGTATATCACCAATACCCTCTGTAATCAAAATGATCTCAACTGCACATACATATAAAGAAGCATAAAGAAAATTGCAAATATCCATAGTATAAAAATGTCTAGATTTGAAAACAAATCAATCAATAGACTCCAAATTAAACTCTAAACCATGAAAAATGGAGGTATTTAAAAAAAAAAAAAGAACATATATGGTTCTTACTTGCAATTTTCTGTTTTGCATATAAAATAAGTATATTTTGTTTTTCTTCATGGATTTTTTTTACCTCACTAGATCTAAATAAAATGATAGTGTATAAAAGACATTATTTGACCACAGTTTCTACATTGCCGAAATAACTGACCATTGATTTATCCTCTTATGAACATCTACCCTATGGTAAATCACATCTGAGCTCAACCACTTGCGACTCATTGGAGGCAAAAACTGTTAATAAACGTCAACGTAAATGTTCTATGTGGGACAATTGACAGATTTTGCTAAGTCTTTTGCTAAGTCATGGCGTAAAGTCATAATTTATAAAGACACGGAGACAAGTATTATGCAATCTCTTTCTTTTAATTCACTCAGCGGCAAGAAAAAATCTTAGACTAACATAGAAAAAAATTAACCAATCAACATAGGTACTACACAATAACCCCTCCCCTATAACAGTCTGTAACTCCCAATGCAATTACTCTTTCTTTGATGATGACTGAAAATTCAAATAAAAAAGAAAGTCCAACAGTCATTGAACAAGAGGATAATTTCACTCAAGAATCTATAAAAACCATCCCTTTACAAGTTCCTCAGAAATATTTGTCCCTATTTAAAAGCGCGATCTCTGAATTTGTGTGGCATAACAGAAACCCCAGAATAGCTTATAACTCTTTGACTCGCAAGAGAAAATATGGGGGCCATTCTCTTCCCAATATCGAAATGATCCATCAAATTACGATGCTATCGCACTTTTTAAAATGGAATAAAAACTCCTCTTGGGCAACAGACTGGTATAACATTGAAAAGCTTTCCTGCGGGAAATTGAATCCTTTTCATATTTTATACATAGACAACTTTAGTAATGTAAATACAAAACTTTCTAATAGTATTGTGTTAAATATATCTATTTCCGTTAAGAAGTTTAAATCTCTAATAAAAATACCAAAAGGATTGCTTTATTCATCACCTTTGGAAATACTCGGTCTATACATTGAGAACTTAGACCTAAAAATTTGGAAGAGAAATGGAATTTTGACACTTTCTCAAATCCAATCTTCTGAGTCAATACTTTCCTTCAATGAACTCCAAATTAGTTACAATCTACCTTCTACAGAAAGATTTACTTACCTTAGAATAATAAATCTGCTCAACTCAAAAAATATAACTGTTAGTCCTGAAATCGATGCTTTCACTCTATTGTCCAGGGGGAAAAAACCTATAAGTAAAATTTCTAAATTTCTAGATGATACCCTTCCAATGGGAAAAGATCCCTCCTGGCTTAAATGGGAAAATGACATTGGTTTTTCAGCTACCCTTCAAGATTGGATAAAATCCTTCGAACAACTTAAAAAATCAGTACACAACTTATCCCTACAGGAAGTATTCTATAAAGTCTGCCTAAGATGGTACATGTCTCCAATAAAAATGCATAAATTCTCCCCTTCAAATCAGAAAACCTGTTGGAGATGTGAGGTTGAAGACGGATCTCTGCTCCACATGTGGTGGACCTGCCCTACCTTAAAAATAATCAAAAACTTTATAAACTTAATCTTTATCCATTTAATCCCAACAATGAAAGATGTTAAAGCTCAAACATTTCTGTTCCACCTGGAAATCCCTAAAAGTAAAAAAACAACCAGAGTTTTGCTCATCCATCTTTTTCTGGCCACAAAATTATGTTTAGCTAGAGGTTGGAAACAAAAAACTATCCCACCTCTGCGGGAGATCAGGGCCCAGATGGACTATCAGCTCACTATGGAAAAAGGCTTGGAAACTAGTTTACATCATGATCTCTTTGAGGAGATCCAGAGGCTTTGGGTGACCGCATGTGGAGCTGTAGACCTATTACTATAAAAAAGTTTAGACAGACTTCTGCGTTAGCCGCTCTTCTAACCCGATGGGTTTCTGTCGTCCCCCCGACCGGCGGGATGCGGTTGGGTCCGGTGGCCCTGGTGTCTTCATGGGAGTTCTTTTCCTCTTCCCCTCTCTTTTTCTTCTCTCTCTTTTTTCCTTTTCTTTTCTCTCTTTTTCTCTTTTCTCTCTTTACCCCGGTATGAATCTAATGTAGTGTTCAATAACCCATATAGTCAATTTCTACAGCTCAAGTATTTTCCCTCTTCCGTTTTTTCTTTGTTTTTCTTTTCTTTTTTTCCTTCTCCATATGATATGAATGAGAGCTGCAGGTTAGGTTTTCCTATTTCTACAGAATACATAAAGTTGGAAATAAATTCACTATTTGGGAATGTACCAAATAAAAAAATAAATAAATAAAAAAAAAAGAATCTATAAAAACGAAGGAACGTCAATTGAACCAATCTGCATAAAAAAACAAGAACTTCACACTGCGAGAAAATTAAAAAAGGACATAATGAGGGCAAATTCCATTATCAATTAAAAACATCATGCTAAGCTAAATCCTGTAGCATATAATAATCAAAAGAGTATGTTATAAGAAACAACATTCAGTAATATCTATAGTCATATAAATCAAAAAACCCATGGGTAGGGAATATAGAAAGGGTGGGTATAATATTCGCCTCCGTGTCTTTATAATTCATGACTTTACGTCATGACTTACCAAAATGTGTCAATTTATAAAGACACAGAGGCTCCTGTTATGCTAGTTTAAAGCTGTTTAACAATCCTAGAAGCAAAGTGAATGTTAGGTCGGAAAAAAAATCCTCGAAAGGTTCCCTTGACCAATCAGTGGCTTTAAGAATGTCTTCCAACCGAGAACCCATGGTAACTGCCTTAGAAGCCATTGCCCCTCTTATAGAGTGAGGGCTAAAAATAGAGATGTCAATCCCTGCTTCTTGAAGGATCCATTTAACCCATCTGGCCAGTGATGCCGAAGAGACTGGACGGTGGGGTTGAGGTATGGATAAAAATAGATCAGAACCTGTAGAGCTTTGAAACTTTGCAGTTCTGATTTCGTACTCCTTTAAGCATAGGACAGGACACAGTTGTGAATGAGGGTGAAATATCGAAGTTATCGCAGTTTTATGCGTTGAGAAATGTTGAATAAAACTCCTTTGGGAGTATAAGATTTAGCTATGACATCCAGGGCTCTAACATCTGACACTCTCTTGCAAGAGATAAGGCAACACAGGGTGACAAGCTCAGCCGATAATTGTTTCAAAAACAAATCTCCATTGCTCAGCCAGGACTCAAAAAATTGGAGAACCACATTGATGTCCCATGTCGACGAATATCTGGGTTGAGGAGGTCTACGCAATCTTATCCCCTTGAGTAACCGACATATAAAGGCTTAAATGTACAACAAAGGATAAATTCTAGCGCTTGATCTATTACTAAGCAGCACCAACCTGTGTGTTCTCTGTATGCACATGTAAATAACAGTAATAGACAAGAAAAAAAATAGGAGTGGTAGGTGCGCTAGGTAACTCCCACCAGCAAACGTGATAAAAAGGAAAATATAATAATTGCCTGAAAGGGTGATCACTCTTAAATAGAGTATGGAGATGGTCTTGGATGTCTCAAGATATATGTAAAGAAAAAGAGACAAAGACCATAGTACAGCACAGTATAGCAGTCTGGAGTAATACAGTGGATGTAAACAATTGCACTCACAAAACTGTCCGGTAAAAAAGGTTCATCTGATGCAGTTAAAATCCTTTCCTCATCCGATGATCAGACAGTGGGTTAATGAAAGAATGCAGGGAAATGGGTTGAATATGTAGTAAAGTACAACATTTTAATATAAGAACAATAGTAGCTTACTTATATGGTGTAGGACAGACAGCACGGCAGCTCCTCACATAGGTGACGTAACGGCCTGATGTCCCACAGTAGTACACAAATGTTGCTAGATAACACAGCATAAATTAAAATAAACTAAAATTTAAAAAGTCCTCAGTAGAGCCGAAACACGGCTTGAAATGCTAGTATAAACAGTCATGCAACACGTTTCGCCTTTCCATAGGCTTCCTCCTAGCATGTGACTACTGTAATATTCGAAAATCACAGCGTTCACTTCCGGGTACCTCCTTCAATGATCTCATCATATAATCTCATCATGATTACTAAACGAAACACTGCAAGATTCGGCCATTTGGTTGGCTCAATTGGTAGTGTTGCGTAAGAAAGGGATAGAAAAACACACGGAAGGCTTTATTTTAAAGTCCATTTTGCCATTTCATTATACATGCAGCACATTGTATATTAGCATAGGGAAAGACTCCAAAATTGCATCATATAAATATTGAGATAAACGGACTACATAAAAAGTAAATATAAATTTAAAAATGTATATAGAAGTTTATGTATATAAAAAATATATAAAAAGGGACAAAATGTTTGTATTGCTACTAAAACAATTGTCAACCATGTGATTAGCATATATTATAAACAATCTATAAGGACCTGTGCTACTATATATATGCTTGCAAATTTTAAAACAAAACTGTACATGAAACATTCATAATAGTAATAAAATCAAAGAAGGAAATGAGGGAATGGGTCAGAAAAGTGTGCTACAAAAAGTTAAATAAATCAAAGTCTGCATTGAGACCTTTTGGTTGTAGGGTGTCTATATCCAACATCCACCTCATTTCAATCTTCCATTTCCTTAATGTTATCCCCCCTCTCCAGTGTTTTTGCACTTTATCGATGGCCCAAAATTTAATGATTTCGGATTTTTATTATGTTTTTCCAAAATAAATTTAGAGAGTGAATGTTGTGTAATGCCTTTTCTAATGTTCCTAACGTGCTCCCCCATTCTTTCTTTTAAGTTCTGGAGGTTCTACAGATGTATTGTAGGCCACATGGGGACTCGGCAAGACAAATTACATTAGTGGAGGAGCATGTTAGGAATTGTTTAATCGGGAATTCTCTTCTATTAAAGAATGAGCTGTATTTAATAATGGGGTATTTTTTGTGTAAGAAAGTGTTGTGGATTTTTCTTTTTTTGTTTGTCAAAAAAACTCTTTGTGAGTTTGTTTTTTAGATTTGAGGCTCCTCAAAAAACTACCCTAGGTTTTTTGGGTATAACATTTCTCAGTGTTTCATCTTTTAAAAGAATGTTCCAGTGTTTTTTTTATAATTCTTTTAATGTTTGATGACTTGTTATTATAATCAAACACTAGAGGCATGTTAGGTATAGTTGGTTTTTCAGATTTGTTTTTAGGCAGGAGTAGTATATCTCTTTCTGTCGATCCTACATTGGCTATAATCTCATCTAAAGACTTGCCTACCTGCCAGAATACCATTAAAACCTGCGTGGCCCGCAGAGATCACTGAACGTAAGACATTGATTGAACGGTACGCCAGACAATCCTAAAAAGCCTGAGTGAAGAAGCCCAGTACATAGTTTTTAGGAGCCGATAAGGGTTCGACACTACGTTCCATGTCATGTCAATACAACTTTCTAGTCCCCCGGGCCCAAGCCTCCACCATGAGTTCCAAAGTGGATTGTGGCCATTTCTGGAGGAAAGCATCGGTGGCCACTGCCTCCGGATCCGGTCTCCAGCTGAAGACCCAGGGAAGTTTAGAATTTAGATGAGAGACAAATAGGTTCAGCTCCAATGGGCCCCAAATTTTCGTTAATTTCTTGAAAACTGCAGGAAGGAGATGCCAATCGCTGGCATCTGTAAGGTATCTTGAGTTCTAATCTGCTTCTACGTTGGATAACCCTGGAATAGAAAGGGCCTGGATCAAAATGTTGTGAGACAGGCACAATCTCCAAAACTCCGCTACTAAGGCAGGCAGGGTCTGAGATTTGGTTCCGCCTAGATGACTGATGTATCATACGGCTGATATGTTGTCCATGCATAACAGAATTCGTTGATGACTGCATGAAACTGCGAACTGCAAAAGTACCTGCCAATAATTCTAGAAGTGCAAATTCTGTTCCCCAGGAGACCATCGTCCTCCGGTTGTGGATGTTCCGCACTGAACGCCCCATCCATAAACACTTGCATCCGCTTGTATCACCAATTCTGGGTATGCCCCAAAAATTGTTAGACCGTTCCTTGCCTCCATGTGTCTGAGCCACCAAGACAGTTCTTCCTTCACCTCGTAATCCAGAGAAACCGAGTCTAATGAATAACCCTGATGAAAGAAACTAACCTTTAATCGCTCAAGTGCCCTGTCATGCAAGGGACCGAGAAAAATTGCCTGAATGGAGGCCGACAGGAGGCCTATTATCTGTGCTCGTTGATGGATGGTCAGTGTTGAGTGTGTCAGGGTCTTCCTGATTTCCTTCTTTATCGATTTGATTTTGTCTCGTGGATGGTGCAGGGACCCGTGAATGGAATCTATGGTAAAACCTAGAAATGCGATTTTCTGATCCAGGGTCATGACCGACTTGTTCCAATTGATGAGGAAGCCTAGGCTATATACCAATTCTATAGTCCATACAAGATGGAAGTTCAGTGTCGAAATGTCTTGTGACATAATGAGCCAATAGTCTAAATAAATAATAAGACGTACCACCCCTTTTCTGTGAAGATAGCTGACCACCGGTTTCAGGAGTTTGGTAAAACACCAGGGGGCTGAGGACAGGCCAAACGGGAGACATGTGAATCTCCAGTTTTGATGTCCCCATATGAACTGGAGCCATCTTTGCTGTTCCAAAGCTATGGGCACTGTGAGATAGGCATCCTGGAGGTCTAATTTGACCATCCAGTCCCCTAGTAGCAGGAGATCTCTGAGACAATGTATGCCCTCTGTAATGGACCGTCTACCGGATTTAGTAGACCCTCTGTCCATTGTGTGAAATCACCTCCTTAGCCCCCAATTAAAGCTCAGCATTCACCCAGCAAGTCTTTCCTGGACTCTTGCTCTTTGTACCCCAAAATAAAGGACATCTAGCAGTCAGGTACAGCAATAATAACAACTCTTTATTTGTGTAACAATACAGACTTATAAAAAGACATACACATGACATCACAGACATTAGTACACAATGGGGGGATGGAACCTAAACATAGTTCTCCAACTAACTGGGCCTAGGAAAACATTAGACATTCAGACTGCAAACCAAATATGAATTAACAGAGTGAGTAGACCTAATTACAATACACACAGTAATGTACACAACATAATCAGTTCACCAGTTAATCCAGTTAATCCAGAACAATGGGTGTTGGAGTAAACTATTGGTGTCACTGTCACATTATAAACCTTCAGAGTGGTCTACTCACAGAATTAAACATTACACATAACCAATATACTAACAGAATATAACTAACTAACAATATTAACGTATAGTGTTAAAACACATTCCTTACCCAGGTGGTCCGTTCATTCGTGAGTTGGTTCGGTAGATTCAATCTACCGAACACCCAGGCAGAAAGGCACGAACAATCCTTTCTGCAGGGGAAAATACAAGCTTTTACCATGGGGCAGCAGGCGAGCAACCAGGCTTCACCAGAACATAGTGGCAAGGTTGGTTCCGACACATCTCTCCCCTTTCCCAAACAGAATAACAGGGTATCTGACCTCCTGTCGGTCAGTGCCCTGGTTAGTCCAGCAGCCCACCACAAAATAGAAACAGCAGTACAGCCCACCCACAATAAATGGTTACTACACCTGAGTAAGGGAGAAACTTGTCCATGTCCAGGTGCCTCACCACGGCTGTGTGGGGGACTGGTAGGCTGCTTTGGTGGGTTGCTGAGTGGGCAGAGACCAGCGGTACTCTGCCCTGGTGCCAGCACTACCACGGAAGTAGCCTGGTTGGAGCTTGGTTGCTGGAGGGGGAGACCGACTGTCTCCCCTTTGGATACACATCTCTGCTGCTGGAGGGGGAGACTGATTGTCTCCCCTTTGGACAAACCACCATGCTGCTGTGGGGGGAGACCGACTGTCTCCCCTTTGGCTAAACAGCCCTGTTGCTGTGGGACAGGACCGACTGTCCCTACCCCCTGTGCTGTAAGTGTAGAGACATTGGTCCCATCTGCATGGTTGTGGGGCTTACTGTCTCCCCCTGGTACGTTAAGCTACTGCTGGGGAGAGGGGGTAACAAGCTTCTCTCCCATACAAACTCCCAGCTACTGCTGGGGAGGGAGACTGATTGTCTCCGCTCTCATGCTGCTGTGGAAAGGAGACTGGCCTCTCTATTTCCTGCTGGACACTCTGCCGCTGGGGAAAGGAGGCTGGGCTCTCTATTCCCTGCTGTATCTGCCGCTGGGGAGGGAGGACAAGGCTATCCTCTCCCAATAAAACACTCTGCTGCTGGGGGACAGGACTGGCTGTCTCTGCCACCTGTAACTCAGCCTGCCGCTGGGGAAAGGAGACTGGGCTCTCTGTTACTTGCAAATCACACTGCCGCTGGGTAATGGAGACTGGGCTCCCTATTCCCTGCATATCACACTGCCGCTGGGGAATGGAGACTGGGCTCATAATTCCCTGCAGATCATACTGCCGCTGGGGAGGTAGGACAAGGCTCTCCTCTCCCAATAAAACACTCTGCTGCTGGGGGACAGGACCAACTGTATCTGCCCCCTGTAACTCAGCCTGCCACTGGGGAAAGGAGACTGGGTGCTCTGTTCCCTGCAAATCACACTGCCGCTGGGTAATGGAGACTGGGCTCCCAATTCCCTGCAGATCACACTGCCGCTGGGAATGGAGACTGGGCTCCCAATTCCCTGCAGATCACACTGCTGCTGGGGAATGGAGACAATGCTCTCCTCTCCCTGTGGGGCCAGTGGAGAGACCTTGGTCCCATCTCCACTTGCCGGTTGGAGGTCCTCCCAGTACATCTCAACGATATCATCCCAGCTGAAGGGCTCTGGACCTGGGTCTGCCACGATGCTCTCCTGCTGGGTATCCTCAATGGAGCGGAACAGGTGTTTGTAATCCTGCTCCAGTTCCCATTCCAGGGATACTAGGTGCGTCAAGTCTGGTCTCACTTCGTGGGGGTCATCCCAGTCTTGCATACCCTCCCTCCAGTCAAAAATATCTTGGAACCGGGTCTCGTCAGGGCTCCCAAACTCCCAAAGGTGAAAGCCTCCCACAGCAAGCCAGGGCCATTAAACTCTTCTCCCTCCGGATTATCATGCTCTACTGTCCAGGGTGCATACCGAACTGTATACCACCAGAGTGCCTGGTAGGCATCTTCTAGCCATAGCTCCTGCCATACCAGGTGCTCGAGCTCCTTTACCCATTGATGTTTTGTTTTATTTATTTACTTTTTGATTTATGTATATTTATTTTTTTGAACCTTTTTTTGATTTATATTTTTGTATTTAGGTGATTTGTATATGCTATGTATCACATGATCCCTATATAGGGTATTTTTTGTGAAATTATAAAATTTTTCTATATTTCCAAATTGTATATTCTTTTGATATGTGCATGAGTGCTGTTTTGGAATTGCTGTCTTCCAGCTTTCCTTTACTTCTTTATGTCAGAGTTGGGCCTGTAAGCACCTACCTCCCATCACTAATTTTTTATGATAATATGGGTAGGTGTGCATTTTAGGAATTTATTTATTTATTAGAGGTGAAGCAGGACAGCATTATTCATAAAATTACATAAACCGAATGTCTATAAACCGACTCTCTTTCGGTTTATAGACTTTCGGTTTATGTAATGCATGTAATGCTATGAACGAATGGTTAATAAACGAAAATCATTCGTCCATTCGTCCTTTCTATAAACCGAAATAGAATCAGTTTATAGAATACCAATAGCATTACATGTATTCCATAAACCGAAAGTCGTTCATTATGTCGGTTTATGGAATGTATGTAATGCTATTGGTATTCTATAAACCGACTCTATTTTGGTTTATAGAATGCCAATAGCACGAATGGACGAATGTTTTTCGTTTATTAACCATTAGTTCATTCGGCTTTCGTTAGTTTAGCATTTTCGTTATTTGTTTTTCGGACAAATGGCCGAAAATGCTATGTATACTATGTATAAGCTGGAATCACCATACATCACATGAGCTATTCTTAGTGTAGGGAGAGGATGCTGCAGCTGTGAGGGACAGATTTTTAAAAATTCTGGTGTTGAATCTGCAAACTACAGCGATTATTCAAACTACAGCGATTATTCAAATTACAGTGATTATTTTAGTGGGTGCTATACTACATATTTGTACCCTGCCCTGAGCCCAGTGCCACAGAGAGTGCAGTGCACTTGCAACTGCATGTGTGTGTGCCAGGCACATGACTTTAATCCTGTTCTGTTAGTTCAGTGGGCAACATCTAGGCATTTTTAAATACTGCAATTTGGTGGTGTTAAATATTACAATTACAAATAAAGCTCCAGGCCCTGATGGATATATCGCACAATTCTATAGGATCTTGGAGGATTGTCTTTCACCCCTTCTACTTGAGTTGTTCAACGAGATCGGCCAAAATAAAAAAATTCCCTCGGAGATGCTTAATGCATCCATTAGTCCAATACTTAAGCCAGGGAAAGATCCAAAATTTGTTACAAATTATAGACCGATCTCGTTGATCAATCTTGACGTCAGGATTTTCTCTAAGATCCTGGCAAATAGGTTAAGCCTGACTATGCCGGATCTAGTACATGAGGACCAGACGGGTTTTATACGGGGGCGCACAGTAGAAGATAATGTCAGGAAAGTCCTTAACCTAATATCAGTCGCACAGAGTAGCAAATCCCAAGTTGCCATTATAGCGCTTGACGCAGAAAAGGCGTTCGATCGAGTTAACTGGCGCTTTTTATCCTATACTCTCGAGGCCTTTGGCTTAGTGGGACTCTTTAGGGACTGTTCAATGGCACTTTATACCTCTCCTAAGGCTAGAATTGTGGGCCCCATGCTGAGATCAGGACTCTTTAATATTAGAAACGGAACTAGACAGGGATGTCCTTTGCAGATAAGATCTAACCAGAATATAAAGGGAATTATCATTGGGAAGTCAGAATTTAAGACTACTCTTTATGCCGATGATATCTTATTGACACTTTCATCTCCAGAAACATCGACTTTGGCTGTCCTTGAAGTTATACAGGAATATGCTAAATACTCCAATTACAAGGTGAATTTATCCAAATCTCAGGTCATTACTCATGAACTATCCCCGACTCAATTGGATGACCTGAAAAAGGAGGTTCACTTTGATTGGAGTAATAAAATCATAGGGCATCTTGGCATAAAGATTGAATTCAATCTTAGACAATGTAAAGAAGATAATTACTTAACATTAATAGAGGATCTTAGAAATCAGCTTCTCAGATGGAAGGGCTTAGAACCCTCCTGGATGGGTCGCCTGAATATAGTGAAATCATATATCATTCCAAAAATATTATATATATTTAGGACAATTCCACTCCGAGCATCAAACAATGAAATAAAACAGCTTACACAAATAATTTCTAACTATATCTGGCACTCTAAAAAACCTAGGATTCAAAGTTCGATACTAAAATCAAAACTGAACCATAATGGCCTGGGTTTACCCGATCTGAAAAGATTACATGAAGCTTGTATGCTGGCTCATTGCTTAGCCTGGAACTCGGCAAACATAAACACAGGATGGCTTAAAATAGAAAGGGAGGCTAGTAAATTGAGCACTCTATTTCATTTAATTTGGCTTCCCCCAGACACTCTTAATCAATATAGAACAAGTAATAACATCATTGATGATATCCTGATTACTCTGCGAAAAGCAAAGAAAAATTATCATCTGATCCCTCATCTCACTCTCGGGACCCCTATCCGGGTCCTCGGAATGAGCATGACGGACTTTAACCTGATAAGTTGGGAAAACAGGGGTATCACTAAACTGGGAGATATCACTACACTGAACGGTATTCGTTCTCTATCTGAAATACAAACTAAATATGGTACTCATCAGGGAGATTTTCTATCATATCAAAGATTGAAGTATTTTTTTAGTAAAAACCCAATAAGACAAAACACCCCATTAGATGATCTCATAGAAGGGAAAAAATCTGCGAATATAATTAAAAGAATCATGACCCTATCAGATAAAGAATTCCACCCCGATAAAGCCCCTTCTATCCTAAAATGGGAGATAGATCTTGGAAAAGTGTACTCTAACGAAGAATGGTTTAACGGCTGGAACCTTACGAGGAAATCCGTGCATTCGGTGAGTCTCCAAGAGACATATTTCAAGGTCCTCCACAGGTGGTACATGGTGCCTATAAGACTGAATAAAATCAACACCTCGGCATCAACAATATGTTGGAGATGTTTGAGGCAGCCGGGCACCATGTTCCACATATGGTGGACCTGTGAAAACCTCGGGAAATTCAAGAAAGATCTGGAGACTCTGCTGTCACTGCTGCTTAGTAAAACTATATCCATTTCACCGCAAATGTTTCTATTCCACTTGGACCTTGTGAATCTAAGTGCAAATGAAAAAATATTATTTATAAATATTATGTTAGCTAGTAAAATACTACTTGCCAGATTATGGCTCAATACCAAGGCACCGACTTTGAGAGAGCTGAACACCCAAATTCACTATCAGTGCACTATGGAAAAGCATTTTTTTTATAATCAATTCCATTCAGCACAAATATGATAAAATATGGGCCAGTTGGATAACAACTCATTCCGAAATGTAGGATTCCTGGCGGAGACACCCCCCCTGCAGTTCAGCGACCTAGACACCCAGAGATTCTTGTACATGAAACTCCCTAGCAAGTATCACTAATAACAGAATCCATCTTCTCCCTGTGAACTATTGTATGTATGTTAGTATGAAAGAGTGTAGGTTTACTAGTAGACTCAATAGGGAGCAAGCTAAATCCGAGTAGAAGGAACATAAGAAACACCCTTAATCTTTCTAGCATTAATTATGTATTCTTTAACCCGACTGGCCTCGGCAAAATACTTATTTTATGTTCCTCATCAATGTCTGCTCCAAATACTATATATATTATAGTTCCACTCAAACTACACTGTAAATGAATGTACGCTTTTGTATTCTATTTTTGCCATTTTGTACCTTTGCCATGAATTATAAGATAAAATAAAAACTATAAATTCGAAATATATGTTTATAATAAAAAAATAAAAAAACGTAAACTTTAAATATTACATTTGCGTCCTGCACTTCATATCTGAGAGTCAAATAGAACCGTCAAATACTGTGCTTACAGCGCACTTTGAAAAATTCTGGCTACCTCCTCCTCCTCCAGCGCCGCCTCCACCTACACCACCACGGTCGAACCCGAACTTCCAGGTATCCGCTCAACTTTAGTCTTTATCCTCCCCTCCCGCCTTCCTCCTCCAGCCTCTGTGGACAAACAAAAACACATAACAATCCGACATATATCCCATTGTAGCCCTCCCTTTATCCCAGTGTGGACTGTCTAACTCCCACCCCTGGGGACCTTGCCCTTCTGCTAGAGGATGGGTTAGTCTGAAATTTGAGTTCATGGCTACTCCCTAACTTTGTGTTGACTTGGATGGCAACGACTCCTTTACTCTTTATGTTGCCAGATGATATAACTGAATCCAGTATTTGCAATTTATAACAAAAGGGAAGAGAGAAAAAAAAAAAACCACGCACGTAAATAATACATAATAAAAGCTACACATACCCATATATATTGTTCATGTTTAATCAATAACATCTGTTAATTCTCCACACATTCCAAGCTGCTGTAACCAACCATATATTTCCCTGCATATTTATTCTGTGAAACCTTAGTGAAAAAACTTTATCCTATATATTCTTCCCTATTGCTTTAACCACCTTAATCATTTAAAGGGACCTTTTTAACATGTGTAGTGACCTTCTTATTTAAATAAATTTGTCATTCAAATCCAGTGAATAGGAAAAAAAAAAAAACATCATTTATTTATAATAATAACTACCCGTACCCCTGAGCACTTAACCTTATATATTATTCGTATTTATTCAGTAACAGTTATTATTTCTCCCCCATACTAAAGCCCCAGTGACTAAGTATATATTTCCATGTATATTTGTTCTGTGTAAGTAAAAATCTTTATCCTTTATATTCTTTCACACTGCATTAAACAACCTTAGTTTCTATCATTTTCCATTTTTATTTTTATTTCACCGGGTGATTCTCAATTTACCTTACTTGTTCATTTGAGGTGCAAATCATGTGTTAATAACTTCCTTACTTAAACATGCTTTCCTATTTATATCTAGTCCCTGCGCTACTGTGCAAACCTTACTCGTTTATTCCCTCTCTTCCTTAATACAGACATATTTAATCACATTCTCAAGTGACCATTTTGACACTTATAATGACCTTCTTGTTTAAACCGGTTTTGTTATTCATACCCATGAGAGAAAAAAAAACCACACAAACAATACATGCCAATAGCTTTCCATACACATATGTATTAATCATGATAGTCAATAATATTCATTGCTTTTCCACCCTTTCTAAAGCCTCTGTGGCCAACCATGTATTTACATATATATATATATTCTGTGGAACCTCAGTAAGAATACTCTTTCCCACTTCTTCAATTAACGTTAATAGCCTTCTTTCTTTCCCCCCTCTTTCCCTCTTTTTATCTTAACCTGGTGGTTTTCAGTTTACCTTTTTTATTCATTTAAAGTGCAAATCATGTTATAGAAACTTCCTTATTTAAACATGCATCCCTGTTTATATCTAGTACCTATCTTATTATGAAAACTTTACTTGTATATTCCTTCTCTTACCTTAATACAGGCATATTTAGTCATGTTCCCGAGGGGCCATTTAACATTTATAATGACCTTCATGTTTAAACCGGTTTTACATTTCAAGTCAGTAAGAAAGAAAAACAAAACAAAACATTTTTTCCCGTCTGCCCCCCTGCCGTGTCTGTCCCCTCACATACCCTCCCATAATATGTTTCCCTATGCTCTTTTAATTCTATATCTTTTATTGCTGAAAATTTTTTGGACGTTTTGTGGTTTCAAGAAAACCTCTGCATTACCCTCATAATATATATAAATTTTTGTTGGGAAACCCCAAGAGTATTTGATCTCTTTTTCTCTCAGGGAAAGTGTTTCTTGTACAAAGGATCTTCGGGCTCTTCTTGTGTAACTTGAAAGGTCCTGAAAAAATCTTATGTGTTCATAGCTGGTGTTTTTGAAGGCTTCTTCAGCCACCGCTTTTAGTAACACTGTCTTAACTTGGATTGAATGGAAACATATAATTATGTCTCTCGGTAGGGGTTCAGGGACTCATTCCAGTTTACGGACCCTGTGGCATCTCTCCATTATATTAACACAATCTTCTCTTTGTAAGTCCAATTGTTTAAACATTCCTTCCATATATTTGTCCAGGTCTGCATTTAGAATCTATTCTGACACTCCTCTCAATCTGACATTATGATCTAAACATAGAAACATAGAATGTGTCGGCAGATAAGAACCATTCGGTCCATCTAGTCTGCCCAATTTTTCTGAATACTTTTATTAGTCCCCGTTCCCGGTCTTATAGCTAGGATAGCCTTGTGTCTATCCCACGCATGCTTAAAATCCTTGACTGTGTTTACCTCTACTACTTCTGATGGAAGGCTGTTCCATACATCCACTACCCTCTCAGTAAAGTAATACTTCCTAATATTACTTTTAAATCGTTGCCCCTCTAATTTAAGACTATGTCCTCTAGTTGTGGTAGTTTTTCTTCTTTTAAATATACTCTCTTCCTTTACTGTGTTGATTCCCTTTATGTATTTAAATGTTTCTATCATATCCCCCCTGTTACGTCTTTCCTCCAAGCTATACATGTTAAGATGCTTTAACCTTTCCTGGTAAGTTTTATCCTTCAACCCATGAACCAGTTAAGTAGCCCTTCTCTGAACTCTCTCCAAAGTATCAATATCCTTCTGGAGATACGGTCTCCAGTACTCCGTACAATACTCCAAGTGAGGTCTCACCAGTGCTCTGTACAATGGCATGAGCACTTCCCTCTTCCTACTGCTAATACCTCTCCCTAAGCAACCAAGCATTCTGCTAGCATGTCCTGCTGCTCTATTGCATTGCCTACAAACCTTTAAGTCCTCTGAAATTATTACTCCTAATTCCCTTTTCTCAAATGTTCAGGTTAGGACCAAATATCTGTCCTCTATCTCTGAGAGTTTCCCCTCCAGGTTATCCACTTTTTTCCTCAATTCCTCTGTTTTGTCTCCTTGCAGAATCATCTGCTCTGCAATTGTATCCTCTTGGACTTCCAGTTTTTCAATTCAATTGCCCATAATACTTATTCCTTTTTTTTTATCTCCAGGGTATTATTGTACATATCCTTTTTAATATCTTCAGCGTGTTTTGCCAGGCATTTTGTTATAAAGCCCTGGGTTAATTCAGTTGTTTCATTGGCTTTCATATTATCATCCACGTTTTTTGGGTCCATTAAGGTATCTTCTTCTTTGCTTAATTGGCCTTTTCTTTCTCCTCTTGTTGTTTGTGAGGGGAAAATGCCAGACAAGCATTTGTCTGTCTGCTTCTTTTCCCTCTTAGGATTTTGTTGGGCTTCAATGTGCCTTTTTGTGTCCATTTCCTCTCTCGAGTAATCTATGCTGTGGAGATTGATATGGAACTTTTGGACTGTCCACTTGCTTTATCTTCACCAGCTACTCAGATGGTTCAATTTTTGTCACAGATTTTACTGCCATAAGCTGAAAATTATACTGTGGTTTGTTATAATCAGAACTTGTGGTCAGTTAGTTAGATCTTTTGGAGGCTTCCCGGCTTTTGCAGCCTATTTCATAGGAGTTGCTCAGGTTAACCTTACAAATTACACCCCAAGTGATTACTTTTACAACTGGGGTTTGTTAGTATTTTAAAGGATGCTGCCCATGGCAGTTGCAATATGGTAGAATACAATTACCCTCCTATAGTTCATTTGGTGAGTAAATGCAATTTCTATAGAACCAATTGGTCCTTGTAAAGATGAAACTATAGTGCCCAGTGTATATCTTTTAGTTTTGATAATTTAGATAATTCAGTTCGGAAAAATGCTTGGGCAAAAGATATTAATCTGGCTCTTCTCCCTTTTAAACATTTGTATCTGAGTATAAACTGACAGGTGAGGGTGTCCAGTGGATTTCTTTTGTTTTAGTGTTTCAATTGTAGAAATGCTTGGCAAAGGGAAACTCACATTCAAGAGTTGTTTATCTGGCACTTAACTGTGTCACAGATACAGAATCTTACTCACGGTACTGGTGCATATGTGCAGTGTCTTATTAGGAATTCTGGAGGAACAGAATCCTTCATCCTGCAGATATAGCCCGGGGCTCCCACCGAAGGATGGAACAGCTACAGTTCCGCCATGCCGCACGGAGGCATACTCCTCCCACAGCTGCCGTCTGGGTTTCCGTTAGTTTACGGAAGATTCTTTCCCCGTTTATTCCTTGCGTGGCCGACTAGAGTGGAAGTCACTGGAGATATGCCATCTCTCATTCGTTGCTTACTCCAAGGACCATTTCTCGTGGCCAGGTCTGGGAAGCAACAATCGCTAGCCTCTCACTTGTGGAGTCGCGCCATCGAGACCAACAACACCGCGAGACGTAACCTACGTGGTTACGTCATTGCTCCTCCCCCCAATTGTAGTTTTTCAATCATTGATTCACATTTTTATGGCCACAAAAATCATGATATCACGCCACTGGAAACAACCCATCTGCCCTACTTGGAATCATGTGTGTGGGCAAGTAAACTATCAGTTTAATATGGAGTTGGGAATAGCAAAAAATATGGGTCTCAGAGAAACCCAAAATTGTGAAATAAGATGGACCCCCTGGACTAGAAATTGCCTTGACACTACATATATCTGTTAAATAGTATTTCTGTTAAATTGAGTTCCGATAATGAGTCATACTGATGGCGCACCCCCCCAAATATGTATGTTGGCTTGGTCTGGCCGTGAAAGGTTAAAAATATGACTTATAGGCATAATGTATATGTCATCTTATAAAGTTGAAATCAAGGTCTTAGGAAGTGATTTTAGAAACACATACTGAGCCATGATAACTAAAACAGGCGGCTAACAGACCTTGCTGTTGTTTAATGTAATGTATTTTTTATGTTTGTATTGTAATTTTATATGAGAATAATAAAGTAAAAAAAAAAACACAAACAGAATGTTAGAGAGGCTGTGACGATAGACCTACAAGCATTGCAATCAGAAACCTCGAGGAGGATTGATCTACTTAGTAAGATAATTAAACTGCCAGGCCGTTATGTTGGATGGGAAGACCTGTCAGACAAACCTACGTGTATGTTGCATCCCAGAAGAGGTTGGGCCACTGAACTCTGGGCTTACCTTTGCAACATGCTACTTCACATGTGACCCAAGGTGGCCCATGTTGATCACTTTCACCTGGACAGCTTTTGCATCAAAAAAGCCCTAAAGGAGCCACAGGCTGCCCCACGGGACACTATTCTTAAACTGAGATCTGCAGGAAAATGCATTATCTATTACTGACTCGCAAACATTGGCACTTCCATTTTGAAAATGTGGACTTACAAATATTTGATGATATTCTGAATGTGACACTCCAATAAAGGAGGTAGATGGCCCCAATCACAAAAGTTATAAAAGCGATAAAATATTGATGGGGACTTTATCCCTCCCTTACGGTAGCCCTATAAGATTGAATATTAACCTTTGAAGATCCGTCTGAGATATCCGCTTTTCGTCATAGTGTGGGTGTACAAGAGTCCACAGAACCCCTACCTCCAGTCTTGCCTGCTCCATTGTCAGCGATAGACTCTAGGCCCACAGAAATTTCCCACATTGATGTGCCTTTCGTTCCTGGTGCCTCAACACATGGTTAACTCTGCTCTCTGGACAGTCCTGACCCCGGGTCTTCTGTGGCTCTATTGATTGTTACTTACTCAGTTAATTTCATTGTTGCTTCCACTTTTTATGTACGCTCTGCTCTTCTTGTGCTTCCTGCCTCTAATAACAGCTGATTATTTTTGCAGGTCGATCCCCAGTCTGATGATAATCCCCCCCCCCCCCCCCCACCCCACCAGACTCTTTGGCCACCGTTTTTTTTCCCCTCTTTCTTTTTTGGCAGCACTCGCTTGCTACTGCAGGTACTCCCTCCCTTGGGGTACCTTTTTCCTCACTACTCTTTAGATCTCTAATTTTCTTCTCCTCTCTCCTATCTCTCCATTTCCTATATTTCTCTTCTTATGCACACCACAGTGCCTTGCGAGGTTGTCAATATTGCTGTTTGAGGTGATCACCCTCTACTATGTTTTTTAAGAGTATTGAAACATATTACTGGTGAGAATACTCACAAATAGTTGAGTTATAGCACCTGGTTACGACATGTATTTTTATTTCCTAATTTGGTGCCATAGTTGGATACCTTCTAGAATAGTTTATTTTTTATTTTTTTACTAGAGTTCTGTGCACCATTAAGGTGCTTGTACATGTTTTTAAATTGTGCCATTCATGATTGTATTTTAATTAACAGCTCTTTATTGAATTTGGTGCTTAGTGCACACTGTGGACAGCTTCTCACTATATATCTAGATTTATCTCATACATAGAAATTGTTAATTCAATGATGATACCTTTTCTTGGTCCTCCTGTTTATGGGATCATATATTTTTGTGATTCTACATGTTTACAAACAAAATAACTAATAAAGAAATATTAAATAAAGAAATAAAAACCTTCACTGAGGGAACGATCTTATTTAACAGAATACAGTTTTAAATGTGTGTTCCAATTCACACTCATCCAAAGCCTAAAGATTGCTGAACCAAACCGGTTATGGGGATGCTGTGGGTCATGAACCAACTATCCACCTGTACATAAAAGATGCAGTCATGTTGAAAGTATTATACTGCAGACTAAAGAAGGCTACGGTCTCTCCTGGGAAACTGTCCATTACTTGTAAGGAAAAGATCAAGATCTGTGGAGTTGTAGGAATAAGAGGAACGTGGCTGCAGTCCATGTTGTTGACATCAGCCCTTTGCAGAATAATTCATGAAATGCTGATCCCCTGACTAAGCATCCTATATCAAAGTGATGCTGATGGTGTCACTGAAATTCCTCAGTCATTTAGGTTGAGAAAATACCTTGGCTTACTTACAGGAGTGCTGGACTTCTTAGGTCTAAAAATAGAACATTACATCACTTGGTACAGTGCCCATGCTAAGCAGTCACTGTCCTCAAGTTTTGCTTTTGTCAACACTTAAGTAACCCCATAAGTGTCTGAGTTCTACACTAATAAACATTCATTCCTAGTCACAATAACATGGCTTGTAGCAACCATATTATAAAATACAATGCATTAAATACAAGAAACAGTTTTGCCAGTTCTTTTTATTTAACTGTCGTTCTGAGAGCTAAGGTGTCATAGTTCAAATCCCACTGCACTTTCAAGGAAGTAAGTTTTAAACAAGGTTTAATGTTTCTTTAAACATAGAATGAACATGAAAAATTGAAACCAATCAGATGCAATCTAATAATAACTCCTCGCTCTCCCTCTTATACAAACCCAAGTGCACAATAAAAGTGCCCCATCTTTTTTTTTATGTAAAAATATACTCAGATCTTCTCACATGAAACTTGAAAACTTGCATCCAAACTTCTTAATTCAAACTGATGTAACTGATGTATAAGTCACTGGAACAGGAAAACAACCTGACGCAACAGGGCTCCTGAAAGCCAATCTTCAAACTTTAAAAGGAAGGAAAGAAAAAATGGGTAATTGTCATTATGTACATCTCATAATAAACAATAATAATGCTATCATACAAACACAGCAAACATAGAATAAAATAAATTGACATGATATAGATACCACTCTAGCGTAAATTATAACAACATACCGGATCGGTATAATACTGACCTCCGTGTATTTATAAATCATGACTTTATGTCATGACTTTGCAAAATCCTAAAATGTATAAATATACAGAGGTTCCATTGATGTTCAATGCTGATTTACTACTGTAGATGCAAGATGTGTACAAGGTCTAAAATAAAACTTTCTAAACATTTCTGAACCAATCTGCTGCCTTCATAATATCTTGTAATCTACAACCTAAAATGAAAGGTCTTAAAGCCATTACCCCCCTGATCGAAGGAGGTCCAAAAACAGCAGTACCAACACCTGATTCACATAATATCCATTTGACCCATCTGGCTAGAGATCCTGTAGATACCGGAGCATGAAGTCTATATAAAGCCAGAAACAATTCCGGATATGGCTTCTCACGCCACTGGGCTGTTCGGTTCTCGTATTCTTTGAGGCAAAAAAGTGTGCTTATTAGACATGTGCAAAACTAAAATTTTCGTTTCGTTTTCGTCCATTCGGACGAAAATGTTATTTATTTCGTCTAAAATGAATTTCATTCATTAGTGCATTCGTTTCAGACGAAATTCGTTCATTATTTTCGTTTCGTTAATTTTTATTTGTTCGTTTTATAGAATACAATGTAATACTATTGGCTTTCTATAATCCGAACGAGAGCCCCATTCATAAGAAATTCTTATGAATGGGGCGCTCGTTCGGTTCATAGAAAGGCAATAGTATTACTTGTATTCTATAAGCCGAAAGTCTATAAACCGAACGACTTTCGGTTTATAGACTTTCGGCTTATGGAATACATGTAATCCTATTGCTATTCTATAAACCGAACGACTTTCGGTTTATAGAATAGCCATAGGTTTACATGTATTACATAAGCCGAAAGTCTATAAACCGAAAGTCGTTCGGTTTATAGGCTGTCGGCATTTAACTAATAAGAGACAGAGTCTCCATTCATAAAATTATGAATGGAGACTTTGTCTCCGTGTAGTAAAATGCCGACAGCCTATAAACCGAACGTTCGGTTTATAGGCTGTGGGCATTTTACTACATGGAGACAAAGTCTCCATTCATAATTTTATGAATGGAGACTCTGTCTCCGTGTAGTAAAATGCCGACAGGCTATAAACCGAACATTCGGTTTATAGGCTGTCGGCTTATGGAATACATGTATTCCTATTGCTATTCTATAAACCGAACGACTTTCGGTTTATAGAATAGCCATAGGTTTACATGTATTACATAAGCCGAAAGTCTATAAACCGAAAGTCGTTCGGTTTATAGGCTGTCGGCATTTAACTAATAAGAGACAGAGTCTCCATTCATAAAATTATGAATGGAGACTTTGTCTCCGTGTAGTAAAATGCCGACAGCCTATAAACCGAACGTTCGGTTTATAGGCTGTGGGCATTTTACTACACGGAGACAAAGTCTCCATTCATAATTTTATGAATGGAGACTCTGTCTCCGTGTAGTAAAATGCCGACAGGCTATAAACCGAACGTTCGGTTTATAGGCTGTCGGCTTATGGAATACATGTATTCCTATTGCTATTCTATAAACCGAACGACTTTCGGTTTATAGAATAGCCATAGGATTACATGTATTACATAAGCCGAAAGTCTATAAACCGAAAGTCGTTCGGTTTATAGGCTGTCGGCATTTAACTATACAGAGACAGAGTCTCCATTCATAAAATTATGAATGGAGACTTTGTCTCCGTGTAGTAAAATGCCGAAAGCCTATAAACCGAACGATCGGTTTATAGACTTTCGGCTTATATAATACATGTAATCCTATGGCTATTCTATAAACCGAACGTTCGGTTTATAGAATAGCAATAGGAATACATGTATTCCATAAGCCGACAGCCTATAAACCGAACGTTCGGTTTATAGGCTGTGGGCATTTTACTACACGGAGACAAAGTCTCCATTCATAATTTTATGAATGGAGACTCTGTCTCCGTATAGTTAAATGCCCACAGCCTATAAACCGAATGTTCGTTTTATAGGCTGTCGGCTTTTAACTATATGGATACAAAGTCTCCATTCATAATTTTATGAATGGAGACTCTGTCTCCGTATAGTTAAATGCCGGTGTTCTGACAAATTTCTGGAGCAAATTCTCCTGCGCAATCGCAGGAGAATTTGCTCACTGCGCATGCGCATAAAGTTACAGCTGATAACTCAGCTGTAACTTTGTGACCACCGCGCATGCGCCAGCTGCGCAACCCATCTCCCGCCCCCCTCACACGGGGGGCACACCCCTTCTTACCAGATCATCGACCACAGCGATACACAACGCATGCGCATGCCTATCCAGCCGTTTGGGAATGCGCGCGTCCGTTGTTGTGTTCTTAAGGTGGTAAGTAACACGGGGCGTCGGGACATAAGGGGGCAAGCATCCTGGTGAGGGCTGCCTCATCTTGATGGGATTTGTGATCCTCCTGCTGCATCAATAATACAGCAGGAGGATCACAAATCCCATCAAGATGAGGCAGCCCTCACCAGGATGCTTGCCCCCTTATGTCCCGAAGCCCCGTGTTACTTACCACCTTAAGAACACAACAACGGACGCGCGCATTCCCAAACGGCTGGATAGGCGTGCGCATGCGGTGTGTATCGCAGTGGTCGATGATCTGGTAAGAAGGGGTGTGCGGGGGGTGTGAGGGGGGCGGGAGGTGGGTTGCGCAGCTGGCTCATGCGCGGTGGTCACAAAGTTACAGCTGAGTTATCAGCTGTAACTTTATGCGCATGCGCAGTGAGCAAATTCTCCTGCGATTGCGCAGGAGAATTTGCTCCAGAAATTTGTCAGAACACCGGTTTTAACTATACGGAGACAAAGTCTCCATTTATAATTTTATGAATGGAGACTCTGTCTCCGTATAGTTAAATGCCCACAGCCTATAAACCGAACGTTCGGTTTATAGGCTGTCGGCTTTTAACTATACGTTTGTCTCCATTCATAAATTTATGAATGGAGACTCTGTCTCCGTATAGTTAAATGCTATTGTATTCTATAAACCGACTCTATTTCGGCTTATAGAATGCAATAGTACTACGAATGGACGAATGAACGAATGATTTTCCTTTATTAACCATTCGTTCATTCGGCTTTAGTTAGCTTAGCATTTTTGTTCTTCGTTTTTCGGGCGAATGGACGAAAATGCAATTTTCGGACGAAAATGCATTCGTCCGAAAACGAATGCACATGTCTAGTATATATTCACATGTAAATTGCTTTTTTAATAAAAAATTATGATATAAAAAAAATCTTGTTTTTCTTTCCTTTTATGTGACAATGCTGCCTCTCTCTTTCCCTTGCCCCCAGATTTGTCGCTCTCCCCCCCTTAGTGTTGTCTCTCTCTCACCCTCCCTTTGGCTCCCCCCTCGCTCCCCTTGTGTCTGTCTCTTCCCCCCTTCCCTCCCCCTGTTTCTCTCTGCCCCCTCCCCTTGTTTCTGTCTCTTCCCCCCTTCCCTCCCCTTGTTTCTCTCTGCCCCCCCCCCCTTGTTATTCTGTCCCCCCCTCACCTGTTTCTTGCTCCCTGGTGGCTAGTGGGGGCAGCCAGGGGATGTATGCACTATACATAATAGACGGAAGTGTCGGGCAGCATGGAGGTTGTCTGCACGATTCGTGCAGACATCCCCCAGCTGCCCGATTCTCCCTGGTGGCTAGCGAGGCAGCGGAGGATGTCTGCGCGATGAGCGAGACCTCCCCTGCTGCCGCCCGGAACGACAGTCAGGACTTTTATGAGGAAGCCGGAAGTACCCAGCTTCATCATAGAAGTCCCGGCGGTCATGCCGGGCGGCAGCAGGAGAGGTCTCGCTCATCGCGCAGACATCCCCCGCTGCCTCGCTAGCCACCAGGGAGAATCGGGCAGCTGGGGGATGTCTGCACGAATCGTGCAGACAACCTCCATGCTGCCCGACACTTCCGTCTATTATGTATAGTGCATACATCCCCCGGCTGCCCCCACTAGCCACCATGGAGCAAGAAACAGGTGAGGGGGGACAGAATAACAAGGGGGGGGGGGGACAGAGAGAAACAAGGGGAGGGAAGGGGGGAAGAGACAGACACAAGGGGAGCGAGGGGGGAGCCAAAGGGAGGGTGAGAGAGAGACAACACTAAGGGGGGGAGAGCGACAAATCTGGGGGCAAGGGAAAGAGAGAGGCAGCATTGTCACATAAAAGGAAATAAAAACAAGATTTTTTTTATATCATAATTTTTTATTAGAAAAGCAATTTACATGTGAATATATACTAGACATGTGCATTCGTTTTCGGACGAATGCATTTTCGTCCGAAAATTGCATTTTCGTCCATTCGCCCGAAAACCGAAGAACGAAAATGCTAAGCTAACTAAAGCCGAATGAACGAATGGTTAATAAAGGAAAATCATTCGTTCATTCATCCATTCGTAGTACTATTGCATTCTATAAGCCGAAATAGAGTCGGTTTATAGAATACAATAGCATTTAACTATACGGAGACAGAGTCTCCATTCATAAAATTATGAATGGAGACTTTGTCTCCGTATAGTTAAATGCCCACAGCCTATAAACCGAACGTTCGGTTTATAGGCTGTGGGCATTTAACTATACGGAGACAGAGTCTCCATTCATAAAATTATAAATGGAGACTTTGTCTCCGTATAGTTAAAAGCCGGCATTTAACTATACGGAGACAGAGTCTCCATTCATAAAATTATGAATGGAGACTTTGTCTCCGTGTAGTAAAATGCCCACAGCCTATAAACCGAACGTTCGGTTTATAGGCTGTCGGTTTATGGAATACATGTATTCCTATTGCTATTCTATAAACCGAACTTTCGGTTTATAGAATAGCCATAGGATTACATGTATTACATAAGCCGAAAGTCTATAAACCGATCGTTCGGTTTATAGGCTTTCAGCATTTTACTACACGGAGACAAAGTCTCCATTCATAATTTTATGAATGGAGACTCTGTCTCTGTATAGTTAAATGCCGACAGCCTATAAACCGAACGACTTTCGGTTTATAGACTTTCGGCTTATGTACTACATGTAATCCTATGGCTATTCTATAAACCGAAAGTCATTCGGTTTATAGAATAGCAATAGCATTACATGTATTCTATAAACCGAACGTCGTTCGTTTTAAAGACTTTCGGCTTATAGAACAGCAATAGCATTACATGTATTCTATAAACTGAACGTCGTTCGTTTTAAAGACTTTCGGCTTATAGAATACTATTGGCTTTCTATAAACCGAACTAGAGTCGAGTCCCCATTCATAAGAAATTCTTATGAATGAGGAGGGACTCTAGTTAGGTTTATAGAATGCCAATAGTATTCTATAAGCCGAAAGTCTTTAAAACGAACGACGTTCAGTTTATAGAATACATGTAATGCTATTGCTGTTCTATAAGCCGAAAGTCTTTCGGCTTATAGAACAGCAATAGCATTACATGTATTCTATAAACCGAACGTCGTTTGTTTTAAAGACTTTCGGCTTATAGAATACATGCTGCTATTGGCTTTCTTTAAACCGAAAGAGTCCCCATTCATACGAATAGGTCAATTGACCTATTCGTATGAATGGGAACTCAATTTCGGTTTATAGGAAGCTAATAGCATTACATGCATTCCATAAACCGAAAGTCATTCATGTCGGTTTATGGAATGTAGTACAATGCTATTGGTATTGTAAACCGACTCTATTTCGGTTTAGAATGCCAATAGCACGAATGGACGAATGAACGAATGATTTTCGTTTATTAACCATTCGTTCATTCGGATTTTGTTAGTTAAAATTTTCGTTATTCGTTTTTCGGACGAATGGACGAAAATGCTATTTTCGTCCGAAAAAATGCATTCGTCCGAAAACGAATGCACATGTCTAGTGCTTATAAAATGGGCAGCCTCTGTAAAATAAAACCACGATGATTTTAATATATTGTATAACCTATGGAAAAAGACCAATATAATTTCTAAGATCATGTAAAGGTGTTCCAAGAGGGATGTGGATGCAGGAAATTAATAAGAAAGTCACTATTTTAAACATCATATTCTTATTTTAATATTTACATTTTTTTTTATATTCATTTTTAAATTTTATTTTTCTATATTCCCTTTTTCATTCCCTTTTTTTATACAGTATATCCTCAGTATCTATATCAATATTTTTAGTTTATGTTTACATTCTTTCATTTTTCCTTTTTCTAAATAAGACATGCATATCTTTATCTTGGGATACCAAGGCACATGGAATATTGTAATAATTGCACAGATATGTAATTAGAATGTTATTCGCTGATGATAGCAAGTACCACGCCCCAAATTCAAGAACACCAATATAGACCAGAAAAAATGTATGGGTTAATGAGACAAGTGGGATATAACAAGCATTTACCCAATTAACGAGGTAATAAAAGGACGGCAGGAGAACTTATAGACATGCGCCTTGAAGATCACGCAGAGAGCGAAACGCGTAGCGTATGTCGTCATCGAAAGTGGGAAGAGCCTTTAATGAAAACATATCCAGAAGACTCAGTTTCTCCATTTGCGCTACAGAGAAAATCCTTCATGGACAGCACATTGTATTGATTTTAATGTAAGCAGTTACGGTTTTCTTTTATTAAACTTTGTAATATTTTTCTAATATCTGTATCCTCCTTCCTCTTCGTTTCTCCTGCCGACCTGATTTTGCTAAATCTATCTGGCGAGACCCTTAATTACACTGCCCACTTGCCCAGAGCCTGGATGAGTTGCTCCCTACCACGTGAGTGCCATATGTAAGAGATTGGAGAGAAGTGCCTAATTCAGTCCTGACTATCTACACTACGTGGTTTCTTTTGTGTTTTGTTACATGTGTAAGAAATCAGCGCAAGATAATCTACAAAGCTAAGCGTCATTTTATTTCACTGGTATGCTCACCTTTATTTATTGATTTTGCACAAATTCCTTTGTTCAGTAAAGCATGGACCTCCATGCCTATTAACTGACGGTCTTTGTCTGAGAAAATTATCTCTTGGGGAGGGCACTATTTGAAATGGATGTGTGACAAAATCTATGAGGTAGCGCATTACAATCTGTAAATCCGAGTGGTCTGCTGTTATTGAACACCAATTGTTTATGGAATGTCTCAACCATCCACTTACCCTGACATGGGAAGAAGGGGGAAAGAAGATTGGACTTATCATATGTCCGTGTATATTGGAGTGATCCCCTGCCAGGGCTAAACAAGGAAAGAAGGTGGGAAATGGTGTCCTAATGTCCTGGAACACTGTTCTCGGTTGTGAGAGGCCTCTGGGGTTATGGGGGGGGGGGGGGGGAGGACCACTGGGGATGCAGCTGGGCAGATGGCCTTTTGCTCTGCCGGCCCCTTGAAAAACCTTGGGATTAAAAACTTTAGCTTAGGATTTATCTAAGGCAGGGAAAGTTTGAACAAAGGATCCTAGGTCCTTGACAAATGTGTCGCCAAATAACATACCATTAGCCCAAGGGTCAGGTACAGAGGTGGCCATGTTAATGGTTCTATTTTAAGTAGGATAGCTTTCCTTTGCTCGCTAGCCAAGGCCATAGTGGAGTTGCCTACGGCAAGGTCACCCTTTGGACCCAACTTCTTAAGGTCACTGGATTCACAGCCGTGCCTTGTTCAAGTGCTGACTCAATGAGTCCAAACATTTTGGTGAGGGCCCCGTAAAGTCCTATATCCTATCTTGGCAGTTCCGCAGTGTATAGTCCACCCCTTTCCTAGACTTCCATCCTGTTCTTGTTAGAATTGGACCACTTTGGTGTTTTACAAGACAAGTTAGGCACCGTGTGTCTGGGGCATTCGGACCTCAACTTACACCTGGTGGGCCTATCCAGGGATTTACGCACCCTCATGGCAACATAGTCCACCACATGGGTAGATGCAGGGCTGATCCTAGGGTTAGAGGCGCCTGGGTGCAGGATTTTTTTTGTGGCTATATAATTAACTCCTCCCCTTACACATGTCTATTTCAGGTTTGCCCTGTCTCTATTACCATGAATTGGCCTCTCCATTTTAAGCCCCACCCTTTTTGGTAATCAGACTGCTTTTACAATTACTTATGACAAGTCAAAATAAATGTTTTATTTATTGACAATTGTGTAAAGTGCATGTTAATCAAATACAGGTGCAACATGCACGATATGTTTATTCTGGACTATCAACAGCAACAACATTTAAAAGAAAAAATTCAACCATATCAACAGATTTCCATAATAATAAATACAATTGCAAAACAGTGCAAATATCAAAAGTTTTCCATAATAATAAAATCAAAATTAAAATAAAGTTATAAACATATGGTGTCCATCAGTAGTTTTTTTTCCGAAATCTTTTTTATATTTCTTACATATTATCTTCTAGTTGTGAGAAACTATGGATGGTAGTGCTGCTTCTCATAAATTGATGCAGTGTGCAGATTGGTTGATTATATAATCAGACAAAACTAACACTTCCGGCCACAGTAACAGCAAATTTCCTAATCATCTTATGTATGTCCAAATCTTCGCATAAGGATTTTTCAGTGGATATGATGGATAAATTGGTAAGTCTTGTCTGGGACATTGTGGAACGGAGGTCATTTTTAATCAGCTTTAGTTTTGAAAATGAATGTTCCCCAGCAGCTACACTTACAGAAAGTGTCATCAATATTCTCAGTGAAACTGAAATGTTTGGTAATGTGTTGGTCAAGTTATTCTCCACTAGATACTGCAAGATATTGGTGACTGTCATCTCCTGAGTTAGAAAAGGTCTAATGGTGACCAGTTAATCACAGAGATCCAGTCCATTAATGTCAGAGTGGGATAACTGACTGTCAGTTTAGTTGTTTTGCAGATACATGCAACACTTCAGTGTTTCATTTCTGTCCATTGCAAGTTGTGGGATTTGATATAAAAAAGTAAATGTGTCACAATGGTGCTGAAGTAAGGGGAATCTTTAATTTATGGATTTGATGGATGTGTCCAAAACTGAAATTCAATTTATAATTTTGTGTTTATCACTTGTCTACAAGAGGCTCATTAACATGTTCATAATCAAAAATCTTCTTTCTCCGTCGAGGTCGAATTGTAACTACATCAGGGAAATTCTCTTCACAATCAAGTTTTTCTGCTTTTATTTGGCATCAGCTAGCACACTCTCAAAACCTGCATCAGACCTGTATTCCACCAAATGTTTGTGTAATTATTCCAGCTCTTGTACACAGCCTGAAATGTTTAATGTTGTTTGCTGCAGTATTTTGCTGATTACGTTCACCTTTGATAGTATTTAATACCAAATGACAACAGAACAAATTAATTTGAATGATTGTATCTTTGCTGCTAAGGAGCAAGCCTGATGTTTGATGTTAATATCCCTGCTGTCATCATTTGAGATGTCTACCAGTGCATCATAAACTTCCGGTAGGAAATAACGCAAGGGCTTAATTGCTCCGACTCTGCTTTCCCATCTGGTAGCGGAGAGTGGTTTTAAAGTTACATTTTGAACATGCCCCTTGAGTACCTGCCATCGGTGGGTGGATGAAACAAAGAACACATACAGTTTTTGAAATATGTAAAAAAAAATCTACTGTCAGGTATGAAATCTTTACAGCATCATTCACAACCAAGTTGAGAGTATGTGCACTACATGGAACAAAAAAGGCTCTTTGGTTGATATCTAGAATATTTTGTGGCAAGCCATTATTTTTACCTTTCATTTTGGCACCATTATCATAACCCTGGCCACACATGTTTTCAAGTGCAATTTGATTGTTTTTGAAGTAGGCCAATAAAAATGATGTTAGTCCTTCAGATGTTGAACTGGATGCTGGGCAAATATCCAAGAAGTGTTTGCTATTTCAACTTTTTTTGTGCTCTGATCTAAAACAACAAATTGGACAACAATGCTGATCTGCTCTATGTGGCTCACATCAGGCATAAAAAAAAATACAGTCCAGGATAATAGAGAAATATTTGGACTCATTCAGCTTTTGTATAATGGTTTCTTTTATTTTTGTTCCTACTGAAGCAATTAGCTCATTCTGAAGGCTGTAACCAAGATAATGTGGCATATGTGAGTGCTGTGAAATTGAGCACTGAATTCTCTGAATATGTTCAGATATGATGGGATCAAAATTTCCTATCAATTCTACTAACTTTAGAAAGTTACCATTATTTTTTTGAAACAACTGAGTATCATTGCCGAGATGCGCCAGATTTTGTCCAGCTAAATACTGGATAATGTAGATTATTCTTTGTATGACAGAATACCAGCGCTTTTCTTCTTGGTCAATGATTTTTTGATTGAGATGATCAATGGTTGTTTCCTTTTCCAAAGCCCTTGAAAGATCCAACCATTTCTAATAATTTATAACATGGATTGTGTTTTTTTCATGTCGGCTTAAATGTCTCGACAAATGCTGACAATCACTAAAGCCTTTTTTTTATGCCAAAACCATATTCTCACTGTTAAATATTTTACAAGCAAAGCAATAGACTGAATAAGAAGTTGCAGAATATATCAGCCAATTTCTAGACATCATCTCTCCATTATCCAGCTCTCTCTGGTAGTAGGAAATTGAAAAGCTCCTGCTGGACTCATCTTTTGGAAAATGATAGGACTTTTCTTGAACAGGACCAATTTTTATCAATGCTATCCTGTGCTGGTCTTCTATTTTTTCAGGCCAGAAAACAGGATCTCCTGAGATTCCACTTGATGATGTTGATTGCTCTTCAAGTTCCATTTCAGTTTCTTCTTCCACAAGTACACCATCCTCAGTGTCTGAATCAGAGGAAACATCAGATATATCTTCGTCTTCAATGTCAAAAAGGTTCTGGTGCTGAACCTGCAGTTACATCTTCAGTTATTATTGGCTGTATGCTACGCTCGGGATCCACTGGGACCAGATCATCACATTCTGATTCTTCCAGTTCTATAGTTATTTCTCTTTCTCCACCATGTGAAGTATCTGTGAGACTGGAAGTTGTCTCTTTGCTCGATGTTGCCTGTTCTGTACCAAGGGAATCCTGACCAGAGCTTGATGTAGACTGTGGCTGTAGGAAGCTTGTAATTGGAGTAGTAATTTTTTTCAAGGATTCTTCCTTTTTCTTATGTCATTGTATGTTGTGATATCCGGATAACTTTGTTTTTTTTGCAAATACATATTTTGCAATACATATATAGTCACATAGAATTAAATGTGGGGTGTTTTGTTTATTATCATTAATCTTTTGTATTTGGTACATATTAGCAAAGCTTTATTGAAAGAAAGAATTGCTGTGGCAAACTGTTAAAATTCAACAATAAAAGAAATAATTTTAAAAAATGACAGTTCTTACCTCTCCATTACATTTCTTGAGGAGTTCCCATCAAACATGTCTTGTCACAGCAATAACTTGATGCTCCCAGAGGCATAACTAGAAACCCGTGGGTCCATGTGCAAAAATTTTCCAGCGTACCCTTTGGCCCCATCATCTGGTAGGAGCTGGGGAGCGTACGAGCACCGGCATGAGGAGAAGATAAAGACCACACGCTTTTGTGGCATCTTGCCTTGGTTTGACTTTACAGTGCAGGTCTTTGCCTATACCATCACAGACCTGTCACTGCTAAATCTCGAGAGACCAAATTCAGCAATCTTTTTTTTTTCTTATACAATATTCAACCATTTTTGGCATTTTTAATTATTTAAATATTTTAAGCACTAGAGCAAATCTAAAGTACTATTGAAATGCTACTGAAACAATATCATTAAATTGCTTTAAAAATATATCTGTGCCATTTCGAGGAATGCTATACCAAAAACAAGAGACACTGGCAAGATTAGCTAACTAGTAAGCCACTTCCCCTAAGCCTATTTAGTCACCATTTAATCAGAGTAAATTAGGAGGATTAAAAACTGTGATTCAAATGCTCCACAGAAAAAAATCAATCTTAGATTAGCTACATATATAATACCTGTTTGTACCAGGCATGTGCCTTAATACTTACTGTAAATCTGTGGTGTACTCTGATAAGAGAAGTTTGTGGATGACTTTTTTGCAGCCAAATTCAGGTGGCCCACCCTCACACTGAAGTGTGCAAGAAAATATTGCATATTGAAAATAACCTTTGAAAGTGCTAACACATGATGTTTCAAATAATAGGCCATATATACACTCTTACAACAAGGAAACCAAAAGGGTAGAGGGTGTGGGTCACCCTACGTTTATAATGGGATATTTTCAAACTAGTGTTATTATGTGTTGCCACTACTCTACTAAATTTTGGTTGACAGCATACTACTAAAGAGTATACAGGGTGTTATTTCTAAAACTCAAGGAAAAGCAGTCACCAAGGAAAGCAATGGAATGTTCCTGCTGATTAACTCACTTTTAGATTACATCAGAACTGAGGTTTAGAAATAACAACCTTTGTCAATGACTGCTTGCCAATCAATCCCATTCCTGCTGCTAACTCAGACACACACGTGTAAACCTGGGTATCTATCACACTCCCCTGCTGCCACTCCTTTACACAGGTGTAAACCCGTCTCTCTCACGCCCATGCCAACACTCCTTCACTTGGATGCTTTCCAATGCTTGGAAAAATTCTCCAACTCTGCAACTTTGGCCAATGGCCATGCATTATAAGTAAATATGGTTTTTAAACTTTAAAATAGGTAGAACATATGATTTTTAATGCCATAAATTATGTGCATGACCTTTTATTGCCATGCATATAAAGATAATAGTATCTTTATATTCATGACAATAAAAGGTCATACACATAATGTATGACATTAAAACATCATACTATATATAGACAGAAGCCTCAAATATTTACCACCACCACCCCAAACAGATAGGAGGGGGAAAAATGATAACAAAGAGTAAAACCTCACCAGGGTGAGAGAAAAGGTCCCTGACCTGATCAACAAAGGTCAGAGACTCCACAAGCAGTAAACATACCCATAATAATAAGAAAAATAAGGAACTTATCTGAGGGAAGCAGCAAAGAAAGAGGAGGAGCTTTTATTGTGCACTTGGTTTTTTATAAGAGGGAGAAGGAGGGGTCATTATTAGATTGCATCTGATTGGTTTAAAATGTTTGTGTTTATTCTGGGTGTAATCTTTCCTTGCTGATGAGGGAATAAAAAAAAAAAAAGAGTTTATGCATAATAGGAGCCTCCGTGTATTTATAAATTACAACATTTGTACTCAGCCTGCAATCTAAATGACTTACTGCCATGTATGGCCAGCACCCGCATATCTGGTCTTTGCAATAGATTCCACCAGCTGCCCAGTAAGACCAAAATCGCAAAGCTTGATATTTCCATTTCTATCCAGAAGACTATTGGAAGGTCTTATATCTGAAAAATAGTAAAATTAAAAAAAACTCTATTACTTTACATCAAAATGGCTGCCAAACAGATGTTATTTGCACAACACTAAGGACATTGTGTGGAATAGAGAACCGCAAAGTGCTTTATCAAATGAGCTCCACAAAAGTACAAAATCTATAAAAATAAAGAATTCTCCAACACTTGCAGTCTTTGTGGTTACCACTCAGGAAAGTGATGTGCACAAACTATACCTCTGTCATTTGTAGGCAGAATACTCACTTCTGTAAATTATTTTCAAGTTTTCTTTTAAGTGGTTTAATGCTTTCACAGATTGAAAATAAAATAAAAAAAAAACTATTTTGTAGCCCCACACAAGTAAACTGGAAATTCTATATAGTACACCACCAGGCATCACCAATTTGCAGCTTCATGCATGTTAAATGAGAATTCCCACAGCCAGGCGTTATCAGAGTTAACAAAAAAACAGTGAAGTGTATCTTTTGTCGCTCCAAGGGTTAATTTACAGGGCTGCTACCTATTTAGGGCTGTACCCTCCAAATACACTGCCTCAGTAGGAATTTGTGAAAAATAGAAAAATAAAGGTGCTCATACCAGTGAAATAAAATTACACTAAGCTTTGTAAATTATCTTGCACAGATTTCGTATACATGTAACAAAACACAAAAGAAACCACATAGTGTAGATAGTCAGGATTGATTTAGGCACTTCTATCCCATCTATGGCACATATGGTGAGTGCCATATGTAAGATATTGGATAAAAGTGCCTAATTCAATCCTAATGTGCCAAAAGAAATAAATAACACTTACTGTTATCTTTGTGAAGATATTGCCAGAAGATCTTCTTCCATATATTTTCCGGAAAAACAAACAAAGAGATTTGCACAAAAATAGTGTTAAACTGTTTAACCAGGTAAGGAGTTAATTTCACTTTGCAACTACCTGAGACTAATTTGTGGTAATGTCAAGATGTTGCAAGTAGAGACAGCTGTTTTAGTCTCTCCAGTAGTATGATCATTTAAACATTTAAAACATTTCCTTCTTATGTAAGCAGAAATAAATAGACTCAAACCAAATTAGTCTTTGTGGCACTAAGGTGTTTTATTTGTAGGCAAACAACGCTCTACTTATCTGATGTATAGACTTATTAAAACATTACTTGCCACTCAGTACAAAAATATAAAAGACAGACAAGTTCACAGATATTTAGCAAAAAATAGCAAAAACAGAACTATTGCACTCAGAAGTCTGTAACAAGATGTCAAACAGACAGGTTCACAGGTATTTTTAACAAGAAAGAATACAAATGTGCAGAACTGAGGGTGTAACTTCTGTTACACTCTGGATGTCTCTAGTGAAATTTATCAATGTTATGCAAACAAATACAAGCAGGCAGAGCTAAGCATATAGCTTCCGTTTCACTCAGATGTTTGTAGCAAAATTAGGATTGAAATAAGCTTTAAACAAATGTGCAGAGCTTACTTGAGAGCAAAAGCGTGAGAGGCACGGATGTTCCGACTCACATATAAAAGCTGTGTCAGCTTTCACCAGCTGACCTCGGATCCAAAGGACAATCAATCTCTTTGTAAAAGGCAGACAGGGGTCCTGTAGTTGCCTGGTGAAGAGTTTCAAGTTCAGAGCTTCTTGGTGAGGAGGGGGCGTATCTACAGACGCATTTCACCAGGATCTGGCTTCATCAAGTGTACGCCCCCCTCTCCTGCGACGGACATTTATATAGCCCATCCTTACTTCTCACCCTTTGTTTGCTGGACATTATAGTGTGTTACCTCATTAAGTAATTAGAGGGGTTCTCATTCACCCTGAACATAAGAAACTTGCTAATTAGTTCTACCTTATTGCTTTGCTTCTTTACATACAATACACTTACAAAAATGTAAACAACAGAATACATACATAATGCCATCTCTCTCTGTCCTTTATATTAAAAACAATTATAGTTACCTTTTAATCCCTTATTACATTTTATAGGTACATAATAGATGTATGCATTTCTTTAATAAAAATTTCTTTAATTATTTTTTTTATAAAATTATGATTTTTATTCACATGCATATACATAACTCAAAACATTTAAGACCGTTTTCAACTAAACATTCCTATTTTTTTTAACAATAAAATTCGAACAGAAAATTTTCTACAAATATATATATAATAATATAGGGTCCAAAGAGAACCTAAATGAAACCAAAAACAAAAGAGACATGAGAGATATATGTTAATTATTTTCAAAATGTAAAATACCAACATGACCTACTCTTATCCAAATCTATACACATAAAAGCAATACAGTCTCATACCGGACAAAAGAATGGAAGAATAAAGGTGCACACAGCATGAACAACTTCGCCCATCTTGCTCTTTATAGAAAATAGAACAGTGGTGCAAGGGTCTTCAGGCTGCATACCCATTTCATCTCAACCTGGCCTATAGTTATGCTTTTTTTTTTTTATAGTAACACAGTTACGCTTCAGTCTGGAGAATTGATTTATAGGTATATTTGTCAGTCGGGGGGGAAATGCCCACTGTCAAAATGAATATAACTATTAACATCAACATTCTTAAAGTGTGTTTTGTCTTTATTAAGTTTTCTGCTATATAGATGTCAAGATCAAGGAAAGTAACGGCATGCATACTATGGTTCCAGGTAAGTTTGATATTGTGGTTATTAGCATGAAGTGAATTTAGGAAAGTTGTCAAAGAACTATTATCTCCTTTCCAGATAAAAAATATATCATCGATATAGCGTGCATAGGACACCAGGTTTGCAGCCCAGTCACTCGACCCATACACATGACAATCCTCCCAGAATGCCATGTACAGGTTCGCGTAGCTGGGAGCAAACGTGGTGCCCATAGCTGTCCCTTGTAATTGGAGAAAAAATTCTTCCTGATACCAGAAAAAATGATTTGTTAGAATCCATTTTATACCATCTAATATGAAAATCTTTTGTAAGTCAGGAAACATAGTGGTTTTTCTAGACTGAAGCGTAACTGCACAGAAGAAGGTGTTTTCTTGGAACAAGCAACTAAATTAAGTAAAGAATTTTATGACAAAAAATACCCTGACGATTTAGTCAGGTTATGAAAGGCAATAGTATAACTCATTTTAATTCTCGACACAACTCAAAGCAATATGAAATAAAACCAATAACTAGTTGTAAGACTAACAACGTCATTAATCTTCTAATGTGCCCTTGTGGTCTCCAACATGTGGGCAGAACCACTCGCCCACTACATGTAGGGATAGGGGAACACATGAATAACATTAGAAAAAAGTATATGGAACTTAGTGTGTCGGCACATTTCGCCACTCACCATCAAGCAGACCCTGAAAAACGACATTATATTGGGATTTGTTCTCTAAAAAAGCATTGGAGAGGGGAAAACTTTATCAAAAGAATAGGACAGAACGAAATGAAATGTGTCTACATTTTGAACACCTTGGTACCTATGGGACTTAACATTGAATTTGACCTATTTAATTTTATGTAATATAGATACTCTTTTGAGGAAGGATCTTTACTTTTTGTATAATGTTCTAATTAATGTTTCTTTTTATTTTTCCTATTTAGGTTTTGTTTCTACATTTGAACTCTGATAATATATGTATTGTGTTCCTTAAATACATATTAATGTCTATCTTTGTCTATTTTCTCTTTTTACTTTGATAAATCTTAATGAATCATCTCTAGGTATGTGCAATATGGGTTCAGCACGCTGTATAATATGTAATATATACTGCATTCTGTATAGGGTATTAAAAGGTAATTGTAACATACTACCATATTATCAATATTGCTGTAATTTTTTGTAATTTTGTATGATTGTCTTAGATAGAAATGTTTTATTTGTAAAATATTTCTGGTACATATATGATTATAAAGGGATCTTCCAGATGCAAAATAACTTTTTTGGGGTTATTTCCCTATTTTTATTTTATTAGTATTATTTTTATTACTATTTTTCATTTTTTCAACCATTTTTATTTTTATCTGTACCATCTTTTGTTATTCACTCTGAAGATTGAAGATACGTAGGGATATAAGAACAAAACACATAAGCTTTTTACATTAATGAAATATAAACTTTTTTGCTATTTCGTTGCCCTGAAGCTCTGCAAGATTCATTTTTTAACTCCTATCTTTCTGCGAAATTACTTCCGTCTTATATAATCATGTCCATAACATTGTTCTTATAAGTCTTTTTTAAATTGTTTTTTAATCATGTTTTTATAAGAAAGCGCTTGATAATTATATTTCCCAAGGGAACATTAACAGTGAAATTTTCGATGCTGCTGCCGATCAGCATCAGCTGTTTAGAGTCACAGAGGGGAGGTACTTTATCGCAAAGGAATATAAATAAGACACTAGGAGGAGGGTGACGTGCATCTGATGAAGCCACACCCGGCGAAATGCGTACAACACACCCCCTCCTCTCTGTGAGGATACTGCTCAAAAAAGTGTGAGTAAAATACTTACCATCTTTATCATTGAAAAATCCTGTTTTAAAAACGGAAAACACTATTGTATCTTCTTCTTACTTTTAATTTTGGTACCCCTGAATGAATTTAACTCTTCAATCAAGATTTAAAGAGATCTGTGCCGATATTTAATCAATAAGTATATTTTTTTGCAATTTTTTCACAATATACCCACAAGTGTTTTTCACTCAATTGAAATTTGTTTTCACTGTTTTATTTCACAATTTGCATTCCTGTCTCTTTTTGTTACAATTTTTTGTTTAGTTGGAAATATAGGTCACTTTCCATCATCAGTGAGCAGTATAATTTTGATTTTTTTTTTATGGTTTATTTAAGTAGCGCCTATATATCATTTTGTATCACACAAATCCTCATGGTTACTTTACTTTGGTCCTTAGAGAGACATATCTCAGGAAAAATAGAAATTTTATTTACTGTTAATTCTTTTTTCCTTAGCAGAGTGGCAATACAAGTGGGTATTATCTCTCTAGCGAGACAAAAAAGCCTGTGAAGCTTAAAAAACAATGTTAACTCCACCACCCCTTAAACTGTTCCCCATAAATACCTTCCACATCATAAGCCAGACAGCTATTTCTTGTCCCTCAAGAGGGACGGACATGGAAGCTTCGGCACACAGGCTGTGTCAGAGTACCCCGGTTGTGGTAAGTGGATCATGCTCCCCGTCAGGAGCTTAGATCCATCCTCCTAACTCTTCGAGGTTGTGGAAGACAAATGCCGGCTAGCATATAGAAACATAGAAACATAGAATGTGTCGGCAGATAAGAACCATTCGGTCCATCTAGTCTGCCCAATTTTTTTTTGAGTACTTTTATTAGTCCCCCATTCCCGGTCTTATAGCTAGGATAGCCTTGTGTCTTTCCCACGCATGCTTAAAATCCTTGACTGTGTTTACCTCTACCACTTCTGCTGGCAGGCTATTCCATACATCCACTACCCTCTCAGTAAAGTAATACTTCCTGATATTACTTTTAAATCGTTGCCCCTCTAATTTAAGACTATGTCCTCTAGTTGTGGTAGTTTTTCTTCTTTTAAATATACTCTCTTCCTTTACTGTGTTGATTCCCTTTATGTATTTAAATGTTTCTATCACATCCCCCCTGTTACGTCTTTCCTCCAAGCTATACATGTTAAGATGCTTTAACCTTTCCTGGTAAGTTTTATCCTTCAACCCATAAACCAGTTTAGTAGCCCTTCTCTGAACTCTCTCCAAAGTATCAATATCCTTCTGGAGATACGGTCTCCAGTACTGCGTACAATACTCCAAGTGAGGTCTCACCAGTGCTCTGTACAATGGCATGAGCACTTCCCTCTTCCTACTGCTAATACCTCTCCCTATGCAACCAAGCATTCTGCTAGCATTTCCTGCTGCTCTATTGCATTGCCTAACTACCTTCAAGTCCTCTGAAATTATTACTCCTAAATCCCTTTCCTCAGATGTTGAGGTTAGGACTGTACCAAATAGTCTATATTCTGCTTTTGGGTTTTTACGCCCAAGGTGCATAATCTTGCACTTGTCCACATTAAATGTCAGTTGCCCCTGCTCTGACCATTTTTCTAGTTTAGCTAAATCATTTGCCATTTGGCTTATCCCTCCATGAATATCAACCCTGCTGCAAATCTTTGTATCATCAGCAAAAAGACATACTTTGCCAACAAGACCTTCTGCAATATCGCTAATAAAAATATTAAAGAGAATGGGTCCAAGAACAGATCCCTGAGGTACCCCACTAGTAACAAGACCTTGCATCGAATATACCCCATTGACTACAACCCTCTGTTGCCTGTCACTCAGCCATTGTCTAATCCATTCAACAATATTGAAATCCAAACTCAAAGATTTTATTTTATTGATAAGCCTTCTATGTGCGACAGTGTCAAAAGCCTTACTGAAATCTAGGTAAGCAATGTCTACTGCACCACCCTGATCTATTATTTTAGTTACCCAATCAAAAAAAATCAATAAGATTAGTTTGGCATGATCTCCCTGAAGTAAACCCATGCTGTCTCTAATCTTGAAATCCAAGCGACTTTAGATGTTCAACAATCCTATTCTTTAACACGGTTTCCATTATTTTCCCCACTACTGAAGTAAGACCTACTGGTCTATAGTTGCCGCCTCCTCCCTACTACCTTTCTTGTGAATGGGCACAACATTAGCTAATTTCCAATCTTCTGGAACTACTCCCGTTAACAATGATTGGTTAAATAAATCTGTTAACAGTTTTGCTAGTACACCACTAAGTTCTTTTAATAACTTTGGATGTATCCTGTGACGAAGTGCCCTTCGCCACTTGGTCCTGGAGAGGCCTGTTTGCCAGCCTCCTCCCCTGTGACTATGGCCCTGGGGTGTGTGGCCCTTTAAAAATGCTATTTGGGCCTATGGACTGTGTATGGCACATTAAGAACATATTTGGGGCATGGTGAAAACTTCTGGGTGGAATTGTTTGATTTTTAGTTATGTTCATTTTTAAAGTATGCTGATTCTGAAAATGTATGTTTTATGTGAATGTGATGCATATTTTGAAAGTTATTAATATTGTATAAAACCTGTATATTTTAGCTTGGAGATAATTGAGCTGATACAAAGGTTAACTCAATTATCTCCCAAGCAGAGGAATTGTACTGTAATTACTAGGATCCAAGTCTTTGTCCTATTCACTGTGCTTTCCTCAAGTTAAGATTGGATCCTACCCTTTAATCCCTGTCATTTGCACCTTTCCCATTGTCTTTATGTAAGTCATTTAATTTCCCGTCTGTATCTGAACTTGACACCTTTGTATCCTGAAAGGTGTGAGGCAGGATTTCCCTATGTATGTCCATAGGTTAAACTTTAATCCTGTTATAGTTCCTTTGTCTAATCTGGTTTGTCAAGATGTTCAACATGTATATATTCTGTGTTTCTGAATCATTAAACAGTTCTGGTCAGTTCTCGTTTGACCTTCAAATCGCAGCCTTGACTCGTTTTGTGGGGAAAGAGTATCCTAGCTGTAAAATAGCTAGTGGGATTGATCTACACTGACAAGGTCCGTCTGGATATCGAAACAAAGTGGCTTCTCTCTCTCTCTAAACTGGGATCCAGACTTTCTAGCGGTCCAGCTTCCAGCTAGCCTGGGAGTAACTGTAACATTTGGTGCAGCGGCGGGATTGTCCTGGAATTCCTAGGAGAGATACTGAACGGATGAAGAGCGCTTACGACAAATTGAAACCCTAAAGGATTTACTCGAAACCAGAGGGGGGGCACGCCAGCAACCGTCCGAGAAGGGAGCTGATCGCAGAATTAACCGAACTGGATCAGAGCTTTACGATGGCAGAAACCCCGACCACGAGTAGTGACGAAAAAAACAGGATTGTTCGGGAGAGGCTCTCGCTATACGGGCCGAACCCACAGATGGAACTGGTACAGCAGCTGATGGCAGAAGCGGACGAGGATATACAGAAAGCTAGAGCCCACGAACTCAGCCTAGTGACCGCACACCGCAATGCGGAAGCACCGCAGGATGAGATGTTACAGCGAGCTTGCAGCCGCCTGAATCTGTGGATGACCGCCCTCATACGCGACAGGAGTACCGGGGAGAGGTCCTCCCCAGCTCCCAGGAATGGTATGTGACCCTGCTGAGTGATAGAATGCCATACCTGGGTGAGCTAGGGGAACTTGTCCATGCTGAGATGGTCCTGGAATGTGGATACCGGGCTTTACGGTGGTATGCCACACAGCTATACCCTGAGCTGGAGGATGACACTCCCACAGAGGGCTATGATTTTGGTGGCCCTGGATTGTTATTGGAAAATCTCCAGCTTGATCCGGGCTACGGGAGTGATACAGAGTACCGGTGGGAAGAACTCCGGGAGTTAAGGGAGGCAAATATTCCCACTGTGCCCAAACTGGAGGCTGATCTGGACTATTTGGTGACCCAAGAAGAGGAGCTGGAGAAGGCATACATACAGCCACTCCACCACATACAGCCCCCTGCCTATGATACTTGGCAGTGTACCCTACAGGGAGTGGAGGCAATCGGCCTCACTCCCCAGCGGCAGGGTGAGTTTCAGGGAGAGGAGACAACCGGTCTCTCTCCCCAGCGGCAGTGTAAGCTGAAGGGAGAAGAGGCACCAAGCTTCTCTCCCCAGCAGCAGTGTACCCTACAGGGAGTGGAGGCAATCGGCCTAACCCCCCAGTGGCAGGGTGAGTTTCAGGGAGAGGAGACAACCGGTCTCTCTCCCCAGCGGCAGTGTAAGCTGAAGGGAGAAGAGGCAGCCGGCCTCTCTCCCCAGCAGCAGTGTACCCTACAGGGAGTGGAGGCAATTGGCCTCACCCCCCAGCGGCAGGGTGAGTTTCAGGGAGAGGAGACTCTCTCCCCAGCGGCAGAGTATTGTATTGGGAGTGGAGACAGGCGACCGCCTTCCCCAGCAGCCAGATGCATCACAGGGGGAAGAAAGTGTCATCCTTCCCCCCCAGCAGCAGTGTGTTCTACAGGGAGCAGAGACAGTCGGTCTCTCTCCCCAGCAGCAGTACAATATTATGAGAGTGGAGACAGCCGGTCTCCCTCTCCAGGGGCAGCCTGTGTTCCAGGGAGAGGAGCATGGCACCCTCTCTCCCCAGCGGCAGCTTAACCTACTAAGGGGAGACACCAATCTCCCAGACGGCGCTGATGGAACAGTGGTCTCTGTGCCTGACCCACAGGGATGCTGGACAGCCGGTCCACATCGCCAGCTACAATCGCAGGAGTACAAGGGGGAGGGGGAAAGTGAAGTCCCCACCAGGCTACCCTAGCAGAAGCTCTGGCATCGGGGCAAAGTGCAGCTGGCCTCTGCCCCCCAAGCCCCCACAGCATGTTGCCCAGTTATCGAGGAGGAATACCTATGTGCAGTAATTGTTTGTTGTGGGTGGGCTACTCTGGCACTTGTTTATTGTGGGTGGGTGAATCGACTAACTTAGGCACTGACCGACAAAAGGTCAGGTACCTGGTTAGTCTCCCCCCCAAAGGGGAGATGTGTGACGAAGTGCCCTTCGCCACTTGGTCCTGGAGAGGCCTGTTTGCCAGCCTCCTACCCTGTGACTATGGCCCTGGGGTGTGTGGCCCTTTAAAAATGCTATTTGGGCCTATGGACTGTGTATGGCACTTTAAAAACATATTTGGGGCATGGTGAAAATGCCCCAAAAAGCTAACTTTTGAACTTCTGGGTGGAATTGTTTGATTTTTAGTTCTGTTCATATTTAAAGTATGCTGATTCGGAAAATGTATGTTTTATGTGAATGTGATGCATATTTTGAAAGTTATTAATATTGTATAAAACCTGTATATTTTGGCTTGGAGATAATTGAGCTGATACAAAGGTTAACTCAATTATCTCCCAAGCAGAGGAATTGTACTGTAATTACTAGGATCCAAGTCTTTGTCCTATTCAATGTGATTTCCTCAAGTTAAGATTGGATCCTATCCTTTAATCCCTGTCATTGTCACCTTTCCCATTGTCTTTATGTAAGTCATTTAGTTTCCTGTGTGCATCTGAACTTGACACCTTTGTATCCTGAAATGTGTGAGGCAGGATTTCCCTTTGTATGTCCTTATGAAACTTTAATCCTGGTTTAGTTTATTTGTCTAATCTGGTTTGTCAAGATGTTCAACATGTATATATTCTGTGTTTCTGAATCATTAAACAGTTCTGGTCAGTTCTTGTTTGACCTTCAAATCGCAGCCTTGACTCGTTTTGTGGGGAAAGAGTATCCTAGCTGTAAAATAGCTAGTGGGATTGATCTACACTGACAAGATCCGCCTGGATATTGAAACAAAGTGGCTTCTCTCTCTCTCTAAACTGGGATCCAGACTTTCTAGCGGTCCAGCTTCCAGCTAGCCTGGGAGTAACCGTAACATATCCCATCAGGTCCCATCGACTTATTTGTCTTTACTTTAGACAGCTGAAGTAAAACCTCTTCCTCTGTAAACTTACATGCATCAAAAGACTCAGTAGTCTTTTTCCCTAAATTAGGTCCCTTACCCTCATTTTCATTTGTAAAAACTGAACAAAAATATTCATTAAGGCAGTCTGCTAAGCCTTTATCCTCTTCTACATAGCATCCTTCTTTTGTTTTTACTCTAACTAATCCTTGTTTTACTTTCCTTTTCTCATTTATGTATCTAAAAAATGTTTTATCCCCCTTTTTCACTGACTGGGCTATAGTCTCTTCTGTGTGTGATTTGGAAGCTCTTATAGCTTGCTTTGCCTCTTTCTGCCTACTCTTATAGATCTTTCTATCTTCCTCACTCTGAGTATTTTTATAATTACTAAATGCTAGCTTTTTATTTTTTTTACTATTTTAGCCACCTCTGCAGAGTACCACAGTGGTTTCTTCAATTTTTTGCTCTTACTGACAAGCCTTATGCAATTTTCTGTTGCCTTCAGTAGTGCAACTTTTAGATAATCCCATTTCTCCTTGACTCCATTTAAATTGCTCCAGTCTGATAATGACTCCTTTACACCTAATCTAATTTTAGAAAAGTCTGTTTTTCTAAAATCTAAAACTGTTGTTATATTAAGCCACACTGTCTGGTGATCACTAGATCCTAAACTTTCACCTACAGTAATCTCTGATAACAAATCTCCATTTGTGAACATTAAGTCTAGTATGGTCTGCTTTTGAGTTGGCTCCTCCACTACTTGTTTTAGAGATAATCCCAGTAGGGAGTTTAGGATATGCGTACTCTTGGCGCAAGTAGCTGTTTTGTATTTCCAGTTCACATCAGGACGATTAAAGTCACCCATGATGATCACTTCTCCCTTTTATTGTCATTTTAGCTATTTCCTCAACTAGTAGATTATCTAACTCCTCTATTTGTCCAGGGGGCCTATAAATCACACCTACCCGAGTTACCATATGATTACCAAATTCTAATGTAACCCAAACTGACTCTATGTTCGCCTCACTAACTTGTATAAATAGACACTCGGGTAGTGTCTCAGCTGGGCATATCTTTTCCCTTCTTTTCTTTTTTTTTTTCTTCTTCTTGTAACTCATATAAAGTGACACGATGACCACATAATTGCCATACACAGCATCTCAAATAATCAAGATACTTCTTATATTAATAAACCTTGTATTACTCATTATAAATACATATCTTACATATACCGAGGAACACAGTGAAAACATAAACATAAAAAATAAATATAGACAAACTGATTGCAATATATCATATATATGAATCCAGTGATAAAGGATGAGGATGCTGTACTCACAAACACTACTCCAGCAGGAGCATGAGACATGCAGAAGGGAGAGTCTTGCACCAGCCACCAGAAAATGGCTCCAGAGGCAGGGTTGATGTATGTATAACCACTGGGGAGAGGTAAAGCTATCGGCCATAAACCACACTCAAGAGGAAAAAATTGACACAATGAGCCTTTATTGGCATAGAACACAAAATAATGCTGATAGAGCTGCTATAATACAAAATTCTGACAGTCCTAAAATGACTTCACGTAACTACGCAAATCAGCTAGAGACCTATGGGTCACACTGACTAAAGTGTATGTGATCATTCTGGGCCACAAGCACACTTGGAAACATTTCTGTTCCATTACACATTCTGGGTTGTATATGTGCACACCCTACCCCTTTTTGTTTCCTGTACAGATACACTAAGGCCATGAGGCATGCCATAGTGAGTTCCCCAGGGGAGAAAAATAACAACTGGCTGCTAGGAACTGTTGTAGGATCAAGAGTCCACGACTACTAGTGGTGTTATATTTCTGCCTAGGCCAGCTAGGCCTAGGGAAACAGATTGGAAAGGGCGACAGCAGAGCCAGTGCTATCAATGTGGGTGGTACAACCAGGGCCTCATTAACCAGTGGGCAAACCCGCACAAGGGCCCACCCGCACTTTCAATTACCTGCTCTCTCACACGCACGCATGTCCGATCTCACCTACCTGAGTGATGGACAGAGCGGGTTTCCAAGGAGAAGGAAGGAATCATCGGCAGGGCAGCAGTCCGCTCCTGTCTAGAAAAGCTGTGGTAAGACACACAGGCAACTGCAGGTCTGTGGATTTTTATGCCAGTCTCAGACTTCAGTTAGTGCTTCTTGAGGCTTCCCATCCAACATGAGCACTAAGTCATCACTGTGCATGGAAAATGCAGGACAGCACTGAGACTGACACACAAAACATAAATTATGCAGTTCCCAAGAGACACACAAAAGAGGGATGAGGAAGTGAGACAGACAAAAGGGGTAGAGAGAAGGATAAAGAGGAGATGAGAGAGAGAAACACACAAAAGGGGTATGGTGAAAGAAGACAAAAAAGGGATGATGGAGAGATACAGATGAAAAGGGGAATCAGAAGACAGACTGACAAGGGAGAGATGTGGGGAGAAAGACAAGAAGACGATGGAGGGAGAGACACAGAAAAAGGTGGGATGGGATAGAGAGAGGGACAGACAAGGATGACATGGAGAGAGACAGACAAGGGTGAAATGGAGTGGAGAGACAGGCGGGGAAAGGGGAACCTATGTGGTATCATGTTTATTTCTCAGTTTACAATTATGGACAGTGGTACGAAACGTGTCAAGTGAGTTGCATTTTTGAACTCTCATGTAAAATGTCTGGCAAGCTGTTTGGGGGCAAAGATGATACTGGCAAGCTGTATGGGGACAGAGATTGCACTGGCAAACTGTTGGGGGACACAGATGGCACTGGCAAGCTGTTATGTCATAAAGTAATTTTTTTTTGCACCACTTTTCTAATAAAAGATTTTTTACAAAAATTGGGTACAAGAGGGGCCACACCGCTAAAGACTTTACCCAAGGCCCAATTAGACCTTAAAGCAGCCCTGTGTACAACAGATGTAAGGAAGATAAAACATTAATTATGCATCTCTGTAGCTGTATCAACATGCATTTAGTGTAATTTACTATGCAGTTACATTTCTGACCACAAGATGGCCATGCATTTTATTTAGATGTAGGCGTGCTAGACTGATCATGATTAGTTGTTAAAATAGTTAATGTTAGTACACTATAATTACCTACACATTACCAGCATAAACTCTACAGGTAGGTAAGGTAATTTCCGTAAATCATATAACTCAATGTGGCTATTTCTTAATCTATCCCGTAAATAACAATGTATGCTTTCTATCTTAGATTTAAAGAATAAGAATCTTAGATCATCTCTGGAGATTAGATATTACATATTTGGGTGAAAAGCTAGACTATAAGAAATTATGATTCTTAATAATATCTATAGCATATTCCTCTGGCTTCCTTCTGCAGAAAAGATGACAGATAAACACCTGGCTAAAATATATAGATCTCATAAATTGTGGGAATTAAGTTTAATTTGCCAAAATATATATGCTAATTACATCCATAAAATTGAGGTTATGCTAGAAACAAAATACCACATTTATACATGACCGGCAGAGCATGATATGCAGTTGAGACTCCTTCCATTGTAAAATGGAATGATGGGAGTTACCCATGAGACTAAGCTCCTTACTATGTGTATGGATATAGATGTCTTTGTTATATATGTGCTATTAAAAACCTCATATCCCTGAGTTCTCCCCAGAAGGAGCCCTTTTCTAAAATATTCCCATCTCACAACCCACTAGTGTGTGGCAGCTCTACCCCTCTTCCAAGATGAGTCTTTCTTCCGGATCTCTCTATCGACCTCAAGTATCAAGTTATCAACCAAATCTTATCTCAGAGTCACACCATGCTCTCTGCAAATTAAAAGTGATGGGTGTGTTTAATTTAAATGATATGATGTCATGATTTATAGCTGCTGGCATCCATCTTGTTAGCCTTGGCTTCTGCTTTATTCATATGTACCAATCTCGAGATTACTGACACTATTGGTTTTGTCCATATCCTCTTCATCATTATCATTGTGACTTTCAACCATCTTAGCTGACGGCGTGATTTTTTTCTGAGGAAACAGCCCCTGAAGCAGCCGTACACTGAATTTTAAAAATGCTTTATTGGCAGCCGACCTCCAGAAAAACTATTACCTTATTAGGTTAAAAGGCAATCCACCAAAAGAATATAATGAATATGTAACAAGTAATATCATTTTTCAAAGCACAGGGAGTCTTCTATGCTCATTGTTGGTTTAGTGATTTTCTTTTCAAATATTCTTTTATAAAGATATGTATATTTTAAATATGTATTCATATGCTGTAACAGGACGACTACCCAAGGCTGGTAGCAACTCTGCCCGTAGTAGAAAAATCACCTCCTTAGCCCCCGATTAAAGTTCAGCATTCACCCAGCAAGTCTTTCCTGAAACCTTGATTTTTGTACACAAATAGCAGATAGGACACCTGGATGTTCGGGTTCGGCAGGTTGGGCCAAACTGCGGGAAAAGGTCCGGGTTCGGGCCCGAACTCGACCCCGAACCCGAACCCCATTGAAGTCAATGGGGAACCAAACTTTTGGGCACTAAAATGCCTCCAAAAAAGTCCTGGAAAGGGCTAGAGGGCTGCAAATTAAGTAAAATGGGGGTAAGAGTAGCACAAGTGCCCTGCAAACATATATATAGGGAAATAACTTCAAATAACATAAAATACATACAAATTAAAAATACAGCTGAGCTATAAAATAGCAATAGATGGAATCTTTGATTTTAGCTTTGGAAGAACATAAATTTAAATCTAAAGCATGGCTGCCAGGAGGATCAACAGAATTATCCATTTGAGAGAAGGTTGGAGTGCAGGGTATTCTCTTTCAGTTTATACTAAGTGACCCATAGGTTGAGGAGACGGTGACCGGGGCGGTGTAGGTGGAAGCGGCGTTGGAGGAGGAGGTAGCCAGAATCTTTCAAAGTGCACTGTAAGCACAGTATTTGACGGTTCTATTTGACTCTCAGATATGAAGTGCACCGCAAGACTCAAATGTACTATTTACCACCCAAAACTATTCAAATTTTTCAAAGTACGCTGTAAGCACAGTATTTGACCATTCTATTTGACTCTCAGATGTAATACATGTCATGCTATTGCTATTCTATAAACCGAAATTCATACGAAATAGGTCAATTGGGGACTCTATTTCGGTTTGTAGAATAGCAATAGCATTACATGTATTCCATAAACTGAAAGTCTATAAACCGAATGTCATTGGTTTATAGACTTTCGGTTTATGGAATACATGTAATTCTATATATTCTATACACCGAAAGTCTATAAACCAAACGACCTTCGGTTTATAGACTTTCGGCTTATAGAAAACGTGTAGTAGTATTGCCTTTCTATGAACCGAACGAGAGTCCCATTCATAAGAATTTCTTATGAATGGGGCTCTCGTTCGGTTCTTTCGGTTCATAGAATACGCATTCTATGAACCGAAAGTCTATAAAACGAACGACCTTCGGTTTATAGTCTTTCGGCTTCTAGAAAATGTGTAGTTTTATAGACTTTCGGTTCATAGAATACGTAGAATTACATGTAATTCTATGTATTCTATAAACCGAAAGTCTATAAACTGAACGACCTTCGGTTTATAGACTTTCGGCTTATAGAATACATGTACTACTATTGGCTTTCTATAAACCGAACGAGAGCCCCATTCATAAGAAATTCTTATGAATGGAGCTCTCGTTCGGTTCATAGAAAGGCAATACTACAACACGCTTTCTATAATACGTGTAGTACTATTGCCTTTCTATAAACCGAACGAGAGCCCCATTCATAAGAATTTCTGGAGGAGAAGTAGCTTGTCATATACCTACAGAATGCTCCTGTCTTCCTTGTTGGTACTGTTTTATCAGACTGTGCACACATTCTGTGCTCTTTGTTACTTCCCTCGTTGTTCCCCTTTTTTTCTGCTGGTACTGTAATTCCTCTCTTTCAGGGACTGCAAACTGCCAAGTGTGGGTTCTCGGCCATTCCTTCATCTTCTGGGCCGAACAAAGGGATGCTATATGCCCGAATGGCAATCAGCTTGGTTTCGCTGGCTCCCAGACCGTGGTTCGGTAGCTGGGCTTTCGTGTATTACGCTGGGCTGACTTGCCCTCCCGGTTTTCCTCGTTGGTATGTGAGTGGGGACCACCTAAGGTTCTGGTGCTTCACTTGGGTGGTAATGACCTGTGCTCTGTGCCCCAAAGCTTTTAAGGTTGTGGATACAGTACACCAACCTGGTGTTAGTGTTGTCCGACCTGATTTCCAGCCTTGATTGGGGCATGTTTCCCCTCGGGGGTTGAAATGGCACAGAGGAAGCCGAATAGTAGGATTGCCAGATTTCTGGTCTAAAATGTCGGAATTGTAGTGAAGCATCTGGAGTTGGATGGATCTATGCCTCTCTTTACAGAAGCGAAGGGGTTCACTTGACCTCGATTGGGCTGGACCTCCTGAATCTGGCTATTCAGTCTGGCATTAAGAGGGCGGTAGCAGTGTGGTGGGGGCCTTCAGTGAGCAAGGTGTCACGCACTTAGGCATTGGCGGGGGGTCCCTGAGGTTGGATGTCAGTGCTGTGCTGGGGGTTGGTTGTCTGGGGTATGGCCAACCCAGGTAGCAGTAGCTATGTGGCTAGCTGCGCGGGCTCACTATGGGTTAGTCCGCGGTGAGCCGATTCGGGGCTACTGTGCATAATGGGACGCCAGTAGCCCTTGCAACTGAATTGCGCCTGCGTCAGATCCATGGGGACCCCATCCTAGTGATCTAGGAGGTATACGGTGGCACGGTACCACTCTGTGTCTCAGTTATATTTTTGGTGGCACCCGGTTATTTTTATTTACTCATTATAGTACCGGATTTTTTAATATGCTTTTTAAGAATGTTAAAGAATGTTTTTTATTAAAATACAGCTATTTTTATTAGCTATACAGAATTTATGTTGCAGTTTGTTCTTATAAATAAATCTGCGTATTATTTGGTTTGGGGAGAAAAGGTATGTCATTCCCCTGTCATGTGCATGTAGGCCCAGATCTGACCCTGAACTTCACATTTTTTCTGGAACAAACAATACCATGAATAATCATCTATAACTTCCAGGACACATTGTTTATATAGAAGGAAATTCACATAAACGTCACATCCAGTGCCCAGCTCTATCTGCTGTATGTAATGCCCCTGTCTGTACTTTTTCAACCTCATAGGTTTTGCTTACTACAAAAAAAAGAGTGATCTAATGACAGGGGAAACATGGCAGGAGCTTAAAACTGCAGGAAGCCATTCATTTTCCTTTTTAAATCATTTTATGATATGGAGGGTGGTAATTGTTACGTGCGCCACACTGAAGCATGATTCCCTTACACCCCCCTTGTATAAAAAGACTGCACAGAGTAGATGGCATGCTGGAGTGTTTTATTTTTTTACACAGAACTTGTTATACCATATTTGCTTAATTATAAGACTATCACGTTCTGGTACGAGGCAGGAACCGCTTTGCAGAGTAGGTGTAGGTCTTTGCAACGGACCCCGGCAATAGAACAGAATTATTCTGCCTGATGGAATTCCACCTTATGGTTGAGCCGCAGGTTTCGTTTCCCCAGGACTTTTGCGCTCTGAACTATTACAAGAATACTGAAGCTAAACCCAACAGAACAGGAAGCTGGATACGGAATACTGGACCGAGGCAAAGGTATCTTGGGTACAAGCAGAAGAATAGTCAGACAGGCAAAATATTGGGGCTGGCAGCAAACAAACGGAATCAATACGGGCAAACAGGTCGGTACAGGTGGCAAAACAGGCAAGGTCAGGGCTTGCAGGAGTCGGCAACAGAATATCAGAATAAAGAACAACAAAAACGTTAGTGCACCAGGCACTATTACAGGCAAGGACTAGTTCACAAATGAGGTTTAAATAGCCCTCCTACCAAACCATCAACCAATGAGGATCACAGAAAAAATAATGTTTAAACATTAGTGAGGACAGAAAGCCAAAAGTAGAACTGCACATGTGCAGAACAGTAACCTATGGATAGTCATGAGAGGCCTGCTAATGAAGCTTGTGTGTCTGGCTGGGAATCCCTGCAGAAGACCCAGAGGGCAGTGAGACAGAGCTCCGGGGAGTTCTGAGCAGGTAAGGAGGGAGTGATTGGCAGTAGACATGTGCAAAACTAAAATTTTCGTTTCGTTTTCGTCCATTCGGACGAAAATGTTATTTATTTCGTCTAAAACGAATTTCGTTCATTAGTGCATTCGTTTCAGACGAAATTCGTTCATTATTTTTGTTTCGTTAATTTTTATTCGTTCGTTTTATAGAATACAATGTAATACTATTGGCTTTCTATAATCCGAACGAGAGCCCCATTCATAAGAAATTCTTATGAATGGGGCGCTCGTTCGGTTCATAGAAAGGCAATAGTATTACTTGTATTCTATAAGCCGAAAGTCAATAAACCGAACGACTTTCGGTTTATAGACTTTCGGCTTATGGAATACATGTAATCCTATTGCTATTCTATAAACCGAACGACTTTCGGTTTATAGAATAGCCATAGGTTTACATGTATTACATAAGCCGAAAGTCTATAAACCGAAAGTCGTTCGGTTTATAGGCTGTCGGCATTTAACTAATAAGAGACAGAGTCTCCATTCATAAAATTATGAATGGAGACTTTGTCTCCGTGTAGTAAAATGCCGACAGCCTATAAACCGAACGTTCGGTTTATAGGCTGTGGGCATTTTACTACATGGAGACAAAGTCTCCATTCATAATTTTATGAATGGAGACTCTGTCTCCGTGTAGTAAAATGCCGACAGGCTATAAACCGAACGTTCGGTTTATAGGCTGTCGGCTTATGGAATACATGTATTCCTATTGCTATTCTATAAACCGAACGACTTTCGGTTTATAGAATAGCCATAGGTTTACATGTATTACATAAGCCGAAAGTCTATAAACCGAAAGTCGTTCGGTTTATAGGCTGTCGGCATTTAACTAATAAGAGACAGAGTCTCCATTCATAAAATTATGAATGGAGACTTTGTCTCCGTGTAGTAAAATGCCGACAGCCTATAAACCGAACGTTCGGTTTATAGGCTGTGGGCATTTTACTACACGGAGACAAAGTCTCCATTCATAATTTTATGAATGGAGACTCTGTCTCCGTGTAGTAAAATGCCGACAGGCTATAAACCGAACGTTCGGTTTATAGGCTGTCGGCTTATGGAATACATGTATTCCTATTGCTATTCTATAAACCGAACGACTTTCGGTTTATAGAATAGCCATAGGATTACATGTATTACATAAGCCGAAAGTCTATAAACCGAAAGTCGTTCGGTTTATAGGCTGTCGGCATTTAACTATACAGAGACAGAGTCTCCATTCATAAAATTATGAATGGAGACTTTGTCTCCGTGTAGTAAAATGCCGAAAGCCTATAAACCGAACGATCGGTTTATAGACTTTCGGCTTATATAATACATGTAATCCTATGGCTATTCTATAAACCGAACGTTCGGTTTATAGAATAGCAATAGGAATACATGTATTCCATAAGCCGACAGCCTATAAACCGAACGTTCGGTTTATAGGCTGTGGGCATTTTACTACACGGAGACAAAGTCTCCATTCATAATTTTATGAATGGAGACTCTGTCTCCGTATAGTTAAATGCCGGCTTTTAACTATACGGAGACAAAGTCTCCATTTATAATTTTATGAATGGAGACTCTGTCTCCGTATAGTTAAATGCCGGTGTTCTGACAAATTTCTGGAGCAAATTCTCCTGCGCAATAGCAGGAGAATTTGCTCACTGCGCATGCGCATAAAGTTACAGCTGATAACTCAGCTGTAACTTTGTGACCACCGCGCATGCGCCAGCTGCGCAACCCATCTCCCGCCCCCCTCACACCCCCCGCACACCCCTTCTTACCAGATCATCGACCACAGCGATACACAACGCATGCGCATGCCTATCCAGCCGTTTGGGAATGCGCGCGTCCGTTGTTGTGTTCTTAAGGTGGTAAGTAACACGGGGCGTCGGGACATAAGGGGGCAAGCATCCTGGTGAGGGCTGCCTCATCTTGATGGGATTTGTGATCCTCCTGCTGCATCAATAATACAGCAGGAGGATCACAAATCCCATCAAGATGAGGCAGCCCTCACCAGGATGCTTGCCCCCTTATGTCCCGACGCCCCGTGTTACTTACCACCTTAAGAACACAACAACGGACGCGCGCATTCCCAAACGGCTGGATAGGCGTGCGCATGCGGTGTGTATCGCAGTGGTCGATGATCTGGTAAGAAGGGGTGTGCGGGGGGTGTGAGGGGGGCGGGAGGTGGGTTGCGCAGCTGGCTCATGCGCGGTGGTCACAAAGTTACAGCTGAGTTATCAGCTGTAACTTTATGCGCATGCGCAGTGAGCAAATTCTCCTGCGATTGCGCAGGAGAATTTGCTCCAGAAATTTGTCAGAACACCGGTTTTAACTATACGGAGACAAAGTCTCCATTTATAATTTTATGAATGGAGACTCTGTCTCCGTATAGTTAAATGCCGGCTTTTAACTATACGGAGACAAAGTCTCCATTCATAATTTTATGAATGGAGACTCTGTCTCCGTATAGTTAAATGCCCACAGCCTATAAACCGAACGTTCGGTTTATAGGCTGTCGGCTTTTAACTATACGTTTGTCTCCATTCATAAATTTATGAATGGAGACTCTGTCTCCGTATAGTTAAATGCTATTGTATTCTATAAACCGACTCTATTTCGGCTTATAGAATGCAATAGTACTACGAATGGACGAATGAACGAATGATTTTCCTTTATTAACCATTCGTTCATTCGGCTTTAGTTAGCTTAGCATTTTTGTTCTTCGTTTTTCGGGCGAATGGACGAAAATGCAATTTTCGGACGAAAATGCATTCGTCCGAAAACGAATGCACATGTCTAGTATATATTCACATGTAAATTGCTTTTTTAATAAAAAATTATGATATAAAAAAAATCTTGTTTTTATTTCCTTTTATGTGACAATGCTGCCTCTCTCTTTCCCTTGCCCCCAGATTTGTCGCTCTCCCCCTCTTAGTGTTGTCTCTCTCTCACCCTCCCTTTGGCTCCCCCCTCGCTCCCCTTGTGTCTGTCTCTTCCCCCCTTCCCTCCCCCTGTTTCTCTCTGCCCCCCTCCCCTTGTTTCTGTCTCTTCCCCCCTTCCCTCCCCTTGTTTCTCTCTGCCCCCCCCCCTTGTTATTCTGTCCCCCCCCTCACCTGTTTCTTGCTCCCTGGTGGCTAGTGGGGGCAGCCGGGGGATGTATGCACTATACATAATAGACGGAAGTGTCGGGCAGCATGGAGGTTGTCTGCACGATTCGTGCAGACATCCCCCAGCTGCCCGATTCTCCCTGGTGGCTAGCGAGGCAGCGGAGGATGTCTGCGCGATGAGCGAGACCTCCCCTGCTGCCGCCTGGAACGACAGCCAGGACTTTTATGAGGAAGCCGGAAGTACCCAGCTTCATCATAGAAGTCCCGGCGGTCATGCCGGGCGGCAGCAGGAGAGGTCTCGCTCATCGCGCAGACATCCTCCGCTGCCTCGCTAGCCACCAGGGAGAATCGGGCAGCTGGGGGATGTCTGCACGAATCGTGCAGACAACCTCCATGCTGCCCGACACTTCCGTCTATTATGTATAGTGCATACATCCCCCGGCTGCCCCCACTAGCCACCAGGGAGCAAGAAACAGGTGAGGGGGGGACAGAATAACAAGGGGGGGGGGGGACAGAGAGAAACAAGGGGAGGGAAGGGGGGAAGAGACAGACACAAGGGGAGCGAGGGGGGAGCCAAAGGGAGGGTGAGAGAGAGACAACACTAAGGGGGGGAGAGCGACAAATCTGGGGGCAAGGGAAAGAGAGAGGCAGCATTGTCACATAAAAGGAAATAAAAACAAGATTTTTTTTATATCATAATTTTTTATTAAAAAAGCAATTTACATGTGAATATATACTAGACATGTGCATTCGTTTTCGGACGAATGCATTTTCGTCCGAAAATTGCATTTTCGTCCATTCGCCCGAAAACCGAAGAACGAAAATGCTAAGCTAACTAAAGCCGAATGAACGAATGGTTAATAAAGGAAAATCATTCGTTCATTCGTCCATTCGTAGTACTATTGCATTCTATAAGCCGAAATAGAGTCGGTTTATAGAATACAATAGCATTTAACTATACGGAGACAGAGTCTCCATTCATAAAATTATAAATGGAGACTTTGTCTCCGTATAGTTAAAAGCCGGCATTTAACTATACGGAGACAGAGTCTCCATTCATAAAATTATGAATGGAGACTTTGTCTCCGTGTAGTAAAATGCCCACAGCCTATAAACCGAACGTTCGGTTTATAGGCTGTCGGTTTATGGAATACATGTATTCCTATTGCTATTCTATAAACCGAACTTTCGGTTTATAGAATAGCCATAGGATTACATGTATTACATAAGCCGAAAGTCTATAAACCGATCGTTCGGTTTATAGGCTTTCAGCATTTTACTACACGGAGACAAAGTCTCCATTCATAATTTTATGAATGGAGACTCTGTCTCTGTATAGTTAAATGCCGACAGCCTATAAACCGAACGACTTTCGGTTTATAGACTTTCGGCTTATGTACTACATGTAATCCTATGGCTATTCTATAAACCGAAAGTCATTCGGTTTATAGAATAGCAATAGCATTACATGTATTCTATAAACCGAACGTCGTTCGTTTTAAAGACTTTCGGCTTATAGAATACTATTGGCTTTCTATAAACCGAACTAGAGTCGAGTCCCCATTCATAAGAAATTCTTATGAATGAGGAGGGACTCTAGTTAGGTTTATAGAATGCCAATAGTATTCTATAAGCCGAAAGTCTTTAAAACGAACGACGTTCAGTTTATAGAATACATGTAATGCTATTGCTGTTCTATAAGCCGAAAGTCTTTCGGCTTATAGAACAGCAATAGCATTACATGTATTCTATAAACCGAACGTCGTTTGTTTTAAAGACTTTCGGCTTATAGAATACATGCTGCTATTGGCTTTCTATAAACCGAAAGAGTCCCCATTCATACGAATAGGTCAATTGACCTATTCGTATGAATGGGAACTCAATTTCAGTTTATAGGAAGCTAATAGCATTACATGCATTCCATAAACCGAAAGTCATTCATGTCGGTTTATGGAATGTAGTACAATGCTATTGGTATTGTAAACCGACTCTATTTCGGTTTAGAATGCCAATAGCACGAATGGACGAATGAACGAATGATTTTCGTTTATTAACCATTCGTTCATTCGGATTTTGTTAGTTAAAATTTTCGTTATTCGTTTTTCGGACGAATGGACGAAAATGCTATTTTCGTCCGAAAATGCATTCGTCCGAAAACGAATGCACATGTCTAATTGGCAGTGTGACGGTGCTGTCGTGTCATTACCCCCCACTCGACGGGCACTGTACGATCGTCCAGGCCCAGGCTTGGCAGGAAAACGAAGGTGGAAGGAACGTACCCTGGCAGGGGCAGGAACATCAGCGGAATCGACCCAGGATCGTTCTTCAGGACCGTATCCCTGCCAGTGAATGAAATACTGTAGACGGCCACAAAGGATTCTGGAGTCAAGGATGGATTGTACCAAATATTCCTTATGATCCTGAATCAGAACAGGGTCAGGAGAAAGAAGAGGAGAGGAGAATCTGTTAGACACTATGGGTTTAAGCAAGGATACATGAAATGTGTCATGGATGCACATGGAGGGAGGTAATTCAAGAGAATATGAAACATTGTTGACACGAGAACAAACTTTATAAGGCCCAATGTATTTAGGACCGAGTGTTTGTGAGGGTTGTTGACAACCAAACCAAATCACCAACGTTGAAGGGTGAAATATGAGATCTCTTCCTATCGGCAAAGGATTTCTACGTCCGCTTCACAGCAAGAAATTGTCTGGAAAGAGTTGACCAATGTGATGTTAGAGCTGAGATTTTTCGGTCAGTGGCAGGAATATCGGATGGACAAGGTACCATAGGCCAAAGGGAGGGTTCAAACCCATACATAGCACAGAAGGGTGACATTTTCAATGATCCATGATAGGCACAATTTTAAGAGAGTTCTGCGAGGTACAAAAATTCAGACCAATCAGAATGGTCATTGTCTACGTAAGACCTGAGATATTGTTTCAATATCTGGTTCATTCTCTAGGTTTGTTCATTGATTTGGGGATGGTATGCCGAAGAGAACCTAAGAGAAATACCGAGTTGACGACAAAGTGTCCTCCAAAGCCTGGAGACGAATTGAGTACCACGATCTGAGATAACGGATTGAGGTATTCTGTGGATCCAAACAATTTCTTTTAAAAAGGCTTGGGCAAGGGTTGCTGCAGAAGGCAATTTCTTTTAGGCAATGAAGTGGGACAGTTTAGAAAAAAGGTCAATGACTACAAGGATGGTAGTATTACCCTGAGACTGCGGGAGATCAGTGACAAAATCCATCACTATGTGGGACCATGGCCCTTTAGGGACAGGCAATGGACATAGGAGACCATATGGTTTGGTTCTGAGTGTTTTACATCGAGCACATTTAGTACAAGCTGAGACATATTCATGGGTAAAGAGTAGGCCACCATAAATATCTGTGGAGAAGAAATGTGGTATTAGTGATTTCCCTGTGTCCTGCAATGGGAGAATCATGAGCCCAGGATAGTACAGCTTTTCTGAATTTAGGTTGGACAAAATAATGACCAGGAGGAAATCTCATACCCTTGGGTCTAGGGTACTGAGTTCTGGAGATCTGTTGTATGAGTACCGGAGAAACTACAGCCATGATCTGAGTGGAAGGGAGAATAATATCTTCCTTAGGAAGATAGTTAGCATGTTCATGCAATCTCGACAAGGCGTAAGCTTTTTTATTCTTGGGTCCGGGGCGGTAAGTTAACAACGAAATTGAATCGAGTGAAATATAATGCCCATCGAGCCTGTCTGGGATTACGTCTTTTAGCTTTTTCTATTTAAAGGAGATTCTTGTGATCAGTCAGTATGGTAACAGGAATGATTATACCCTGCAGTAAATGTCTCCATTTCTCTAGAGCCATTTTTATGGCTAGTAACTCTCTGTTTCCGACATCATAATTACACTCAGCGGCTGAGAACATTTTAGAAAAAAAAGAGCAAGGATGAATACGATTGGTCTCTTGATCTCTCTGTGATAGAATGGCTCCTGCTCCGGTTTCTGATGCATCCACTTCCAAAATAAAAGGTAAAGTTGGATCTGGGCGACGAAGTATAGGAGCTGTGATAAAGGCTTCTTCGAGTTTTTTAAATGCTTTCGTAGCTAGTGGAGGCCAATTTTTAGGATTAGCACATTTTCTGGTGAGTGCTGTGATGGGTGATACTATCTCAGAGAAATTTCTAATGAATTTTCTATAGCAGTTGGCAAACCCTAAAAAGCGTTGAATACCATAAAGTCAGTGGGAATTTTCCATTCTTTGATGGCCAGGACCTTTTCTGGATCTATCTCAAGACCACGATCTGTGATGATGTAGCCCAGAAATTTGATTTTCTTTTTTTCCAATTCACATTTCTCGGCCTTGGCAAATAACTTGTGACATCTCAGACATAGGAGTACTTGTTTTACATGGATTCTGTGTTCTTGGATATTTCTGGAGTAGATCAAGATATCATCCAGGTATATCATGACGTGGGATAGTAACATATTGTGGAAGATCTCATTCACAAAATTCTGAAACACTGCGGGGGCATTACATAGACAGAATGGCATTACTAAGTATTTATAGTGGCCATATCTAGTGTTAAATGCCATCTTCCACTCATCATTCTCACAGATGCGAATGAGATTGTATGCCCCACGCAAGTCTAGTTTGGTAAAAATGGTAGCCTCCTTTAGCTGATCATATAATTCTGATATCAATGGTAGAGGATATTTATTTTTTACAGTGATTTTATTCAATCCTCTATAATCGATGCATGGTCTGAGTGAACCCTCCTACAGCAGGGACTATAGATCGAGGATCTTCAGAGGTAAGTTCAAGAACAGAATAGACCTTGGTAGGTTGAGAACAACACATCGTCTTGCAATGATCACTCCAAGCCTTGATTTCACCTTGTCTCCAATCTATGATTGGATTATGTTTCTGTAGCCATGGCATACCCACTATGACCAGAAGAAGAGGACTGCATAGGACATAGAAAATAATCTCTTCAGAATGAAAAATCCCAATCTTAACTCCTAATAATATGGTTTCTTCTGAAATAAATCCAGTACCAAGAGGTGAACCATCTAAGGAAGCGAGGGAACTGATTTGTGGTTTGTGTGCGAAGAGGATACCTTGTTGCATAGCCCAATTCTTAACAATGAAATTTCCAGCAGCCCCAGAATAGATGAAGGCTTGTGTGGTTACTTTATGACCTGTCCACTGGAGTGTGATTGGTATTAACATTAGGATGATAAGGAGGCATAAGGACAGAAATGCTTAGTGGATGAGTTTCCCTGTTTCTGAGGACAGAACTGCCCTTTTTGGCCACAATATAAACAAAGACCCAAAGCCCTCCTCTTTTGTTTTTCTTCCTCAGATAAACGTAACAAGGGCCCAATCTCCATGGTTTCAACTGGAGGGGTAGGGTTTTCATGACCGGAATTCTGAGGAAAGTATGGAGTGTGGGGTTTGTGGAACCTTGGTCTTCTGTCCCGTTCTCTCTCTCTCTTACTGCATCTCTCTTGATTGCAGGCATCAAGTCTTAAACATAATGCAATCAATCTTTCAAGATCGTCAGGTAGATCACAGTAAGTTAGAGCGTCTTTAAGAGATTCATTAAGGCCTCTCTTGAATGCAGCTCTGAGTGCACTTGCATTCCAGTCTCATATGCAAGTGTCCTGAATTCTATAGCATATTGAGCTACGTTTTTTCTACTCTGGGTTAATTCCATGAGACTGGATTCTGCGGATTCTCGTCTGCCGGGGGCGTAGAAGACGGCGCGAAATGCTGATATGAAGGCCTCACTGTCATCCAGCAGTGGAGAGTTTCTCTCAAGCAATGGAGATGCCCAGGCCAGTGCTTAACCTCTAAGCAGATTAATAATAAAAGCCACATGAGATGAGTTTGTGGCAAAGGTCACCAGACATTGGAAGACATTTGTTTAGGAACCCTCTACATTCTTTGGGAGCACCTGCATATTTATCTGGGACTGGCATTTTAGGAGGTGTAGCAGCTCCCTGAGCACTCAGGTCGACAGGTTCAGGAGCCGTCATGGAACGTGCTGATATTGGAGGAGTCAGGGATGAAGCTGATCGTGATCGTGTCTACTTTAGGATCGAGATTTGGAGCTGTGATGCATGTAAAGTCAAGATCTGATCCTGATGATCTTGTCTGGGTTCCATAGTAAGGCCTGTAATAAATGTCATGTTCTGGTACGAGGCAGTAACCGCTTTGCAGAGTAGGTGTAGGTCTTTGCAATGGACCCCGGCAATAGAATAGAATTATTCTGCCTGAAGGAATTCCACCTTATGGTTGAGCCGCAGGTTTCATTCCCCCAGGACTTTTGCATTCTGAACTATTACCAGAATACTGAAGCTAAACCAAACAGAACAGGAAGCTGGATCCAGGATACTGGACAGAGGCAAAGGTATCTTGGGTACTGGCAGAAGTATAGTCAGACAGGCAAAATATCGGGGCTGGCAGCAAACAAACGGAGTCAATACGGGCAAACAGGTCGGTACAGGCGGCAAAACCGTCAAGGTCAGAGCTAGCAGGAGTCGGCAATAGAATATCAGAATAAAGAACAACAAAACGCTAGTAAAGGCACCAGGCACTATTACAGGCAAGGACTAGTTCACAAATGAGGTTTAAATAGCCCTCCTACCAAACCATCAACCAATGAGGATCACAGAAAAAACAATGTTTAAACCTGGACCTTTAAGGTGAGTGTAACGGAACTCCCCATACTCCGACCGAGTACCTTCCATTGATGGACGCTTCCTAGCTTGCGCCGAGGACCACAAGCACCGCACCGGACACCACAACCACCACAGACTCCACAACCGCCGTAACTTAACTGGAGTCTCACCGTCTTCTGTCCACCCTGGATCAGCTTCTGTCCTCCAGGACTGTGTAGGGAAGAGCAAGCTCTTTAAAGAGTGATTATGCTGGGCAGGTTCCCTTTCAAGAACGAGACAAGGCTACGTTTGAAGGGTGAAGTAGAACTGACCAGAACTTTTTATTGATTCAGAAACAGAGAATATATACAGTTGAACATCTTGACAAACCAGATTAGACAAAGGAACTATAACAGGATTAAAGTTTAACCTGAGGTCATACAAAGGGAAATCCTGCCTCACACCTTTCAGGATACAAAGGTGTCCAGTTCAGATACATACAGGAAACTAAATTACTTACATAAAGACAATGGGAAAGGTGACATAATGACAGGGATTAAAGGATAGGATCCAATCTTAACTTGGGGAAAGCACAGTGAAAAGGACAAAGACTTGGATCCTAGCAATTACAGTACATTCCTCCCCTCTGCTTGGGAGATAATTGAGTTAACCTTTGTATCAGCTCAAAATTCTCCAAGCTAAAATATACAGGTTTTACACAGTATTAATAACTGTCAAAATATGCATCACATTCACATAAAACATACATTTTCAGAATCAGCATTTAAATATGAACATAACTAAAAATCAGACAATTCCACCGAGTAGTTCAAAAGTTAGGTTTTGGGGGCATTTTCACCATGCCCCAAATATGTTCTTAAAGGGCCATACAGAGTCCAATACAAGTCCAAAGGCTCAAAAAGCATTCTTAAAGGGCTATACACCCCAGGGTCAAAGTCACAGGGGAGGAGGTTGGCAAGCAGGCCTCTCCAGGACCAAGTGGCGAAGGGCACTTTGTCACAGTGAGTAAGGGCAGAAAGCCAAAAGTAGAACTGCACATGTGCAGAACCGTAACCTAGGGATAGTCATGAGAGACCTCCTAATGAAGCTTGTGTGTTTCACTGGGAATCCCTGCAGAAGACCCACAGGGCAGTGAGACAGAGCTCTGGGGAGTACTGAGTAGGTAAGGAGGGAGTGATTGGAAGTGTGACGGGGCTGTCATGTCAAAGACGAGGACTTTTTCAGAGCAAATGCTCTGAAAAAGCCCCCTCGTCTTATATTCGAGGTCGTCTTATAATCTGACCTCAAATCGAGGTTAGACTATAAGACTGGGATCCAGGTCCCCCTCAGAGCTACAGGGGGCCTGGATCCCCCTTCACTAAAAGCCGGAGGATGTCTGTGTGAGTGCCGCAGACATCCTCCCCTGCCGCCCGGCATGACCACCGGATCTTCTATGATGAAGCCGGGTCCTTCCGTCTTCATCATAAAAGTCCCGGCGGAAGTGCCGGGCAGCAGCGGAGGATGTCTACGCGTATTGTGCAGACATCCTCCATCTGCCCCGCTAGCCACCAGGGACTTTCGGCCAGCTGTGGGATGTCTGCACGATACGTGCAGACATCCTCCATGCTGCCCAACACTTCCGTCTATTATGACAGACCGGCTGTCCGTCATAAAGACTACAGTTCGGTCCAACACAAAAACATTTCAAAGCATTGGGAAAAAAAGGACAGACTTAATAAAAACATTACTAAAGAATCAAGTGGCAATTGATGTTCTTTTCAGGATTAGTGCTAAAAAGTAGAAGAGAACAAATAGGGAAATGTATAAAAAATAAGAAAATGTTGCACAAATGTGAAATAATAGATAAACTCTAAAAAAGACAATACTTATCTAAACATTTGCTTTAGCTTAAGTGTTCCAGTAAAACATATTAATTAGAAAACACAAAAAAGAAAGGATTAAAAAATTATTACCATCAATAATCCATCGGGACCAGACAGGTTTCGTACCGGGAAGATCCTCTGCGGATAACGTTAGACGATTAATCGACACACTGGACTACTCTAGAGCAAAGGGTATCCCCCTCCTGACCCTGTCGTTAGATGCCGAAAAGGCTTTCGACAGGGTCAGGTGGGGTTTTATGAGAACTTCACTAGAGATCTTTGGCTTCGAGGGAAGAATATTAAACTCTATCCTGGCATTATATACTTCTCCATCCGCAAGAGTACTGGGAGGCGGTTTTTCCACTGAGTGGTTTAACTTACATAATGGAACTAGACAGGACTGCCCTTTATCCCCACTTTTATACCTTATTACGATGGAACCAATGGCAGCAGCCATAAGACAGAACCGAGAGATATCAGGGCTAAAGATAGGAAGTGAGGAGTTAAAAATCAACCTTTATGTGGATGATACTATAGTGACTATGGGGAACCCTGTTAAATCCTTGGTAGGCTTAGTGAATGAAATAGATAGATACTCAATGGTATCTGGGTACAAATTAAATCATGATAAAACCATTGCCCTGCCAAATAACATATCTGTAGAATTAGAGAACAAATTAAAAACTAAATTCAGATTTGTCTGGGCGGATAATTTGAAATACCTGGGCATAAGGATCTGGGCAGATCCAACAAAAATAATGGAGAATAACTTCCTCCCTTTGCTAAAGTCTACTACCAAACAACTAAGCGACTGGAAGAACTTATGTTTTTCCTGGTGGGGCCGAATAAATGTGGTCAAGACCTATATCCTACCAAAATGGCTCTACCTTTTCAGGATGCTCCCAATAGAAACCCCAGTCAGTTGGCTTACTATGATACAACGGGCCTTTAGGAACTTTGTGTGGCAAAACAAAAAACCAAGACTAAAATTAAACTGTTTAAAAAGAAAGATCTCACAGGGAGGATTGGGAATGCCAGACATAATACAATATCATGACTCAAGCCTTTTAGCCCATGCAGTTACCTCCCAGCTAAATATATCTAGTAACGAGGCTTGGTATAATATCGAAGCAGTTTTGGGCGGAGAAACAGAGCTGGTCAAACTTTTCTGGTACACTGGTGAAAAGAGTAAAGAAAAAGATCAAACCAAAGGTAGAGGGATAGTTTTAGACAATATTCTACACGTGTGGAGAAGACACAGGAAAAGATTAGGGTTTGACAACTATGTAATTCACGAGCTCCCACTGACATTGCTGGAAAGTAATAAAGATCATATAAATCTGAAAGCCTGGCATGAATGTGGTTTGAAATCCCTGGGAGAAATTTGGGGGAATACAGGAATTATTCCCTTCCAGGAACTGCAGGATAGATTTCCAGAATTAAAAGGCGAAACATTTAATTACCTAAGGATGAAGGGTTATTTGTCAAAACATCTGCATAAGACCAAATCAGATAAAGTGAATCTTTTTAGGAAAATCCTAAAAGATAACAACCAGAAAAACCTATTAAAAAGAACAAAAAATATGCTAGATCTGGATAATGCAGATTGCGACTTCTCGGCTTTTTCTAAGTGGGAACGTGATATAGGTATTGTTATACCAAAGGAAGATTTGATAAAATCCCTTTTCTTGACATACAAATCAGTGAGATGTCTAAATCTGGTGGAATCACATTATAAAATTCTAAACAGGATGTATCTGGTGCCATTCCGGCTGGAGGTGATGGGGCGGGGGGCACCGGATACATGCTGGAGATGTAATAGAGATAGAGGGGACATGCTACATACATGGTGGGCATGTCCACCCCTTAAATCGATGTGGCAGGAAATGTTGGGGAAGCTTCTATATATGACTAATATTCCGCTGTTAAATAAGCCGGAGATACTGCTCTTGCACTTAAATCTCCCAGGTACTAAGGAATGGGAGAAGGCTTTTATTCTACATTTTTAACCGCAATAAAAGTGTCAATAGGTAGACTATGGAAATCACCACAAGTCCCGAGTTGGGTGGAGATAAAGAAACAACTAGAATATCAATTCAAGATGGAGAGAGGAATTTCACTCTACCAATCAAAAAACCTAAAAAAGGTAGAAAAATGGGATAAATGCCTGGAACTCCTAACTCGGGACTTGAGATGAAACATAGTAGACGCGTTTGAACTGTAGACCACTGATCCACATGAAATATGGTAAAATAAAAGGTGAACAGCGGCTAGATGGCTTTTGGGTCCCCCGGTTTCTCTCCTCGATCTCCATGGAAGCAAATGTTTTAGTAATATGTCTTGTTAAATGTTTTGTAGATTTGAATGTCCTTTATGTATTTTTATATGAGAATGAGGATTATCACTATTTTGGCAATTTGCAATGTAAGAAATCGAATTATAATAATCTTCATGTCATAAGGTTCTGATTTCCTGTATGTAACTAGTCAGGAATATTGTTGTTTGTTTTCTTTTTGGAAAATTATAAAATAAAAAAGAAATATAAGAAAAAAAAAATAATTAGAAAACACAAAAAATACAAAACAATATGTGATACTGTAAAAAAAAAAAATTAAAGTATGGCCCCCAATGGAAACGGACTTGCATGGAGCAGACTCAAAATTACGGGCTCTAGGTGTTAAATGTATAGCTGGGGACTCTGAGTATCAACAGACATATGGGGAACGATGTTAATCACAAGGAATTGATATGACTCTAGTTTCCAGAATCAAAAGTACACAGTTAATCCTCACAATAGGAACAACTTACATTTCACTTGTGCTTCAATACTAGAAGCACATGTGAAAAGTAAGGTTAAGTGTTCCTTCAAGGATTTCTTTCCCCTATAGGGCTCATACTACACTAATTGCCTTATTTATCCTTTTTCACAGCAAATATATATATATATTTTTTTTTTTATCATTCTTTATTGAAATTTTCAAATATTATAAGTATCAATAACAATACGACACATAGAAAAAACCATACAAATTACCAGTTATAAAAGCATACGTCATGCGCTGAATCGGGCATTAGGTGCCAGAGTGGGGAATCGACAGAAGAAAAAAGAGAAAGCAAGAAAAGAAAAGACAAGGAAGAAAAAGAAAAAGAGAAAAGAAGACGAAAAAGAAAACCCCACCTGTATCCTACCATTCATTCCTCATACATTCTTGCAATGATGGGATTCATGCCTGGAGGGTACTGCCTTAATGGAAGTGTCACACGCTCAAGGAAAAGGAGACCCCCCCCGCCCCCCCCCCTATCAAATTATATCCAGAGCTTACCTATTTCATATTTTTGCATGCACTCCGCCCATTTTACTGGTGTTTGGATTGTAGAGTCCAGAATGTAAGAGAGAGATCTTTCCATTCTCAGTTGAAAACTCAATTGATTTTGGAAGTGTCTTATTTCTGGTTCTATACTTTGTCTCCATTGTCTGGCTATAGTTTTTTTTGCTGCAAGGAGAGTATGGATTGTAAGAGTAATTTGTATGTTTGACAGTGTCGGCCACCCTATGTGTAAAAGGATAGAACTAGGATCTTCGGGGATGGAGACACCAATCATTCGTTTCAAGAAGTCTACTACTCCTTTCCAGAAGGGTATGATTTTTTTACAGCTCCACCATATATGGATATCCGTCCCTACCTCTCGGTGACATCTCCAGCAGATTCCGGAGGTATGTGGATAGATTTTTGCTATTCTAGCAGGGACCAAATACCAGTTGTTAAGGATTTTGTAGTGCATTTCTAACAGCGATAGATCATGAACTTCTTTTGTAGTTAATCTAAATGACTTTCTCCACGTCTCTGATGTAATTTTAGTTGTACTGTGTTTTTCCCATTTTTTAACAATTGGTAATTCCGTCAAATTTTGAAGTATCCTAATACAGCCCAGGCATTTGGAATATAGCCTCCTGTTGGTATCTTTTATTATCAATTTGGAGAGTCTTCTCAGGAAGTCATTATTTATTTCTTTTAAGTTTTTTAACAAACAGCTTTTGACTCTTAGATAACGAAACACATTTAAATTTGGTAGATTATATTTATCCCTCATTTCTGGCATTGTCAACATCTGACCTTCTTGATACAAATCAGAAATATTTTGTATTCCAGCGTTTTCCCAATCTCCAAGTGAGAGATCTTCCAAAATTGCTTCAAGGACATTCAATTTCTGTGTTCCAAATATGTTATTCTCTATATTAGCCTTCCGTTTAAGTGAGAACCAATTTGGCATGATCTCATCAATTATTACACTTTTGTTTTTCATACTGGTTGGGTATTTTTTATGCTTAACTGACCAGATTATAGATGACATGTCTTTCCCACCTAGTAGTTCTACCTCGATTTTATACCACGTTTCCTGTTTAGCCTGTGGTAGCTGCGTTTTGACTAGATGCAGTAGCATACTAGCCTCATAGAATTGTCCAATCAACGGAAATCCCAAGCCCCCATCTTTCGTCTTCATCCCCAATATTCTTGCTGCAATTCTAGGGGGCTTGCCTTTCCATACAAAATTACACAAATTTCGATGTACCATCTCCAACCACTCTTTGGGGATCTTTAATGGTACCATCCGAAACAGGTAAGTCCACTTAGGCATCAAATAAGCCGCAACAGCATTGCTACTGCCCCACCAAGTCAGCTCAATGTTTTTCCACTTTTTTAGAAATTCATTAGTGATTCTCATTAAGTGAGAGAAGTTAGTTTCCATAATGTCCTGAATTTTGTGGGGTATTTTGATGCCTAAGTAGTCAAACGTGTCTCTACCTGCTTCTAATTGATATAGTTCTTTAATCTTTTCTCTAGTGATTTTATCCAAATTTAGGGCCTGTGCCATAGTTTTACTACAATTAAGTTTGTAGTTGGCTATTGTTCCATAATCTTCAATTTCTTTCAGAAAGTATGGCAGGGAATCAAGTGGTTTAGACATAAATACCAACACATCATCTGCGTAGAGCAAGAGCTTAATTTCCTTCTCTCTAACTTGTAGCCCCTGAATGTTGTTGTTCTGTCGAAGTCTTGCCGCCAGTGGCTCCAGCGACAGAACGTATAGTAGGGGTGAGAGCGGACAGCCCTGTCTCGTTCCGTTGCCTAGCTTGAACCATTCAGAACACAGACCCGAGCCTACTACCCTTGCACTGGGGGACTGATAGAGAGCATCAATCGCTGTAGATATCCATCCCCTGAATCCCAGGGCCTTAAGGGTTTCTCTCATGTATCCCCACCCGACCCTGTCGAACGCTTTCTCTGCGTCTAGCGACAGGGTCAGGAGGGGGACCTTTCTTTTACCGGCGAAGTCTTTGATATCTATCAACCGACGAATGTTATGTGCGAGTCCCTACCCGAGACAAATCCCATCTGATCATCGTGGATAAGATCTTGCATAACTACTTTCAGTCTGTCCGCCAGTATGGAGGAATACAGTTTGATGTCCACGTTGATCAGTGAGATCGGTCTGTAGCTTGAGACCTGGTCCGGAACCTTGCCGGTCTTAAGAATCGGCATAATATTTGCCTGGAGCATTTCTGCTGGGCAAGTTCCTTGTTCAGCTATCTCTCTAAAGGCCTCCAATAGTGGTTCCGAAATATTGTCTTTCATTATCTTATAGAACAGATGGGTAAATCCATCTGGGCCTGGTGTTTTATGCCTTACCATCCTTTCTATACCCTTAGTTAATTCTGTTTTCTCCAGAGGTTTATTCAGGAGCTGGATCTGTACCTCGGTCAGTGTTGGGAGGCCTGTCCTCCTTAAATATGCTTGTATTTCCTCCTCTGTAGTGGTCTTTGGGATGTTATATAGAGTTTCATAATACTCCCTAAAGCCACCAGCCACTGCATCCGGGGTCATCAGAGTTTGGTCATCTTTAATAATTTTATTTATTCTGTTCTTCGCTCTCTTAGTTTTTAATTGGTTTGACATAAGTCGGTCAGGTCTGCTACTCCTATGGTAATATCTTACCTTTAATTTCTCCATAGATTTTATTGTTTGATCTAATTCCCTCTGGTTTATTTGTTTTTGAATCCTCTCTCTTTCTTGTATATATAATATGGAGGGATTTTCTTTATTGAGCGCCGATATGCGGTAAAGAGCTATATAAAGATCAGCTAGAGGACTCTCTATTGTTTTCTTAAGGTATTTCTTTAATTTTATAAAATGGCCTCTAATAACTGCTTTATATGCACACCACCTCATTGCGGCTGATGTTTCCTTAGGTCCATTCTCCTTAAGATAGAGAGTAGTCATATTTGAAATATAATCTTTATGTTCTTGTCTATAAAGGAGGGAATCGTCTAATCGCCACGTAGAGACTGGGTGTCGAGTTGTTTGTTTGTTAAATTCTAAAATTATCAGACTATGGTCTGACCAAGTAATTTCTTTTATGTTTATATTATTGATGTTTCTTATAGTGTCGGCATCCCCAAAGACCAGATCTATCCTAGAATAAGTATGATGTACATTCGAGAAGTGTGTGTAGTCTCTTTCGTTTGGATGTGTTACTCTCCAAATATCGTAAAAGCCAGTTTTATGAATTAGGTTCCGAAAAGCTCTTGCCTTTTTGATCAAATTTTTACAGATTTTTTTATTTTTTGAGATCCGTTTATCCATATCCGTGTCTAACACGCAATTAAAATCTCCTGCGATAACTATTATACCTTCTCTTATTTTTTGTGCTTTCTCTAGTATTTTGATCAACACGGACAATGGGTCTGTATTGGGGAGGTATAGGTTCACCAGAGTGTATCTCACTTCATCTATAGTCCCTATCCATATCAGGTATCTCCCATTAGTATCTTGTTCAACATATTTGGTATTGATTTTCAGAGTGCTTGAGAAAACGATTGCAACTCCTCTCTTTTTTCTTTCTGTCATTGATGAGTGGAACACGTGTGGAAAACCCGTACCTCCCCACCGTATTCTATCCTTTGATCGCCAGTGGGTCTCTTGTAGGAAGGCCATATCTATCTTCTCTTTTCGGAGAAAGTTATGGACTCTGGTGCGTTTAGAGGGGGAGTTTAAGCCCTGGACATTGCCCGACATGCATCTAATCATTTGTGTATGTAGTCTAGTAATCTATCGGACAGTGCCCTGCGCTCTCCAACCGGAGGGTAGAGGGGGCGCCCGCAATCCCGAACGCGCTCCCCGGCTGCTCCACCTGCATGCGTCCCATCCATTCATATCTACATACATTCACATACAAAGGGGTCGGGGAAAAAAGCCCTCCCTTATTCCATTCAGACCTAGCCCTCTCAGAGTAAACTTCCTGAGAGGAAATTTGTGTAACCACGGGATTATGATTCTTACCCATTGGTACACCCTTAAGTTCCACTGGAACTTATTAGGCAAAGACATGTGCGTCTGTGGGTGATTCTTAAAGAAAGAGGAGTTAATCTATATAAGAGCATATACCCCCCTCAGTATTCGGAGTTCAGAGCAAAGTACATACAGGCGGGAGGGAGAAACGAGAGACAGCAGTAGAAGGGGCAAGAGGAGAAGAAGAAAAAAAAAAAAATAGAATGGAATCTGAGTGCGTTCACCCAAACGTGACATAATTACTCTTTCTTTCTTATATCTTTATATAGTGCAAACATCTTAATTTATTAATTTTATGTATATTCTTTCAGAATGATACTCTATTTTAAATGCATAGTCTAATACTTTATTGAGGCCTATATTAATCTAAATATACTTTTATGTGATATATTATAACTTAGTGCAGTCATCCCCCTTTATCGTATTTGGTTTTTCCCTTCCTCGCTCCTCCACTACTTTAATGTGGGAGGGTGTTGCTTATCTAAACATATTCTTGTGTGTCTCTTTTACTATTTTATTTCTATTCCCTTATGTTGTGCTGTTGGTGCGTTCATGTATTATTATATTTTCTCCTTTTCTTATCCTTCCCTTCCCTTCCCCTTACCCCTAGAACATATTAATCAAATCTTGTGTTGTGGATATATAAAAACGCCCACGTATCCCAAGTGAAAGAGGAAAAAAAAAAGGAACTAATTGTTCATCGTTAATTAAGGAGGGAGGAAACAACACACAATCACAGCATAGCATTCAACATAAATCACAGTTATATAGAAACCAATGGTATTTGATAATGTATCTACGCATATGTTATTTCCATAGTCCAACATGAGTGGCTTCTCCCTTTTCTATGGTAATCGGTAGTGGAGAAAAAAAAAAAAAAAATGGCGCATCATTACTTCAAGAGGGAGAACACAGCACAATGCCACAACATAGAATCAACACTAATCGCAGTTATTTAGAGACCAATGGTGTTTGACAATATATCTAAACATATGTTATTTCAATAATCCGACATGAGTGGCTTCCCCCTTTTTCTCAGATAGTCGGTGGTGGATAACAAAGGAGCATTATATTGGTTAGAATATGAGTACCTACAGATCGAACGTTCAATTTTGTTTAATCATATATCTCAGATCTATTATCATTGTGCCACAATAGATCTCCTTTCTCAAACAGCCTTGATTAGATCAGATCTTATATTGTACTCATATTCATACTCCAAAAAAAAAAAAAAAAAAAAACTAATTGTTCATCATTAATTCAAAAGGGAGGAAACAACACACAATCACAGCATAGCATTCAACATAAGTCACAGTTATATAGAAATGGTATTTGATACTGTATCTACGCATATGTTATTTCCATAGTCCAACATGAGTGGCTTCTCCCTTTTCTATGATAGTCGGTAGTGAAAAAAAAAATAATTTTTTTTATATTTTATGCCTGTACTTGAAAATCTTGAAGATAGCTACAGTTCCTCCTTAATCTACATAATTGACTCTTAGGGACATTTAAAAGCCAGGGAAGAAAATGGCAGCTGTCTAAAAAGCTATTTGTGTCCACTTTCTTAGGAGTATGTATAAGGATCAATTCTGGGACAATTACAAGTTATTGCTAATAACTACATTTCTAGAACTTTGCCTCTGTATTTCTCTAGATACATAGGGGGTTATGTAATGGAAATTATGGACCCCCAAATTACCAATAACCCCATTATGTCCACACCAAACTAAAAATATTAACCCCTTAAGGACAGAGCCTTTGAAACATTTTTGTCCTTTCTGGACAATGGCTATTTTAACATTTCTGTGCTGTTTGTGTTTAGCAATTTTCTTCTTCGTCATTTGCTGTACCCACACATATTATATATTGGTTTTATCGGGACAAAAAGGGCTTTCTATGGATGCCATATTTTTGATCATATCTTATTATATTATTAAAAAAAAAAAAAAAATATGGTAAAAAAAAAAAAATACACAAATTTCTTTGTTTTTATTTGAAACAACTTCTCCTCATCGACAATAGTGAACGAAAAAACATGCTAAATAGATTCTACTATTTCTCCTGAGTACAGGGATACCACCCATGCATAGGTTTGTTGGGTTGTTTGGGGGCTAAAATGCCAAATTTGTGAGGTGCAGTTTTTTGTTTTCCAACTTGAAATTTTTACATGCAGACAGCCTGCACCCATGTCCCATTTGGGACATATTTGAAACCAGCCAGTGTATTTTACCCCATCAACCCATATATTTTTTAAAAGTAGACACCCTAGGCTATCTCAAATGGTGGTATTTTAACACTTTCCATGCACTATTTCTACCACCAGCCTTTGTCAAAGTTTGTGGTAGTAATTTTTTTGTGTTTTTTTTTCACAGACCTTGTACTTCAGACATAAATTTACAGATTTTGGTATGTGTCACTGCCAAATAACACCCCAATAAGTGTTCAGCAACATCTCTTGAGTACAGGGATACCCCCCATGCATAGGTTTGTTGGATTGTTTGGGGGGTAAAAGGCCAAATTTGGGAGGTGAAGTTTTTGGTTTTCCAATTTGAAATTTTGACATGCAGACAGCCTGCACCCATGTCCCATTTGGGACATATTTGAAACCAGCCAGTGTATTTTACCCCATCAACCCATATATTTTTTAAAAGTAGACACCCTAGGCTATCTCAAATGGTGGTATTTTTACACTTTCCATGCACTAATTCTACCACCAGCCTTTGTCAAAGTTTGTGGTAGTAATTTTTTTGTGTTTTTTTTTCACAAACCTTGTACTTCACACATGAATTTACAGATTTTGGTATGTGTCACTGCCAAATAACACCCCAATAAGTGTTCAGCAACATCTCTTGAGTACAGGGATACCACCCATGCATAGGTTTGTTGGGTTGTTTGGGGGGTAAAAGGCCAAATTTGGTAGGTGCCGTTTTTGGTTTTCCAAATTGAAATTTTGACATGCAGACCGCCTGCACCCATGTCCCATTTGGGACATATTTGAAAACAGCCAGTGTATTTTACCCCATCAACCCATATATTTTTTAAAAGTAGACACCCTACGCTATTTCAAATGATGGTATTTTAACACTTTCCATGCACTAATTCTACCACCAGCCTTTGTCAAAGTTTGTGGTAGTAATTTTTGTGTGTTTTTTTTTTCACAAATATTGTATTTTAGACATAAATTCACAGATTTTGGTATGTGTCACTGCAAAACAATAACCCAATATGTGTTCAACAACATCTCCTGAGTACAGGGATACCACCCATGCATAGGTTTGTTGGGTTGTTTGGGGGCTAAAAGGGCCACATTGTGAAGGTGCGCATTTTCAACTTGGAATATTGACGTGTAGTCAGCCTGAGCCCATCTTTCATTTGGGACTTTTTTTTAAAGTAGGACAGTGTATTTTACCCCAAAAAGTATATATTTTGTAAAAGTAGACACCCTAGGCTATTTTAAATGGTGTTATTTTAACACTTTCCATGCACCAATTCTACCACCAGCCTTTGTCAAAGTTTGTGGTAGTCATTTTATTGTGTATTTTTTCCCACATACATTGCACTTTAGACACAAATTCACATATTTCGGTATGTGTCACTGACAAACAATACCACAATATATGTTCAGCAACATCTCCCGAGCACAGGGATACCACCCATGCATAGCTTTGTCAGCTTTGTTGGGTGTTGAAAGGCTACATTTGAGAGGTGCGCTTTTTGATTTTCAAACTTGGAATTTGAACATGTAGAGCAAGGAAGGGGTTAATAGCTCTTATAAGAGCCTTTGTAGTACTGTACAAAGAAATTAACCCCTAAAAATGCACAGACAAGAAAAAATGTTCTGCTGTGCAGTGATCAGTGGCAGGGAAGGGGTTAATACACTACACTATACAAAGGGTATGGCTTTTATAAAAGCCCTTGGGACTCACAATTTTTTAACATTTTATTTAATTTATTACAATTAACAAATTATGTTATACAGTTCTGTCTCTTTCCCTCACTAAAACTCAAGTGAGGAGAGGGAGGCAGATCCATATGGGTCAGAACAATATTTACGAACCAGACGAATGGTGATGCTCATCTGAGAAATCACCAAACCACCTTTGCCACTGATCGGCTGTTACTGATCGCTATACACGCGTTCAGACAGCTTCAAAAGGAATACACGTAATCCCCTAGTGGGTATAACTGACCCCTAGCGAGTCTGACAAAAAAAATGCTGATAGCAAAAAAAAATCCTTCTGCGACTAGATTGCTCCATATGCGCTGCTTAGGCAGTGACCATATGCATTGCTTAGGCAGTGACCATATGTGCTGCTTAGGAAGTGATATACGGCAAGGAAGGGGTTAATAGCTCTTAAAAGAGCCTTTGATATACTGTAATAAATCAAAGTAAAAAAAAATAACCCCTAAAAAAATGCACAGACAGCAAAAAATGTGCTGCTGTGTAAGATCACTGCGTACACAGCGATCAATTGCAGGGAAGGGGTTAAATACTGGAAACGGCTTTTATAAAAGCCTTTGGGTCTCAATTCTATTAAATATATTATAATTAAAAACTTACATTATACAGCTCTGTCTCACTCCCTCACTAAAACTCAAGTGAGAGGGAGGCAGATCTACACGGGTCAGATCAAATATTTACAATTATTGATCTAACCAGACGAATGGTGATGCTCATCTAAGCAAACGCCAACCCGCCTTTGTCACTTATCAGCTGTTACTGATCGCTATACATGCGGTCAGACAGCTAAAAAACGTGGTGTTTATTACGGGTGTAATAAAAAAGTTTAAAAAAAATTAAAAATGCTTCTGCAGCAAGATTGCTGCATTTGCGTCAGATCGCTGCTTAGGCAGTGATCTACAGCAAGAAATGGGTTAATCTCTCTTAAAAGAGCTTTTTTTTATACTGTAATGAATTACAGTAAAAAAAAAAATGAACCCCTAAAAAATGCACAGACAGCAAAAAATGTGCTGCTGTGTATGATCACTGCGTACACAGCGATCAATGGCAGGGAAGGGGTTAAATGGCTTTTATAAAAGCCCTTGGTGTTTAAAATTGTATTAAATATTTTTTTTATTATTTTATTTTATTTTTTACTTTATCTGATCTGTCTCTCTCCCTTACTAAAACTAGTAAGGTGAGGGAGGCAGATCAATACTTGTCAAAGGCATTATTTACTAATATTGCCTTTGACAGTATGGTAAGTGCTCATCAGAGCACTTACCATACATGCCTGCACACAGATCACATAGATCTGTTGTGCCGGCATCGACTGGCTCCCCCTAGAGCATCGGAAGTGAAATACTTTCACTTCCGATGCTCTTGCCATTAGAAGGGAATCGCTGCCTGTACAGGCAGCGTTCCCTTCTACTGAGCCGATGGGGTCGCTCAGGAGAGCGACCACCATCGGTTCTGGGGAGCTGGAAGGTGTTACTAAGTGCCTCGCTAGCGAGGCACTTTAGAAACACCGCAGATGCTTAGAAAGCGAACGATCGTTCGCTTTCTAAGCACATGTGTGCAGCGGGCGCAGCCATTTTTAAATGGCTGCTACGATCACTCCGTGGAGTGATCGTAGCGCGCCCCTGCACATTTGGGGTGTGTTGCACAATGCCTCTACCTAGAGGCATTGTAGCAACACCGTTAGAGTAAAGAAAGCGACCGCTGGTCGCTTTCTTTACTCAGTTTAGTGCATGACATGCCAGGCACGTCACCTGTCGGCAAGTCCTCGATTTGCCGTGACGGGTTAAGAACCAAGCAGTAAGGCTTCTGATTTCTTTGATGTTGACTAACAACAAAGCTAAATCTCAATAACATATGGGTCTGTTCAGTAAAATATGATTTGGTTTCAAATCTAGACTCGAGCTGTCATCTCAAACTACAAACTAAGATTTTAGTTAACCTCTTTGCGACAATGGTCGTGTCAGGTACGTCCTGCCTGAGAACTCTGTTCTTGACAAAGGACGTGCCTGGCACTTCCTGCGGTGAAACAATCAGTTTTCGTGATCAACGATCGCGAAAACCGCTCTAACGGTGCTGGTCTATATATATATATTTATTTCACTTTATTTTTCCTAGATTTTAACTTGAAAACATAATTTTACAAAATTTGTAGTTTCTTGTAGTGGACCTTTAACACCTTCGTGACAATGAACGTGTCAGGCACGTCCTGCCGGGAACACTGCTCCCAACAATGGATGTGCCTGGCACGTCCTGCGGTGAATCAAGTGGTACAGTATGTGAGAAAGAAGAAAAAATTTCAGCTAAACACAAACACCCCAGAAATGTCAAAACAGCCATTGTCACCACGGAAAAGTTAAGGTCTTGTCACTAAGGGGTTAACTATGTTTAATGTTATTGTGTTTTTAACATCTGGCAGAGTTTACATTGCCTCCAGTGAGTCAGAGAGCTTGTTATTCATCTAGTTAGATATGGATTATCACAGCTCACAGAAGGTTGTAAACCTGGCTGTGAATTTACAGAGTATTAACATGGCCCAATCAATATTCACTCTATCCATCACTGCATTGTGGAAAGCCAGTGCTAACAGCCTTGTGTTGCATCAGTGAATGTTTATCTTAGATTTAAAAATGCAACCAACAAATTACCAAATGCACCAATAAGCTAAAGACTGCAAATCAAAAACTGCTATTGAAAAAGGTGTGTCCAGCCTTAGAAATGTCAACAAAAAATTCAGTAGCCCTATATTCCAGCTACCACCAAAGTGATCTATAATCTGCATGAAAATCTGCCATACATCTGAAGTAAACTGAAATAATCGAAAGACAAGATGAATTCCTCTTCCCCATAGATACTTGGCTATTACGGAAATAGCTTCGGTCCTCCCGAAATAAGAAAAAAGCATTTTTGGCATATATTTCGGGAAAGTCAATTCATGTGAATGGAATTCCCAAAATAAAATTAATGGACTAATTTTGCCCGAAACTAATGCGTCAACGAACAAAATTTGTTTTGGATAAAGCTAATTTTGTTTTCATCTGAAAGAACAAAACAAAAACAAAATGGCAGTGTACAAGTCTACTGCAAACACATCCCATATCACGTCACAAACATGGGCATGTGATCTTGTGCAGATTTACAATATAACCATATATAAAAGGTAGTGTGTACAGTGCTGAAAATAGGTTTCACTTCCCAAATTAAAGTAACCACTGTTCATAATATAGATAGGTCATTTGCACAGTTCTTTAAATGCAGGTTTTGTGATCACAGAAGCAAGGTTAGTACGTGGTAGATGCACAAGAAATTAGGTAAATATTTTGCCTTGTTTTTATAATGCAGGTTTTGTGATCACAGAAGCAAGTCAAAGTGCTTATGCAGATACTGGTAACACATGGTAATTATACTGTAGCAAGGTAAGTGCTTTGCACAGTTCTTGTTATGCAGATTTAGTGATCACAGTAGCAAGGTAAGTACTAATTCAGGTATTGGTAACTCTTGGATAATGCACAGGAACAAGGTAAGTAATAAACCAAGAGAGTAAGGGGAGCATTCCTCTCGGGTTCAAGGATTATCTGGTTAGGAACAGCAGTTCAGCTTAAGGTATCTGATTCAAGAAACAATATGTAAAAGACTCAACACCATTCTGGCTTTTAAGCACTTTTAACCCCTTAGTGACATGATTTTTTTGGCTTGTCTGATGCTTGGTTACATGGCCGGTTTTAACATTTCTGAGGTGTTTGTGTTTTGCTGTAATTTATTTCTGTCTCATTTAGTGTACCCACACAAACTATATATCATTTTTATCGTCATAAGAAGGGCTTTCTTTTGATACCATTATTTTGATAATATCATTGCGTAAGCAGTGATCGACAGCAAAGAAGGGGGTTAACAACTCATAGAAGAGTCTTTGTAGTACTGTAAGACGTTAGTGACACAGTACGGACCTAGTCCGAGTTTTTCCGCTTTCAGTGCTCAAGCGGTTTTGAAACAATGCTTCCGTATGGAAGCATCCTTCAATACTGAAAAAAATGCCCATCGGCATGTCCTGTGTCGGCAAGGGGTTAAGTAGCTCAAGAGTCATATAGTTGCCAACATTTAAAAAAAAAAAACAGGCCCACTTTGCAGCTCAGCTTCCAATTACTTACTTTAAGACTGAGCACACCTACTGTCCACAGCTCCGCCCACTCCACATAATTGGCATAATGTAACTTCACCTTATTGTCACAATGTAGATTATATCACCAACTTCCCACCAACATTATCAGGATCCTTGGTATACAACAGATACATTCACAGCACAAAATCTATATCACGCTGTTACATTTTATCACTTTTACATGAAATATAGTAAGAGCTTTTGAACTGTCAGCTCTTACATATGTTATTCTTCATTGCTGACAGTTCAGCGTACTAACTGCCGCGCTGAACTGTCAGCGATGAAGATGCGGCGCGGAAGTGTCCTAGCCCCTCATTTGTAAGTTTTATTTTGCCCACATTCATTTGTCAGTGTTTTTTTGCCCACATTCATTTTTCAGTGTTTTTTTGCCCACATTCATTTTTCAGTGTTTTTTTGCCACATTCATTTGTCAGGTTTTTTTTTGCCCACAAAATAAATACTGGCAAATGAATGTGGGCAAAAAAACACTGACAAAGGAATGTGGGCAAAAAACATTGAGGAAATGAATGTGGGCAAAAAACATTGAGAAATGAATGTTGGCAAAAAGACATTGACAAATGAAAGTCTGCAAAAAAAACACTGACAAATGAATGTGGGCAAAATAAAATTGACAAATGAATGCAGGCAAAAAAAAACACTGATAAATTAATACGGGCAAAATAAAAACTGACAAATGAATGTGGGCAAAAAAACACTGACAAAGGAATGTGGGCAAAAAACATTGAGGAAATGAATGTGGGCAAAAAACATGGAGAAATGAATGTGGGCAAAAGAACATTGACAAATGAAAGTGGGCAAAAAAACACTGACAAATGAATGTGGGCAAAATAAAATTGACAAATGAATGCGGGCAAAAAAAACCCCACTGATAAATTAATGCGGGCAAAATAAAACTGACAACTGAATGTGGCAAAAAAACACTGACAAATGAATGTGGGCAACAAAAGACTGACAAATGGATGTGTGCAAAATAAAACTGACAAATGAATGCAGGAAATAAAACACTGACAAATGAATGTGGGCAAAAAAACACTGACAAATGAATGTGGGCAAAAAAAAACACTGACAAATGAATGTGGACAAAATAAAAATGACAAATGAATGTAGGCAAAAAACACTGACAAATGAATGTGGGCAAAAAACACTGATAGATGAATGTGGGCAAAAAAACACTGTTAAATGAATGTGGGCAAAATAAAATTTATGAGATATAGCAGCAGGGAGGGGAACATATTTATCTACATTTTATTTATTTATTTATTTTTTAAGATAAAAAAAAAAACTGCTCACTTATATGTGTGTATGTATGAGTGTTTGTGACAGAGTGTGTGTGTTACAGACTGTATGAGTGTATATGACAGACTATGGATGTATGTATATATGTATGAATGAGTGTGTGTGTGTGTGTGTGTGTGACAGACTATATGTATGAGTGTGTGTCACTTATTGTATGTGTGTGTGTGTGCCTATGTGACATACTATATGAGTGTGTGTCTATGTGACTGACTATGAGTGTTTGTGTCAGTGACAGACTGTATGTATGTATGAGTGTATGTGAAAGACTATGTATGAGTGTGTATATCTATGTGACAGACTGTATGTATGTATGTATGAGTGTATGTGACAGACTATGTATGAGTGTGTGTGTCTATGTGACTGACTCTATGAGTGTATGTGTCTATGTTATAGACTGTATCTATGAGTGTGTGTCTATGTGACAGACTATGTGTGTATGTATGTATGTATGTATGTATGAGTGTGTGTCTATATGACAGACAGTATGTATGTATGTATGTATGAGTGTGGGTCTATGTGACAGACTGTATGTGATGTATGTGTGTCTGTATATGACTGCATGTGATTGTGTGTATGTGCTGTTGTCTGGCTCCTCAATTATTTTTTTGCTGGCTTCTAAAACTCAGTTAAGTTTGTCAAACCCTGGTATAAATGTAACTAGTTATATACATATATTTGGGGTCCACCTCAAGCTTTTGAAAAGGCTGAAAATATTTAATATTTTACAGTTTCTTTTGTGGTCAGAAACTTAATAGTTGTTTGCTGAGAGGGTGGTGGGTGCATGGAAAATTCTTTCAGTTAGAAATGCTAGAGGTTAATACAGTAAAGGAGTTTAAGCATTAATGGGATAGGCATAAGGCTATCCTTGATATAAGAATATAAGATAAGGCCAGGGACTAATAAAAATATTACTTTACTGAGAGGGTAGTGAATGCATGGAATAGTCTTCCCGTAGAAGTGGTAGAGGTTAATACAGTGAAGGTGTATAAGCATAAGGCTATTCCGGATATAAGATGTGGCCACGGATTAATGGAAGTATTACTTTCAGAGAGGGTAGTGGATGCATGGAATAGTCTTCCAGCAGAAATGGTAGAGGTTAATGCAGTGGAGGTCAGAAACTTAGTATTACTTTACTGAGAGGGTAGTGTGTGCATGGAATAACCTTCCAGCAGGAGTGGTAGAAGTAAACACAGTGAAGGAGTTTAAGCATGCATGGGATAGGCATAAGGCTATCCTAGATATAAGATAAGGCCAAAGACTAATGAAAGTATTACTTTACTTAAAGGGGAGTAGATGCATGGAATAGTCTTCCAGTAGAAATGGCACATGTTAACACAGTGAAGGAGTTTAAGCATGCATGGGATAGGCATAAGGATATCCTAGATATAAGATATGGACAGGCACTAAAGAAAGTATTACTTTAAGGAGAGGGTAGTTGTTGCATGGAATAGTCTTCTAGTAGAAATGGTACATGTTAACACAGTGAAGGAGTTTAAGCATGCATGGGATAGGCATAAAGCTATCCTAGATACAAGGATATGGACAGGCACTAAAGAAAGTATTACTTTAAGGAGAGGGTAGTCGATGCATGGAATAGTCTTCCAGTAGAAGTGGTAGAGATGAATACAGTAAAGGAGTTTAAGCATTAATGGGATAGGCATAAGGCTATCCTTGATATAAGAATATAAGATAAGGCCAGGGACTAATAAAAATATTACTTTACAGAAAGGGTAGTGGGTGCATGGAATAACCTTCCAGCGGAAGTGGTAGAGGCAGGGGCGTTGCTAGGTCTCCAAAACATCCGGGGCTGGAGCCCATGATAGATTTTATAGAAGTAGAGTAAATAAAATCACATGGTTAGGCAGCATACAGACTGATATAATTGACGCCAATGAACAATAGGTATATATGGGTATATATCGGGGCTCAACAAATCCCAGGCACCAGGAAAGTATACCTGGCGCCCAGTTATTGTTGTCCCTGCATGGTGCCCTCGCCGCTGGGATCATTTTATTTATCCAGCGGAGCGTTGGGGAGCAGTGTGTGCACCGGCTGCACAGTCTTCATGCTCCATCCCCACATGCACCGTACTATAGTGTCCGAGCGCTGAGTGTGCTCAGCAGGGCTAGAAACAACAGCAGGGCACAGACCAGGCTAGAATGAGGTATAGCAGCCAAGAGGGGGACATATTGATAAATGCACTTTTTTTTTTATCATAAACAACAACAAAATTGCTGACTTGTGCGTAAGTGTATGTGACAGAGTGTGTGTTTGTGTGTATGACTGACTGCATGTGTGTGTATGACTGTGTATTTATGTGACCCACTGTATGTGTGTGTGACTGTATGTCTGACTGTGACAGAATGTATATGTGTGTGTCTGTGACTGACTGTGTGTGTGTCTGTCTGTGACTGTATGAGTGTGTTTGTGTCTGTCTGTTACTGACTATATGCGTGTGTGTGACTGACAATAAGACTCGCAGCACACAAAAAACTCACATTACTCAAAGTTACACTTATACACAAAAATACACAGCCACAAATACACACACATACACATGCAGCCACACATACACACACATTCACACTTGCACAGTCACACATTCACAGTCAAACATACATACACACACCCTTACACACAGAGACACACAATCCCACTTACACACACCAACTTACATCACACACACACACTTGTATGTGAGCAAATTCCCATGATTTAAAAATAACTGAGCATATAAAAATTACTCAACCCTGACCCCCCCCCCCCCCCATAGATACCCTTACATAGACAACCTTACACTCACACACACATCCAGACAACCTTACACACAGACACCCTTATACACACAGATGGCCTTTCCCACACAGACATTCTGCCACGCAGACTCGTGTGTAAACCTGCAACTCTCACACTCACATCACAAATATTTTTAATTTTTTAATAAAAAGGGGTAAAAAACTTGGGGAGAATAGGCTGAGGTATGAAGGTATGCTCCTTCTACCAACCTAATAAAAGAGAGAAGTGCAGGGAATTGAGATGGGAATTCAACTGAATGCGAGAATTTTTCCAGCTCTGCTACTATAGCCTTAATTTTGAAATTCCCATCTCACTTCCCTGCAATTCTCTCTTTCATGAGTAAAGCCTATAATATATATAATGAGCATTCAGCTCATACACTCATAATGTATGGGTTTAATAGTATAACGAGGTCCATTTAATGTTTAATGCCATGTGTATGGACTCATTGCCATCAACATAAAGACTATATATAAAGATGAATCACTATTATTCATATTGAATGTGATAATCAGGTGTGAAAATAAAAATGGTATGAGCACTGTTTCACACTTGATTATCACATTCAATATGATTAATAGTAATTAATCACATTTTCTCCTAGTAATCTCACTGACACACACTCCTAACTCTGCCACTTATGCTTTCACTCTCGAACACTTACACTCTGCCACTCACACACACTCATAACTCTGCTGCTCACGCTTACACTCACACACACACACACACTCATATCTCTGCTGCTCACACTTATACAGTCCAAAACTCTGCCACTCACCCACACTTACACTCTGCCACACACATACACGCACACTCATAACTCACACTCTTCCAAACACTCACACTCTGCACACTCACTCATACAATCACACTCTGCCACTTACACACACTTACATTCTGCCACTCACACACATACACACTCATAACTCTTCCACTCATGCTTACACTCACTCACACGCACACTCATATCTCTGCTGCTCACACTTATACACTCCAAAACTCTGCCACTCACCCACACTTACACTCTGCCACACACATACACGCACACTCATAACTCACACTCTTCCAAACACTCACACTCTGCACGCTCACTCATACAATCACACTCTGCCACTTACACACACTTACATTCTGCCACTCACACACATACACACTCATAACTCTTCCACTCATGCTTACACTCACACACACTCTCTTCCAATCAACACTCTGCCACACTCACACACATACACTTACTTACACTCTGCCACTCACACTCTGCCACTCATATACATACACATGCACACTCATAACTCTGCCACTCACACCCACTTACACTCTGCAAATTACATTCTGCCACTCACATACATACACATGCACACTCATAACTCTGCCACTCACACCCACTTACACTCTGCCACTCATATACATACACATGCACACTCATAACTCTGCCACTCACACCCACTTATACTCTGCAAATTACATTCTGCCACTCACACCCACTTATACTCTGCAAATTACATTCTGCCACTCACATACATACACATGCACACTAATAACTCTGCCACTCACAGTCTGCTACTTACATACACATGCAGATTCATAACTCTGCCACTCACACCCACTTACACTCTGCCACTTACCTCACATACATACACCTGCACACTAATAACTCTGCCACTCACACTCTGCCAAACACTCACCTGCAAAACTTGAGGGGGTGGAGCTAAACACGAGGGGCGGAGCCTATCGTGAGGGGATGGAGTCTGCTGCTGTTCAGCATACAGCATGCAGGAGGTGGGATCGAACGCGAGGGGGCGTGGTCAGGGTCTCCATTCGGGGCTATGGAGGGGAGATCCGGGGCTTCAGCCCCAGTAGCCCCCCCTAGCGACGCCTCTGGGTAGAGGTAAACACATTGAAGGAGTTTAAGCATGCATGGGATAGGCATTAGGCTATCCTAAATATAAGATTTGGACAGGCACTAAAGAAAGTATTACTTTAAGGAGAGGGTAGTCGATGCATGGAATAGTCTTCCAGTAGAAGTGGTAGAGATGAATACACTAAAGGAGTTTAAGCATTAATGGGATAGGTATAAGGCTGTCCTAGATATAAGATTAGGCAAGGGACTAATGAAAGTATTACTTTACTGATAGGGTAGTGGATACATGGAATGGCCTTCCAGCACAAGTGGTAGGTTCATACTAATGTATGTTTTATGGTGTACACACAGCTCTCTGACTGAAGCACATCTGCACCAGGTCTTACTATATTTCATGTAAAAGTGATAAAATGTACCTGCCTGATGTAGATGTTGTGCTGTGAATGTATCTGTTGTATACCAAGGATCCTGGTAATGTTGGTGGGAACTTGGTGATATAATCTACACTGTGACAATAAGGTGGAGTTACATTATGCTAATTATGTGGACTGGGTGGAGATTTGGACAGTAGGTGTGGTCAATCTTAAAGAAAGTAATTGGAAGCTGCACTGCAAAGTGTCCCTGGAAATGTTTTCCAAATGTTGGCAACTATGCGACGGTGGTCTGAAACCCTGTGATAAAAGGGAACATCATCAAATCCACAGAACGTTGTGTGAGAGGAAGGGACTTTGGTCTGATGAACTTTGTGTGTTTTTTCAAGACCTGCATCTTTAAATTACTGTGAAGAATCTTCAATTTTTAAGTGTAAGATTTTACTATGTTTTTATTGGTTTTGTATTAAACAGTTCTATTTACATCCCTGTCTTCTCTTCCCCTGTGTGCGACGTTGGAGGTGCCTGAAAATACATTTTTGGGTTCTCTGATCGTTTATCCTCTTGAAAGGCCCCCTGATGCACTTATTACTGAGCAGATTACTGCTCAGGCACATGTGAGTGGACATTTCATCTAATTTTTTGAAGTGCTGTTTCAACATTATTTTGATATACTTCGCCATATTTTGTTTATATATTTTGTTCCCTTTATATAACATCTGTAAGCGTTTGTCTTACTGAAAAGGGTAATTTTATAGTGTGCTGAGTGTTGGGTTTAGCGCACTTTTCACTTTATTCTTATTGTATGCACTTTTTGCTAGGAGTGAAACACTAGCTGTGTGTAGGTGCTGCTCACTCCACCACATATAGGCGCAGTATATTATTCTTTTTTGTCTTTACATAATAGTTTAGGAAAGCAAATAAAAAAACATATTTCAGCAAATTGAAATTCTGCTTTAGTAGGGAAAAAATCCTTATGTATTTATGCCTGTGCTAACATACATAGCCCTCTATGTTCTGTTTAATTAAAACCGTCTCCAGGCCATTTTAAAAGCATCTAATGTATTTGCTAGCATCACCTCTTTAGGCAATGCCTTTGTCATTACCGTACATGTTAATGAACATCTTTTCAGAAAGCCCTTTCTATTGGCCCTGTACATTTATATAACAAACATATTACAGCAGTTTTGCAAACATGTACAAGTCACATTTTGCCCCCGATAGCTGTCTGTCATAATAGGCGGAAGTGTCGGGCAGCATGGAGGATGTCTGCACGTATAATGCAGACATCCCCCAGCTGCCCCCACTATCCACCAGCGAGAGAGGCAACGTTGGGGGGATAGAGGGGGAAGAGAAAAAGGAAGAGGGGGAGAGAAGGAGAGAAAAAGGAAGGGGGAGAACATAAAGGGAAATAAAAACATGAAATGCATATTTTTATATCATAATTTTTATTAAATATGAAAAAGCTATTTACATGTTACAATTTTTCCTATAGGGTAGTCTTATATTCAGCTTTTAGTTTTTTCCTAAAGGAATAATCAAAGTTTGGGAGGTCGTCTTATAATCAGGGCTGTCTTATACTTGAGCAAATACGGTAATATCATACTCCCGTGAGTCAATACCCCTTTTAATACATGCCAAAATCTTGTTGGCCTTTGCAACTACCAGCTGGCACTGTGTGTGCTGCTGCTAAGTTAATTGTCTACAATTCTCCCAAATATTTTTCATTAGTAGATTTCCCCAAGTAAAATCCCTTTAAATTATATGTTGCCTTATTATTATTGTGCCCAAAATGAATCATTTTACACTTGTCTACACTGAATCTCATTTGCCATTTATCTGCCCAGTTACCCAATTTGTCCAAATCCTCTTGCTGTAAACACACATCTAGTTCGGACTGTATTACTCTACTTAATATTGTGTCCTCAGCAAACACTGAGACATGGCTCCTTATGCCCACTCAAAGAGCATTATAAAGAAATTAAAAAGAATAGGACCCAGGACAGATCCCTGAGGTATACCACTTATCACATTTTTTCAGTTTACAAACTTTACATTTACCACAAATAGATCTCCTCACATAACCCCTCTCAGGGCCGGCCCTACAATGGGGCAGAGTGGGACAACTGCTACAGGTGGCACTTTTGCAGTGGCAGCACATTGCCGCCTCAATAAACGTTATTTCGGCCGCTCGGCGGCTGAATCACTGAAACGCCCGTTCTTGGAGCCGCCTCCAGCGTGATCTTCATTTTCCCCCAATGCGTGGCAGCATGGGCGACCCTCGTAGCACACAGCCAGTGACCTCACGTCGGAGAGGTGCGTCACTGCAGAGCGCCTTCTGAGTGCATATAGTGGAAGAGTCTGGAGCGGACCTGGTGCGGTGTGGGTGAGCTAAGTTAATTGAAAATAAATAAATATTTTATGCTTGCAGCTAATTAACTCTAAATCGTATTAAAATATTTAACCATACTGTATTTTCACATTGTTTTGCTTTGAAAAAAATATTTATTATTAAATAAAGCTTTAAAAAAAATGTGTGGCTTAATGAGCATTTTAACTGCTTAGTGTACAATATTTGAACAAGGCACCATCATGTTATAGGTGACATTTTTTATAGAATTGGACAGCCTGTAAATTATCATAAATAACAATGTTTTTACCATAATTTTGTTTATTATATAGGGCTTGATTAAAATGTGTGCCCTAAATGAGCATTTCAACTGCTTAATGTACAATATTTGAACCAGTCATAAGTCACTGGTCACATATTATGTTTTGGGGAATTGCACAGGCTATTATTATAATAATGTTTTACTATTACTTTATTTTCAACATGTGGGTGAGCTCGATAAAAATATTTTATTATATGCCCCCTAAAGCACTTACATGCATTATTAAAAAAATAATTTCCAAGAGCTCACCCACATGTTGAAAATAAAGTAATGGTAAAACATTATTATAATAATACCCTGTGCAAATCCCTAAAACATAACATGTCACCAGTGACTTATGACTAGTTCAAATATTGTACATTCAGTTGACATTTTAGTCAAGCCCTATATAATAAAAAAAAAAATTCAAACAGCTCAGTGAGCTCACCCATAACAAAGTGAAAATAATGTTATTGTAAAACATTATTATGATAATAGACTGTGCAATTCTATAAAGTTAATATGTCACGTATCACATGACATTTATTACTTATGCCTTGTTCAAATATTGTACATTTAGCAGCTGAAATGCTCAAACATTTAGGACACAAAATGTAATCATTGTCAGCCTATACTCAGCATATTGAGGGGTTAAATGCTGGCATGATGATGGGTTAAATGCTGGAATATTGAATGGCAAAATTCTGGCATATTGAGGGGTTAAATGCTGGCATATTGAGGGACAGGTTCTGGCATATTGAGGGGTTAAATGCTGACATATTGAATGGCAAAGTAATACTGGCATCCTGAGGAGTTAAATGCTGGAATATTGAAAGGCAAAATGTTGGCATATTGAGTGATATTTTATAAAAAGCTATGTGATTTTTTTTTTTTTTTTGGGGGGGGGGGGGGGGCAGCATTTAATTCTTCTCCCCAGGCAGCACAGTGTCTTGGGCCGGTGTTCTGACAAATTTGTTGAGTAGAGGCGCAGTAGAATTCACTCATCGCGCACCACAGTGCATGAGCACCAAGTTACAGCTGTCAATCAGCCGTATTATCGTAGCAATCACTGTATAGTTGGTAAAACTCCTATCAGTGACATGTTAGGGTAGTAAGTGGAAGTCACACATGGGGGACAGAGGTGGACACGCGGGGGCCACAACTCCCATCAAGATGAGGCAGCCCTCCTGTGTGTCCCACTCTGTCCCCCATGTGTGACTTCCACCTACTAGCGTAGCATGTCACTGATAGGAGCTTTACCAACTATACAGTGATTGCTACGCTAATAAGTGACAATAATAAGTAATACGCTTATACTTTACCTGTCAACGCAGCTGATCCGAAGGGGGCGTGAGGTGGTGTGTCCCTCACTCATGCTCTCTTCTGGCAAAGTTACGGCTGAATGACAGCTGTAACTTTGTGCGCATGTGCTGTGGTGTGCGGTGAGTGAATTCTACTGCGCCTGTGCAGTAGAATTCCATCAACAAATTTGTCAGAACACCGGCTCTGACTACTCTCTCTGCATGAGAGGCGTCACTAGGGTTGGTGTCACCCAGTGCGGTAACTCATGGTGTCACCCCCCTGGATTTCCTCCAATACCATGCCAAACAGATTCCTTAGTAATGCCAGTCAGATAGCCCATTAAATATGCCCCATACAGTAGCCCCACAAATTTTGTCACACGCAAGAGCCCTTTAACTATGCCACACACAGGAGCCCCATAAATTATGCCACACCAAAGCCCCATAAATTATGCCTCACCTTGGAGCCCAATTAATCATGACACACACACAGGCACCCCTTAATTATGCCACACACAAGCGCCCTATAATTATGCCACACAGAAGAGCCCCTTAATTATGCCACACATGGGGCCCAATAAATATGCCACACATGGGACAGCCATTAATTATGCGACACACAGGAGCCCCACAAGGTGACAATTGTACAATTCGATAACAGTACATATCTATAAACACATAACTAGTTGCAGTTATTATGTTATTATTTCAAATGTTATTGAAAAATTGCATTCCTATTTTTTATTCCCTTCCTCTGCACCCACATTGCACCTAAAGGACTTAACACAGCACCATACAGTACCCACAGAACTTACCATGCACCTATATTGCACCCACAGCACTTGGCTTGCACTCATATTGCACCTACACGATTTGGCATGCCACAGTGTCACTTTGCCCCACAGAACTAGCCAGTGTCACTTTCCACATAGTACATGTTATTTTGCACCACAGACCATGCCACAGCATCACTTTAAAATATAGCCAATTAAAATATGTCAGTATTTAACCCCTCGATATGCTAGGATTTAGCCATTCAATGTGCCAGGATTATTTTGCCACTCAATATGTCAGGATTATTTTGCCACTCAATATGCCATGATTTAGCCATTCAGTATGCCAGTATTTTGCCCCCCAATATGCCAGGAGTTTTCCCCTCAATATGCCATTTAATGTGCCAGGATTTTGCCCCCCAATATGCCAGGATTTTGCCCCCCAATATGCCAGGATTTTGTCCTTCAATAAGCCAGGATTTTCCCCTCAATATGCCAGGAGTTTGCCCCCAATATGCCATTTAATATGTCAGTATTTTACTTTCAATATGCCAGTATTTTGCCCCCCAATATGCCAGGATTTTGCCCCTCAATATGACAGGAGTTTGCCCCCCAATATGCCATTTAATATGCCAGTATTTTGCTCTCAATATGCCAGTATTTTGCCCCCCAATATGCCATTTAATATGCCAGGATTTTGCCCCCCCCCCCCAATATGCCATTGAATATGCCAGGATTTTGCCCTCCAATATGCCATTTAATATGCCAGGATTTTGCCCCCAATATGCCATTTAATATGCCAGGATTTTGGCCCCCAATGTGCCAATTAATATGCCAGGATTTTGCTCTCAATTTGCCAGGATTTTGACCCCCAATATGCCATTTAATATGCCAGGATTTTGCCCCCCATTATGCCATTTAATATGCCAGGATTTTGCCCCCCAATATGCCACGATTTAGCCCCTCAATATGCTCGTTATGCTAAAAAAATTATGAAAAAAAAATTTCAACAAACTTTATTGAAGCCGCACGGCTGGAGGGGAGCGCACAACGCTACCCTCACAGCCACGGACCTGCACTGGGAGACAGCACCAAGGAGGTAAGTTTTTGTTTTTGATTTTTTTTCGAATGCAGGGATGCCGGCAGCACGGGTGTCACCCCCGCTAGTGGTGTCACTCGGTGCGGTCCGAACCCCCCGCGTGACGCCACTGCTCAGCATAACTAATATTTTGCACATATGTCTATACGCCATTACGGCCCCTAAATGGCCCAACGCATACTGCCAGTTGGGAACCACTGCATTAGACAAAATCAGTATAAAGGTCAGTAAATTTTGGTCCAGAGTTACATTTTACTATTAATATGCTTCATACCATCAACACAAATCACTGGGGTTGCATGCTTATCATCTGTACAAACCTCAGGGAATCTTTCAGCAGCCTATTCCATTGCAAAGAAATGGAATACACATGTCCATATTGGCAGGGACACAAGGCATTTTTCTCAAAATGCCCCACACTATCAGAGTGTTTTGGAATTCCCATATGTTAGCGCTTTCCATTCAAGATCTCTTGTGTATTACACAAGTTACATATATGTAACATTATACATTCACATGCAGGTAGGGTTGCCACCTAACCGGTATTTTACTGGCAGGCCGGTACAAAATTGGAATCAGGCCAATGTTAAGTCTATGGAGACAGTAGCAAGGCTGGTATTTTTCTGAATTAAAGGTGGCAACCCTACATGCAGGTCACACATGTAGCACACGCATAAAACCCATGATGGTTATTATCTCTCTAATACAGCCATTTGCTGCAGAGCATGATGGGAACAGACACCAAATGGCTGGCTAAGAAGTAGTTTAAACATTTATGTGCCAGCACTGAGCTTATGCAACAAAAACAAAAGCATAGCTTCCAAAGTAAAAAATGATCTTGTAATAATCTGGTCATTTTCAAATTATCTTTGCCAAAAGAGTTGATCAACCATGTTCCCTTATCAAATATAGTTTTTAGAACTAACAGAGTTGTTCTTCTCTCTACTTTTTTGAACTCTGTACCTTCAGCCATTTTATGAATAACATTTTTTTAAATCTCTCTTCCTTAGTTAGGTCAATGCTCAAAGCACTAGAGTCAGAAACACCATTGACAGACATTCATAAATATGTCTCCAGTATAGGAGTCTCGGCTCAGGGGATATCTAATATCTTAATTTTCATGAAGACTGGAGTCCATTGAAATACATGAGACTGGCTCCAACACAATGGCTCCAGTAATAGAGACACCTAAGAGAATCTTGTGTGTCAGAGTTTTGTAACCAGGCAACAAACTGCTAGAGATGTGATTATGTTCTAAGCTGTTGCTGGGCAACAATATGAGTCAACAAAAGTTTGAAGAAAAACTGACAGAGGAGCTAGGGAACAGTCCTGTAATGATCTCCACTGCTTCTGGTCAAGTGGTACAGTATGGCAGGAGAAAGTGTTGTAGAAAGACTCAGTCAGCTGTAAACTGTAGAGAATAAGGTACAGAAATTTCTATGCCCAAAACTAATAGAGGAGAGAGGGGGGAAGAAAACTGATTGGGGGAGGAGGGGGGGGGGGGGGGCTGATGAGGGGAAGATGGAGGTGGGAAGAAAACTGATGGTGGGAGGGGGGAGGAAAATTGATGGTGGGAAGAGGGAGGAGGGAAGAAAACTGATGGGGTGGAGTAGGGTTGCCACCTGTAATTTACCGGCACAGCCGGTATTTAGGTTCTTGGGGCCGGGGCCCGTATATCTAATATACCAGCAATGCACCGCCCGGTATTTTCCGCCCCCCCCTTCCCAATTCCCCTTTCCCAATACTTACCTCCTTGCTGCTGTCTCCCAGTGCAGGTCCGTGGGAGATACTGGCATATTAAATGGCAATACCCTGGCATATTGAGGGGCAATAAACTGGCATATTAAATGGCAATATCCTGGCATATTTAGGAGCAATAGCCTAGCATATTAAATGGCAATATCTTGGCATATTGAGGGGCAATATCCTGGCATATTGAGGGGCAATATCCTGGCATATTAAAGGGCAATATCCTGGCATATTTAGGGGCAATATCCTGGCATATTGAGGGGCAATAAACTGGCATATTGTGATAGACAGGCAGCTTGTCTGTGTGTGTGATAGACAGTGTGTGCGAGAAAGCTTATTTGCGAGTGTGAGACAGCTTGTGTGTGTATATGATATACAAATATATATATTTTATATATATATATATATATATATATACATACACTTCTCACTGGCATGATATACAAATAATATATAATTTCAGTGATAATCCACCCACTTTGTGGCTCCACATCACATTACCCCTCCTTCTTGTAGCTCCGCCCACACATGGCCGGTATATTTTTTGAGGAAAAGGTGGCAATCCTAGTCTGTTCACATCATGCTCTGCAGAAAATGGCTTAATTAGAGAGATAATAACCATCATGGGATTAATGTGTGTGCTACATGTGTGAACTGCATGCGGATGTATAGTGTTACATATATGTAACTTGTGTAATACACAAGAGATCTTGAATGGCAAGCGCTAGCATATGAGAATTCCAAAACACTCTGATAGTATGGGGCATTTTGAGAAGAAATGGCTTGTGTCCCTGCCAATATGGACGTGTGTATTCCATTTCTCTGCAATGAATTAGGCTGCTGAAAGATTCCCTGAGGTTTGTACAGATGATAAGCATGCAACCCCGGTGATTTGGGTTAATGGTATGAAGAATAATAATAGTAAAATGTAACTCTGGACCTTTAAACAGTCTAATGCAGTGGTTTCCGTCTGGTAGTATGCGTTGGGACATTCAGGGGCTGTAATGGCGTAAAAAAAAAGAAACATATTTGCAAAATATTAGTTATGCGGAGAGAGTAGTCAGAGCCGGTGTTCTGACAAATTTGTTGTGTGAATTCTACTGTACAGGCGCAGTAGGATTCACTCATCATGCACCCAAGCTCATGCGCACAAAGTTACAGCTGTCATTCAGCCGAAAACGCAAGAAGAGCGAATGAGTGAGGGACACACACCACCTCACGCCCCCTTCGGATCAGCTGCGTTGACAGGTAAAGTATAAGCGTATTACTTATTATTGTCACTTATTAGCGTAGCAATCACTGTATAGTTGGTAAAGCTCCTATCAGTGACATGCTATGCTAGTAAGTGGAAGTCACACATGGGGGACAGAGGGGGACACACGGGGGGGGGGGCCTCATCTGGATGGAAGTTGTGATCACCTCCTTAGGCTCCCATGTGTCCCCATCTTTCCCCCATGTGTGACTTCCACTTACTACCCTAGCATGTCACAGATAGGAGTTTGACCAATTATACATTGATTGCTACGCTAATAAGTGACAATATTAAGTAATACGCTTATACGTTACCTGTCAATGGAGCTGATCCGAAGGGGGCGTGAGGTGTTGTGTGTGCCTCGCGCATTCGCTCTTCTGTCAAAGTTACTTTGTGCGCAAGCGCTGTGGTCACCGGTGAGTGAATTTTATTGCGCCTCCACTCGACAAATTTGTCAGAACACTGGGCCAAGACATTGTGCTGCCTGGGGCGAAGATTTAAATGCTGGCCCCCCCCCCCCCCCCAAAAAAAAAATCACCCCCAAAAATCACATAGCTTTATATAAAATATCACTCAATATGTCAGAATTGTGCCATTCAATATTCCAGCATTTAACTCCTCAATATGCCAGAATTTTGCCATTTAATATGTCGGAATTTAACCCCTCAATATGCCAGAATTCCAGCATTTAACCCCTCAATATGCCAGTATTGTGCCATTCAATATTCGAGCATTTAACTCCTCGATATGCCAGAATTTGTCACTTAAAATGCCAGTTTTATTCCCCCTCCCTCCACCCACATCAGTTTCCTTCCCTCCTTGCCCACAGCAGTTTTCTTCCCCCTCCCTCCTCCCCTCATCAGTTTTCTTCCCCCTCCCTCCATCAGTTTTCTTCCCCCTCCCTCCTCCACCCCCATCAGTTTTCTTCCTCCACCTGCCCTTACCTCCTCTTCCTCATTCATTTTTCTTCCACCTCATTTCCTCCCCATCAGTTTTCTTCCCCCTCCCCTTCAGTTTTCTTTACCCCTCCTTCCCCATCACTTTTCTCCCCCCTCACTGCTCCCAACATAAGTTTTCTTCCCTCCTTGCCCACAGCAGTTTTCTTCCCCCTCCCTCCTCTCCCCATCAGTTTTATTCCCCCTTCCTTCCTCTCCCCATCAGTTTTATTCCCCCTTCCTTTGTCTCCCCATCAGTTTTATTCCCCCTCCCCATTCAGCTTTATTCCCCCTCTGCTCCACCCATAAATTTTCTTCACCTCTCCTTCCACCTCCATCAGTTTTAACCGGCACTGCCGGTATTTCACCTCTTGGAGATGGTGCCGCAACAACTGAAATACCGGCCATTCTAAGACCGGTATTATTTGAAGCAGGGGAGCGGAGAGAAGGCAGACTATGTGTCACAGCGTTATGCGTGAGGGGATGGAGCTAGCAATCTGTGAAGGAAACACAGACATTCACACTCGCGCTGCGCTCGTCTGGAGACCACTGTACACCACTTGGACAATGCAGACTATGCACACGCATAGTCTGCATTCTCTTCGTTCCCCTGCTTCAAATAATACCGGTCTTAGAATGGGCGATATTTCAGTTGTTCCGGGATAGGCTCCAAGAGGTGAAATACCGGCTGTGCCGGTAAAAAAACGGCGGGTGGCAACCCTAGATCAGAGGGGGAATAAAACTGAAAGGGGAGGGGGAAAAACTGATGGGGAGAGAAAGGAAGGGGAATAAAACTGATGGGGAGAGAAAGGAAGACGGAATAAAACTAATGGGGAAAGGAAGGAAGGGGGAATAAAACTGAGGGGGAGAGGATGGAAGGTGGAATAAAACTGATGGGGAGAGGACGGAAGGTGGAAGAAATCTGATGGGGGAGGAGGAGGTAGAAGAAAACTGATGGGGGAGAAGGGAGGTGGTAAGAAAGTGACGAGGGAGGAGGGAGGGGGAAGAAAACTGATGGGTGGAAGGGGAGGGGGCAAGAGAACTGATGGGTGGAAGAGAGAAGAAAACTGATGGGGGGAGGAGTGACGGGGGAAGAAAATTGATGGGGAAGGAGGGGGGAAAGAAAACTGAAGGGGGAGGGGGAATAAAACTGATGGGGGAGGGAATAAGGTGGAAGAAAAATTATGAGGGAAGGGGAGGGGGAAGAAGAAAACTGATGGGGGTGGAGAGGGAAGAAAACTGATAAGGGAGGAGGGAAGAAAACTGATGTGGGTGGAGGGAGGGGGAATAAAACTGTATTGGGAGGAGGAAGGTGTGAAAACTGAGAAGGGAGGGGGAAATGATGGGGGGAGAAGGGAGGGAGAATAAAACTGATGGAGGGAAAAGAAGAAAACTGTTGGGAGGAGGGAGGTTAGAAAACTGAAGGATAGGAGGGGGAAAACTGATGGAGGAAGGGGAAAAGAAAACTGAGAAGGGAGGGGGAAAATTGATGAGGGGAGGGGGGAGAAAACTGATGGAGTGAAGGGGAAGAAATCTGATGGGGGGAGGGGGAAAACTGAAGAGGAAGGGGAAAGAAAACTGATGGAGGGAGAAGGGAAGAAAACTGATGAGGAGGGAGGGGGGGTAGAAAACTGATGGTGGAGGAGGGAGGGGGAAGAAAACTGATGGGGGAGGAGGTAGGGGGAAACTAATGTGAGGAGGGAGAGAAGAAAACTGATGGGGAGGAGGGAGGGGTAAAATAAAACTGATGGACGGAGGAGGGAGAGTGGGAAACTGAAGAAGAAGGGGGAAGAAAACTGATGGGTTGGAGGGAGGGGGTATAAACCTGATGGGGGAGGAGGAAGGGGTGATAAACTGATGGGGGAGGAGAGAGGACTAGAACAAAACTGATTGGGAAGGAAACCAATGGGTGTGGAGGAGAGAGAGGGAAGAAAACTGATGGAGAAGGAGGAAGGGGGTAGAAAACTGATGGTGGAGGAGGGAGGGTAAGAAGAAAACTGAGGGAGGGGGGGAACTGAAAAGGAAGGAGGAAGAAAACTGATGGGGAGGAGGGAAGAAAACTGATGTGGAGGGAGGGGGAAGAAAACGGATGGGGAGGAGGGATCGGGAGGAAACCGATGTGGGTGGAGGAGGGAAGAAAACTGATGGAGTAGGAGGAAGGAGATAATAAAACTGATGGAGGGAGGGGGGTAGAACACTGATGGTGAAGGAGGAAAGGGGGAAGAAACCTGATGGGGAGGAGGGAAGAAAACTGAGGGAGGGAGAGGGGAAGAAAAATGATGGGGAAGGAGGGAGGGGTATGAAAACTGATGGAGAAGGGGGAGAAAACTGAAGGGGGGACGAAGGAGGGGGAAATTGATGGGAGGACAAATGAGGGGGAAATTGATGGGGGGATGAAGGAGGGGGAAACTGATGGGGGACGAAGGAGGGAGAAACTGATGGGGGGACGAAGGAGGGGGAAACTGAAGAGGGGAGGAGGGAGGGGTGAATCAAAACTGATGGAGGAGAAGGTAGGGATAAACCTGAAGAGGGAGAGGGTGAAGAAAACCGATGGGGAGGAGGGAGGGTAAGAAGAAAACTGAGGGAGAGGGAAAACTGAAGAGGAAGGGGGAAGAAAGCTCATGGGGAGGAGGGATGGGGGAGGAAACCGATGGGGTGGAGGAGGGAGGGGGGAAGAAAACTGATGGGGTGGAGGGAAGAAAACTGATAGGAAAGGAGGGAGGGGGAAGAAAACTGATAGAGGAGGGGGAGAAAACTGAGGGGGAAACTGATGGGAGGACAAATGAGGGGGAACTGATGGGGGGATGAAGGAGGGGGAAACTGATGGGGGACGAAGGAGGGGGAAACTGATGGGGGGATGAAGGAGGGGGAAACTGATGGGGGGGACGAAAGAGGGGGAAACTGAAGGGGGGAGGAGGGAGGGGTAAATCAAAACTGAGAGAAGGTAGGGATAAACCTGACGAGGGAGAGGGAGAAGAAAACTGATAGAGAGGAGGGAGGGTAAGAAGAAAACTGAGGGAGGGGGAAACCTGAAGAGGAAGGGGAAGAAAACTGATGGGGAGGAGGGAAGAAAACTGATGGGGTGGAGGGAAGAAAACTGATGGGGGGAGGGAGAGGAGAAGAAAACGGATGGGGGAGGGTGGAAAACTGAAGAGGAAGGCAGAAGAAAACTGATGGTGGTGGAGGGAGGGGTAAAAAAACTGATGTGGGAGGATGCAGGGGGAGAAGAAAACTGATGGGGAGGACGGATGGGGAGGAAACTGTTGGGGTGGAGGAGGGAGGGGGAATACAACTGATGGGGATGAGGGAGGGGAGTAAACTGATGGGGGGAGGGTAGAAGAAAACTGATGAAGGGAGGGGGAAGAAAACTAATGGCGGGAGGAAGTAGGGAGAGAAGAAAACCGATGGCCCGGAGGAGGAAGGGGAGGAAACTCAAGAGGAAGTGGGAAGAAAACTGATTGGGGAGGAGGGAAGAAAACTGATGGGGGAGGGAAAGGGGAAGAAAACTAATGGGGGAGGGAGAGGAGAAGTAAACTGATGGAGGAGGGGGAAAACTGAAAGGAAGGCAAAAGAAAAGTTATGGGGGTGGAGGGAGGGGTAAAAAACTGATGGGGGAGGATGGAGGGGAAGAATAAAACTGATGAGGAGGAGGGATGGGGGAGGAAATTGATGGGGGTTGAGCAGGGAGGTGGGAAAACAACTGATTTAGAAGGAGGGAGGGGGTAGAAAACTGATGGTGGAAGGGTGAAGAAAACTGATGGAGGGAGGGAGAAGAAAATTGATTGAGGGACGAAGGTGGGAGAAACTGATGAGGGAGGTGGGAGGGATAGAAGAAAACTGATGGGGGAGGAGGTAGGGGGAAAACTGATGAGGTAAGGGGGAAGAATACTGAAAGGGAGGGTGGAAACATAAGGAAGGGTATGAAGAAAACTGATGGGGGAGGGGGGAACTGAAGAGTTAGGGGGAAGAAAACTGAAAGGGAGGGTGGAAACATTAGGAAGGGGATGAAGAAAACTGATGGGGGAGGAGGGAGGGGGGAAGAAAACTGATGGGGAGGAAGGAAGAATACTCATGGGGGGAGGGAGGGGTGATGAAAACTGATGGGGGAGGGGGGAAACTGAAGCGGAAGGCAGAAGAAAACTGATGGGGGTGGAGGGAAAGGTAAAAAAAACTGATGGGGGAGGATGGAGGGGGAGAAGAAAACTGATGGAGAGGAGGGATGGGGGAGGAAACCGATGGGGGTGGAGGAGGGAGGGGGGAATACAACTGAGCGAAAAGGAGGGATGTGTTAGAAACTGTTGGTGGAGGAGGGAGGGGGTGTAAACTGATGGGAGGGTGGAAGAAAACTGATGAAGGGAGGGGGAAGAAAACTGATGGAGGGAGGGGGAAGAAAACTAATGGAGGGAGGAAAGAGGGAGAGAAGAAAACTGATGGCGGGAGGAGGAATGGGAGGAAACTGAAGAGGAAGGGGGAAGAAAACTGATGGGGAGGAGGGAAGAAAACTGATGGGGGGAGGGAGGGGTGATGAAAACTGATGGGGGAGCGGGGGAAACTGAAGCGGAAGGCAGAAGAAAACTGATAGGGGTGGAGGGAAAGGTAAAAAAAACTGATGGAGGGAGGGGGAAGAAAACGAATGGAGGGAGGAAAGAGGGAGAGAAGAAAACTGATGGCGGGAGGAGGAATGGGAGGAAACTTAAGTGGAATGAGGAAGAAAACTGATGGGGAGGAGGGAAGAAAACTGATGGGGGAGGGAGAATGGAAGAAAAATGATGGGGGAGGGGGGAAACTGAAGGGGAAGGCAGAAGAAAACTGATGGGGAGGAGGGATGGGGGAGGAAACCCAAGGGTGTGGAGGAGGGAGGGAGGAATACAACTGATGGAGAAGGAGGGAGTGGGTATAAAACTGATGGCGGAGGAGGGAGGGGGGAAGAAAACTGATGAGGGAGGGGGGAAGAAAACTGATGGGAAGGAGGTATGGGGGAGGACACCGATGGGGTGGAGGAGGGAGGGGGAAGAAAATTGATGGAGGGAGGGGGTAGAACACTGATGGGGGGAGGAAGGGATAAAACTGAAGAGGAAGGAGGAAGAAAACTGATGGAGGAGGGGAAGAAAACTGAAGGGGGGATGAAAGAGGGGGAAATTGATGGGGGACAAATGAGGGGGAAACTGATGGGGGGATGAAGGAGGGGGAAACTGATGGGGGAGGAGGGAGGGGTGGATGAAAACTGATAGAGAAGGAGGTAGGGGGAAACCTGACGAGGGAGAGGGAGAAGAAAAATGATGGGGAGGAGGGAGGGTAAGAAGAAAACTGAGGGAGGGGGCAAACTGAAGAGGAATTAGGAAGAAAACTGATGGGGAGGAGGGAAGGAAACTGATGTGGTGGGAGGGGGAAGAAAACTGATGGGGGGATGGATGGGGAGGAAACCGATGGGGGTGGAGGAGGGAGGGGGGAAGAAAACTGATTAAGGAGGAGGGAGGATATAATATTAAATAATAAGGAGTAGGGAGTATATAATATTAAATAATAGAGGAGGGGGAGAAGAAAACTGATGGGGCGATGAGGGAGGGGGTAAAACTGATGGGGCGATGAGGGAGAATTTTAGAAAACTGATGGGTGAGGAGGGATGAGGGAGAATAACGATGGGGGTGGAAGAAAACTGATGAAGGAGGAGGAAGGAGGAGGAGAAGAAAACTGAGGGAGAAGAACACTGATGGGGAGGAGGGATGGGGAGGAAACCAATGGGGATGAAGGAGGGAGGGGTAAAGAAAACTGATGGAGGGTGGGGGAAGAAAACAGATGGTGGAGGAGGGGGAATAAATCTGATGGGGAGAGGTAGGGAGAAGAAAACTGATGGGGATGAGGGAGGGGAGGAAACTGATGGAGGGTGGGGGAAGGAAACGAATGGAGGGAGGGAGGAGGGAGAGAAGAAAACTGATGGCGGGAGAAGGAAGAGGAGGAAACTGAAGAGGAAGGGGGAAGAAAACTGATGGTGGAGGAGGGAAGAAAACTGATGGGGTTAAGGAGAGGGGAAGAAAACTAATAGGGGAGGGAGAGGGGAAGAAAACTGATGGGGAGGGGGAAAACTGAAGAGGAAGGCAGAAGAAAACTTATGGGGGAGGAGGGAGGGGTAAAAAAACTGATGGGGGAGAAGAAAACTGATGGGGAGGAGTGATGGGGTGGAACCAGATGGGGGTTGAGGAATAAGGGGGGAATACAACTGATGGAGAAGAAGGAAGGGGGTAGAAAACTGATGGTGGAGGAGGGAGGGGGGAAGAAAACTGATGGGTAGGAGGGATGGGGGAGGAAACCGAAGGGGTTGGAGGAGGGAGGGAGGAATACAACTGATGGTTAAGGAGGGAGTTGTAAAAAAATGATGGGGAATCATGGCGGTGGAGAAGAAAACTGATGGGGAGGAGTGATGGGGTGGAACCCGATGGGGGTTGAGGAAGGAGGGTGGAATACAACTGATGGAGAAGAAGGGAGGGGGTAGAAAACTGATGGTGGAGGAGGGAGGGGGGAAGAAAACTGATGGGGGGATGAGGAAGGGGGAGTAAACTGATGGAGCGAGGAGGGTAGAAAACTGATTGAGGGAGGGAGAAGAAAACTGATGGAGGGAGGAAGGAGGGAGAAACTGATGAGGGAGGTGGGAGGGATAGAAGAAAACTGATGGGGGAGGAGGTAGGGGGGATAACTGATGAGGTAGGGGGGAAGAAAACTGATAGGGAGGTAGGAAACATGCGGAAGGAGGAAGGGGGGAAGAAAACTGATGGGGAGGAGGGAGGGGGAAAGAAAACTTATGGGGAGGAGGGAGGAAAATTGATGTAGAGAAGGGAAGGGGAGAAAACTGAGGGGCTGGAGGAGGGAGGGGGAAGAAAACTGATGGAGGAGGAGGTAGGAAACACATAGAGGAGTAGGGAGGGGGTAGAAACCTGATAGGGAAGGGGGAAGAAACCTGAAGGGGGGAGGAGGGAAGAACACTGATGGAGGGAGGTGGGAAGAAAACTGATGGGGGGAGGAAGGGGGGAAACTGAAGAGGAAGGAGGAAGAAAACTGATGGAGGAGGGGGGAAGAAAACTGATGGGAAGGAGGTATGGGGGAGGACACCGATGGGGTGGAGGATTGAGGGGGAAGAAAATTGATGGAGGGAGGGGGTAGAACACTGATGGGGGGAGGAAGGGATAAAACTGAAGAGGAAGGAGGAAGAAAACTGATGGAGGAGGGGAAGAAAACTGAAGGGGGGATGAAAGAGGGGGAAATTGATGGGGGACAAATGAGGGGGAAACTGATGGGGGGACGAAGGAGGGGGAAACTGAAGGGGGGAGGAGGGAGGGGTAAATCAAAACTGAGAGAAGGTAGGGATAAACCTGACGAGGGAGAGGGAGAAGAAAACTGATAGAGAGGAGGGAGGGTAAGAAGAAAACTGAGGGAGGGGGAAACCTGAAGAGGAAGGGGAAGAAAACTGATGGGGAGGAGGGAAGAAAACTGATGGGGTGGAGGGAAGAAAACTGATGGGGGGAGGGAGAGGAGAAGAAAACGGATGGGGGAGGGTGGAAAACTGAAGAGGAAGGCAGAAGAAAACTGATGGTGGTGGAGGGAGGGGTAAAAAAACTGATGTGGGAGGATGCAGGGGGAGAAGAAAACTGATGGGGAGGACGGATGGGGAGGAAACTGTTGGGGTGGAGGAGGGAGGGGGAATACAACTGATGGGGATGAGGGAGGGGAGTAAACTGATGGGGGGAGGGTAGAAGAAAACTGATGGAGGGAGGGGGAAGAAAACTAATGGCGGGAGGAAGTAGGGAGAGAAGAAAACCGATGGCCCGGAGGAGGAAGGGGAGGAAACTCAAGAGGAAGTGGGAAGAAAACTGATTGGGGAGGAGGGAAGAAAACTGATGGGGGAGGGAAAGGGGAAGAAAACTAATGGGGGAGGGAGAGGAGAAGTAAACTGATGGAGGAGGGGGAAAACTGAAAGGAAGGCAAAAGAAAAGTTATGGGGGTGGAGGGAGGGGTAAAAAACTGATGGGGGAGGATGGAGGGGAAGAATAAAACTGATGAGGAGGAGGGATGGGGGAGGAAATTGATGGGGGTTGAGCAGGGAGGTGGGAAAACAACTGATTTAGAAGGAGGGAGGGGGTAGAAAACTGATGGAGGGAGGGAGAAGAAAATTGATTGAGGGACGAAGGTGGGAGAAACTGATGAGGGAGGTGGGAGGGATAGAAGAAAACTGATGGGGGAGGAGGTAGGGGGAAAACTGATGAGGTAAGGGGGAAGAATACTGAAAGGGAGGGTGGAAACATAAGGAAGGGTATGAAGAAAACTGATGGGGGAGGGGGGAACTGAAGAGTTAGGGGGAAGAAAACTGAAAGGGAGGGTGGAAACATTAGGAAGGGGATGAAGAAAACTGATGGGGGAGGAGGGAGGGGGAAAGAAAACTGATGGGGAGGAAGGAAGAATACTCATGGGGGGAGGGAGGGGTGATGAAAACTGATGGGGGAGGGGGGAAACTGAAGCGGAAGGCAGAAGAAAACTGATGGGGGTGGAGGGAAAGGTAAAAAAAAACTGATGGGGGAGGATGGAGGGGGAGAAGAAAACTGATGGAGAGGAGGGATGGGGGAGGAAACCGATGGGGGTGGAGGAGGGAGGGGGGAATACAACTGAGCGAAAAGGAGGGATGTGTTAGAAACTGTTGGTGGAGGAGGGAGGGGGTGTAAACTGATGGGAGGGTGGAAGAAAACTGATGAAGGGAGGGGGAAGAAAACTGATGGAGGGAGGGGGAAGAAAACTAATGGAGGGAGGAAAGAGGGAGAGAAGAAAACTGATGGCGGGAGGAGGAATGGGAGGAAACTGAAGAGGAAGGGGGAAGAAAACTGATGGGGAGGAGGGAAGAAAACTGATGGGGGGAGGGAGGGGTGATGAAAACTGATGGGGGAGCGGGGGAAACTGAAGCGGAAGGCAGAAGAAAACTGATAGGGGTGGAGGGAAAGGTAAAAAAAACTGATGGAGGGAGGGGGAAGAAAACGAATGGAGGGAGGAAAGAGGGAGAGAAGAAAACTGATGGCGGGAGGAGGAATGGGAGGAAACTTAAGTGGAATGAGGAAGAAAACTGATGGGGAGGAGGGAAGAAAACTGATGGGGGAGGGAGAATGGAAGAAAAATGATGGGGGAGGGGGGAAACTGAAGGGGAAGGCAGAAGAAAACTGATGGGGAGGAGGGATGGGGGAGGAAACCCAAGGGTGTGGAGGAGGGAGGGAGGAATACAACTGATGGAGAAGGAGGGAGTGGGTATAAAACTGATGGCGGAGGAGGGAGGGGGGAAGAAAACTGATGAGGGAGGGGGGAAGAAAACTGATGGGAAGGAGGTATGGGGGAGGACACCGATGGGGTGGAGGAGGGAGGGGGAAGAAAATTGATGGAGGGAGGGGGTAGAACACTGATGGGGGGAGGAAGGGATAAAACTGAAGAGGAAGGAGGAAGAAAACTGATGGAGGAGGGGAAGAAAACTGAAGGGGGGATGAAAGAGGGGGAAATTGATGGGGGACAAATGAGGGGGAAACTGATGGGGGGATGAAGGAGGGGGAAACTGATGGGGGAGGAGGGAGGGGTGGATGAAAACTGATAGAGAAGGAGGTAGGGGGAAACCTGACGAGGGAGAGGGAGAAGAAAAATGATGGGGAGGAGGGAGGGTAAGAAGAAAACTGAGGGAGGGGGCAAACTGAAGAGGAATTAGGAAGAAAACTGATGGGGAGGAGGGAAGGAAACTGATGTGGTGGGAGGGGGAAGAAAACTGATGGGGGGATGGATGGGGAGGAAACCGATGGGAGTGGAGGAGGGAGGGGGGAAGAAAACTGATTAAGGAGGAGGGAGGATATAATATTAAATAATAAGGAGTAGGGAGTATATAATATTAAATAATAGAGGAGGGGGAGAAGAAAACTGATGGGGCGATGAGGGAGGGGGTAAAACTGATGGGGCGATGAGGGAGAATTTTAGAAAACTGATGGGTGAGGAGGGATGAGGGAGAATAACGATGGGGGTGGAAGAAAACTGATGAAGGAGGAGGAAGGAGGAGGAGAAGAAAACTGAGGGAGAAGAACACTGATGGGGAGGAGGGATGGGGAGGAAACCAATGGGGATGAAGGAGGGAGGGGTAAAGAAAACTGATGGAGGGTGGGGGAAGAAAACAGATGGTGGAGGAGGGGGAATAAATCTGATGGGGAGAGGTAGGGAGAAGAAAACTGATGGGGATGAGGGAGGGGAGGAAACTGATGGAGGGTGGGGGAAGGAAACGAATGGAGGGAGGGAGGAGGGAGAGAAGAAAACTGATGGCGGGAGAAGGAAGAGGAGGAAACTGAAGAGGAAGGGGGAAGAAAACTGATGGTGGAGGAGGGAAGAAAACTGATGGGGTTAAGGAGAGGGGAAGAAAACTAATAGGGGAGGGAGAGGGGAAGAAAACTGATGGGGAGGGGGAAAACTGAAGAGGAAGGCAGAAGAAAACTTATGGGGGAGGAGGGAGGGGTAAAAAAAACTGATGGGGGAGAAGAAAACTGATGGGGAGGAGTGATGGGGTGGAACCAGATGGGGGTTGAGGAATAAGGGGGGAATACAACTGATGGAGAAGAAGGAAGGGGGTAGAAAACTGATGGTGGAGGAGGGAGGGGGGAAGAAAACTGATGGGTAGGAGGGATGGGGGAGGAAACCGAAGGGGATGGAGGAGGGAGGGAGGAATACAACTGATGGTTAAGGAGGGAGTTGTAAAAAAATGATGGGGAATCATGGCGGTGGAGAAGAAAACTGATGGGGAGGAGTGATGGGGTGGAACCCGATGGGGGTTGAGGAAGGAGGGTGGAATACAACTGATGGAGAAGAAGGGAGGGGGTAGAAAACTGATGGTGGAGGAGGGAGGAGGGAAGAAAACTGATGGGGGGATGAGGGAGGGGGTGTAAACTGATGGAGCGAGGAGGGTAGAAAACTGATTGAGGGAGGGAGAAGAAAACTGATGGAGGGAGGAAGGAGGGAGAAACTGATGAGGGAGGTGGGAGGGATAGAAGAAAACTGATGGGGGAGGAGGTAGGGGGGATAACTGATGAGGTAGGGGGGAAGAAAACTGATAGGGAGGTAGGAAACATGCGGAAGGAGGAAGGGGTGAAGAAAACTGATGGGGAGGAGGGAGGGGGAAAGAAAACTTATGGGGAGGAGGGAGGAAAATTGATGTAGAGAAGGGAAGGGGATAAAACTGATGGGCTGGAGGAGGGAGGGGGAAGAAAACTGATGGAGGAGGAGGTAGGAAACACATAGAGGAGTAGGGAGGGGGTAGAAACCTGATAGGGAAGGGGGAAGAAACCTGAAGGGGGGAGGAGGGAAGAACACTGATGGAGGGAGGTGGGAAGAAAACTGATGGGGGGAGGAAGGGGGGAAACTGAAGAGGAAGGAGGAAGAAAACTGATGGAGGAGGGGAAGAAAAGCTCTGGAGGGGGAAACTGATGGGGGGACGAAGGAGGGGGAACTGATGGTGGGACGAAGGAGTGGGAATCTGATGGGGGACGAATGAGGGGGAAACTGATGGGGGAGGAGGGAGGGGTAGATGAAAACTGAAGGAGGAGAAGGTAGGGGGAAACTTGTCTAGGGAGAGGGAGAAGAAAACTGATGGGTAGGAGTAAGGGTAAGAAGAAAACTAAGGGAGGGGGAAAACTGAAGAGGAAGGAGGAATACAACTGCTTGAGGGAGAAGGGAAGAAAACTGATGAGGAGGGAGGGGGGTATAAAACTGATGGTGGAGGAGGGAGAGGGAAGAAAACTGATGGGGGAGGAGGTAGGGGGGCAACTGATTTGAGGAGGGAGAGAAGAAAACTGATGGGGAGGAGGGAGAGGGGAAGAAAACTTATGGGGAGGAGGGAGGTGGAAAATAAAACTGATGGACGGAGGAGGGAGAGTGGGAAACTGAAGAAGAAGGGGGAAGAAAACTGATGGGTTGCAGGGAAGGGGTATAAAACTGATGGGGGAGGAGGAAGGGGTGATAAACTGATGGGGGAGGAGGAAGGGCTTGAACAAAACTGATGGGGGAGGAAACCGATGGGTGTGGAGGAGTGAGGGGGAAGAAAACTGATGGAGAAGGAAGAAGGGGGTAGAAAACTGATGGTGGAGGAGGGACTTGGGAAGAAAACTGATGGTTTAGGAGGGAGAGGGAAGAAAACTTCTGGGGGGGGTGAGAGAGGGGAGACAAATTAATGGGGGGAGATGGGAAGAAAACTGATGGAGGGAGGGGGAGGAAATCTGATGGGGAGGAGGTAAGAAAGCTTAAGTGAGTGGAGGGAGGGGTGAATAAAACTTATGGGGGAGGAGGGAGGGGGTAATAAAACTGATGGGAAGGAGGGATGGTGGAGGAAACCGATGAGGTGAAGGAGGGAGGGGGGAAGAAACCTGATGGGGTGGAGTGAAGAAAACTGAGGGAGGGAGAGGGATAGAAAACTGATGGGAAAGGAGGGAGGGGGAAGAAAACTTATGGAGGGGAGTAGAAAAGTGAAGGGGAGACGAAGGAGGGGGAAACTGATGGGAGGACGAAGGAGGGGGAAACTGATGGGGGGACGAAGAAGGGGGAAACTGATGGGGGGACGAAGGAGGGAGGGGTAAATCAAAACTGATGGAGGAGAAGGTAGGGGGAAACCTGACGAGGGAGAATGAGAAGAAAACTGAAGGGGAGGAGGGAGGGTAATAAGAAAACTGAGGGAGGGGGGGAACTAAAAAGGTAGGAGCAAGAAAACTGATGGAGAGGAGGGAAGAAAACTGATGTGGAGGGAGGGGGGTAGAAAATGGATGGGGAGGAGGGATGGGGAGGAAACCGATGGAGGTGGAGGAGGGAAGAAAACTGATGGAGTAGGTGGAAGGAGATAAAAAAACTCATGGAGGGAGGGAGGTAGAACACTGATGGTGAAGGAGGGAAGGGGGAAGAAACCTGATGGGGAGGAGGGAGGAAAACTGAGGGGGAAGGATGGAGGGGGAAGCAAACTGATGGGGAGGAGGGAGGGTAAGAAGAATACTGAGGGAGGGCGCAAACTGAAGAGGAAGGGGGAAGAAAACTGTTGGGGAGGAGGGAAGAAAACTGAAGGGGAGAGGGAGAGGGGAAGTAAACGGATGGGGTGGGGGGAAAACTGAAGAGGAAGGCAGAAGAAAACTGATGGTGGTGGAGGGAGGGGTAAAAAACTGATGGGGGAGGAGGTAGGGGGGCAACTGATTTGAGGAGGGAGAGAAGAAAACTGATGGGGAGGAGGGAGAGGGGAAGAAAACTTATGGGGAGGAGGGAGGTGGAAAATAAAACTGATGGACGGAGGAGGGAGAGTGGGAAACTGAAGAAGAAGGGGGAAGAAAACTGATGGGTTGCAGGGAAGGGGTATAAAACTGATGGGGGAGGAGGAAGGGGTGATAAACTGATGGGGGAGGAGGAAGGGCTTGAACAAAACTGATGGGGGAGGAAACCGATGGGTGTGGAGGAGAGAGGGGGAAGAAAACTGATGGAGAAGGAAGAAGGGGGTAGAAAAATGATGGTGGAGGAGGGACTTGGGAAGAAAACTGATGGTTTAGGAGGGAGAGGGAAGAAAACTTCTGGGGGGGGGTGAGAGAGGGGAGACAAATTAATGGGGGGAGATGGGAAGAAAACTGATGGAGGGAGGGGGAGGAAATCTGATGGGGAGGAGGTAAGAAAGCTTAAGTGAGTGGAGGGAGGGGTGAATAAAACTTATGGGGGAGGAGGGAGGGGGTAATAAAACTGATGGGAAGGAGGGATGGTGGAGGAAACCGATGAGGTGAAGGAGGGAGGGGGGAAGAAACCTGATGGGGTGGAGTGAAGAAAACTGAGGGAGGGAGAGGGATAGAAAACTGATGGGAAAGGAGGGAGGGGGAAGAAAACTTATGGAGGGGAGTAGAAAAGTGAAGGGGAGACGAAGGAGGGGGAAACTGATGGGAGGACGAAGGAGGGGGAAACTGATGGGGGGACGAAGAAGGGGGAAACTGATGGGGGGACGAAGGAGGGAGGGGTAAATCAAAACTGATGGAGGAGAAGGTAGGGGGAAACCTGACGAGGGAGAATGAGAAGAAAACTGAAGGGGAGGAGGGAGGGTAATAAGAAAACTGAGGGAGGGGGGGAACTAAAAAGGTAGGAGCAAGAAAACTGATGGAGAGGAGGGAAGAAAACTGATGTGGAGGGAGGGGGGTAGAAAATGGATGGGGAGGAGGGATGGGGAGGAAACCGATGGGGGTGGAGGAGGGAAGAAAACTGATGGAGTAGGTGGAAGGAGATAAAAAAACTCATGGAGGGAGGGAGGTAGAACACTGATGGTGAAGGAGGGAAGGGGGAAGAAACCTGATGGGGAGGAGGGAGGAAAACTGAGGGGGAAGGATGGAGGGGGAAGCAAACTGATGGGGAGGAGGGAGGGTAAGAACAATACTGAGGGAGGGCGCAAACTGAAGAGGAAGGGGGAAGAAAACTGTTGGGGAGGAGGGAAGAAAACTGAAGGGGAGAGGGAGAGGGGAAGTAAACGGATGGGGTGGGGGGAAAACTGAAGAGGAAGGCAGAAGAAAACTGATGGTGGTGGAGGGAGGGGTAAAAAACTGATGGGGGAGGATGGAGGGGGGAGGAAACCGATGGAGGTGGAGGAGGGAGGGGGGTAAATAAATGATGGAGAAGGAGGGAGGGGGTAGAAAACTGATGGTGGAGGAGGGAGGGGGAGTAAACTGATGGGGGAGGGTGGAAGAAAACTGATGAAGGGAGGGGGAAGAAAACTGATGGAGGGAGGGGGAAGAAAACTAATGGAGGGAGGAGGAAGGGGAGGAAACTGAAGAAGAAGGGGGAAGAAAACTGATAGGTGATGGGGGAAGAAAACTGATGGAATTGAGGGTGAAGAAAACTGATGGAGTTAGGGAGAAGAAAATTGATGGAGGAACGAAGGAGGGAGAAACTGATGAGGGAGGTGGGAGGGATAGAAAAAAAACTGTTGAGAGAGGAGGTAGGGAGGAAAACTGATGAGGTAGAGGGGAAGAAAACTGAAATGGAGGGTGGAAACATGAGGAAGGGGGTGAAGAAAATTGATGGAGGAGGAGGGAGGGGGGAAGAAAACTGATGGGGATTAAGTAAGAAAACTCATGGTGGGAGGGAGAGGGGAAGAAAACTTATGGGGGAGCGGGGGAAACTGAAGAGGTAGGGGGGAAGAAAACTGAAAGGGAGGGTGGAAACATGAGGAAGGGGGTGAAGAACACTGATGGGGGAGGAGGGAGGGGGGAAGAAAACTGTTGGGGCGGAGGGAGGAAAACTGATGGGGAGAGGGAGAGGGGAAGAAAATGGATGGGGTGGGGGGGAAACTGAAGAGAAAGGCAGAAGAAAACAATTGAGGCGGTTGGAGGGAAAGGTAAAATAAACTGATGGGGGGGATGGAGGGGGAGAAGAAAACTGATGGGGAGGAGGGATGGGGGAGGAAACCGATGGGGGTGGAGGAGGGAGGGGGGAATACAACTGATGGAGAAGGTGGAAGGGTAGAAAAATGATGGTGGAGGAGGGAATGGGGAAGAAAACTGATGGGGATGAGGGAGGGGATTTAACTGATGGGGGTAGGGTGGAAGAAAACTGATGGAGGGAGGGGGAAGAAAACTAATGGAGGGAGGAAGGAGGAAGAGAAGAAAACTGATGGGGGAGGAGGAAGTGGAGGAAACTGAAGAGTAAGAAAATTGATTGGGAGGAAGTTAAAAAAAACTGATGGGGAGGAGGGAAGAAAACTGATGGGGGAGGGAGAAGGGAAGAAAACTGATGGGGGAAGGGGAAAAACTGAAGAGGAAGGCAGAAGAAAACTGATCGGGTGGAGGGAGGGGTAATAAACTGAAGGGTGAGAATGGAGGAGGAGAAGAAAACTGATGAGGAGGAGGGATGGGGGAGGAAATCGATGGGGGTTGAGGATGGAGGTACTAATACAACTGATAGAGAAGGAGGGAGGGGGTAGAAAACTGATGGTGGAGGAGGGAAGGGGAAGAAAACTGATGGGGTGATTAGGGAGTGGGAGTAAACTGATGTGGGGAAGAAAACTGATGGGGAGGAGGGATGGGGGAGGAAACCAATGGGGTGGAGCAGAGAGGGTGACGAAAACTGATGGAGGGAGGGGGTAGAACACTGATAGGGAAGGGGGCAGAAACCTGATGGGGGGAGGAGGGAAGAAAACTTATGGGGGGACGAAGGAGGGAGAAACTGATTAGGGAGATAGGAGGGATAGAAGAAAACTGATGGGGAGGAGGTAGGGGGGAAAACTGATGAGGTAGGGGGGAGAAAAACTGAAAGGGAGAGTGGAAACATGAGGAAGGGGTTGAAGAAAACTGATGGGGGAGGAGGAAGGGGGGAAGAAATCTGATGGGGAGGAAGGAAAAAAACTCATGGGGGGAGGGAGGGGGGATGAAAACTGATTTGGGAGGGGGGAAACTGAAGAGGAAGGCAGAAGAAACCTAATGGGGGGAAGATGGAAGAAAACTGATGGAGGGAGGGGGGGAATAAAAACTGATGGGGGGACGAAGGAGGGAGAAACTGATGAGGGAGGTGGGAGGGATAGAAGATAACTGATGGGGGAGGAGGTAGGGGGGAAAACTGATGAGGTAGGGGGAAGGAAAACTGAAAGGGAGGGTGGAAACATGAGGAAGGGGGTGAAGAAAACTGATGGGGGATTAGGGAGGGGGGAAGAAATCTGATGGGGAAGAAAGAAGAAAACTCATGGCGGAGGGAGAGGGGAAAAAAACTGATGTTGAGGGGGGAAACTGAAGAGGTAGGGGGGAAGAAAACTGAAAGGAGGTGCTGGAAACATTAGGAAGGGGGTGAAGAAAACTGATGGGGGTTCGAGGGGGGATGAAAACTGATGGGGGAGGGGGGAAACTGAAGAGGAAGGCAGAAGAAAACTGATGGGGGTGGAGGGAAAGGTAAAAAAACTGATGGGGGAGGATGGAGGGGGAGAAGAAAACTGATGGGGAGGAGGGATGGGGGAGGAAACCGATGGGGGTGGAGGAGGGAGGGGGAATACAACTGATGGAGAAGGAGGGAGGGGGTAGAAGACTGATGATGGAGGAGGGAGGGGGAGTAAACTTATGGGGAGGGTGGAAGAAAACTGATGGATTGAGGGGGAAGAAAACTAACGGAGGGAGGAGGAAGGGGAAGAGATTGTAGAGGAAGGGGGAAGAAAACTGATAGGGAGGAGGGAAGAAAACTGATGGGGGGAGGGAGAGGGGAGGAAAACTGATGGGGGAGGGAGGAAAACTAAAGGGGAAGGCAGAAGAAAACCTATGGGGGTGGAGGGAAGGGTAAAAAATTGATGGGGAGGTTTGAGGGGGAGAAGAAAACTGATGGGGAGGAGGGATGGGGGAGGAAACCGAAGGGGGTGGAGGAGGGAGGGAGGAATACAACTGATGGTTAAGGAGGGAGGGGGAAACTGATGTGAGGAGGGAGAGAAGAAAACTGATGGGGAGGAGGGAGAGGGGAAGAAGAAAACTAAGGGAGGGATAAAACTGAAGAGGAAGGAGGAAGAAAACTGCTGGAGGGAGAAGGGAAGAAAACTGATGAGGAGGGAGGGGGGTAGAAAACTGATGGTGGAGGAGGGAGAGGGAAGAAAACTGATGGGGGAGGAGGTAGGGGGAAACTGATGTGAGGAGGGAGAGAAGAAAACTGATGGGGAGGAGGGAGGGGGAAAATAAAACTGTCTGACGGAGGGAGAGTTGGAAACTGAAGAAGAAGGGGGAAGAAAACTGATGGGTTGGAGGGAGGGGATATAAAACTAATGGGGGAGGAGGAAGGGGTGATAAACTGATGGGGGAGGAGGAGGTAGAAGGGAAGAAAAATGATCGAGTAGGAGGAAGTAGATAATAAAACTGATGGAGGGAGGGGGGTAGAACACTGATGGTGAAGGAGGGAAGAAACCTGAAAGGGACCAATTCGTCTTAGGTCTCTATCAGCAGTCTCTGGTAAACGGCAATGTATCACTCTGATTTGGATTCACGTGGTGAGAGTTGGAAACACATCAGCGAACGCGTTCAGAGAGTAACTCAAGTCTGACACAAAGGCCGTTCGTTAAGTAACTCTAAAGTTTATTGTAAAGACAAGCACTTATATAGAAGTAACAAGGGTTGGCTGGCGTAACATAATTGGGGGACAAAGAAAAGGGGAGTGGACATAGAATACATACATGTTACAAATAGTTATATAATTAACTAACAGTAATAAATTTATGGTTCTACTAAGAAATACAAAACTCCTGAGATGCAGACACAGGATATGACCCCTGGGTCATTTCTCCTATACATCTTTTCCTCTAACCTAGGCTTGACACATATAACGTCTTGCATCATTAGGTTTATTACATAGAAAGGAGACTGACTGTCTATGTGTGTAGATTATGTGATAGACACAGACAAAGAATGTGCTCCCTCCAATAGGGGAGGGGGGGTTTAACCCTTCCGTGAAGTTAACTCTTCCAATGCTGAATTAACTCATGTTATGTGTTAACACAATAAATATAAGTTTACCCTAACAAAACCTGAAAGGGAGGAGGGAATAAAACTGAGGGGGAAGGATGGAGGGGGAAGAAAACTGATGGAGAAGGGGCGAAAACTGAAGCGGAGACGAAGGAGGGGGAAACAGATGGAAGGACAAATGAGGGGGAAACTGATGAGGGGATGAAGGAGGGGGAAACTGATGGGGGGACGAAGGAGGGGGAAACTGAAGGGGGGAGGAGGGAGGGGTAAATCAAAACTGATGGAGGAGAAGGTAGGGATAAACCTGACAAGGGAGAGGGAGAAGAAAACTGATGGGGAGGAGGGAGGGTAAGAAGAATACTGAGGGAGGGGGCAAACTGAAGAGGAAGGGGGAAGAAAACTGATGGGGAGGAGGGAAGAAAACTCATGGGGAGGAGGGAAGAAAACTGATGGGGAGAGGGGGAAACTGAAGAGGAAGGCAGAAGAAAACTGATGGTGGTGGAGGGGGGGTAAAAAACTGATGAAGGGAGGATGGAGGGGGAGAAGAAAACTGATAGGGGAGGGGGGAAAACTGAAGAGGAAGGCAGAAGAAAACTGATGGTGGTGGAGGGGGGTAAAAACTGATGAAGGGAGAACGGAGGGGGAGAAGAAAACTGATAGGGAAGGAGGGAGGGGGAAGATAACTGAGGGAGAAGGGGCGAAAACTGAAGGGGGGACAAATGAGGGGGAAACTGATGGGGGGACGAAGGAGGGGGAAACCGATGGGGGACGAAGGCGGGGGAAACTGATGGGGGCATGAAGGTTGGAAAACTGATGGGGGGGACGAAGGAATGGGAAACTGAAAGGGGGGATGAGGGAGGGGTAAATCAAAACTGATGGAGGAGAAGGTAGGGATAAAACTGACAAGGGAGAGGGAGAAGAAAACTGATGGGGAGGAGGGAAGAAAACTGATGGGGAGGAGGGAAGAAAACTGATGGGGAGAGGGGGAAACTGAAGAGGAAGGCAGAAGAAAACTGATGGTGGTGGAGGGGGGTAAAAAACTGATGAAGGGAGAATGGAGGGGGAGAAGAAAACTGATAGGGAAGGAGGGAGGGGGAAGATAACTGATGGAGAAGGGGCGAAAACTGAAGGGGGGACAAATGAGGGGGAAACTGATGGGGGGACGAAGGAGGGGGAAACTGATGGGGGACGAAGGCGGGGGAAACTGATGGGGGCATGAAGGGGGGAAAACTGATGGGGGGGACGAAGGAGGGGGAAACTGAAGGGGGAGGAGTGAGGGGTAAATCAGAACTGATGGAGGAGAAGGTATGGATAAACCTGACAAGGGAGAGGGAGAATAAAACTTATGGGGAGGAGGGAGGGTAAGAAGAATACTGAGGGAGGGCGCAAACTGAATAGGAAGGGGGAAGAAAACTGAAGAGGAAGGCAGAAGAAAACTGATGGTGATGGAGGGAGGGGTTAAAAAAAATTGATGGGGGAGGATGGAGGGGGAGAAGAAAACTTATGGGGAGGAGGGATGGGGGAGGAAACCGATGGAGGTGGAGGAGGGAGGGGGGTAAACAAAAGATGGAGAAGGAGGGAGCGGGTAGAAAACTGATGGTGGAGGAGGGAGGGGGAGTAAACTGATGGGTTAGGGTGGAAGAAAACTGATGAAGGGTGGGGGAAGAAAACTGATGGAGGGAGGGGGAAGAAAACTAATGGAGGGAGGTGGAAAGGGAGGAAACTGAAGAGTGAGGGGGAAGAAAACTGATGGGGGAGGGTGAAGAAAACTGATGGAGGGAGGGGGAAGAAAACTAATGGAGGGAGGAGGAAGGGGGGGAAACTGAAGAGTAAGGGGGAAGAAAACTGATGGGGGAGGGGAGAAGAAAACCGATGGAGGGAGGGGGAAGAAAACTAATGGAGGGAGGAGGAAGGGGGGGAAACTGAAGAGTAAGGGGGAAGAAAACTGATGGGGGAGGGGAGAAGAAAACCGATGGAGGGAGGGTGAAGAAAACTGATGGGTTATGGTGGAAGAAAACTGATGAAGGGTGGGGGAAGAGAACTGATGGAGGGAGGGTGAAGAAAACTGATGGAGGGAGGGAGAAGAAAACTGATGGAGGGACGAAGGAGGGAGAAACTGATGAGGGAGGTGGGAGGGATAGAAAAAAACTGTTGAGAGAGGAGGTAGGGGGGAAAACTGATGAGGTAGAGGGGAAGAAAACTGAAATGGAGGGTGGAAACATGAGGAAGATGGTGAAGAAAACTGATGGGGGAGGAGGGAGGGGGAAGAAAACTGATGGGGAGGGGGAAAAACTGAAGAGGTAGGGGGGGAAGAAAACTGAAAAGGAGGGTGGAAACATGAGGAAGGGGGTGATGAAAACTGATGGGGGAGGAGGGAGGGGGGAAGAAAACTGATGGGGAGGAAGGAAGAAAACTCATGGGGGAGGGGGGATGAAAACTCATGGGGGAGGGGGGGAACTGAAGAGGAAGGCAGAAGAAAACAATTGAGGCGGTTGGAGGGAAAGGTAAAATAAACTGATGGTGGAGGATGGAGGGGGAGAAGAAAACTGATGGGGAGGAGGGATGGGGGAGTAAACCGGTGGGGGTGGAGGAGGTAGGGGGGAATACAACTGATGGAGGGAGGGTGAAGAAAACTGATGGAGGGAGGGAGAAGAAAACTGATGGAGGGACGAAGGAGGGAGAAACTGATGAGGGACGTGGGAGGGATAGAAAAAAAACTGTTGAGAGAGGAGGTAGGGGGGAAAACTGATGAGGTAGAGGGGAAGAAAACTGAAATGGAGGGTGGAAACATGAGGAAGATGGTGAAGAAAACTGATGGGGGAGGAGGGAGGGGGGAAGAAAACTGATGGGAGGAAGGAAGAAAACTCATGGGTGGAGGGAGAAGGGAAGAAAACTGATGGGGAGGAGGGAGAGGGGAAGAAAACTGATGGGGAGGAGGGAGGGGGTATAAAACTGATGGGGGAGGAGGAAGGGGTGATAAACTGATGGGGGAGGAGGAGGGAGGATGGAAGAAAACTGATGGAGTAGGAGGAAGGAGATAATAAAACTGATGAAGGGAGGGGGGTTGAACACTGATGGTGAAGGAGGGAAGGGGGAAGAAACCTGAAAGGGAGGAGGGAAGAAAAATGAGGGGGAAGGATGGAGGGGGAAGAAAACTGATGGAGAAGGGGCGAAAACTGAAGCGGAGATGAGGGGGAAACTGATGGAAGGACAAATGAGGGGGAAACTGATGGGGGGACGAAGGAGGGGGAAACTGATGGGGGGATGTAGGAGAGGGAAACTGATGGGGGGATGAAGGAGGGAGAAACTGATGAGTGGACGAAGGAGGGGGAAACTGAAGGTGGGTTGAATGAGGGGGAAACTGATGGGGGGACGAAGGAGGGGGAAACTGAAGGGGGGAGGAGGGAGGGGTAAATCAAAACTGATGGAGGAGAAGGTAGGGATAAACCTGACAAGGGAGAGGGAGAAGAAAACTGATGGGGAGGAGGGAGGGTAAGAAGAATACTGAGGGAGGGGGCAAACTGAAGATGAAGGGGGAGGAAAACTGATGGGGTGGAGGGAAGAAAACTGATGGGGAGGAGGGAAGAAAACTGATGGGGAGAGGGGCAAACTGAAGAGGAAGGGGGAAGAAAACTGATGGGGAGGAGGGAAGAAAACTGATGGGGAGGAGGGAAGAAAACTGATGGGGAGGGGGGAAAACTGAAGAGGAAGGCAGAAGAAAACTGATGGTGGTGGAGGGGGGGGTAAAAAACTGATGAAGGGAGGATGGAGGGGGAGAAGAAAACTGATAGGGAGGAGGGATGGGGGAGGAAACTGATGGGGGTGGAGAAGGGAGGGGGGTAAACAAATGATGGAGAAGGAGGGAGGGGGGAAGAAACCTGATGGGAAGGAGGGAAGAAAACTGAGGGAGGGAAGGGGGAAGAAAACTAATGGAGGGAGGTGGAAGGGGAGGAAACTGAAGAGTGAGGGGGAAGAAAACTGATGGGGGAGGGTGAAGAAAACTGATGGAGGGAGGGGGAAGAAAACTAATGGAGGGAGGTGGAAGGGGAGGAAACTGAAGAGTGAGGGGGAAGAAAACTGATGGGGGAGGGTGAAGAAAACTGATGGAGGGAGGGGGAAGAAAACTAATGGAGGGAGGAGGAAGGGGGGGAAACTGAAGAGTAAGGGGGAAGAAAACTGATGGGGGTGGGGAGAAGAAAACCGATGGAGGGAGGGTGAAGAAAACTGATGGGTTATGGTGGAAGAAAACTGATGAAGGGTGGGGGAAGAGAACTGATGGAGGGAGGGTGAAGAAAACTGATGGAGGGAGGGAGAAGAAAACTGATGGAGGGACGAAGGAGGGAGAAACTGATGAGGGAGGTGGGAGGGATAGAAAAAAACTGTTGAGAGAGGAGGTAGGGGGGAAAACTGATGAGGTAGAGGGGAAGAAAACTGAAATGGAGGGTGGAAACATGAGGAAGATGGTGAAGAAAACTGATGGGGGAGGAGGGAGGGGGAAGAAAACTGATGGGGAGGGGGAAAAACTGAAGAGGTAGGGGGGAAGAAAACTGAAAAGGAGGGTGGAAACATGAGGAAGGGGGTGATGAAAACTGATGGGGGAGGAGGGAGGGGGGAAGAAAACTGATGGGGAGGAAGGAAGAAAACTCATGGGGTAGGGGGGATGAAAACTCATGGGGGAGGGGGGGAACTGAAGAGGAAGGCAGAAGAAAACAATTGAGGCGGTTGGAGGGAAAGGTAAAATAAACTGATGGTGGAGGATGGAGGGGGAGAAGAAAACTGATGGGGAGGAGGGATGGGGGAGTAAACCGGTGGGGGTGGAGGAGGTAGGGGGGAATACAACTGATGGAGGGAGGGTGAAGAAAACTGATGGAGGGAGGGAGAAGAAAACTGATGGAGGGACGAAGGAGGGAGAAACTGATGAGGGAGGTGGGAGGGATAGAAAAAAAACTGTTGAGAGAGGAGGTAGGGGGGAAAACTGATGAGGTAGAGGGGAAGAAAACTGAAATGGAGGGTGGAAACATGAGGAAGATGGTGAAGAAAACTGATGGGGGAGGAGGGAGGGGGGAAGAAAACTGATGGGAGGAAGGAAGAAAACTCATGGGTGGAGGGAGAAGGGAAGAAAACTGATGGGGAGGAGGGAGAGGGGAAGAAAACTGATGGGGAGGAGGGAGGGGGTATAAAACTGATGGGGGAGGAGGAAGGGGTGATAAACTGATGGGGTAGGAGGAGGGAGGATGGAAGAAAACTGATGGAGTAGGAGGAAGGAGATAATAAAACTGATGAAGGGAGGGGGGTTGAACACTGATGGTGAAGGAGGGAAGGGGGAAGAAACCTGAAAGGGAGGAGGGAAGAAAAATGAGGGGGAAGGATGGAGGGGGAAGAAAACTGATGGAGAAGGGGCGAAAACTGAAGCGGAGATGAGGGGGAAACTGATGGAAGGACAAATGAGGGGGAAACTGATGGGGGGACGAAGGAGGGGGAAACTGATGGGGGATGTAGGAGAGGGAAACTGATGGGGGGATGAAGGAGGGAGAAACTGATGAGTGGACGAAGGAGGGGGAAACTGAAGGTGGGTTGAATGAGGGGGAAACTGATGGGGGGACGAAGGAGGGGGAAACTGAAGGGGGGAGGAGGGAGGGGTAAATCAAAACTGATGGAGGAGAAGGTAGGGATAAACCTGACAAGGGAGAGGGAGAAGAAAACTGATGGGGAGGAGGGAGGGTAAGAAGAATACTGAGGGAGGGGGCAAACTGAAGATGAAGGGGGAGGAAAACTGATGGGGTGGAGGGAAGAAAACTGATGGGGAGGAGGGAAGAAAACTGATGGGGAGAGGGGCAAACTGAAGAGGAAGGGGGAAGAAAACTGATGGGGAGGAGGGAAGAAAACTGATGGGGAGGGGGGAAAACTGAAGAGGAAGGCAGAAGAAAACTGATGGTGGTGGAGGGGGGGTAAAAAACTGATGAAGGGAGGATGGAGGGGGAGAAGAAAACTGATAGGGAGGAGGGATGGGGGAGGAAACCGATGGGGGTGGAGAAGGGAGGGGGGTAAACAAATGATGGAGAAGGAGGGAGGGGGGAAGAAACCTGATGGGAAGGAGGGAAGAAAACTGAGGGAGGGAAGGGGGAAGAAAACTGATGGGGAAGGAGGAAGGGGGAAGATAACTGATGGAGAAGGGGCGAAAACTGAAGGGGGGACAAATGAGGGGGAAACTGATGGGGGGACGAAGGAGGGGGAAACTGATGGGGGACGAAGGAGGGGGAAACTGATGGGGGCATGAAGGAGGGGGAAACTGATGGGGGGGATGAAGGAGGGGGAAACTGAAGGGGGAGGAGTGAGGGGTAAATCAGAACTGATGGAGGAGAAGGTATGGATAAACCTGACAAGGGAGAGGGAGAAGAAAACTGATGGGGAGGAGGGAGGGTAAGAAGAATACTGAGGGAGGGCGCAAACTGAAGAGGAAGGGGGAAGAAAACTGGTGGGGAGGAGGGAAGAAAACTGATGGGGAGGAGGGAGGGTAAGAAGAATACTGAGGGAGGGGGCAAACTGAAGATGAAGGGGGAGGAAAACTGATGGGGTGGAGGGAAGAAAACTGATGGGGAGGAGGGAAGAAAACTGATGGGGAGAGGGGCAAACTGAAGAGGAAGGGGGAAGAAAACTGATGGGGAGGAGGGAAGAAAACTGATGGGGAGGAGGGAAGAAAACTGATGGGGAGGGGGGAAAACTGAAGAGGAAGGCAGAAGAAAACTGATGGTGGTGGAGGGGGGGTAAAAAACTGATGAAGGGAGGATGGAGGGGGAGAAGAAAACTGATAGGGAGGAGGGATGGGGGAGGAAACTGATGGGGGTGGAGAAGGGAGGGGGGTAAACAAATGATGGAGAAGGAGGGAGGGGGGAAGAAACCTGATGGGAAGGAGGGAAGAAAACTGAGGGAGGGAAGGGGGAAGAAAACTAATGGAGGGAGGTGGAAGGGGAGGAAACTGAAGAGTGAGGGGGAAGAAAACTGATGGGGGAGGGTGAAGAAAACTGATGGAGGGAGGGGGAAGAAAACTAATGGAGGGAGGTGGAAGGGGAGGAAACTGAAGAGTGAGGGGGAAGAAAACTGATGGGGGAGGGTGAAGAAAACTGATGGAGGGAGGGGGAAGAAAACTAATGGAGGGAGGAGGAAGGGGGGGAAACTGAAGAGTAAGGGGGAAGAAAACTGATGGGGGTGGGGAGAAGAAAACCGATGGAGGGAGGGTGAAGAAAACTGATGGGTTATGGTGGAAGAAAACTGATGAAGGGTGGGGGAAGAGAACTGATGGAGGGAGGGTGAAGAAAACTGATGGAGGGAGGGAGAAGAAAACTGATGGAGGGACGAAGGAGGGAGAAACTGATGAGGGAGGTGGGAGGGATAGAAAAAAACTGTTGAGAGAGGAGGTAGGGGGGAAAACTGATGAGGTAGAGGGGAAGAAAACTGAAATGGAGGGTGGAAACATGAGGAAGATGGTGAAGAAAACTGATGGGGGAGGAGGGAGGGGGAAGAAAACTGATGGGGAGGGGGAAAAACTGAAGAGGTAGGGGGGAAGAAAACTGAAAAGGAGGGTGGAAACATGAGGAAGGGGGTGATGAAAACTGATGGGGGAGGAGGGAGGGGGGAAGAAAACTGATGGGGAGGAAGGAAGAAAACTCATGGGGTAGGGGGGATGAAAACTCATGGGGGAGGGGGGGAACTGAAGAGGAAGGCAGAAGAAAACAATTGAGGCGGTTGGAGGGAAAGGTAAAATAAACTGATGGTGGAGGATGGAGGGGGAGAAGAAAACTGATGGGGAGGAGGGATGGGGGAGTAAACCGGTGGGGGTGGAGGAGGTAGGGGGGAATACAACTGATGGAGGGAGGGTGAAGAAAACTGATGGAGGGAGGGAGAAGAAAACTGATGGAGGGACGAAGGAGGGAGAAACTGATGAGGGAGGTGGGAGGGATAGAAAAAAAACTGTTGAGAGAGGAGGTAGGGGGGAAAACTGATGAGGTAGAGGGGAAGAAAACTGAAATGGAGGGTGGAAACATGAGGAAGATGGTGAAGAAAACTGATGGGGGAGGAGGGAGGGGGGAAGAAAACTGATGGGAGGAAGGAAGAAAACTCATGGGTGGAGGGAGAAGGGAAGAAAACTGATGGGGAGGAGGGAGAGGGGAAGAAAACTGATGGGGAGGAGGGAGGGGGTATAAAACTGATGGGGGAGGAGGAAGGGGTGATAAACTGATGGGGTAGGAGGAGGGAGGATGGAAGAAAACTGATGGAGTAGGAGGAAGGAGATAATAAAACTGATGAAGGGAGGGGGGTTGAACACTGATGGTGAAGGAGGGAAGGGGGAAGAAACCTGAAAGGGAGGAGGGAAGAAAAATGAGGGGGAAGGATGGAGGGGGAAGAAAACTGATGGAGAAGGGGCGAAAACTGAAGCGGAGATGAGGGGGAAACTGATGGAAGGACAAATGAGGGGGAAACTGATGGGGGGACGAAGGAGGGGGAAACTGATGGGGGATGTAGGAGAGGGAAACTGATGGGGGGATGAAGGAGGGAGAAACTGATGAGTGGACGAAGGAGGGGGAAACTGAAGGTGGGTTGAATGAGGGGGAAACTGATGGGGGGACGAAGGAGGGGGAAACTGAAGGGGGGAGGAGGGAGGGGTAAATCAAAACTGATGGAGGAGAAGGTAGGGATAAACCTGACAAGGGAGAGGGAGAAGAAAACTGATGGGGAGGAGGGAGGGTAAGAAGAATACTGAGGGAGGGGGCAAACTGAAGATGAAGGGGGAGGAAAACTGATGGGGTGGAGGGAAGAAAACTGATGGGGAGGAGGGAAGAAAACTGATGGGGAGAGGGGCAAACTGAAGAGGAAGGGGGAAGAAAACTGATGGGGAGGAGGGAAGAAAACTGATGGGGAGGGGGGAAAACTGAAGAGGAAGGCAGAAGAAAACTGATGGTGGTGGAGGGGGGGTAAAAAACTGATGAAGGGAGGATGGAGGGGGAGAAGAAAACTGATAGGGAGGAGGGATGGGGGAGGAAACCGATGGGGGTGGAGAAGGGAGGGGGGTAAACAAATGATGGAGAAGGAGGGAGGGGGGAAGAAACCTGATGGGAAGGAGGGAAGAAAACTGAGGGAGGGAAGGGGGAAGAAAACTGATGGGGAAGGAGGAAGGGGGAAGATAACTGATGGAGAAGGGGCGAAAACTGAAGGGGGGACAAATGAGGGGGAAACTGATGGGGGGACGAAGGAGGGGGAAACTGATGGGGGACGAAGGAGGGGGAAACTGATGGGGGCATGAAGGAGGGGGAAACTGATGGGGGGGATGAAGGAGGGGGAAACTGAAGGGGGAGGAGTGAGGGGTAAATCAGAACTGATGGAGGAGAAGGTATGGATAAACCTGACAAGGGAGAGGGAGAAGAAAACTGATGGGGAGGAGGGAGGGTAAGAAGAATACTGAGGGAGGGCGCAAACTGAAGAGGAAGGGGAAGAAAACTGGTGGGGAGGAGGGAAGAAAACTGATGGGGAGGAGGGAAGAAAACTGATGGAGGGAGGGGGAAAGAAAACTGATGGGAGGAGGAAGGTGGAAAACTGAAGAGGAAGGGGGAAGAAAACTGATGGAGGAGGGGAAGAAAACTGAAGGGGAGATGAAGGAGGGGGAAACTGATGGGGGAACAAATGAGGGGGAAACTGATGGTGGGACGAAGGAGGGGGAAACTGATGGGGGGTCGAAGGAGGGAGGTGGGAATACAACTGATGGAGAAGGAGGGAGGGGGTAGAAAACAGATAGTGGAGGAGGGAGGGGAGAAGAAAACTGATGTGGGGAGGAGGGAGGGAGAGTAAACTGATGGGGGAGGGGGGAAGAAAACTGATGGAGTTAGGGTGAAGAAAACTGATGGAACGAGGGAGAAGAAAACTGATGGAGGAACAAAGGAGGGAGAAACTGATGGGGGACGAAGGAGGGGGAAACTGATGGGGGCATGAAGGAGGGGGAAACTGATGGGGGGGGACGAAGGAGGGGGAAACTGAAGGGGGAGGAGTGAGGGTGTAAATCAGAACTGATGGAGGAGAAGGTATGGATAAACCTGACAAGGGAGAGGGAGAAGAAAACTGATGGGGAGGAGGGAGGGTAAGAAGAATACTGAGGGAGGGCGCAAACTGAAGAGGAAGGGGGAAGAAAACTGGTGGGGGAGGAGGGAAGAAAACTGATGGGGAGGAGGGAAGAAAACTGATGGAGGGAGGGGGGAAGAAAACTGATGGGAGGAGGAAGGTGGAAAACTGAAGAGGAAGGGGGAAGAAAACTGATGGAGGAGGGGAAGAAAACTGAAGGGGAGATGAAGGAGTTGGAAACTGATGGGGGAACAAATGAGGGGGAAACTGATGGTGGGACAAAGGAGGGGGAAACTGATGGTGGACGAAGGAGGGTGAAACTGATGGGGGCATGAAGGAGGAGGAAACTCATGGGGGGAACAAAGGAGGGGGAAACTGAAGGGGGAGGAGTGAGGGATAAATCAGAACTGATGGAGGAGAAGGTATGGATAAACCTGACAAGGGAGAGGGAGAAGAAAACTGATGGGGAGGAGGGAAGAAAACTGATGGAGGGAGGGGGGAAGAAAACTGATGGGAGGAGGAAGGTGGAAAACTGAAGAGGAAGGGGGAAGAAAACTGATGGAGGAGGGGAAGAAAACTGAAGGGGAGATGAAGGAGGGGGAAACTGATGGGGGAACAAATGAGGGGGAAACTGATGGTGGGACGAAGGAGGGGGAAACTGATGGGGGGTCGAAGGAGGGAGGTGGGAATACAACAGATACTGGAATAGTGGAGGAGGGAGGGGAGAAGAAAACTGATGTGGGGAGGAGGGAGGGAGAGTAAACTGATGGGGGAGGGGGGAAGAAAACTGATGGAGGGATTGTGAAGAAACTGATGGAAGGAGGGAGAAGAAAACTGATGGAGGGACAAAGGAGGGAGAAACTGATGGGGACGAAGGAGGGGGAAACTGATGGGGGCATGAAGGAGGGGGAAACTGATGGGGGGGGACGAAGGAGGGGGAAACTGAAGGGGGGAGGAGGGAGGGGTAAATCAAAACTGATGGAGGAGAAGGTAGGGATAAACCTGACAAGGGAGAGGGAGAAGAAAACTGATGGGGAGGAGGGAGGGTAAGAAGAATACTGAGGGAGGGGGCAAACTGAAGATGAAGGGGGAAGAACACTGATGGGGTGGAGGGAAGAAAACTGATGGGGAGGAGGGAAGAAAACTTATGGGGAGGGGGGTAAACTGAAGAGGAAGGCAGAAGTAAACTGATGGTGGTGGAGGGATGGGTAAAAAACTGATGAAGGGAGGATGGAGGGGGAGAAGAAAACTGATAGGGAGGAGGGGTGGGGGAGGAAACCGATGGGGGTGGAGAAGGGAGGGGGGTAAACAAATGATGGAGAAGGAGGGAGGGGGGAAGAAACTTGATGGGAAAGAGGGAAGAAAACTGAGGGAGGGAAGGGGCAAGAAAACTGATGGGGAAAGAGGGAGGGGGAAGATAACTGATGGAGAAGGGGTAAAAACTGAAGGGGGGACAAATGAGGGGGAAACTGATGGCGGGACGAAGAAGGGGGAAACTGATGGGGGACGAAGGAGGGGGAAACTGATGGGGGCATGAAGGAGGGGGAAACTGATGGTGGGGACGAAGGAGGGGGTACTGAAGGGGGAGGAGTGAGGGGTAAATCAGAACTGATGGAGGAGAAGGTAGAGATAAACCTGACAAGGGAGAGGGAGAAGAAAACTGATGGGGAGGAGGGAGGGTAAGAAGAATACTGAGGGAGGGCGCAAACTGAAGAGGAAGGGGGAAGAAAACTGATGGGGGAGGAGGGAAGAAAACTGATTGGGAGGAGGGAAGAAAACTGATGGGGAGAGGGAGATGGGAAGAATATGCATGGGGAAGGGGGAAAACTGAAGAGGAAGGCAGAAGAAAACTGATGGTGATGGAGGGAGGGGAAAAAAACTGATGGGGAGCATGGAGGGGGAGAAGAAAACTTATGGGGAGGAGGGATGGGGGAGGAAACCGATGGAGGTGGAGGAGGGAGCGGGGTTAAACTGATGGGTTAGGGTGGAAGAAAACTGATGAAAGGTGGGGGAAGACAACTGATGGAGGGAGGGGGAAGAAAACTAATGGAGGGAGGAGGAAGGGGAGGAAACTGAAGAGTAAGGGGGAAGAAAACTGCTGGGGGAGGGGGGAAGAAAACTGATGGAATGAGGGTGAAGAAAACTGATGGAGGGGACGAAGGAGGGGGAAACTGAAGGGGGGAGGAGGGAGGGGTAAATCAAAATTGATGGAGGAGAAGGTAGGGATAAACCTGACAAGGGAGAGGGAGAAGAAAACTGATGGAGGGGGCAAACTGAAGAGGAAGGGGGAAGAAAACTGATGGGGAGGAGGGAAGAAAACTGATGGGGAGGAGGGAAGAAAACTGATGGGGAGGGGGGATGAAAACTGATGGGGAGGGGGGAAAACTGAAGAGGAAGGCAGAAGAAAACTGATGGTGGTGGAAGGGGGGTAAAAACTGATGAAGGGAGGATGGAGGGGGAGAAGAAAACTGATAGGGAGGAGGGATAGGGGAGGAAACCGATGGGGGTGGAGAAGGGAGGGGGGTAAACAAATGATGGAGAAGGAGGGAGGGGGGAAGAAACCTGATGGGAATTAGGGAAGAAAACTGAGGGAGGGAAGGGGGAAGAAAACTGATGGGGAAGGAGGGAGGGGGAAGATAACTGATGGAGAAGGGGCGAAAACTGAAGGGGGACAAATGAGGGGGAAACTGATGGGGGGACGAAGGAGGGGGAAACTGATGGGGTCGAAGGAGGGATTAACTGATGGGGGCATGAAGGAGGGGGAAACTGATGGGGGGGACGAAGGAGTGGGAAAGTGAAGGGGGAGGAGTGAGGGGTAAATCAGAACTGATGGAGGAGAAGGTATGGATAAACCTGACAAGGGAGAGGGAGAAAAAAACTGATGGCGAGGAGGGAGGGTAAGAAGAATACTGAGGGAGGGCGCAAACTGAAGAGGAAGGGGGAAGAAAACTGGTGGGGGAGGAGGGAAGAAAACTGATGGGGAGGAGGGAAGAAAACTGATGGAGGGAGGGGGGAAGAAAACTGATGGGAGGAGGAAGGTGGAAAACTGAAGAGGAAGGGGGAAGAAAACTGATGGAGGAGGGGAAGAAAACTGAAGGGGAGATGAAGGAGGGGGAAACTGATGGGGGAACAAATGAGGGGGAAACTGATGGTGGGACGAAGGAGGGGGAAACTGATGGGGGGTCGAAGGAGGGAGGTGGGAATACAACTGATGGAGAAGGAGGGAGGGGGTAGAAAACAGATAGTGGAGGAGGGAGGGGAGAAGAAAACTGATGTGGGGAGGAGGGAGGGAGAGTAAATTGATGGGGGAGGGGGGAAGAAAACTGATCGAGGGAGGGTGATGAAAACTTTTGGAAGGCCGGAGAAGAAAACTGATGGAGGGACAAAGGAGGGAGAAACTGTTGGGGTACGAAGGAGGGGGAAACTGATGGGGGCATGAAGGAGGGGGAAACTGAAGGGGGAGGAGTGAGGGGTAAATCAGAACTGATGGAGGAGAAGATATGGATAAACCTGACAAGGGAGAGGGAGAAGAAAACTGATGGGGAGGAGGGAGGGTAAGAAGAATACTGAGGGAGGGCGCAAACTGAAGAGGAAGGGGGAAGAAAACTGGTGGGGGAGGAGGGAAGAAAACTGATGGGGAGGAGGGAAGAAAACTGATGGAGGGAGGGGGGAAGAAAACTGATGGGAGGAGGAAGGTGGAAAACTGAAGAGGAAGGGGGAAGAAAACTGATGGAGGAGGGGAAGAAAACTGAAGGGGAGATGAAGGAGGGGGAAACTGATGGGGGAACAAATGAGGGGGAAACTGATGGTGGGACGAAGGAAGGGGAAACTGATGGGGGACGAAGGAGGGGAAAACTCATGGGGGGAACGAAGGAGGGGGAAACTGAAGGGGGAGGAGTGAGGGGTAAATCAGAACTGATGGAGGAGAAGGTATGGATAAACCTGACAAGGGAGAGGGAGAAGAAAACTGATGGGGAGGAGGGAGGGTAAGAAGAATACTGAGGGAGGGCGCAAACTGAAGAGGAAGGGGGAAGAAAACTGGTGGGGGAGGAGGGAAGAAAACTGATGGGGAGGAGGGAAGAAAACTGATGGAGGGAGGGGGGAAGAAAACTGATGGGAGGAGGAAGGTGGAAAACTGAAGAGGAAGGGGGAAGAAAACTTATGGAGGAGGGGAAGAAAACTGAAGGGGAGATGAAGGAGGGGGAAACTGATGGGGGAACAAATGAGGGGGAAACTGATGGTGGGACGAAGGAGGGGGAAACTGAGGGGGGGTCGAAGGAGGGAGGTGGGAATACAACTGATGGAGAAGGAGGGAGGGGGTAGAAAACAGATAGTGGAGGAGAGAGGGGAGAAGAAAACTGATGTGGGGAGGAGGGAGGGAGAGTAAACTGATGGGGGAGGGGGGAAGAAAACTAATGGAGGGAGGGTGTAGAAAACTGATGGAAGGAGGGAGAAGAAAACTGATGGAGGGACAAAGGAGGGAGAAGCTGATGGGGGACGAAGGAGGGGGAAACTGATGGGGGCATGAAGGAGGGGGAAACTGATGGGGGGGACGAAGGAGGGGGAAACTGAAGGGGGAGGAGTGAGGGGTAAATCAGAACTGATGGAGGAGAAGGTATGGATAAACCTGACAAGGGAGATGGAGAAGAAAACTGATGGGGAGGAGGGAGGGTAAGAAGAATACTGAGGGAGGGCGCAAACTGAAGAGGAAGGGGGAAGAAAACTGGTGGGGGAGGAGGGAAGAAAACTGATGGGGAGGAGGGAAGAAAACTGATGGAGGGAGGGGGGAAGAAAACTGATGGGAGGAGGAAGGTGGAAAACTGAAGAGGAAGGGGGAAGAAAACTGATGGAGGAGGGGAAGAAAACTGAAGGGGAGATGAAGGAGGGGGAAACTGATGGGGGAACAAATGAGGGGGAAACTGATGGTGGGACGAAGGAGGGGGAAACTGATGGGGGGTCGAAGGAGGGAGGTGGGTATACAACTGATGGAGAAGGAGGGAGGGGGTAGAAAACAGATAGTGGAGGAGGGAGGGGAGAAGTAAACTGATGTGGGGAGGAGGGAGGGAGAGTAAACTGATGGGGGAGGGGGAAGAAAACTGATGGAGGGAGGGTGAAGAAAACTGATGGAAGGAGGGAGAAGAAAACTGATGGAGGGACAAAGGAGGGAGAAACTGATGAGGGAGGTGGGAGGGATAGAAAAAAACTGATGGGGGAGGAGGTAGGGGGGAAACTGATGAGGTAGAGGGGAAGAAAACTGAAATGGAGGGTAAAAACATGAGGAAGGGGGTGAAGAAAAATGATGGGGGAGGAGGAAGGGGGTGAAGAAAACTGATGTAGGGAGGGAGGAAGGAAACTGAGGGGGAAGGGGGGAAACTGATGGGGTGAAGAGGGAGGGAGATAAGAAAACTGATGGGAGGGATGGGGGAACTGATGGGGAGGAGGGAGGGGTAGAAGAAAACTGATGGGGAGGAGGGATAAGGGAGGAAACCAATGGGGGTGGAGAAGGAAGGAGGAAGGAAACTGATGGAGGAGGAGGGACAGGGTAGAAAACTTATGGTGGAGGAGGGAGGGGGAAGAAAACTTCTGGGGGGATGAGGGAGGGGAGAAAAATTGATGGGTGGAGATGGGAAGAAAACTGATCGAGGGAGGGGGAAGAAATCTGATGGGAAGGACGGAAGAAAGCTTAAGTGGGTGGAGGGAGGGGTGAATAAAACTTATGGGGAGGAGGGAGGGGGGTCATAAAACTGATGGGGAGGAGGAATGGGGGAGGAAACCGATGGGGTGGAGGAGGGAGGTGGGAAGAAACCTGATGGGGAGGAGGGAAGAAAACTGATGGGAAAGGAGGGAGGGGGAAGAAAACTGATGAGGAGGAAGGAAGAAAACTCATGGGGGGAGAGAGGGGGGATGAAAACTGTTGGGGGAGGGGGGAAACTGAAGAGGAAGGCAGAAGAAAATTGATGGGGGTGTAGGGAAAGGTAAAAAAAACTGATGGGGGAGGATGGAGGGGGTGAAGAAAACTGATGGAGGGGACGAAGGAGGGGGAAACTGAAGGGGGGAGGAGGGAGGGGTAAATCAAAACTGATGGAGAAGAAGGTAGGGATAAACTTGACAAGGGAGAGGGAGAAGAAAACTGATGAGGAGGAAGGAAGAAAACTCATGGGGGGAGGGAGAGGGGAAGAAAACTGATGGGGGATGGGGGGAACTGAAGAGTTAGGGGGAAGAAAACTGAAAGGGAGGGTGGAAACAGTAGGAAGGGGGTGAAGAAAACTGATGGGGGAGGAGGGAGGGGGGAAGAAAACTGATGGGGAGGAAGGAAGAATACTCATGGGGGGAGGGAGGGTTGATGAAAACTGATGTGGGAGGGGGGAAACTGAAGCGGAAGGCAGAAGAAAACTGATGGGGGTGGAGGGAAAGGTAAAAAAACTGATGGGGGAGGATTGAGGGGGAGAAGAAAACGTATGGGGAGGAGGGAGGGGGAAGAAAACTGATGGTCTGATTAGGGAGGGGGAGTAAACTCATGGGGGGAGGGGGGAAGAAAACTGATTGGGAGGAGGGATGGGGGGAGGAAACCGATGGGGTGGAGGAGGGAGGGTGATGAAAACTGATTAGGGAGGGGGTAGAACACTGATAGGAAAGAGGGAAGAAACCTGATGGGGGGAGGATAGAAGAAAACAGATGGAGTGTGTTGGGGATAAAACTGATGGGGGGAGGAAGGAGGGGGAAACTCCTTATGGGGGTACAAATGAGGGGGAAAATGATGTGGGGACGAAGGAGGGGGAAACTGATATGGGGTCGAAAGAGGGAGGTGGGAATACAACTGATGGAGAAGGAGGGGGGGTAGAAAACTGATGGTGGAAGGGTGAAGAAAACTGATGGAGGAGGGGAAGAAAACTGAAGGGGAGATGAAGGAGGGGGAAACTGATGGGGGAACAAATGAGGGGTAAACTGATGGTGGGACGAAGGAGGGGGAAACTGATGGGGGGTCGAAGGAGGGAGGTGGGTATACAACTGATGGAGAAGGAGGGAGGGGGTAGAAAACAGATAGTGGAGGAGGGAGGGGAGAAGAAAACTGATGTGGGGAGGAGGGAGGGAGAGTAAACTGATGGGGAGGGGGAAGAAAACTGATGGAGGGAGGGTGAAGAAAACTGATGGAAGGAGGGAGAAGAAAACTGATGGAGGGACAAAGGAGGGAGAAACTGATGAGGGAGGTGGGAGGGATAGAAAAAAACTGATGGGGGAGGAGGTAGGGGGGAAACTGATGAGGTAGGGGGGAAGAAAACTGAAATGGAGGGTAAAAACATGAGGAAGGGGGTGAAGAAAACTGATGGGGGAGGAGGAAGGGGGTGAAGAAAACTGATGTAGGGAGGGAAGAAGGAAACTGAGGGGGAAGGGGGGAAACTGATGGGATGAAGAGGGAGGGAGATAAGAAAACTGATGGGAGGGATGGGGGAACTGATGGGGAGGAGGGAGGGGTAGAAGAAAACTGATGGGGAGGAGGGATAAGGGAGGAAACCCATGGGGGTGGAGAAGGAAGGGGGAAGGAAACTGATGGAGGAGGAGGGAAAGGGTAGAAAACTTATGGTGGAGGAGGGAGGGGGAAGAAAACTTCTGGGGGGATGAGGGAGGGGAGAAAAATTGATGGGTGGAGATGGGAAGAAAACTGATGGAGGGAGGGGGAAGAAATCTGATGGGAAGGAGGGAAGAAAGCTTAAGTGGGTGGAGGGAGGGGTGAATAAAACTTATGGGGAGGAGGGAGGGGGTAATAAAACTGATGGGGAGGAGGAATGGGGGATGAAACCGATGGGGTGGAGGAGGGAGGTGGGAAGAAAACTGATGGGAAAGGAGGGAGGGGGAAGAAAACTGATGAGGAGGAAGGAAGAAAACTCATGGGGGGAGAGAGGGGGGATGAAAACTGTTGGGGGAGGGTGGAAACTGAAGAGGAAGGCAGAAGAAAATTGATGGGGGTGGAGGGAAAGGTAAAAAAAACTGATGGGGGAGGATGGAGGGGGAGAAGAAAACTGATGTAAGGAGGGATGGGGGAGGAAACTGGTGGGGGTGGAGGAGGGAGGGGGGAATACAACTGATGGAGAAGGTAGAAGTGGTAGAAAACTGATGGTGGATGAGGGAGGGGAGTAAACTGATGGGGGGAGGGTGGAAGAAAACTGATGGAGGGAGGGGGAAGAAAACTAATGGAGGGAGGAAGGAGGGAGAGAAGAAAACTGATTGGGGGAGGAAGAAGTGGAGGAAACTGAAGAGGAAGAAAAGTGATTGGGAGGAAGTTAAAAAAACTGATGGGGTGGAGGGAAGAAAACTGATGGGGGGAGGGAGAGGGTAAGAAAACTGATGGGGGGAGGGGGGAAAACTGAAGAAGAAGGCAGAAGAAAACTGATGGGGGTGGAGGGAGGGGTAAAAAACTGATGGGGGAGGATGGAGGGGGAGAAGAAAACTGATGATGAGGAGGGATGGGGGAGGAAATTGATAAAGGTTGAGGATGGAGGTGGGAATACAACTGATGGAGAAGGAGGGAGGGGGTAGAAAACTGATGGTGGAGAAGGGCGGGGGAAGAAAACTGATGGGCTGATTAGGGAGGAGGAGTAAACTGATTGGGGGAGGGGGGAAGAAAACTGATGGGGAGGAGGGATTGCGGGAGGAAACCGATGGGGTGGAGGAGGGAGGGTGACGAAAACTGATGGAGGGTGTTGGGGATAAAACTGATGGGGGAAGGAAGGGGGAAAACTGAAGAGGAAGGGGGAAGAAAACTGATGACGGAGGGGAAGAAAACTGAAGGGGAGATGAAGGAGGGGGAAACTTATGGGGGTACAAATGAGGGGGAAAATGATGGGGGGACGAAGGAGGGGGAAACTGATATGGGGTCGAAAGAGGGAGGTGGGAATACAACTGATGGAGAAGGAGGGGGGGGTAGAAAACTGATGGTGGAAGGGTGAATAAAACTGATGGAGGGAGGGAGAAGAAAACTGATGGAGGGACGAAGGAGGGAGAAACTGATGAGGGAGGTGGGAGGGATAGAAGAAAACTGATGGGGGAGGAGGTAGGGGGGAAAACTGATGAGGTAAGGGGGAAGAATACTGAAAAGGAGGGTGGAAACATAAGGAAGAGTATGAAGAAAACTGATGGGGGAGGGGGGAAGAAAACTGATGAGGAGGAAGGAAGAAAACTCATGGGGGGAGGGAGAGGGGAAGAAAACTGATGGGGGATGGGGGGAACTGAAGAGTTAGGGGGAAGAAAACTGAAAGGGAGGGTGGAAACAGTAGGAAGGGGGTGAAGAAAACTGATGGGGGAGGAGGGAGGGGGGAAGAAAACTGATGGGGAGGAAGGAAGAATACTCATGGGGGGAGGGAGGGGTGATGAAAACTGATGGGGGAGGGGGGAAACTGAAGCGGAAGGCAGAAGAAAACTGATGGGGGTGGAGGGAAAGGTAAAAAAAACTGATGGGGGAGGATGGAGGGGGAGAAGAAAACTGATGGGGAGGAGGGAGGGGGAAGAAAACTGATGGTCTGATTAGGGAGGGGGAGTAAACTCATGGGGGGAGGGGGGAAGAAAACTGATTGGGAGGAGGGATGGGGGGAGGAAACCGATGGGGTGGAGGAGGGAGGGTGATGAAAACTGATTAGGGAGGGGGTAGAACACTGATAGGAAAGAGGGAAGAAACCTGATGGGGGGAGGATAGAAGAAAACAGATGGAGGGTGTTGGTGGATAAAACTGATGGGGGGAGGAAGGAGGGGGAAACTCCTTATGGGGGTACAAATGAGGGGGAAAATGATGGGGGGACGAAGGAGGGGGAAACTGATATGGGGTCGAAAGAGGGAGGTGGGAATACAACTGATGGAGAAGGAGGGGGGGTAGAAAACTGATGGTGGAAGGGTGAAGAAAACTGATGGAGGGAGGGAGAAGAAAACTGATGGAGGGACGAAGGAGGGAGAAACTGATGAGGGAGGTGGGAGGGATAGAAGAAAACTGATGGGGGAGGAGGTAGGGGGGAAAACTGATGAGGTAAGGGGGAAGAATACTGAAAGGGAGGGTGGAAACATAAGGAATTGTATGAAGAAAACTGATGGGGGAGGGGGGAAGAAAACTGATGAGGAGGAAGGAAGAAAACTCATGGGGGGAGGGAGAGGGGAAGAAAACTGATGGGGGATGGGGGGAACTGAAGAGTTAGGGGGAAGAAAACTGAAAGGGAGGGTGGAAACAGTAGGAAGGGGGTGAAGAAAACTGATGGGGGAGGAGGGAGGGGGGAAGAAAACTGATGGGGAGGAAGGAAGAATACTCAATGGGGGGAGGGAGGGGTGTTGATAACTGATGGGGGAGGGGGGAAACTGAAGCGGAAGGCAGAAGAAAACTGATGGGGGTGGAGGGAAAGGTAAAAAAACTGATGGGGGAGGATGGAGGGGGAGAAGAAAACTGATGGGGAGGAGGGAGGGGGAAGAAAACTGATGGTCTGATTAGGGAGGGGGAGTAAACTCATGGGGGGAGGGGGGAAGAAAACTGATTGGGAGGAGGGATGGGGGAGGAAACCGATGGGGTGGAGGAGGGAGGTTGATGAAAACTGATTAGGGAGGGGGTAGAACACTGATAGGAAAGAGGGAAGAAATCTGATGGGGGGAGGGTGGAAACATAAGGAAGGGTATGAAGAAAACTGACTGTGGAGGGGGGAAGAAAACTGATGAGGAGGAAGGAAGAAAACTCATGGGGGGAGGGAGAGGGGAAGAAAACTGATGGGGTTGGGGGGAAACGAAGAGTTAGGGGTAAGAAAACTGAAAGGGAGGGTGGAAACAGTAGGAAGGGGGTGAAGAAAACTGATGGGGAAGGAGGGAGGGGGAAGAAAACTGATGGGGAGGAAGGAAGAATACTCATTGGGGGAGGGAGGGGTGATGAAAACTGATGGGGGAGGGGGAAATCTGAAGCGGAAGGCAGAAGAAAACTGATGGGGGTGGAGGGAAAGGTAAAAAAAACTGATGGGGGAGGATGGAGGGGGAGAAGAAAACTGATGGGGAGGAGGGATGTAGGAGGAAACCGATGGGGGTGGAGGAGGGATGGGGGAATACAACTGAGCGAGAAGGAGGGATGTGGTAGAAACTGATGGTGGAGGAGGGAGGGGGTGTAAACTGATGGGAGGGTGGAAGAAAACTGATAAAGGGATGGGGAAGAAAACTGATGGAGTGAGGGGGAAGAAAACTAATGGAGGGAGGAAAGAGGGAGAGAAGAAAACGGATGGCGGGAGGAGGAATGTGAGGAAACTGAAGAGGAAGGGGAAGAAAACTGATGGGGAGGAGGGAAGAAAACTGATGGGGGGAGTGAGGGGTGATGAAAACTGATGGGGGAGGGGGGGAAACTGAAGCGGAAGGCAGAAGAAAACTGATAGGGGTGGAGGGAAAGGTAAAAAAAACTGATGGAGGGAGGGGGAAGAAAACTAATGGAGGGAGGAAAGAGGGAGAGAAGAAAACTGATGGCGGGAGGAGGAATGGGAGGAAACTTAAGAGGAAGGGGGAAGAAAACTGATAGGGGGAGGGAGAACGGAAGAAAACTGATGGGGGAGGGGGGGAAACTGAAGGGGAAGGCAGAAGAAAACTGATGGGGAGGAGGGATGGGGGAGGAAACCGATGGGTGTGGAGGACGAAGGGAGGAATACAACTGATGGAGAAGGAGGGTGTAGGTAGAAAACTGATGGCGGAGGAGGGATGGGGGAGGACACCGATGGGGTGGAGGAGGGAGGGGGAAGAAAATTGATGGAGGGAGGGGGTAGAACACTGATAGGGAAGGGGGAAGAAACCTGATGGGTGGAGGAGGGAAGAAAACTGATGGGGGGAGGAAGGGGGAAAACTGAAGAGGAAGGAGGAAGAAAACTGATGGAGGAGGGGAAGAAAACTGAAGGGGGGATGAAGGAGGGGGAAATTGATGGGGGACAAATGAGGGGGAAACTGATGAGGGGATGAAGGAGGGGGAAACTGATGGGGGAGGATGGAGGGGTAAATGAAAACTGATAGAGGAGGAGGCAGGGGGAAACCTGACGAGGGAGAGGGAGAAGAAAAATGATGGGGAGGAGAGGAGGGAGGGTAAGAAGTAAAACTGAGGGAGGGGGAAAACTGAAGAGGAAGGAGGAAGAAAACTGATGGGAAGGAGGGAAGGAAACTGATGTGGAGGGAGGGTGAAGAAAACTGATGGGGGGATGGATGGGGAGGAAACCGATGGGGGTGGAGGAGGGAGGGGGGAAGAAAACTGATTAAGGAGGAGGGAGGATATAATAAAACTGATGAAGGAGGGGGAGAAGAAAACTGATGGGGCGATGAGTGAGGAGGTTAGAAAACTGATGGGTGAGGAGGGATGAGGGAGAAAAATGATGGGGGTGGAAGAAAACTGATGAAGGAGGAGGGAGGAGGAGGAGAAGAAAACTGAGGGAGAAGAAAACTGATGGGGAGGAGGGATGGGGAGGAAACCATTTGGGATGAAGGTGGGAGGGGTAAAGAAAACTGATGGAGGGTGGGGGAAGAAAACGAATGGAGGGAGGGAGGAGGGAGAGAAGAAAACTGATGGCGGGAGAAGGAAGAGGAGGAAACTGAAGATAATGGGGGAAGAAAACTGATGGTGGAGGAGGGAAGAAAACTGATGGGGTTAGGGAGAGGGTAAGAAAACTAATAGCGGAGGGAGAGGGGAAATAAACTGATGGGGAGGGGGAAAACTGAAGAGGAAGGCAGAAGAAAACTTATAGGGGAGGAGGGAGGGGTAAAAAACTGATGGGGGAGGATGGTGGGGGAGAAGAAAACTGATGGGGAGGAGTGATGGGGTGGAACCAGATGGGGGTTGAGGAATAAGGGGGGAATACAAATGATGGAGAAGAAGGAAGGGGGTAGAAAACTGATGGTGGAGGAGGGAGGGGGGAAGAAAACTGATGGGGAGGAGGGATGGGGGAGGAAACCGAAGGGGATGGAAGAGGGAGGGAGGAATACAACTGATGGTTAAGGAGGGAGTTGTAAAAAAAATGATGGGGAAGGATGGCGGTGGAGAAGAAAACTGATGGGGCGGAGTGATGGGGTGGAACCCGATGGGGGTTGATGAAGGAGGGTGGAATACAACTGATGGAGAAGAAGGGAGGGGGTAGAAAACTGATGGTGGAGGAGGGAGGGGGGAAGAAAACTGATGGGGGGATGAGGGAGGGGGAGTAAACTGATGGAGCGAGGAGGATAGAAAACTGATTGAGGGAGGGAGAAGAAAACTGATGGAGGGAGAAAGGAGGGAGAAACTGATGGGGGAGGTGGGCGGGATAGAAGAAAACTGATGGGGGAGGAGGTAGGGGGGATAACTGATGAGGTAGGGGGGAAGAAAACTGATAGGGAGGTAGGAAACATGCGGAAGGAGGAAGGGGTGAAGAAAACTGATGGGGAGGAGGGAGGGGGAAAGAAAACTTATGGGTAGGAGGGAGGAAAATTGATGAGGGAAGGGGAGAAAACTGATGGGCTGGAGGAGGGAGGGGGAAGAAAACTGATGGAGGAGGAGGTAGGAAACTCATAGAGGAGTAGGGATTGGGTAGAAACCTGATAGGGAAGGGGGAAGAAACCTGAAGGGGGGGGGAGGGAAGAACACTGATGGAGGGAGGTGGGAAGAAAACTGATGGGGGGAGGAAGGGGGAAAACTGAAGAGGAAGGAGGAAGAAAACTGATGGAGGAGGGGAAGAAAACCTCTGGAGGGGGAAACTGATGGGGGGACGAAGGAGGGGGAACTGATGGTGGGACGAAGGAGTGGGAATCTGATGGGGGGACGAATGAGGGGGAAACTGATGGGGGAGGAGGGAGGGGTAGATGAAAAATGATGGAGGAGAAGGTAGGGGGAAACTTGTCTAGATAGAGGGAGAAGAAAACTGATGGGTAGGAGGGAGGGTTTAGAAGAAAACTAAGGGAGGGGGAAAACTGAAGAGGAAGGAGGAATAAAACTGATTGAGGGAGAAGGGAAGAAAACTGATGAGGAGGGAGGGGGGTATAAAACTGATGGTGGAGGAGGTAGAGGGAAGAAAACTGATGGGGAGGAGGTAGGGGGGAAACTGATGTGAGGAGAGAGAGAAGAAAACTGATGGGGAGGAGGGAGAGGGGAAGAAAACTGATGGGGAGGAGGGAGGTGGAAAATAAAACTGATGGACGGAGGAGGGAGAGTGGGAAACTGAAGAAGAAGGGGGAAGAAAACTGATGGGTTGGAGGGAAGGGGTATAAAACTGATGGGGGAGGAGGAAGGGGTGATAAACTGATGGGGGAGGAGGAAGGGCTTGAACAAAACTGATGGGGGAGGAAACCGATGGGTGTGGAGGAGAGAGGGTGAAGAAAACTGATGGAGAAGGAAGAAGGGGGTAGAAAACTGATGGTGTAGGACGGACTTGGGAAGAAAACTGATGTAGGGATGGGGGGGAGGGATAAGGGAGGAAACCAAAGGGCGTGGAGAAGGAAGGGGGAAGGAAACTGATGGAGGAGGAGGGACAGGGTAGAAAACTGATGGTTTAGGAGGGAGGGGGAAGAAAACTTCTGGGGGGATGAGAGAGGGGAGAAAAATTAATGGGGGGAGATGGGAAGAAAACTGATGGATGGAGGGGGAGGAAATCTGATGGGGAGGAGGTAAGAAAGCTTAAGTGAGTGGAGGGAGGGGTGAATAAAACTTATGGGTTAGGAGGGAGGGGGTAATAAAACTGATGGGAAGGAGGGATGGTGGAGGAAACCGATGAGGTGAAGGAGGGAGGGGGGAAGAAACCTGATGGGGAGGAGTGAAGAAAACTGAGGGAGGGAGAGGGATAGAAAACTGATGGGAAAGGAGGGAGGGGGAAGAAAACTTATGGAGGAGAGTAGAAAAGTGAAGGGGAGAAGAAGGAGGAAACTGATGGGAGGACGAAGGAGGGGGAAACTGATGGTGGGACGAAGGAGGGGGAAACTGAGGGTGGAAGGTGGGAGGGGTAAATCAAAACTGATGGAGGAGAAGGTAGGGTGAAACCTGACGAGGGAGAATGAGAAGAAAACTGAAGGGGAATAGGGAGGGTAATAAGAAAACTGAGGGAGGGGGGGAACTAAAAAGGTAGGAGCAAGAAAACTGATGGAGAGGAGGGAAGAAAACTGATGTGGAGGGAGGGGGGAAGAAAATGGATGGGGAGGAGGGATGGGGAGGAAACCGATGGGGGTGGAGGAGGGAGGAGGGAAGAAAACTGATGGAGTAGGTGGAAGGAGATAATAAAACTCATGGAGGGAGGGGGTAGAACACTGATGGTGAGGGAGGGAAGGGGGAAGAAACCTGATGGGGAGGAGGGAGGAAAACTGAGGGTGAAGGATGGAGGGGGAAGAAAACTGATGGGGAGGAGGGAGGGTAAGAAGAATACTGAGGGAGGGCGCAAACTGAAGAGGAAGGGGGAAGAAAACTGATGTGGGAGGAGGGAAGAAATCTGTTGGGGAGGAGGGAAGAAAACTGATGGGGAGAGGGAGAGGGGAAGTAAACGGATGGGGTGGGGGGAAAACTGAAGAGGAATGCAGAAGAAAACTGATGGTGGTGGAGGGAGGGGTAAAAAACTGATGGGGGAGGATGGAGGGGGAGAAGAAAGCTGATGGGGAGGAGGGATGGGGGAGGAAACCGATGGAGGTGGAGGAGGGAGGGGGGTAAACAAATGATGGAGAAGGAGGGAGGGGGTAGAAAACTGATGGTGGAGGAGGGAGGGGGAGTAAACTGATGGGGGAGGGTGGAAGAAAACTGATGAAGGGAGGGGGAAGAAAACTGATGGAGGGAGGGGGAAGAAAACTAATGGAGGGAGGAGGAAGGGGAGGAAACTGAAGAAGAAGGGGGAAGAAAACTGATAGGTGAGGGGGGAAGAAAACTGATGGAGGGAGGGTGAAGAAAACTGATGGAGGGAGGGAGAAGAAAATTGATGGAAAATTGAAGGAGGGAGAAACTGATGAGGGAGGTGGGAGGGATAGAAAAAAACTGTTGAGAGAGGAGGTAGGGAGGAAAACTGATGAGGTAGAGGGGAAGAAAACTGAAATGGAGGGTGGAAACATGAGGAAGGGGGTGAAGAAAATTGATGGGGGAGGAGGGAGGGGGGAAGAAAACTGATGGGGAGTAAGTAAGAAAACTCATGGTGGGAGGGAGAGGGGAAGAAAACTTATGGGGGAGGGGGGAAACTGAAGAGGTAGGGGGGAAGAAAACTGAAAGGGAGGGTGGAAACATGAGGAAGGGGGTGAAGAAAACTGATGGGGGAGGAGGGAATGGGGATGATACCTGATGGGGAGGAGGGAAGAAAACTGAGGGGGAAGGTTGGAGAGGGAAGAAAACTGATGGAGAAGGGGCAAAAACTGAAGGGGGGACGAAGGAGGTGGAAATTGATGGAAGGAAAAATGAGGGGGAAACTGATGGGGGGACAAAGGAGGGGGAAACTGATGGGGGGACGAAGGAGGGGGAAACTGGTGGGGGGATGAAGTAGGGGGAAACTGATGGGGGGACGAAGGAATGGGAAACTGAAGGGGGGAGGAGGGAGGGGTAAATCAAAACTGATGGAGGAGAAGGTAGGTGGAAACCTGACGAGGGAGAGGGAGAAGAAAACTGAGGAAGTGGGCAAACCGAAGAGGAAGGGGGAAGAAAACTGATGGGGGAGGAGGGAAGAAAACTGATGGGGTGGAGGGAAGAAAACTGATGGGGAGAGGGAGAGGTGAAGAAAACGGATGGGGGAGGGAGGAAAACTGAAGAGGAAGGCAGAAGAAAACTGATGGTGGTGGAGGCAGGGGTAAAAAAACTGATGGGGGAGGATGGAGGGGGAGAAGAAAACTGATGGGGAGGAGGTATGGGGGAGGCAACCGATGGGGGTGGAGGAGGGAGGGGGGAATACAACTGATGGAGAAGGAGGGAGATGGTAGAAAACTGATGGTGGAGGAGGGAGGGGGAGTAAACTAATGGGGGAGGGTGGAAGAAAACTGATGAATGGAGGGGGAAGAAAATTGATGGAGCGATGGGGAAGAAAACTAATGGAGGGAGGAGGAAGGTGAGGAAACTGAAGAGGAAGGTGGAAGAAAACTGATGGGGAGGAGGGAAGAAAACTGATTGGGGGAGGGAGAGGGAAAGAAAACTGATGGGGGAGGGAGGAAAACTGAAGGGGAAGGCCGAAGAAAACTTATGGTTGTGGAGGGAGGGGGGAGGACACCGATGGGGTGGAGGAGGGAGGGGGTAGAACACCGATAGGGAAGAGGGAAGAAACCTGATGGGTGAAGGATGGAAGAAAACTGATGTAGGGAGAGGGGAAGAAAACTGATGGAGGGATGAAGGGGACAAACTGAAGAGGAAGGGGGAAGAAAACGGAAAGGGGGATGAAGGAAGGGGAAACTGCTGGGGGGACAAATGAGGGGGAAAGGGAGGAGGGAGGGGTAGATGAAAACTGATGGAGGAGGAGGAAGGGGAAAACCTGATGAGGGAGAGGGAGAAGAATACTGATGGAGAGTAGGGAAGGTAAGAAGAAAACTGAGGGAGGGGTAAACGGAAGGAGGAAGGAAACTGATGGGGAGGAGGGATGAAAACTGATGTAGAGGGAGGGGTGAAGAAAACTGATGGGGGAGGTATGGGGAAGAAATCGATGGGGGTGCAGGAAGGAGGGGGGAAGAAAACTGATGGAGGAGGAGGGAGGTGATAATAAAACTGATGAAAGAGGAGCGAGGGAGAGAAGAAAACTGATGGGGTGATGAGGGAGGAGGTTAGAAAACAGATGGGTGAGGAGGGATGAGGTAGAAAAATGATGGGGGTGGAGGAGGGAGGGGGAAGAAAACTGATGGAGGAGGAGGGAGGGGGAGAAGAAAATTGAGGGAGGGGGAGAAGAAAACTGATGGGGAAGAGGGAAGAGGAAGAACCAATGGGGGTGAAGGAGGGAGGGTGAAGAAAACTGATGGAGGGAGGGTGGTAGAAAACTAATGGTGGAAGAGGGAGGGGGAATAAATCTTATGGGGAGGAGGTAGGGGAGGATACTGATGGGAGAGGAAGGAGGGAGAGAAGAAAACTGATGGTGGGACGAGGAAGGAAAGGAAACTGAAGAGGAAATTGGAAGAAAACTGATGGGGAGGAAGGAAAAAACTGATGGGGGGAGGGAGAGGGGAAGAAAACTGATGGGGGAGGGGGAAAACTGAAGAGGAAGGCAGAATAAAACTGATGGGGGTAGAGGGAGGGGTAAAAAACTGATGGGGGAGAATGGAGGGAGAGAAGAAAACTGATGGGGAGGACGGACGGGGAGGAAACTGATGGGGGTGGAGGAGGGAGGGGGGAATACAACTGATGGAGATGAGGGAGGGGAGTAAACTGATGGGGGGAGGGTAGAAGAAAACTGATGGAGGGAGGGGGAAGAAAACTAATGGCCGGAGGAAGGAGGGGAGGAAACTGATTGGGGAGGAGGGAAGAAAACTGATGGAGGGAGGGAGAGGGGAAGAAAACTAATGGGGAGGGAGAGGAGAAGTAAACTGATGGAGGAGGGGGAAAACTGAAGAGGAAGGCAGAAGAAAAGTTATGGGGGTGGAGGGAGGGGTAAAAAACTGATGGGTGAGGATGGAGGGGGATAAGAAAACTGATGAGGATTAGGGATAGGGAGGTAGTCGATGGGGGTTGAGGAGGGAGGTGGGAATACAACTTATGGAGAAGGAGGGAGGGGTTTGAAAACTGATGGTGGAGGAGGGAGGGAAAGAAAACTGATGGGGGATTAGGGAGGGGGAGTAAACTGATGGGGGGAGGGGGGAAGAAAACTATTGGGGAGGAGGGATGGGGGAGGAAACCGATGGGGTGGAGGAGGGAGGGGGACGAAAACTGATGGAGGGAGGGGGTAGAACACTGATAGGGAAGAGGGAAGAAACCTGATGGGTGAAGGATGGAAGAAAATTGATGGAGGGAGAGGGGAAGAAAACTGATGGAGGGATGAAGGGGACAAACTGAAGAGGAAGGGGGAAGAAAACGGAAAGGGGGATGAAGGAAGGGGAAACTGCTGGGGGGACAAATGAGGGGGAAAGGGAGGAGGGAGGGGTAGATGAAAACTGATGGAGGAGGAGGAAGGGGAAAACCTGATGAGGGAGAGGGAGAAGAATACTGATGGAGAGTAGGGAAGGTAAGAAGAAAACTGAGGGAGGGGTAAACGGAAGGAGGAAGGAAACTGATGGGGAGGAGGGATGAAAACTGATGTAGAGGGAGGGGTGAAGAAAACTGATGGGGGAGGTATGGGGAAGAAATCGATGGGGGTGCAGGAGGGAGGGGGGAAGAAAACTGATGGAGGAGGAGGGAGGTGATAATAAAACTGATGAAAGAGGAGCGAGGGAGAGAAGAAAACTGATGGGGTGATGAGGGAGGAGGTTAGAAAACAGATGGGTGAGGAGGGATGAGGTAGAAAAATGATGGGGGTGGAGGAGAGAGGGGGAAGAAAACTGATGGAGGAGGAGGGAGGGGGAGAAGAAAATTGAGGGAGGGGGAGAAGAAAACTGATGGGGAAGAGGGAAGAGGAAGAACCAATGGGGGTGAAGGAGGGAGGGTGAAGAAAACTGATGGAGGGAGGGTGGTAGAAAACTAATGGTGGAAGAGGGAGGGGGAATAAATCTTATGGGGAGGAGGTAGGGGAGGATACTGATGGGAGAGGAAGGAGGGAGAGAAGAAAACTGATGGTGGGACGAGGAAGGAAAGGAAACTGAAGAGGAAATTGGAAGAAAACTGATGGGGAGGAAGGAAAAAACTGATGGGGGGAGGGAGAGGGGAAGAAAACTGATGGGGGAGGGGGAAAACTGAAGAGGAAGGCAGAATAAAACTGATGGGGGTAGAGGGAGGGGTAAAAAACTGATGGGGGAGAATGGAGGGAGAGAAGAAAACTGATGGGGAGGACGGACGGGGAGGAAACTGATGGGGGTGGAGGAGGGAGGGGGGAATACAACTGATGGAGATGAGGGAGGGGAGTAAACTGATGGGGGGAGGGTAGAAGAAAACTGATGGAGGGAGGGGGAAGAAAACTAATGGCCGGAGGAAGGAGGGGAGGAAACTGATTGGGGAGGAGGGAAGAAAACTGATGGAGGGAGGGAGAGGGGAAGAAAACTAATGGGGAGGGAGAGGAGAAGTAAACTGATGGAGGAGGGGGAAAACTGAAGAGGAAGGCAGAAGAAAAGTTATGGGGGTGGAGGGAGGGGTAAAAAACTGATGGGTGAGGATGGAGGGGGATAAGAAAACTGATGAGGATTAGGGATAGGGAGGTAGTCGATGGGGGTTGAGGAGGGAGGTGGGAATACAACTGATGGAGAAGGAGGGAGGGGTTTGAAAACTGATGGTGGAGGAGGGAGGGAAAGAAAACTGATGGGGGATTAGGGAGGGGGAGTAAACTGATGGGGGGAGGGGGGAAGAAAACTATTGGGGAGGAGGGATGGGGAGGAAACCGATGGGGTGGAGGAGGGAGGGGGACGAAAACTGATGGAGGGAGGGGGTAGAACACTGATAGGGAAGGGGGAAGAAATCTTATGGGGGGAGGAGGGAAGAAAACTGATGGAGGGAGGGGGGAAGAAAACTAATGGGGGGAGGAAAGGGGAAAACTGAAGAGGAAGGGGAATAAAACTGATGGAGGAGGGGAAGAAAACTGAAAGGGAGATGAAGGAGGGGGAAACTGATGGGGGGACAAATGAGGGGGAAACTGATGGGGGCACGAAGGAGGGGGAAACTCATGGGGGCCGAAGGAGGGAGGTGGGAATACAACTGATGGAGAAGGAGGGAGGGGTAGAAAACTGATGGTGGTGGAGGGAGGGGGGAATAAAACGTATGGGGGGATGAGGCAGGGGGAGTAAACTGATGCGGGGAGGGGGGAAGAAAACTGATGGAGGGAGAAGAAAACTGATGGAGGGACGAAGGAGGGAGAAACTGATGAGGTAGGTGGTAGGGATAGAAAAAAACTGATGGGGGAGGAAGTAGGGGTGAAAACTGATGAGGTAGGGGGGAAGAAAACTAAAATGGAGGGTGGAAACATGAGGAAGGTTGTGAAGAAAACTGATGGGGGAGGAGGGAGGGGGAAGAAAACCGATGGGGAGGAAGGAAGAAAACTCATAAGGGGAGGGAGAGGGGAAGAAAACTGATGGGGAGGGGGGGAACTGAAGAGGTAGGCGGGAAGAAAACTAAAAAAGGGAGGGTGGAAACATGAGGAAGGGGGTGAAGAAAACTGATGGGGGAGGAGGGAGGGGGGAAGAAAACTGATGGGGAGGAAGGAAGAAAACTCATGGAGGGAGGGAGGGGGGATGAAAACTGATGGGGGAGGGGGAAAACTGAAGAGGAAGGCAGAAGAAAACTGATTGGGGTGGAGAGAAAGGTAAAAAAAACTGATGGGGGAGGATGGAGGGGGAGAAGAAAACTGATGGGGAGGAGGGATGGGGGAGGAAACCGATGGGGGTGGAGGAGGGAGGGGGGAATACAACTGATGGAGAAGGTGGAAGGGGTAGAAAACTGATGGTGGAGGAGGGAGGGGGAAGAAAACTGATGGGGATGAGGGAGGGGAGTAAACTGATGGAGGGAGGGGGAAGAAAACTAATGGAGGGTGGAAACATGAGGAAGGGTGTGAAGAAAACTGATGGGGGAGGAGGGAGGAGGGAGGAGGGAAGAAAACTGATGAGGAGGAAGGAAGAAAACTCATGGGGCGAGGGAGAGGGGAAGAAAACTGATGGGGGAGGGGGGAAACTGAAGAGGAGGGTGGGGTGGAGGAAAAGGTAAAAAAAACTGATGGGGGAGGATGGAGGGGGAGAAGAAAACTGATTGGGAGGAATGATAGGGTAGGAAACCGATGGGGGTGGAGGAGGGAGTGGGGAATACAACTGATGGAGAAGGGGGAAGGTGTAGAAAACTGATGGTGGAGGAGGGACGGGGGAAGAAAACTGATGGGGATGAGGGAGGGGAGTAAACTAATAGAGGGAGGGGGAAGAAAACTAATGGAGGGAGGAAGGAGGGAGAGAAGAAAACTGATGGGGGAGGAGGAAGTGGAGGAAACTGAAGAGGAAGAAAATTGATTTTGAGGAAGGAAAAAAAACTGATGGGGAGGAGGGAAGAAAACTGATAGGGGGAGGGAGAGGGGATGAAAACTGATGGGGGATTGGTGAAAACTGAAGAGGAAGGCAGAAGAAAACTGATGGGGGTGGAGGAAAAGGTAAAAAAAACTGATGGGGGAGGATGGAGGGGGAGAAGAAAACTGATGAGGAGGAGGGATGGGGGAGGAAACCGATGGGGGTGGAGGAGGGAGGGGGGACTACAACTGATGGAGAAGGTGGAAGGGGTAGAAAACTGATGGTGGAGGAGGGAGGGGGAAGAAAACTGATGGGGATGAGGGAGGGGAGTAAACTGATGGAGGGAGGGGGAAGAAAACTAATGGAGGGTGGAAACATGAGGATGGGTGTGAAGAAAACTGATGGGGGAGGAGGGAAAGGGGAAGAAACTGATGGGGAGGAAGGAAGAAAACTCATGGGGCGAGGGAGAGGGGAAGAAAACTGATGGGGAGGGGGGGAAACTGAAGAGGTAGGAGGGAAGAAAACTAAAAAAGGGAGGGTGGAAACATGAGGAAGGGGGTGAAGAATACTGATGTGGGAGGAGGGAGGGGGGAAGAAAACTGATGGGGAGGAAGGAAGAAAACTCATGCGGGGAGGGAGGGGGGATGAAAACTGATGGGGGAGGGGGGAAACTGAAGAGGAGGGTGGGGTGGAGGGAAAGGTAAAAAAAACTGATGGGGGAGGATGGATGGGGAGAAGAAAACTGATGGGGAGGAGGGATGGGGTAGGAAACCGATGGGGGTGGAGGAGGGAGGGGGGAATACAACTGATGGAGAAGGGGGAAGGGGTAGAAAACTGATGTTGGAGGAGGGACTTGGGAAGAAAACTGATGGGGAGGAAGGAAGAAAACTCATGGAGGGAGGGAGGGGGGATGAAAACTGATGGGGGAGGGGGAAAACTGAAGAGGAAGGCAGAAGAAAACTGATTGGGGTGGAGAGAAAGGTAAAAAAAAACTGATGGGGGAGGATGGAGGGGGAGAAGAAAACTGATGGGGAGGAGGGATGTTGGAGGAAACCGATGGGGGTGGAGAAGGGAGGGGGGAATACAACTGATGGAGAAGGTGGAAGGGGTAGAAAACTGATGGTGGAGGAGGGAGGGGGAAGAAAACTGATGGGGATGAGGGAGGGGAGTAAACTGATGGAGGGAGGGGGAAGAAAACTAATGGAGGGTGGAAACATGAGGAAGGGTGTGAAGAAAACTGATGGGGGAGGAGGGAGGGGGAAGAAAACTGATGAGGAGGAAGGAAGAAAACTCATGGGGCGAGGGAGAGGGGATGAAAACTGATGGGGGAGGGGGGAAACTGAAGAGGAGGGTGGGGTGGAGGAAAAGGTAAAAAAACTGATGGGGGAGGATGGAGGGGGAGAAGAAAACTGATGGGGATGAGGGAGGGGAGTAAACTGATGGAGGGAGGGGGAAGAAAACTAATGGAGGGTGGAAACATTAGGATGGGTGTGAAGAAAACTGATGGGGGAGGAGGGAAAGGGGAAGAAAACTGATGGGGAGGAAGGAAGAAAACTCATGGGGCGAGGGAGAGGGGAAGAAAACTGATGGGGAGGGGGGGAAACTGAAGAGGTAGGAGGGAAGAAAACTAAAAAAGGGAGGGTGGAAACATGAGGAAGGGGGTGAAGAAAACTGATGTGGGAGGAGGGATGGGGGATGAAAACTAATGGGGGAGGGGGGAAACTGAAGAGGAGGGTGGGGTGGAGGGAAAGGTAAAAAAAACTGATGGGGGAGGATGGAGGGGGAGAAGAAAACTGATGGGGAGGAGGGATGGGGTAGGAAACCGATGGGGGTGGAGGAGGGAATACAACTGATGGAGAAGGGGGAAGGGGTAGAAAACTGATGGTGGAGGAGGGACGGGGGAAGAAAACTGATGGGGATGAGGGAGGGGAGTAAACTGATGGAGGGAGGGGGAAGAAAACTAATGGAGGGTGGAAACATGAGGATGGGTGTGAAGAAAACTGATGGGGGAGGAGGGAAAGGGGAAGAAAACTGATGGGGAGGAAGGAAGAAAACTCATGGGGCGAGGGAGAGGGGAAGAAAACTGATGGGGAGGGGGGGAAACTGAAGAGGTAGGAGGGAAGAAAACTAAAAAAGGGAGGGTGGAAACATGAGGAAGGGGGTGAAGAAAACTGATGTGGGAGGAGGGATGGGGGATGAAAACTAATGGGGGAGGGGGGAAACTGAAGAGGAGGGTGGGGTGGAGGGAAAGGTAAAAAAAACTGATGGGGGAGGATGGAGGGGGAGAAGAAAACTGATGGGGAGGAGGGATGGGGTAGGAAACCGATGGGGGTGGAGGAGGGAGGGGGGAATACAACTGATGGAGAAGGGGGAAGGGGTAGAAAACTGATGGTGGAGGAGGGACGGGGGAAGAAAACTGATGGGGATGATGGAGGGGAGTAAACTAATGGAGGGAGGGGGAAGAAAACTAATGGAGGGAGGAAGGAGGGAGAGAAGAAAACTGATGGGGGAGGAGGAAGTGGAGGAAACTGAAGAGGAAGAAAATTGATTTTGAGGAAGGAAAAAAACTGATGGGGAGGAGGGAAGAAAACTGATGGGGGGAGGGAGAGGGGATGAAAACTGATGGGGGATTGGTGAAAACTGAAGAGGAAGGCAGAAGAAAACTGATGGGGGTGGAGGGAAAGGTAAAAAAAACTGATGGGGGAGGATGGAGGGGGAGAAGAAAACTAATGGGGAGGAGGGATGGGGGAGGAAACCGATGGGGGTGGAGGAGGGGAGTAAACTGATGGAGTGAGGGGGAAGAAAACTAATGGAGGGAGGAAGGAGGGAGAGAAGAAAACTGATGGGGGAGGAGAAAGTGGAGGACACTGAAGAGGAAGAAAATTGATTGGGAGGAAGGAAAAAAAACTGATGCGGCAGGAGGGAAGAAAACTGATGGGGGGAGGGAGAGGGGAAGAAAACTGATGGGGGAGGGGGTAAAACTGAAGAGGAAGGCAGAAGAAAACTGATGGGGCTGGAGGGAGGGCTAAAAAACTGATGGGGGAGGATGGAGGGGGAGAAGAAAACGGATGAGGAGAAGGGATGGGGAAGGAAATCGATGGGGGTTGAGGATGGAGGTGGGAATACAACTGATGGAGAAGGAGGGAGAGGGTAGAAAACTGATGGTGGAGGAGGGAGGGGGAAGAAAACTGATGGGGTGATTAGGGAGGGGGTATAAACTGATAAGGGGAGGGGGGAAGAAAACTGATGGGGAGGAGGGATGGGGGAGGAAACCGATGGGGTGGGGGAGGGAGGGTTACGAAAACTGATGGAGGGAGGGGGTAGAACACTGATAGGGAAGGTGGAAGAAACCTGATGGGGGAGGAGGGAAGAAAACTGATGGAGGGGGGAATAAAACTGATGGGGGAGGAAGGGGGAAAACTGAAGAGGAAGGGGGAAGAAAACTGATGGAGGAGGGGAAGAAAACTGAACGGGAGATGAAGGAGGGGGAAACTTATTGGGGACTGTTACGGTTACCCCAGGCTAGCTGGAAGCTGGACCGCTAGAAAGTCTAGATCCCAGTTTAGAGAGAGAGAGAAGCCGCTTTGTCTCGATATCCCGACGGATCCTGTAAGTGTAGATCAATCCCACTAGCTATTTTACAGCTAGGATACTCTTTCCCCACAAAACGAGTCAAGGCTGCGATTTGAAATTCAAACAAGAACTCTTTTAATGGCACATAGGGATCGGTATTTATACTAAATCTCAAGTGCAGGGACAGCCCCCTCTGGACCTGATGGGATACAGGGATAACATAATGCATCAACCAATGAGAGTACAGTGTATCGTTTGAATTTGATACCGCCCAGCTTGGAGATAATGAACCCAACTGCTACAGTAATAGGATTATCTCCAAGCGCCTAAACCCCCCCCCCCCCCCCCATTTATTTTCCACACAGAAAACACATTAAAAGTATATAACTTTAACAGCCTCATAGATACTTCGACACATGCCAGGAGCGGGGTGTTCGGTTGTTCGTTTGACGAACCAGGGTATTTGTAATCCATTCGGGAAAAATATGCAATATTCCCGTATCGAAGCCAGAGTATCATAACATAGTCAACAGAATCCAGGGTAAATAACAGTTTTGGCAGACACTGTCTGACCCCTCTTCGGGGCAGACTAAGGCTGTCCAGACTGCTGGTTATGCCGGGCTGAGGTCTGTTTGTCTGGACAACCCGTCGGCGTTGCCATTCTGTTTCCCAGGTCTGTAGGTAATGGTGAAGTTAAAGGGTTGCAACGATAAACTCCACTGTAAAAGTCTGCCATTATCCCCAGAGACCCGGTTTAGCCACACCAACGGGTTGTGGTCTGTAACCAGAGTGAACTCTTGTCCATACAAATAAGGAGTCAATTTCTTTAGGGCCCACACCAAAGCCAAACACTCTTTTTCTACCGCTGCATAGCTGACTTCGCGTGGCAGGAGCTTACGGCTGATGTAGGCAACTGGGTGCTCCCCTCCATCTTCACCTACTTGGTTGAGGACAGCTCCCAGCCCGAACATGGAAACGTCTGTATGGACAATAAAACGTTTGTTAAGGGCTGGGGCCGCCAAGACAGGAGCGTTAACAAGAGCATTTTTGAGAGCCTGAAACGCCGTTTCACAGTGAGGAGACCACAGGACCTGTCGTGGTAAATTTTTCTTGGTCAGGTCAGTCAAGGGTTTGGCAAGTGTGCTGTAGTCCGGTACGAACCATCTGTAGTACCTTTGCAGTGCCCAGGAATGCTAGGACCTGAGTCTTAGTGGTGGGCCAATTGGCGACGGCTTCTACCTTAGCCGGCTCTGGTCGCTGTTTCCCACACCCCACCCGGTGACCCAGGTACTGTACCTCGGCCATCCCAAAGAGGCATTTTTCTGGCTTCAGAGTCAGGCCAGCAGCCCGGATCTGATCCAGGACTCACTGTGGATCGCTATGTCGTCCAGATATGCGCAGGCAAAACTCTGGAAGCCATCCAGGAGCCTATCTACCAAGCGATGGAATGTAGCTGGGGCATTCTTCATCCCGAACGGCATCACCTTAAAATGGTATAAGCCGAACGGGGTGACGAATGCCGACTTGGGGATAGCCTCCTGGGCCAGGGGAATCTGCCAGGAACCTTTGCAGAGGTCGATGGTGGTCAGGTAAGTTCCCCTGGCTAGACGATCAAGGAGCTCGTCTACCCTGGGCATAGGGTAAGCGTCCGTCACTGTCTTTTCATTGAGCCTCCGATAGTCTACGCAAAACCGGGTTGTCCCATCTTTCTTGGGCACCAGGACCACTGGGGAAGCCCAGGGACTATCGGAGGGCTCAATTAGTTGGAGCATCTCATCGATCTCCTTCTTCATCCCTGTCCTAACTGCCTCGGGGATTCGGTAAGGCGTCTGGCGTAAGGGAGCTTGTCCCGGGGTATCTACCTGGTGGGTGGTTAAGGTAGTGTACCCTGGCTTTTGGGAAAAAGTGGGGCTTTTGGATTGTAGGAGTTGACTAAGCTGCTCCCTTTCTGTGGGGCTAAGTCGGTCCCCTATCTTGACCTGGGCTACTATGTCTGCGGGGGAACTCTTTTTCTAACAGGTCTGGGATGGGTAGACTGTTGGGGTCTTCCTGAGGGGGACAGCATACGGCTGTCACCTTCTCTGGTCGCTCAAGATATTCCTTAAGCATGTTTACATGAAACGTCTTTCTAAGATTGCTGTCATGGCAGCTAGCTATAACGTAAGGGGTGTCCCCCCTTTTCTCCACTATCTGGTAAGGGCCCTGCCAGGACGCTTGCAATTTGTCTGTCCTAACTGGCTTAAGCACTAACACCTTTTGCCCTATGGTGAAGATTATTTTCCGCGCCCCCCTATCGTACCATACCTTCTGTCTTCTCTGGGCCGACTGGAGGTTAGCCTGCACTGATTTGGCTAATTGCTCCATTCGGTCCCTGAGTTCCAGCACGTACGGCACAATGGGGACACCGTCAGTCTCCACCTCTCCTTCCCAGTGCTCTCGGATCAGGTTTAGGGGTCCCCGCACCTTTCTTCCGTAGAGCAATTCGAAGGGAGAGAACCCCGTTGTTTCCTGGGGCACCTCCCGATAAGCAAATAGGAGGTGCGGCAGAAAGCATTCCCAGTCTCTGTACTCTTGAGTAACCGTTTTCAGCATTTGTTTGAGGGTCCCATTGAACCTCTCACAGAGCCCGTTCGTCTGGGGGTGGTATGGAGAGCTCAAGAGAGACTTAATCTTGCAAACCTGCCAGAGCTGCTGAGTCAATTCGGCAGTAAATTGGGTGCCTCGGTCGTACAGGATTTATTTCGGAAATCCTACCCGAGAGAACACTTGAACCAGCGCGTTCGCTACTGTATCCGCTTGGATGTTGGATAGGGCGATGGCTTCCGGGTACCTGGTAGCGTAGTCCACTACGGTAAGAATGTAGCGCTTACCGGAGGGACTAGTGGTAGCCAGGGGTCCCACTAGGTCAATGGCAACCCTGCTGAAGGGTTCCTCTACAATGGGCATATTTACTAGATGGGCTTTAGGGTGATCGCCCCTCCGCCCTACTCGTTGACACACATCGCACGTATTACAATAAGTTCTGACATCAGCGTGTACCCCTGGCCAAAAGAACGTGTGAGTAATGCCGTGTAGTGTGCGGGTTACTGCTAGGTGACCGGCCAATGGGATGTCATGTCCTATCTTGAGTATTTCTCGACGATATTTGTGGGGTACTACCAGCTGTCGTCTAGGCTGCCCCCTTTTCTCTGTCAAGCGATATAGCTTTCCTTTTTCCCATAAAAAGGTTTCGTTATCTGACCCGCCCATTCCGTTCTCTGCTCGTTCACGGTACTTTCGTAAGGTCGGGTCAGTCTTAGACTCTCAAAGGAGTAAAGGAGCGCAAGTATCAATTAACAGAAATACAAATTATGTGAAGATAAAAAATTATGTGCAACTTCGTGCAAAAAAACAATAAAACATGCAAGTGATCAAACAGATATATGCTTATACTTAGATTTATATGTTTATATATTTTTTCTTATTTTTTCCACTGTTGATTGGAGATTTCAAATTGATGTATATCTCTCAAAGAAAGAAAAAAATAAAAGATAATAGTGCTTTCTGTCAGACAAGGTGATGTATTGAGTTGAAAAATATGGACAGTACTCAAGAATTTAAGAGCAGTATACTGCTCTCTTTTTAGGCAAATAAGGAGATCCCTGGCAGTATGTAGGGAATAATGATGTCAGCTGCTTTGCATGAGGGCTCTCCCGATGTTTAGTATCCAATCACATATTTAAAAGTCTGTGAGTACAATTACGTAACTCACAGAAGCGCTTGATTAAAAAACACAGAACTCTGCCTGCAGCAGGTGGTGATCATGTAGCAGGAACAGAAAGCACCAGGGATTTGAAGCAACCGCCGGATAAATCAGCTGTTTTCACAGATCTTCACAGCAGCTGAAATGTACAATGTCACGGAGAGGAGGGGGCGTGTCACAGACGCGTTTCGCCAAGCGTGGCTTCCTCAGGTGCACACCTCCCTCCTCTTGGTGTGTCTCTTATATCTGTGTTTTGTGGGCACACCTCCTCTCCGTATTGGCTTCTAATTGATGCATTTCTCACTCCACCTGGTTAGTTAAATTAGCAGGGTTTTCATCTCTCCATATATATAAAAACGGCATGACATCCAGAAATTCAAAAACGAAATGAAAACAAAATAAAAACGGCACATTATATTTATAAAACAGCACAGTTTCATTGGAAAACATCGCAGCATCATGGGTTTACATAATATTGTTCAAAAGCAGTCTAATATCTATCAAAATATCTTGATTTATAAAAGAAAGTGCAATTGTTGCATTAAAGTGTCCTAGCATGGTATCTTTGCAACATCATATTGTTCTATTGTGTAATAAAAAACATTATGGGTATATGCGATGTCGCTTACACATAAAATAGTATATTAAATAACATTATAATCGTACATCAAAGAATACATTTATTTTATACAGAGATTACAAAAAAATAAAAAATAATGTTTTTGTTCAACCAACTTACTGGTCTCTGATTTGTGTAAAGATATTCTAGTAATAGACTATATTCTATATATTAAAGGATGTGTGGGCTTTATATGTGTCCATTCTCATGTATGTATGAATGTATAATAGAGCTCAATAAACGTTGGGTGAACAGATTAAATTACGTCTGCATTAACATTTACCCATTAATACCTTCTAAATACATGAATATATATAAAAAGGAACATGGACATTCAACCTAATTTATACAAAAGCCACTTCAAAATAAATTTCTCTTATCACATGTATATAGCGGTCGTACAATACTCGAATGTGTATCAATTCACATATACCTAGAGCATAAATTAGAAGAAAAATGTGAGAAAATTTTAAATATCATATATCCATATAACAAAAAAGAGGAAGAAAAAGAAAGAAGGAAAGAGAAAAAGAAAAAGAATAAAAAGAGAGAAAGAGAAAAAAAAAGAGAAAAAAAGCAAAAAAAAAAAGGGAAAAAAAAGGATTCGCAGTAAAGTGCTTGTATATGAGGTATTGTAGGGGGATATTCAAAAAAGGAATTTTATAAAAAATTGAACAAATCAAATTCTATAATTTCATGAACTCTGGATCATCCTGGCCAAAGGTGGGTGATTTTAGAATTCTAAGTCCCCTAGGGGTAATATTATCCTTAAGGTATTTTTCAAGAGTGATCACTTCCCATTTAATTTTTGCTTCTTTAACTAATAATTTATCTAAATTCCTAAAGGTTTCATCTAGATTGTCGGTGCAATTAGAATTTTTGTTACCATTTTCAGTTTCATTAAAATATTTTTCAAAATCAGTATCAAGCATTTTACGAAATTCAAAGATAGACATAATGGAAATATGAAATCAAGTAAGTAAGTATAATTATAACAATATTAAAAGTGTGCTGCCAACACTAGTGAGGTGAAACAATGACAAATGTGAAAAAAGTATAGTGTTATAGGCGCTACCAAAATATCAAAAAAGGTTACTATAAATGTGCTGCTCACTTAAATGTAAAGAAAACACCTCTATTCTTTACTAATTAATAAAAGGTCAAAGGAGTAAAGGAGCGCAAGTATCAATTAACAGAAATACAAATTATGTGAAGATAAAAAATTATGTGCAACTTCGTGCAAAAAAACAACAATAAAACATGCAAGTGATCAAACAGATATATACTTATACTTAGATTTATATGTTTATATATTTTTTCTTATTTTTTCCACTGTTGATTGGAGATTTCAAATTGATGTATATCTCTCAAAGAAAGAAAAAAATAAAAGATAATAGTGCTTTCTGTCAGACAAGGTGATGTATTGAGTTGAAAAATATGGACAGTACTCACGAATTTTAGTCTTAGACTCTCTCTCGAAAGCATCGGGGGTGTCCCAGGGTATTGGACCTAAAGGGTCAGTCAAGGTCGGGATAGGTCTTACCGGTGTCTCCCGCACTGGTGAGAGTTCTCACCCTGTTCGGGCTTGGGCTCGAGTGGTCACTGGATTCGCCTCATTGTTGTATACTGGAGCATAGGCGGAAGTCATGGGGCCCAAATCGTTGCCCAGTAGTACTTCGGCAGGTAAATTATCCATTATGCCCACGTTCACGGCCCCTCTTCCTGCTCCCCAGTCAAGATGTACTTTAGCGGTCGGAATTTTGTACACATCCCCCCCCCGCCACTCTAACGGCCACAGTCTGTCCTGATCGCTTGTGCTCCGGCACCAAATGGCTCTGGACCAGTGTAATGGTAGCCCCTGTGTCTCTTAAACCCTCGGTAGATCGTTCCTCGAGCCATACCTTCTGCCGATGGTGCTGGCGGTTATCCGAAGCAGCATATACCGGATCTGCTTCGTGGAGTGGTTCCAAATATTCCTCCATAGGGGCCTCTTGGTTAACACAGAGCGCCCGGGCAGGACGAGATGACCCAGAGGGGTAATTATAATTCCGGGTGGTCTGTTGTGCATTAAGAGGGCAGCTTGCCATGAGGTGTCCTGGTTGCTTGCATCAGTAGCAGGTCGGTCTGGGATGTTCAGAGTTGTTATTCGGTGGCCCTGAGTACCGTACGGGTCCCGCGGGCACTGGGGCTCGGAATTCAGCATGTGACGACGTACGGTAAATATCCTTGTGTTCGACCCGTGCCGGAGTTCGGTAGTTCGTGGGTTCGTGTAGACGGGAGTCGTAATGTTCATCGGCTAATTTGGCTGCTTCTTCCAAGGTAGTGGGTCGTCTGTCTCGCAGCCATTCCTTCTCCGATTGCTCCATGCCGTTATAAAAATGTTCTAATAGAAATAACTGTAAAATTTCCTCACCGGTCACAGCTTTACTTCCACTCATCCAGTGATTTGCCGCTCTCCGCATTCGGTGCGCCCATTCCATGTGCGTGTCGTTCGGCTTCTTTTTCGTGCTACGAAATTGTCGGCGATACGTGTCAGGAGTTACAGCGTACCGCCGCAACAGTGTCTCTTTGACCAGCTCATACTGGGTTACTTCCTCAGCGCCCAGAGTCCGAAATGCTTCCAGGGCTCGTCCGGATAGTTTCCCAGACAATATCGTCGGCCACTGTCGGTTGGGAATCTGGTGTAGGGCACATTGCCTTTCGAAGTCCGCCAAATATTCATCGATTCCCGTCTCGCTCTCTAGGAAGGTTCTAAAAGCCGCATAGGGTATCTTTGGCCTCCCGGTGTGGTCGACAGGAACGATTACCTGCGGGGCTTCGGCATTGCGGTGTGCAGTCACTAGGCTGAGTTCGTGGGCTCTAGCTTTCTGTATATCCTCGTCCGCTTCTGCCATCAGCTGCTGTACCAGTTCCATCGGTGGGTTCGGCCCGTATAGCGAGAGCCTCTCCCGAACAATCCTGTTTTTTTCGTCACTACTCGTGGTCAGGGTTTCTGCCATCGTAAAGCTCTGATCCAGTTCGGTTAATTCTGCGATCAGCTCCCTTCTCGGACGGTTGCTGGCGTGCCCCCCTCTGGTTTCGAGTAAATCCTTTAGGGTCGTACGTTTCAATTTGTCGTAAGCGCTCTCCATCCGTTCAGTATCTCTCCTAGGAATTCCAGGACAGTCCCGCCGCTGCCACCAAATGTTACGGTTACTCCCAGGCTAGCTGGAAGCTGGACCGCTAGAAAGTCTGGATCCCAGTTTAGAGAGAGAGAGAAGCCACTTTGTTTCGATATCCAGATGGATCTTGTCAGTGTAGATCAATCCCACTAGCTATTTTACAGCTAGGATACTCTTTCCCCACAAAACGAGTCAAGGCTGCGATTTGAAGGTCAAACAAGAACTGACCAGAACTGTTTAATGATTTAGAAACACAGAATATATACAGTTGAACATCTTGACAAACCAGATTAGACAAAGGAACTATAACAGGATTATAATTTAACCTAAGGACATACAAAGGGAAATCCTGCCTCACACCTTTCAGGATACAAAGGTGCCCAGCTCAGATACACACAGGAAACTAAATGACTTACATAAGACAATGGGAGAGGTGACAATAACAGGGATTAAAGATAGGATCCAATCTTAACTTGAGGAAAGCACAGTGAATAGGACAAAGACTTGGATCCTAGTAATTACAGTACATTCCTCTGCTTGGGAGATAATTGAGTTAACCTTTGTATCAGCTCAATTATCTCCAAGCTAAAATATACAGGTTCTATACAATATTAATAACTTTCAAAATATGCATTACATTCACATAAAACATACATTTTCAGAATCAGCATACTTTAAATATGAACATAACTAAAAATCAAACAATTCCAGGGTAAATAACAGTTTTGTAACATCAATATTTAAATGGTGTGTACTTATGTCCATACAGTGTATGGTAAAGCCTACACTTGAAGAGGAACTAAACATCTTTCTTCTTTCCGATTAAAATGGTTCTCCAAAGCAGGACCAACCAAACAGGGATTTGTATTCCTTTGTAAAACTGTAAGAGCTTCATGACAAACCAGTACCGATTGGTGTTTGGAATGACAAACTGTTTATAAGGTAGTGGGAAGATGAAAAAAAAAAGTGTTTATAATTGAAGTTCCTGTTCTGAAATACTTTCACAAAGTAAAAGGACATTCTGGTAAAAGTTATATTTCATCTCAATAGTTTAATGCTCAATTTCTTCAATGCAACATCATTTTTTTTTTTTTTGGTAAAGAGATATTCACTATATTTAACATGATTCTTTAAAAAAAAAAAAAAAGGGGAAAATTAAAGTCATACAACAAACACTCTCAAGAACATAATATAACTATATAGCAAAACAGATTTTCAAATAATTAACCTAACCAAAATAATTAAAATATAAAAAAATAAAAAAAGTCCAGAGAATGATCCATCACAGACCACCTGGCAGAGAATTGGTTAAGCTATTGCACTTTGTGAAGAAAATACCTTTTTTTTATTTTTTTAAATAATAAAATATATATATATTTATACATACACTAGACATTAAGCCCGTTAAATTAACGGGCGCTAGAACATATGTGGACGGGGATATATTACTGATGCAGCAGGGGGATCACAACTCCCATCAAGATGAGGCAGCCCTCAAGGCTCCCCCCTCGCCAGGGTGCTTGCCCCTATGTTGCAACCTTATGCCCCCCCCCCGTGTTACTTACCACCTTAGCGTGGTGTGAAGGGGGCGGGAGGTGGGTAGCGTCGCTCCGCTCGCGCATGCGCAGTCTTTACAAAGTTACAGCTGAGTGATTAGCTGTAACTTTGTGCGCATGCGCAATGAGTAAATACTCCTGCGATTGCGCAGGAGAATTTGCTCGAGAAATCTGTCAGCAGGGCCGGCCTTAAGTGTTCCGGCGCCCTGTGCGAGATTCCCCCATGGCGCCCCCCCCATGTGTGCATCTCTCTGCCTTCCCATGTTTGTCCCTTTCCTCTTCATTGCCCTGTCTGTCTCTCTCTAACTCCCCCATACCTGTTCTCTCTCTCCCTCTATTCTGTCTCTCTCCTCCCCCCCTGTACTGTCTGTCTCTCTCTCTCCCCCCCCTGTTCTGTCTCTCTCCCCCCCTATTCTGTCTCTCCCCCCCTGTTCTGTCTCTCTCTCCCCCCTGTTCTGTCTCTCTAGCCCTGTTCTGTCTCTCACTCTCCCAATTCCCCCTGTTCTGTCTTTCTCTCCCTCCCTCCCCGTCTGTCTCTCTCTCCCCCTTCCCCCTGTTCTGTCTCTCCCCCCCCCCCCTGTACTGTCTGTCTCTCTCCCCCTTCCCCCTGTTCTGTGTCTTTCTCCCTCCCTCTGTTCTTTCTCTCTACCCCTTGTTCTGTATCTCTCTCTCCCCCTTCCAGCTGTTCTGTCTCTCCCGCCCTGTTCTGTCTGTCTCTCTCTCTCCCCCTTCCCCCTGTTCTGTCTCTCTCTCCCTCCCTCTGTTCTTTCTCTCTACCCCCCTGTTGTGTCTCTCCCCCCTCCAGCTGTTCTGTCTCTCCCCCTCCCCCTGTTCTCTCTCCCCCTCCCCCTGTTCTGTCTCTCCCCCCTGCCCTGTCTCTCTCTCCCCCCTGCCTGCCCTTCCTCTGTTCTGTCTCTCTCTCTCCCCCCTGTTCTGTCTCTCTCTCCCCTCCTGTTCTGTCTCTCTCCCCCCTGTTCTGTCTCTCCCCCTGTTCTGTCTCTCTCCCCCCCTGTTCTGTCTCTCCCCCCTGTTCTGTCTCTCTAGCCCTGTTCTGTCTCTCTAGCCCTGTTCTGTCTCTCTCTCTCTCCCCATTCCCCCTGTTCTGTCTTTCTCTCCCTCCCTCCCCGTCTGTCTCTCTCTCCCCCTTCCCCCTGTTCTGTCTCCCCCCCCCTGTACTGTCTGTCTCTCTCCCCCTTCCCCCTGTTTTGTTTCTTTCTCCCTCCCTCTGTTCTTTCTCTCTACCCCCTGTTCTGTATCTCTCTCTCCCCCTTCCAGCTGTTCTGTCTCTCCCCCTCCAGCTGTTCTGTCTCTCCCCCTCCCCCTGTTCTGTCTTTCTCTCGCTCCCTCCCCCTGTCTGTATCTCTCTCCCTTCCCCCTGTTCTGTCTCTCTCTCCCCCCCTGTTCTGTCTGTCTCTCTCTCTCCCCCTTCCCCCTGTTCTGTCTCTCTCTCCCTCCCTCTGTTCTTTCTCTCTACCCCCCTGTTCTGTATCTCTCTCCCCCCTCCAGCTGTTATGTCTCTCCCCCTCCCCCTGTTCTGTCCCTCCCTCCTCCGCTGGTGAGGGGGGATCTTTAGATCTCCCCCACCCAGTACCTCTACCGGCTTTTTTTTTTTTCTTTGGGCGGGAGGGAGTCTCTACGTTCCAAGTCCCAACGGCTGTCCGTGGTGCACATGCGCAGTAGCGCAATCCCACGGACACAGGGACTGGACGCAGAGACACTTGAACATTATTATAGAGGATATGTATATATATATATATATATATATATACTTCATATTCTTTTCCTCTCCACAAGGATTTGGGAGGGGTTGCAAGACGACACAAGATCTCTTTTTTGTTTTCTATTTTAATGTCACATCCTCTTTAGTGAAACGTGCAGTATTTTTGTTGTCGTTTTTCTTCTTTCATATGGGCCAGGTGTTAGAGGTTGCTGAAGAGAATGTTTTCCAGTCAAGCCGAGTTCCATTGATCTGGACAGAGCAAAATGAGGACACTCTCTTGTCCTCCAGCACTGTTGTTCAAAGGGATGCGTTTTACATTTGTGACTATAGCGTACAGACACAATGGAAAAAAATAAAACGAACACTGATCTTATTGCACATAGTGCTGGAGCGAGAGAAAAATCACGGCAGTCGTGTCGTGGCATCACTCTGCAATTAGTTCGCTCTCAGCCCTTTTTGCTAGAGTTTTGGGAGGCAGCAGAGTCAATCGACATACATCGGAGAGCTAGGGGTTGCTGGCATCTGATCCAGAATTTTGCAGACATATCCGGCTTCATCCACTGTACGTTCTTCATACATCATGATGAAAGAATGTTTCTGCAAGGTGAAAATTTGAATGAATGAGTATTCTATAACCACACACTAAACTTTGTACTGTGTTATACAAATTACTGGGAGCCCCATAAACTAAAAATGTACATGTAACAGTGGGCATTTAACGTCCTAACACAATTATGTAAATCAAATAAAATCTTAAAATCAAAAATTGTGCTGTATTAAAGGGTTGGCAAAGAATTAGCCAACTGCATGGGTCAACACTATACATTCCAGCAAGTCATAAGTTGCTCTGCTGTGTTATGGATGAACCTACAAGCATGCATCTCCAATATCTACACTGGACTGCCAGGTTAATCATTAAACCGATTAACCAAAAAGCATAGTACCATTAAAATTAAAGAAAACCAGATCCATCATCCCGTAGCCTCAGTCATTAAATAGTTGAAAAGCAGCTGCAAATCAGTCAGTCATTCTCAAACACCCCCCAATGATAAGGATTTAGGGATTACCCAGATGAGTTTAAATAAGAATTTGAACTCCTGGTATGTTGTTGTTCCTTGAGGACTGGTTACGGAACAGCACCAGAAGCTATATATAGTCTTATTTAAACACAACTGGGTAATCCCTAAATCCTGGATCATAGTCGGAGGGGCACAAGGACCATTTTGAGAATGACTGACTGGTTTAGAGTCTCTGTTTGTTGTAATAACTAAAACAGTTCTGTCAACATGGATCCCAGCAGGTTAAATCCATAACTGATATTTTACCCAAAACCTAAATCTACACTGGCTAAACCTGCAAAAACCTATGTCAGGAATTAGCAATCTCATATAATGAAACAAGCCCTAGTGAAGGTTTGTCAACAACTGAGCGCACTGGTATATATATATAATTGTATTTATTTATTTGTTGAATTTGGTGCTTAGTGCACACTGTGGACAGCTTCTCACTATATATCTAGATTTATCTCATACATAGAAATTGTTAATTCAATGATACCTTTTCTTGGTCCTCCTGTTTATGGGATCATATATTATTGTGATTCTACATGTTTACAAACAAAATAAACTAATAAAGAAATATTAAATAAAAAAATAAAAACCTTCACTGAGGGAACGATCTTATTTAAAAGAATACAGTTTTATATGTGTGTTCCAATTCACACTCATCCAAAGCCCAAAGATTGCTGAACCAAACCGGTTATGGGGATGCTGTGGGTCATGAACCAACTATCCACCTGTACATAAAAGATGCAGTCATGTTGAAAGTATTATACTGCAGACTAAAGAAGGCTACGGTCTCTCCTGGGAAACTGTCCATTACTTGTAAGGAAAAGATCAAGATCTGTGGAGTTGTAGGAATAAGAGGAACGTGGCTGCAGTCCATGTTGTTGACATCAGCCCTTTGCAGAATAATTCATGAAATGCTGATCCCCTGACTAAGCATCCTTTATCAAAGCGATGCCGATGGTGTCACCGAAATTCCTCAGTCATTTAGGCTGAGAAAATACCTTGGCTTACTTCTTCGGAAGCAGAATGAGAAGTGGGGGATGGGGGGGGGGGGGGGGTTGACTGGAAAGCTTGATGATGTTATAGGAGTGCTGGACTTCTTAGGTCTAAAAATAGAACATTATATCACTTGGTACAGTGCCCATGCTAAGCAGTCACTGTTCCCAAGCTTTGCTTATGTCAACACTTAAGTAACCCCATTAGTGTCTGAGTTCTACACTAATAAACATTCATTTCTAGTCACAATAACATGGCTTGTAGCAACCAAACCATAAAATACAATGCATTAAATACAAGAAACATTTTATTTAACTGTTGTTCTGAGAGCTCAGGTGTCATAGTTCAAATCCCACTGCACTTTCAAGGAAGTAAGTTTTAAACAAGGTTTAATGTTTCTTTAAACATAGAATGAACATCCTGAGGTCGATTTTGAGTATGTATACAATCCCCTCAGCAAGGGTGGTGGGAAATGGCTTCAGATCGGAGTGGTTTGACATCAGGAGTGGGACCAGACAGGGATGCCCCCTGGCCCCTATTCTGTACGTTCTATCAATAGAACCACTAGCAGCATACATCAGACAGTCGGATCTGGTATCGGGAGTTAAACTGGCAGGGGATGAGCTAAAACTCACCCTGTATGCTGATGACATCATACTTACCCTCTCTGACCCACAAAAATCACTACCTGCAGCTATGGACCTGATCCTAGAATTTGGGAGGTATTCGGGGTATAAAATTAATATCAAAAAAACTCAAATTATACACAAGAACATAAAAGAAGAGGAACTAATAAAGCTAAAAAAAAAAATTGAATGTAAATGGGGGGAAAAAAATGTTACATATTTGGGTGTAAAACTCAGTATCTCATGGGATCACATCACACGTATTAACTATGATTTCCTACTGGGTGAATTAAAGACCATAATCACAAGATGGAAAAATCTTCATCTCTCAATGCTGGGTAAAATTAACGCAATTAGATCATACTTAATGCCCAAACTAGAATACCTGATGAGAACCATTCCAATTCTGATATCCAGAAGTATACTGAAAGAGTATCATAATTTATTTTATAAATTTGTATGGGGCCTGAAGAAATCCAGGATCTCTGTCAGGAATCTAACATATAACTTGAAAGAAGGGGGTACCTCCTTTCCAGATGTATACAGCACACATGACGCAATTATGCTGTCACATCTGCTGTATTGGAAATTTAAAACCTCCAATACCTGTGCCTGGTACAAATATGAAAAAAGTATATTGGGACAAAGAAATCCATTACATTTAATTTGGGTAGATAAACCAATATTCAAAAAATTAAAAATAGATAATAGACTTATTAAGGGATTGTATCAGACACTCGGGAAACTAAGGAAGAAATATGAGGCAGAAAAACTCTTTACAGCAGACACCCCCTTGAAAGCCCTAGAAATGTATTTAGAGAATATTAATTACAACTCATGGAACCAAGCCTCAATAAAAAAAAACTGGGAGATCTTTATGTTAATACAGAACTAATCACATTTAACAGTCTAAAGGAAAAATACGGTATTGACAATAGCGAATTCCTGACTTATCTCAAGATACAAAATCTAACTAATAGCAGATACTCTACTGATCAAAATAACCTTGCTGGTATTTTCCAAATTAAAAACTATACCAAAATAATCTCAAAAATTAATAGGAATTTACATATTTTGGAGAATAAGGGTAAACTTGGAGGAGTTGAGAAATGGGAAAAAGAACTAAAGTTTGAAATCCCCCTGGAAAAGTGGGAACATGCCTTCAGAAACACAAGAAGAGCCTTACACGGAATTAACATGCAAGAAACCTACCTCAAAGTTTTACACAGATGGTTACTGGTACCAGAAAGGACAGCCAAATTTCAACACTCACACTCAAACTTCTGTTGGAGATGCGAGGAAGAGATAGGCACCCAAGCACACATTTGGTGGCTCTGTGTCAAACTCGGACCAGTTAAGCATAAACTGGAAGAAACAATTGAAAAATTAACTCACACAAAAATATAGTTATCACCACAAATGTTTCTATTTCACGTAGACATACCCTCCCCCAAATCATCTGTTAGGTCCCTGATAATACATATACTGTCGGCCATTAAACTCTGCATTGCAAAATGTTGGAAATCATCCCAAGGCCCAGATTGGACAGATATAGTAACACAGATCAACTATCAGAGATATATGGAAAAAGCAATCTTTATAAACATGACTCAAAGGGCCCAATATGAGGAAATATGGTCACCCTGGGCAGAATTAACGGCTCAAGAATGACCTCCCGAACCGCCGCACCCCCTCAGGAACCCCAAGGACGGAATGTAGGATGAATGGATGTATGCCTAGTCTGAATGTTATATGCCCCCCAAAGTAGTTAAATATATAGAATAAAGAAAAGGATAATTTAATAGTTACTCTCTCGTTTTCCTCTTTTATTGTTTTTTTTTTTTTTTTTCTTGTGTGTTGTTTTTTTTTTCTTTTACAGTATTGTAAATCTTATATGTGTATTACCTATCTCTGTTGTATGTTGTTTGTAATTGAGAATAATAAATACATTATATATTGAAAAAAAACAAAAGAATGAACATGAAAAATTGAAACCAATCAGATGCAATCTAATAATAACCCCTCGCTCTCCCTCTTATACAAACCCAAGTGCACAATAAAAGCGCCCCCTCTTTTTTTTAATGTAAAAATATACTCAGATCTTCTCACATGAAACTTGAAAACTTGCATCCAAACTTCTTAATTCAAACTGATGTAACTGATGTATAAGTCACTGGAACAGGAAAATTACCTGACGCAACAGGGCTCCTGAAAGCCAATCTTCAAACTTTAAAAGGGAGGGAAAAATGGGTAATTGTCATTATGTACATCTCATAATAAACAATAATAGTGCTATCATATAAACACAGCAAACATAGAATAAAATTAATTGACATGATATAGATACTACTCTAGCATAAATTATAACAACATACCAGGTCGGTATAATACTGACCTCCGTGTATTTATAAATCCTGACTTTATGTCATGACTTTGCAAAATCCTAAAATGTATAAATATACAGAGGTTCCATTGATGTTCAATGCTGATTTAATACCGTAGATGCAAGATGTGTACAAGGTCTAAAATAAAACTACTAAACATGGACTCTCTGAACCAATCTGCTGCCTTCATAATATCTTGTAATCTACAACCTAAAATGAAAGGTCTTGAAGCCATTACCCCCCTGATCGAAGGAGGTCCAAAAACAGCAGTACCAACACCTGATTCACATAATATCCATTTGACCCATCTGGCTAGAGATCCTGTAGATACCGGAGCATGAAGTCTACATAAAGCCAGAAACAATTCCGGATATGGTGGCTCACGCCAATGGGCTGTTTGGTTCTCGTATTCTTTGAGGCAAAAAAGTGTGCTTATATAATGGCTGAGCCTCTGTAAACTAAAACCACAATGATTTTAATATATTGCATATCCTATGGAAAAAGACCAATATAATTTCTAAGATCATGTAAAGGTGTTCCAAGAGGGATGTGGATGCAGGAAATTAATAAGAAAGTCACTCTTTTAAACATCATATTCTTATTTTAATATTTACATTTTTTTTTTTATATTCATTTTTACATTTTATTTTTCTATATTCCCTTTTTCATTCCCTTTTTTATACAGTATATTCTCAGTATCTATATCAATATTTTTAGTTAATGTTTATATTCTTTCATTTTTTTCCTTTTTCTAAATAAGACATTCATATCTTTATCTTGGGATACCAAGGCACATGGAATATTGTAATAATTGCACAGATATGTAATTAGAATGTTATACGCTGCTGATAGCAAATACCAAGCCCCAAATTCAAGAACACCAATATAGACCAGAGAAAATGTATGGGTTAATGAGACAAGTGGGACATAACAAGCATTTACCCAATTAACGAGGTCATAAAAGGACGGCAGGAGAACTTCTTAAAATGCGCCTTGAAGAAGATCACGCAGAGAGCGAAACGCGTAGCGTATGTCGTCATTGAAAGTGGTAGGAGCCTTTAATGAAAACATATTCAGAAGGGGGTGAGAGGATGACGTAGCACGTACACGTGCACGCTGCGTGCGGGGGGTGTGTCGTCCCGATGAGAGGGTCCCTGGCCTGACGAACGCCGGCTTCGAGGTGGATGTCTCGCAAACAGAAAGCATTGTGGCTGGATAACACTCCCGGTAGAGCTCTATTATAGGAGACCGGACCAACTATCGGACAACCGACTAAGCACTGGATGGACCAACTGCACCAACTATTGAATTTGTCAGAGAGCGTGTCCCTGGTGGGCTGAGACACGGGGAGTTCCTGTTGGACACTCAGTAACAAAACGCTCTATTCAACGAAGCTATTACCGAGGCAGATAACACCTGAGAACTACGTGGTCAGTAAACGGGTAAGCAGTTTAATCAAACAGAGAACTTTGCTTGATGCCTAGAGACGCTGGTCCTCTGTGACGAATACAGAACACTCGGTAAGCAACTTTTAAAATTCTGTTACTCTGCTTGACCCATCTACTCGTATTAAGACGGACTAACAAATTCTATATAACGAAACCATATGGTTTGTAAATATTGTATATATCACTGGAGTACCCTGTGCATATTCTTTGGGGCTAACAGGGAACCCCATGTGCGGATAGCCTGGGGGTTAGCCTCCCTGCTGAATTCCTGGAATATCTGGATAAGTTTATCTGATACAACTAATTGGATAATACTTAAACATGCCTCCTAAAACAGACAAACAAGAAAAAGCAGAAAAGCTGAGAAATATAAATAAGTCCAGTAAACCCCAACCTATAGATGCCTATTACTCTCCAAAGAGCCAGCTGAATACCTCAGTAATACCAGATAAAACGATCTCAGAAGGGGTATTGGACTATACACCACATGATTTAAATGACTATATAACTCAGTCAGATTTAACTTCTGCTTTTGATTCCTTCTATTTGAAAATTAAAGTAGACCTGGAAAAAATGCTGACTGAAAATAAGGAAGATTTTGCACAGATAAAAACGGCAATTAAGGAACAAACTAACCAAATTAATATGATGAATCAGAAAATTCAAGAACTACAAGTCCAAAATGAAGAGGCTAATATAGCCATCAATAAATTGGAGTTAAAGCTTGCAGACCTCGAAGATCGTTCTAGACGTCCTAACCTAAAAATCAGAGGTATACCGGAGGAAATAGGCGATTTCGACACGTACTTGTTGGAGTTACTTTCACTCTACATCGACACCAAATTAATGAATCCAAACATAATTGAGCGAGCTCATCGGTTACCAAAACCATCCAATAGGTCTTATGATCTGATCTCCCGGGATGTGATAGTCTGCTTCAATAGCTGCAAAATCAAGGATAATTTTATACGCGAATACAGGAAGAACCCTTCTAAATCTACCAAATTTTCGAATCTTACCACTTATGCCGATCTCTCGTGGGCAACTAGGTCTGTAAGAAGGAAATTTAACGAAGTTACTGCCTCCTTGCGAGAACATAAAATCTTGTACTCTTGGGGTTTTCCCACTAAATTACGAATTTCCTACAGGGACAATGTTTTTGTATGTAATGATGTTCAACAAGCCAAGGACAAATTGGTATTGTGGGGACTTCTAAAAGCTTGAATTTCATTGGAATATAGGGTGTAACTGTGCTAGGGGGGGGGGGGGGCAGTAGGGAGGGAGGGTTCGTGTCCTTTTTTTTTTTTTCCTTTCTTCTCCTCTTCTCTGGAAATATTTAGAAGATACTAGTATAGTATAGTGGGCTGGCAATGATGCCGATATGGTTAACAGGAAATTCCTGATTTCCACAGTTTTTTTGGCAGGGTTAGACGTTATTAAGATGAAGCACCTGCTGATTTAGCTGTACTGCTCCTCAAATTGGAATCTTTACGCTAAAGAGAGGATATTAGGAAAAAGCCCACTAGGACATACTTTCCTTTTCAGACATTGTTAAACCAATTGATGTACAGACGCCTGGGGGACCCTGCTGCATTGTCCTGAGGTAGAAAGAATATGATAGTGTAAAGTTTATAGGGATGCATAAATTGAGTTTTTTTTTTTCCTTTCTTTTTTTTTTTTTATTTTATTAAAAAAATTTTGGGAGATGGAATACTATGAAAATTGGAGGACAACAGGAAAATCCTGAATATAGGCTTTGTTAAAATGATTTATGTATAAATAATTGGTTGATGACACACACTTTATTCTTTTTTCTATTTTTTTTTAATTTTTTTATTTTGTCTCCTCACGTACTGTAGGTTTAAGCAAGGGGTTGATTACGTTATATATTATTGGGATTAAACACTATATTATAATTTTTTTTTTTTATATAGAGATGGAACTCATGATAATTAGAGGACACTAGAGAAATCCTGAATACAGGTTTGATAAATTGATTAATGTATAAATAATTGGTTAATTATGCTACACTTTCTTTGTGAAGAAACACTATGATAATTTAGAGACCACTACGATTATTACACTCTTATTTTTAAAGGAGGGAAGAGGGAAAGGAAGAGAGAAAAATTATCTTTTTCTCTTTCTTTTCTTTTTCTCTCACTAATACTTTAGGTTATAGCTATAATAATTGGTTGATTATGTTTCACTTTCTTTATGAAACACTTTGATAATTTAGAGATTACAAGGATTATTACATTTTGTGGTTTTTTTTTTTTTGGTTTTTTTTTTCTTGTTTTTATTTTTATTTTTTTATTTTTCTCTCTTCTCTTCTAGCATTCCTTAAGTATTTTTGGCAGGAGTGGTTGTGTTCTCTGTTACACTGTTGCAATTTGGACATGGGGTGACAGATTAAGCACTGACTATGAATACGCAAAATTCTAATATGTACAAATAATATGCTGATTTTGTTAAATCTTTCTTGAGATGGAACTATTTTTGGTAACTCAGACAATGGTAGTATTGACTTCGGGTGTGGCTGAATCAACCTGAGCTTAAGCTATTGTTTGATTATGATACATTTTATTGGTGAAAAATTACTATTGTATATGTATTAACAAGCTGTTGATCCTGGTAGAACTCAGTCAATAGGGATACAATATGACAATTCAGACCAATTCAGATTTATGTATGGTTAAACTGGTTTATGTACAAAATACTGGTTGAATGTGATGTACTCCACTGGCAAAGAATCAACATGACATATTTTTTTTTTTTTTTGGCAACACTTGGTAAATTGTTAATTAGATACATGTAGAAGCTATCTGGTTTCTTTGTCACTTGATTTAGAGCTGGACATATTAGGACAAACTAAGTGCCGATTAAAAAAACTCTAATTTTTAATACTATATAAGTATAGACAACTGTTGATTGTCTATACTTTGTTGACAAGGATATGTTAAGCTAACGCAGTAATAATATTGTTGAATTTATGTGGGGTAAATGTGCAGATTTATGCATAAAACTACTGGTTGACTATGATGCACTCTACTGTTCAAGAATCAACAATCCTTATTCTTATCCTTATTCTTGTGCTAATTAGATATATGTATAAGCTATCCGGTCTTTCTGTTATATTGTCTAGACTAGGACGTATCAAGATAAATTAAGTGCTGACTAAGAAAATGCTAATTCTTAATATAACATATGTACAAATATTCCGCTGACTATGTCAGGTTGTTGTTGATACGGAAACAAAGTGACAACTTAGATAATAATATACCTGAACTCATGTAGGGGTAAACTGAATACATACAAGCTCTTGGTTGACTATGCTGCACCCTATTGGTAAAGAATTAAGTTGTTAGAAATTTTTTTTTTTTTTTTCTTTATGAAGCCAGGGTAAAGTAATACCTGTACCAGATTGTTGCTGTCATCAGGGGCAAACTGTAGACATGCATATAAACTGAACTGATGAGAACTTATTGAGGCTTTAGACATCTCCCTCTCTCTTCCGGTTTTTTGTATCCATACCTGTTTTTTTTTTTTTTTTCCTCTTATTAGTTATCTATCTATCTACTTATTCATATATTTATATATTTATTTATTTATTATTTTTATTATTATTATTATAATTTTTTCTTAATTCATTTTTTTTTCTCTTCCCTTCTCTGTTCCCCTTACCTCCCCTACCCCCCTTTTTTCTGTTTTCTCTCTCTTCCTTCTTTTTCTTCCTTTTTCTTCTTACTGTTTTTCTTCTTGAGCCCTCTTCCACCTGGTAGATCGCAGAAACTGACACCCGCTGTAAATAGGTTGGAACTCCTTGAAACGGGTTAATATACTACACCCCCCTTTGCTCCCTGGTGGTTTTAGGGAGCTTTAGACATACGGTTGATGGAGAGGATATCTCCGTTAACGGTGGAGACGTGTGATGAGGAAGTGTGTATGAATGCAGGTGTATATAATGGGATCTTATGTGAATTGGCTGTGGGGGACTCAGGGTGGGGGACAGGGTATGGGGTAGATTGGTGGCGCCGATTCTCTCTCAATGCCAATTAGGGTGATGACTATCAACTCACGGGGGCTAAATTCCCCCCACAAGAGAGCATTCTTGTACGATCTATTGCTGAGAGAAAATGTGGATGTGGCTCTGGTTCAAGAGACGCATTTTCCTCGTGGTTATTTCGAAATAACTTGCATGACATCTGGAGGGTGCAACATGCAGGGGATCAGGACTATACCTTCTTTTCCACACCCCACTCTTCTTACTCTAGGATAGACTATCTGTTGACTAGGGGTTCTACACTTGATCTCTGCTCTAAATCATCTATCGGAAATATCTCTTGGTCAGACCATGCCCCAGTTACATTGACAATTAAGGACAACCCACTATATTAGACCCGTAGTAACTGGAGGCTTAATGAGCATCTTTTGAGTTCTCAAAAAGATAGACTCGACCTGATAGAGCAGGCTAAACATTTTCTGGAACATAATGACACTGGGGAGATATCAGAACATAACCTCTGGTGCACGATGAAATGCGTAATGAGAGGCTATTTGATCAAGAAAGGTGCATGGAATAAGAAACAAAAGGGGAAAGACCTAGCCGAACTATATGCCATATTGGCAGTAATGGAAAATAAAAATAAACTCAATCCTACTCCAGCGAAAGAAAAAGAGATTCACAAGACTCAAGAACTAATTAGGAATGCCCTTAGAAAACGTGCAGATCTATCGATGCAAAGGCTAAAAAGCAAATGGTATTACAGTAATAATAGAACAGGGAAAGATCTGACTAGGAAGTTGAAATCCCAGAACCAACACTCTAGAATTAAAAAGATAGTGTGGGACAGGGAGACCTGTATAGCGCCAACAAAGATTGCAGCAGCATTTAAATCTTATTATGAAATATTATATAACCTGCCTAAGCCAGATACTCCCCCCGTGTCACAGCGGCGTTTTCTGGAGACTCTAAAATTACCTAAACTCTCTAGAGAAAAATTGAACTCTATTAATACCCCAATATCCCTCATGGAAGTAGTAAACATGATAAAAAAAAAATCTGAAAAAGGGGAAAAGCTCCTGGCCCTGACGGTTTCTCGACCGCATACTATCAGATTCTCAATCCTATGATTTCACCATTGCTAGTTAGACTGTTCAATTCAATTCCGGGTGGCCCAGGTTTTCCGATGGAAATGATGACGGCAGCTATAGTTCCTATTCCGAAGCCAGGAAAGAATCCCGAGTTGGTAAACAACTATAGACCGATATCATTAATTAACCTTGATGTCAAAATATACTCTAAGATCCTGGCAACAAGGCTGCGGCAAGTCATCCACGACCTGATCCAGCCTGATCAGGCAGGATTTATGCCGGGGAGACAGGGGGTGGAGAACACCCGCAGGGTCTTCGACATAATTAATAATATCCATCAGACAAAGTGTCCCTCTGTCATAGTCGCTCTCGATGCAGAGAAGACTTTTGACTGTCGACTGGGGATATTTGTCGGAGACCCTCCGGGTGTTCGGTGTCACCGGTTTGTTTTATGATCTCACAATGGCCTTGTATGTAAATCCGCAGGCAAGAATAATGGGTCCTTTCCTGGCTTCGGACTTCTTTAAAATACGTAATGGTACCAGACAGGGGTACCCTTTGGCCCTACTTCTTTACGTCCTTACAATTGAACCTTTCGCTCAATACTTAAGGCAAAAACAATCTGTACAGGGCATGAGGATCGGAAGGGAGGAGCACCTCATAACCCTCTATGCGGATGATGTCCTCCTAACCCTAGCTCATCCCCACTCGTCGATACCAGCCCTCCTGGATGCGGTGGATGAATATGGTAGATATTCAAATTATAGTATAAACTTGACAAAGACACAAATTATGTCTTTCTACCTATCTCCATCAAAACAACAGAAAATCTTGGATCCTGTAAGGAGAGAAAGATCTGCAGATTCAGTTGATTATTTAGGAATTAAGATCTTCTCTTCGGTGGACAAGACGGTCTTGTCAAATTTTGCTATACTACACACAGACCTTACCAAACTCACCTTTAACTGGGCGAAGTTGGAGACCTCCTGGATGGGGCGTATTAACATTCTTAAAGCTTACATCTTGCCTAAACTAACTTATTTGTTCAGGACTATCCCGTATAAGATACCTAGTAGTACCCTTATAGACTTTGAAATTTTATTCTCGAGGTTTATTTGGGCTAAAAAGAAACCAAGAATCCCAAGCCAGATCCTAAAACGTAATCTTCACTCTCATGGCCTGGGCTATCCGGACCTGCGGAAAATATACGCGGCATCGCAAATGACACATGTTCTTGCTTGGAACTCATGTCACCATAAAGCGGGCTGGAGGGCATTGGAAAGAGTTTTATGTAATAATATAGACATGTCATTGATGATCTGGCTCCCACTTAGACTCTATGAAAAATTGTCAATCCCCCTTAAAAGTATAAACGATATTATGGCTTCATTTTATAGAGTGAAGAAGTTGATGAAGGTTCATGATACTTTTTCTAGGATGGCCCCGATACAGATTGTCCAACTATGTGTCCCAAATATAGCTCTAACTAGATGGAGGTATGCAGGGATTAACACCCTGGGAGAGTTATAAGATAGCGAGGGAGTAGTGCCCTTTGATACATTAATAAAGAACTATAATCTCCCCGCCGTAGAGATATATACGTATATTCGAATGAGATCATTCTTGATTAAATATCCTCCATCAGATATTACTGATTGGGATAGATTTCTCACCCAGGTAGGTAACAAAAATCTTATCGCGAAATGCCGGGGGTTTTTCGATAAGGGGGTGACGATCGACAAGCCTCCGGCCCTTAGGCAGTGGGAGATGGATATGGGGAAAGTATTCCCGCTCCAGGCCTGGTTGAAAGCCTGGCAAGATATGAGAAAATCTGTTCACTGTATTAATATCCAGGAGCAATACTATAAACTTACACATAGGTGGTACTTAGTCCCCACCCACCTGGCAAAATACGCGACACAGTCCGATGACTTATGCTGGCGCTGTGGCAGAGCGGTGGGATCCCAGCTACATACTTGGTGGGAATGCGAGGAACTTACTCCTCTTAAGAGGAAGGTAGAAAGTATCTATAGAGAGATATATGGAAGTGACGAGCCACTCACCTCATACACGTTCCTCTTCCACCTGGATTTCCCGACTTCTGATGTATATGTAAAAGCTTTATGTGTTAACATATTAGCTGCATGCAAACTATGTATCTCCAGGTATTGGAGACAGACAACTACTCCAACATGGACAGAAGTTAGAAATCAGATTGATTTCCAGGCTAGGGCTGAAGGCTATTTTTATCGAACAAACAACACTGCGGATTGGGAAAAATATGAGCGTATCTGGCTAAAGTGGGTGAGATCCCCTTCAAAGGACTAGAAGCGAAGTGAGTGATAGACCCCCCGTGGGTTGATGGTAGAAACCTAGGATTGTTGGCAAAAGAGATAAGAGGCGCCCCCTATAAATTATAAATAATAAACTTTAATTGTAGTCTAAAACCCCATTGAATAATGTCATAAATATGATATATTAATACCCCTGCCGCACCCCTCTGGTCCCCCCCAACCCAAGAAACTGGAAATACCCCTTGGACTGACGCGACCCCATATAACTATACACCTGGCTGAATGAATGATGTATGATTGCGGTTTTGTCTGTGGACAATAGACTGAAGAATTGGATGGCACTGTATAACATATTATCCCTTAGGGAGCCGTACTCGTTGACTCTTTCTTCTTCTGGACATATTCTTCTATACCTCTCTCTGGTCCCTTTCCTTTATCCTCACCTTTTCCTTTCCCTACCAGAGGGGAGGGGCCTGGGGGGAGCGAGACGTGAGGAGATTGCATGGAAGTCTGCCCCTGGAGATAGGGGATAACGGGACGGCTCTGCATTCAATTCAGTATGATTGTCTTAATGTGTATTACCTACTATATCAAACTTTTTTTTTTGAGTACTGTTTGTGTTATAAAATTGAAATGTTTTATATACGAAATTATTATTGTACAATGGCTTAAAATTAATAATCTGATAAAAGAAAATTTAATAAAGATTAATAAATAAAAATAAAAAAAAGAAAACATATTCAGAAGACACAGTTTCTCCATTTGCGCTACAGAGCAAATCCTTAATGGACAGCACATCGTATTGATTTTAATGTAAGCAGTTACGGTTTTCTTTTATTAAACGTTGTAATATTTTTTTAATATCTGTATCCTCCTTCCTCTTCGTTTCTCCTGCCGACCTGATTTCGCTAAATCTATCCGGCGAGACCCTTAATTACACTGCCCACTTGCTCCTATGCCCAGAGCCTGGATCAGTTGCTCCCTACCACGTGAGTGCCATATGTAAGAGATTGGAGAGAAGTGCCTAATTCAATCCTGACTATCTACACTACGTGGTTTCTTTTGTGTTTTGTTACATGTGTACGAAATATGTGCAAGATAATCTTCAAAGCTAAGTGTCATTTTATTTCAATGGTATGCACACCTTTATCGATTTTGCACAAATTCCTTTGTTCAGTAAAGCATGGACCTCCATGCCTATTAATTGACGGTCTTTGTCTGAGAAAATTATCTCTTGGGGGGGGGGCACTATTTGAAATGGATGTGTGACAAAATCTATGAGGTAGCGCCTTACAGTCTGTAAAACCCAGTGGTCTGCTGTGATTGAACACCAATTGTTTATGGAATGTCTCAACTATCCACTTACCCTGACATGGGAAGAAGGGGGAAAGAAGATTGGACTTATCATATGTCCGTCTATATTGCAGTGATCCCCTGACACCTCAGCTCTGCCAGGGCCGAACTTTCCGAAGAAAAGAAGGTGGGAAATTGTGTCTTAATGTCCTGGAACACTGTTCTAGGTTGTGAGAGGCCTCTGGGGTTACGGAGGGCCTTTTGCTCTGCCGGCCCTTTGGAAAACCTTGGGCTGAAAAACTCTGCGCATACTAGCTTAGGCTTTATCGAAGGCAGGGAAAGTTTGAACAAAGGACCCTAGGTCCTTGACAAATGTGTCACCAAATAACATACCATTAGCCCAAGGGTCGGGTTCAGAGGTGGCCATGTTAATGGTTCTATTTTAAGTAGGATAGCTTTCCTATGCTCGCTAGTCAAGGCCATAGTGGAGTTGCCTACGGCAAGGTCACCCTTTGGACCCAACTTCTTAAGGTCACTGGATTCACAGCCGTGCCTTGTTCAAGTGCTGACTCAATGAGTTCAAACATTTTGGTGAGGGCCCCTTGAAGTCCTATATCCTATCTTGGCAGTTTCGCAGGGTATAGTCCACCCTTTCCTAGACTTCCATCCTGTTCTTGTTAGGAATTGGACCACTTTGGGGTTTTACAAGACAAGTTAGGCACCGTGTGTCTGGGGCATTCAGACCTCAACTTATACCTGGTGGGCCTATCCAGGGATTTTCGCACCCTCATAGCAACATAGTCTGCCACATGGGTAGATGCAGGGCTGATCCTACGGTTAGAGTCGCCTGGGTGCAGGATTTTTTGGGGGCGTCCCCATGTGGGCGTGGCTATATAATTAACCCCTCCCCTTACACATGTCTATTTCAGGTTTGCCCTGTCTTTATTACCATGAATTAGCCTCTCCATTTTAAGCACCACCCTTTTTGGTAATCAGACTGCTTTTACAATTACTTATGACAAGTCAAAATAAATGTTTTATTTATTGACAATTGTGTAAAGTGCATGTTAATCAAATACTTGAAGCAGCAAACAATTTTTGGAATGTTAATTTAACCAAAAAGTAAATCAACAGAAAATGAATACTGAGGTAGCAGAAAATATACAAGTGCAGGTGCAACATGCACGATATGTTTATTCTGGACTATCACCAGCAACAACTTTTAAAAGAGCAAATTCAACCATATCAACAGATTTCCATAATTATAAATACAATTGCAAAACAGTGCAAATATCAAACGTTTTCCATAATAAGAAAATCACAATTAAAATAAAGTTAAAATAAACATATGGTGTCCATCAGTATTTTTTTATTTTTTTTTACACATTATCTTCTAGTTGTGAGAAAACTATGGATGGTAGTGCTGCTTCTCATAAATGGATGCAGTGTGCAGATTGGTTGATTATATAATCAGACAAAACTAACTCTTCCGGCCACTGTAACAGCAAATTTCCTAATCATCTCATGTATGTCCAAATCTTCGCATAAGGATTTGTCAATGGATATGATGGATAAATTGGTAAGTCTTGTCTGGGACATTGTGGAACGGAGGTAATTTTTAATCAGCTTTAGTTTTGAAAATGAATGTTCCCCAGCAGCTACACTTACAGGAAGTGTCATCAATATTCTCAGTGAAACTGAAATGTTTGGGAGTGTGTTGGTCAAGTTATTCTCCACTAGATACTGCAAGATATTGGTGACTGTCATCTCCTGAGTTAGAAAAGGTCTAATGGTGACCAGTTCATCACAGAGATCCAGTCCATTAATGTCAGAGTGGGATAACTGACTGTCAGTTTAGTTGTTTTGCAGATCCATGCAACACTTCAGTGTTTCATTTCCGTCCATTGCACGTTGTGGGATTTGATATAAAAAAGCAAATGTGTCACAATGGTGCTGAAGTAAGAGGAATCTTTAATTTATGGATTTGATGGATGTGTCCAAAACTGAAATTCACTTTATAATTTTGTGTTGGGTCTACAAGAGGCTCATTAACATGTTCATAATCAAAAATCTTCTTTCTCCGTTGAGGTCGAATTGTAACTACATCAGGGAATCAAGTTTTTCTGCTTTTCTTTGGCATCAGCTAGCACACTCTCAAAACCTGCATCAGACCGGTATTCCACCAAATGTTTGTGTAATTATTCCAGCTCTTGTACACAGCCTGAAATGTTTAATGTTGTTTGCTGCAGTATTTTGCTGATTACGTTCACCTTTGATAGTATTTCATACCAAATGACAACAGAACAAATGAATTTGAATGATTGTATCTTTGCTGCTAAGGAGCAAGCCTGATGTTTGATGTTAATATCCCTGCTGTCATCATTTGAGATGTCTACCAGTGCATCATACACTTCCGGTAGGAAATAACGCAAGGGCTTAATTGCTCCGACTCTCCTTTCCCATCTGGTAGCAGAGAGTGGTTTTAAAGTTACATTTTGAACATGCCCCTTGAGTACCTGCCATCGGTGGGTGGATGAAACAAAGAACACATACAGTTCTTGAAATATGTCAAAAAAATATACTGTCAGGTATGAAATCTTTACAGCATCATTCACAACCAAGTTGAGAGTATGTCCACTACATGGAACAAAAAAGGCTCTTGGGTTGATATCTAGAATTTTTTTGTGGCAAGCCATTATGTTTACCTTTCATATTGGCACCATTATCATAACCCTGGCCACACATGTTTTCAAGTGCAATTTGATTGTTTTTGAAGTAGGCCAATAAAAATGATGTTAGTCCTTCAGCTGTTGAACTGGATGCTGGGCAAACATCCAAGAAGTGTTCGCCTATTTCAACTTTTTTTGTGCTCTGATCTAAAACAACAAATCGGACAACAATGCTGATCTGCTCTATGTGGCTCACATCAGGCGTACAGTCCAGGATAATAGAGAAATATTTGGACTCATTCAGCTTTTGTATAATGGTTTCTTTTATTTTTGTTCCTACTGAAGCAATTAGCTCATTCTGAAGGCTGTAACCAAGATAATGTGGCATATGTGAGTGCTGTGAAATTGAGCACTGAATTCTCTGAATGTGTTCAGATATGATGGGATCAAAATTTCCTATCATTTCTACTAACTTTAGAAAGTTACCATTATTTTTTGGAAACAACTGAGTATCATTGCCGAGATGCGCCAGATTTTGTCCAGCTAAATACTGGATAATGTAGATTATTCTTTGTATGAAAGAATACCAGCGCTTTTCTTCTTGGTCAATGATTTTTTGATTGAGATGGTCAATGGTTGTTTCCTTTTCCAAAGCCCTTGAAAGATCCATCCATTTCTAATAATTTGTAACATGGATTGTGTTTTTTTCATGTCGGCTTAAATGTCTCAACAAATGCTGCCAATCACTAAAGCCTTTTTTTGATGCCAAAACCATATTCTCACTGTTAAATCTTTTACAAGCAAAGCAATAGACTGAATAAGAAGTTGCAGAATATATCAGCCAATTTCTAGACATCATCTCTCCATTATCAAGCTCTCTCTGGTAGTAGAAAATTGAAAAGCTCCTGCTGGACTCATCTTTTGGAAAATGATAGGCCTTTTCTTGAACAGGACCAATTTTTATCAATGCTATCCTGTGCTGGTCTTCTATTTTTTCAGGCCAGAAAACAGGATCTCCTGAGATTCCACTTGATGATGTTGATTGCTCTTCAAGTTCCATTTCAGTTTCTTCTTCCACAAGTACACCATCCTCAGTGTCTGAATCAGAGGAAACATCAGATATATCTTCGTCTTCAATGTCAAAAAGGTTCTGGTGCTGAACCTGCAGTTACATCTTCAGTTATTATTGGCTGTATGCTACGCTCGGGATCCACTGGGACCAGATCATCACATTCTGATTCTTCCAGTTCTATAGTTATTTCTCCTTCTCCACCATGTGAAGTATCTGTGAGACTGGAAGTTATCCCTTTGCTCGATGTTGCCTGTTCTGTACCAAGGGAATCCTTACCAGAGCTTGATGTAGACTGTGGCTGTAGGAAGCTTGTAATGGGAGTAGTCATTTTTTTTTCAAGGATTCTTCCTTTTTCTTATGTCGTTGTATGTTCTGATATCCGGATAACTTTGGTTTTTTGCTAGCCATCTGAGGAAAAAAGCAAATACATATATAGTCACATAGAATTAAATGTGGGGTGTTTTTTTTATTATCATTAATCTTTTGTATTTGGTACATATTAGCAAAGCATCATTGAAAGAAAGAATTGCTGTGACAAACTGTTAAAATTCAATAATAAAAAAAAATGACAGTTCTTACCTCTCTCCGTTACAGTTCTTGAGGAGTTCCCATCAAACATGTCTTGTCACAACAGTAACTGGTGGCTCCCAGAGGCATAACTAGAAACCCGTGCAAAATTTTCCAGCGTACCCTTTGGCCCCATCATCTGGTAGGAGCTGGGGAGCGCACAAGCACCGGCAGGAGGAGAAGATAAAGACCACACGCTTTTGTGGCATCTTGCCTTGGTTTGACTTTACAGTGCAGGTCTTTGCCTATACCATCACAGACCGGTCACTGCTAAATCTCGAGAGGCCAGATTCAGCAATCTTTTTTTTTTTCTTATACAATATTCAACCATTTTTGGCATTTTTAATTATTTAAATATTTTAAGCACTAGTGCAAATCTAAAGTACTATTGAAATGCTACTGAAACAATATCATTAAATTGCTTTAAAAATATATCTGTGCCATTTCGAGGAATGCTATACCAAAAACAAGAGACACTGGCAAGATTAGCTAACTAGTAAGCCACTTCCCCTAAGCCTAGTCACCATGTAATCAGAGTAAATTAGGAGGATTAAAAACTGTGATTAAAATGCTCCACAGAAAAAAATAAATCTTAGATTAGCTACATATATAATACCTGTTTGTACCAGGGAAAGGAGTTTGTGGATGACTTTTGCCATATCAACAGATTGCAGCCAAATTCAGGTGGCCCACCCTCACACTGAAGTGAGCAAGAAAATATTGCATATTGAAAATAACCTTTGAAAGTGCTAACACATGATGTTTCAAATAATATGCCATATATACACTCTTACAACAAGGAAACCAAAAGGGTAGAGGGTGTGGGTCACCCTATGTTTATAATGGGATATTTTCAAACTAGTGTTATTATGTGTTGCCACTACACTACTAAATTTTGGTTGACAGCATACTACTAAAGAGTATACAGGGTGTTATTTCTAAAACTCAAGGAAAAGCAGTCACCAAGGAAAGCAATGGAATGTTCCTGCTGATTAACTCACTTTTAGATTACATCAGAACTGAGGTTTAGAAATAACAACCTTTGTCAATTACATAAAGAAGAGTCCTGCGCTCACTCCCATCACTGGGCGGCTGCAATGACTACAGTACACATCAGCCCCAATATATAGTAAAAACAAAAGAAAAACAAGTTACCTGCGCTCTCTCCTTTATCCCTATGCATTTAAAACAAATGGAGGTTTTTAGTTACCTCCAATGGCCATGAGAGGATGAGCCCACCTGCCAACCTTTGTCAATGACTGCTTGCCAATCAATCCCATTCCTGCTGCTAACTCAGACACACACATGTAAACCTGGGTCTCACACTCCCATGCTGCCACTCCCTCCCACACACACACACATGTAAACCAGTCTCTCGCACTCCCATGCTGCCACTCCCTCACACAAACACACACACACACGTGTAAATCCGTCTCTCTCACACTCCCATGCTGCCACTCCTTCACACAGGTGTAAACCCGTCTCTCTCACGCCCATGCCAACACTCCTTCACTTGGATGTGCTTGGATGCTTTCCAATGCTTGGAAAAATTCTCCAACTCTGCAACTTTGGCCAATGGCCATGCATTATAAGTAAATATGGTTTTTAAACTTTAAAATAGGTAGAACATATGATTTTTAATGCCATAAATTATGTGCATGACCTTTTATTGCAATGCATATAAAGATAATAATAGTATCCTAATTTATGACATTAAAACATCATACTATATATAGACAGAAGCCTCAAATATTTACCACCACCACCCCAAACAGATAGGAGGGGGGGAAATGATAACAGAGTAAAGCCTCACCAGGGTGAGAGAAAAGGTCCCTGACCTGATCAACAAAGGTCAGAGATTCCAAAAGCAGTAAACATACGCATAATAATACTTGAATGGTAGTGAGAAAAATAAGGAACTTATCTGAGGGAAGCAGCAAAGAAAGAGGAGGAGCTTTTATTGTGCACTTGGTTTTTTATAAGAGGGAGAAGGAGGGGTCATTATTAGATTGCATCTGATTGGTTTAAAATTTTTGTGTTTATTCTGGGTGTAATCTTTCCTTGCTGATGAGGGAATAAAAAAAAAAAAGAGTTTATGCATAATAGGAGCCTCCGTGTATTTATAAATTACAACATTTGTACTCAGCCTGCAATCTAAATGACTTACTGCCATGTATGGCCAGCACCCGCATATCTGGTCTTTGCAATAGATTCCACCAGCTGCCCAGTAAGACCAAAATCGCAAAGCTTGATATTTCCATTTCTATCCAGAAGACTATTGGAAGGTCTTATATCTAAAAAAATAGTAACATTTAAAAAAACTCTATTACTTTACATCAAAATGGCTGCCAAACAGATTTCATTTGCACAACACTAAGGACATTGTGTGGAATAGGGAACCGCAAAGTGCTTTATCAAATGAGCTCCACAAAAGTACAAAATCTTAAAAAAATAAAGAATTCTCCAACACAACACTTGCAGTCTTTGTGGTTGCCACTCTGGAAAGTGATGTGCACAAACTATTAGACATGTGCAAAACTAAAATTTTCGTTTCGTTTTCGTCCATTCGGACGAAAATGTTATTTATTTCGTCTAAAACGAATTTCGTTCATTAGTGCATTCGTTTCAGACGAAATTCGTTCATTATTTTCGTTTCGTTAATTTTTTTCGTTTGTTTTATAGAATACAATGTAATACTATTGGCTTTCTATAAACCGAACGAGAGCCCCATTCATAAGAAATTCTTATGAATGGGGCTCTCGTTCGGTTCATAGAAAGGCAATAGTATTAATTGTATTCTATAAGCCGAAAGTCTATAAACCGAACGACTTTCGGTTTATAGACTTTCGGCTTATGGAATACATGTAATCCTATTGCTATTCTATAAACCGAACGACTTTCGGTTTATAAAATAGCCATAGGTTTACATGTATTACATAAGCCGAAAGTCTATAAACCGAAAGTCGTTCGGTTTATAGGCTGTCGGCATTTAACTAATAAGAGACAGAGTCTCCATTCATAAAATTATGAATGGAGACTTTGTCTCCGTGTAGTAAAATGCTGACAGCCTATAAACCGAACGTTCGGTTTATAGGCTGTGGGCATTTTACTACACGGAGACAAAGTCTCCATTCATAATTTTATGAATGGAGACTCTGTCTCCGTGTAGTAAAATGCCGAAAGCCTATAAACCGAACGTTCGGTTTATAGACTTTCGGCTTATGCAATACATGTAATCCTATGGCTATTCTATAAACCGAAAGTCGTTCGGTTTATAGAATAGCAATAGGAATACATGTATTCCATAAGCCGACAGCCTATAAACCGAACGTTCGGTTTATAGGCTGTCGGCATTTTACTACACGGAGACAGAGTCTCCATTCATAAAATTATGAATGGAGACTTTGTCTCCGTGTAGTAAAATGCCGACAGCCTATAAACCGAACGTTCGGTTTATAGGCTGTCGGATTATGGAATACATGTATTCCTATTGCTATTCCATAAACCGAACGACTTTCGGTTTATAGAATAGCCATAGGATTACATGTATTGCATAAGCCGAAAGTCTATAAACCGAAAGTCGTTCGGTTTATAGGCTGTCGGCATTTAACTATACAGAGACAGAGTCTCCATTCATAAAATTATGAATGGAGACTTTGTCTCCGTGTAGTAAAATGCCGAAAGCCTATAAACCGAACGATCCGTTTATAGACTTTCGGCTTATATAATACATGTAATCCTATGGCTATTCTATAAACCGAACGTTCGGTTTATAGAATAGCAATAGGAATACATGTATTCCATAAGCCGACAGCCTATAAACCGAACGTTCGGTTTATAGGCTGTGGGCATTTTACTACACGGAGACAAAGTCTCCATTCATAATTTTATGAATGGAGACTCTGTCTCCGTATAGTTAAATGCCGGCTTTTAACTATACGGAGACAAAGTCTCCATTTATAATTTTATGAATGGAGACTCTGTCTCCGTAGAGTTAAATGCCGGTGTTCTGACAAATTTCTGGAGCAAATTCTCCTGCGCAATCGCAGGAGAATTTGCTCACTGCGCATGCGCATAAAGTTACAGCTGATAACTCAGCTGTAACTTTGTGACCACCGTGCATGAGACAGCTGCGCAACCCACCTCCCGCCCCCCTCACACCCGCCGCACACCCCTTCTTACCAGATCATCGACCACAGCGATACACAGCGCATGCGCACGCCTATCCAGCCGTTTGGGAATGCGCGCGTCCGTTGTTGTGTTCTTAAGGTGGTAAGTAACACGGGGCGTCGGGACATAAGGGGGCAAGCATCCTGGTGAGGGCTGCTTCATCTTGATGGGATTTGTGATCCTCCTGCTGCATCAATAATACAGCAGGAGGATCACAAATCCCATCAAGATGAGGCAGCCCTCACCAGGATGCTTGCCCCCTTATGTCCCGACGGCCCGTGTTACTTACCACCTTAAGAACACAACAACGGACGCGCGCATTCCCAAACGGCTGGATAGGCGTGCGCATGCGCTGTGTATCGCTGTGGTCGATGATCTGGTAAGAAGGGGTGTGCGGCGGGTGTGAGGGGGGCGGGAGGTGGGTTGCGCAGCTGTCTCATGCACGGTGGTCACAAAGTTACAGCTGAGTTATCAGCTGTAACTTTATGCGCATGCGCAGTGAGCAAATTCTCCTGCGATTGCGCAGGAGAATTTGCTCCAGAAATTTGTCAGAACACCGGCTTTTAACTATACGGAGACAAAGTCTCCATTTATAATTTTATGAATGGAGACTCTGTCTCCGTATAGTTAAATGCCCACAGCCTATAAACCGAACGTTCGGTTTATAGGCTGTCGGCTTTTAACTATACGTTTGTCTCCATTCATAAATGTAAGAATGGAGACTCTGTCTCCGTATAGTTAAATGCTATTGTATTCTATAAACCGACTCTATTTCGGCTTATAGAATGCAATAGTACTACGAATGGACGAATGAACGAATGATTTTCCTTTATTAACCATTCGTTCATTCGGCTTTAGTTAGCTTAGCATTTTCGTTCTTCGTTTTTGGGGCGAATGGACGAAAATGCAATTTTCGGACGAAAATGCATTCGTCCGAAAACGAATGCACAGGTCTAGTATATATTCACATGTAAATTGCTTTTTTAATAAAAAATTATGATATAAAAAAATCTTGTTTTTATTTCCTTTTATGTGACAATGCTGCCTCTCTCTTTCCCTTGCCCCCAGATTTGTCGCTCTCCCCCCCTTAGTGTTGTCTCTCTCTCACCCTCCCTTTGGCTCCCCCCTCGCTCCCCTTGTGTCTGTCTCTTCCCCCCTTCCCTCCCCTTGTTTCTCTCTGCCCCCCCCCCCTTGTTATTCTGTCCCCCCCTCACCTGTTTCTTGCTCCCTGGTGGCTAGTGGGGGCAGCCGGGGGATGTATGCACTATACATAATAGACGGAAGTGTCGGGCAGCATGGAGGTTGTCTGCACGATTCGTGCAGACATCCCCCAGCTGCCCGATTCTCCCTGGTGGCTAGCGAGGCAGCGGTGGATGTCTGCGCGATGAGCGAGACCTCCCCTGCTGCCGCCCGGAACGACAGCCAGGACTTTTATGAGGAAGCCGGAAGTACCCAGCTTCATCATAGAAGTCCCGGCGGTCATGCCGGGCGGCAGCAGGAGAGGTCTCGCTCATCGCGCAGACATCCTCCGCTCCCTCGCTAGCCACCAGGGAGAATCGGGCAGCTGGGGGATGTCTGCACGAATCGTGCAGACAACCTCCATGCTGCCCGACACTTCGTCTATTATGTATAGTGCATACATCCCCGGCTGCCCCCACTAGCCACCAGGGAGCAAGAAACAGGTGAGGGGGGGACAGAATAACAAGGGGGGGGGGGCAGAGAGAAACAAGGGGAGGGAAGGGGGGAAGAGACAGACACAAGGGGAGCGAGGGGGGAGCCAAAGGGAGGGTGAGAGAGAGACAACACTAAGGGGGGGAGAGCGACAAATCTGGGGGCAAGGGAAAGAGAGAGGCAGCATTGTCACATAAAAGGAAATAAAAACAAGATTTTTTTATATCATAATTTTTTATTTAAAAAGCAATTTACATGTGAATATATACTAGACATGTGCATTCGTTTTCGGACGAATGCATTTTCGTCCGAAAATTGCATTTTCGTCCATTCGCCCGAAAAACGAAGAACGAAAATGCTAAGCTAACTAAAGCCGGATGAACGAATGGTTAATAAAGGAAAATCATTCGCTCATTCGTCCATTCGTAGTACTATTGCATTCTATAAGCCGAAATAGAGTCGGTTTATAGAATACAATAGCATTTAACTATACGGAGACAGAGTCTCCATTCATAAAATTATGAATGGAGACTTTGTCTCCGTATAGTTAAATGCCCACAGCCTATAAACCGAACGTTCGGTTTATAGGCTGTGGGCATTTAACTATACGGAGACAGAGTCTCCATTCATAAAATTATAAATGGAGACTTTGTCTCCGTATAGTTAAAAGCCGGCATTTAACTATACGGAGACAGAGTCTCCATTCATAAAATTATGAATGGAGACTTTGTCTCCGTGTAGTAAAATGCCGAAAGTCTATAAACCGAACGATCGGTTTATAGACTTTCGGCTTATGTAATACATGTAATCCTATGGCTATTCTATAAACCGAAAGTTCGGTTTATAGAATAGCAATAGGAATACATGTATTCCATAAGCCGACAGCCTATAAACCGAACGTTCGGTTTATAGGCTGTGGGCATTTTACTACACGGAGACAAAGTCTCCATTCATAATTTTATGAATGGAGACTCTGTCTCTGTATAGTTAAATGCCGACAGCCTATAAACCGAACGACTTTCGGTTTATAGACTTTCGGCTTATGTACTACATGTAATCCTATGGCTATTCTATAAACCGAAAGTCATTCATGTCGGTTTATGGAATGTAGTACAATGCTATTGGTATTGTAAACCGACTCTATTTCGGTTTAGAATGCCAATAGCACGAATGGACGAATGGACGAATGAACGAATGATTTTCGTTTATTAACCATTCGTTCATTCGGATTTTGTTAGTTAAAATTTTCGTTATTCGTTTTTCGGACGAATGGACGAAAATGCTATTTTCGTCCGAAAATACATTCGTCCGAAAACGAATGCACATGTCTACAAACTATACCTCTGTCATTTGTAGGCAGAATACTCACTTCTGTTAATTATTTTCAAGTTTTCTTTTAAGTGGTTTAATGCTTTCACAGATTGAATATAAAATAAAAAAAAGAACCTATTTTGTAGCCCCACACAAGTAAACTGGAAATTCTATATAGTACACCACCAGGCATCACCAATTTGCAGCTTCATGCATGTTAAATGAAAACTCCCACAGCCAGGCATTATCAGAGTTAACAAAAAAACAGTGAAGGGTATCTTTTGTCGCTCCAAGGGTTAATTTAAAGGGCTGCTACCTATTTAGGGCTGTACCCTCCAAATACACCGCCTCAGTAGGAATTTGTGAAAAATAGAAAAATAAAGGTGCTCATACCAGTGAAATAAAATGACACTAAGCTTTGTAGATTATCTTGCACAGATTTCGTATACATGTAACAAAACACAAAAGAAACCACATAGTGTAGATAGTCAGGATTGATTTAGGCACTTCTATCCCATCTATGGCACATATGGTGAGTGCCATATGTAAGAGATGGGATAGAAGTGCCTAATTCAATCCTAATGTGCCAAAAGAAAGAAATAATACTTACTGTTATCTTTGTGAAGATATTGCCAGAAGATATTCTTCCATATATTTTCCGGAAAAACAAACAAAGAGATTTGCACAAAAATTGTGTTAAACTGTTTAACCAGGTAAGGAGTTAATTTCACTTTGCAACTACCTGAGACTAATTTGTGGTAATGTCAAGATGTTGCAAGTAGAGACAGCTGTTTTAGTCTCTCCAGTAGTATGATCATTTAAACATTTAAAACATTTCCTTCTTATGTAAGCAGAAATAAATAGACTCAAACCAAATTAGTCTTTGTGGCACTAAGGTGTTTTAATTGTAGGCAAACAACGCTCTACTTATCTGATGTATAGACTTATAAAAACATTACTTGCCACTCAGTACAAAAATATAAAAGACAGAAAAGTTCACAGATATTTTGCAAAAAATAGCAAAAACAGAACTATTGCACTCAGAAGTCTGTAACAAGATGTCAAACAGACAGGTTCACAGGTATTTTTAACAAGAAAGAATACAAATGTGCAGAACTGAGGGTGTAACTTCTGTTACACTCTGGATGTCTCTAGTGAAATTTATCAATGTTATGCAAACAAATACAAGCAGGCAGAGCTAAGCATATAGCTTCCGTTTCACTCAGATGTTTGTAGCAAAATTAGGATTGAAATAAGCTTTAAACAAATGTGCAGAGCTTACTTGAGAGCAAAAGCGTGAGAGGCACGGATGTACCGACTCACATATAAAAGCTGTGTCAGCTTTCACCAGCTGACCTCGGATCCAAAGGACAATCAATCTCTTTGTATCAGGCAGACAGGGGTCCTGTAGTTGCCTGGTGAAGAGTTTCAAGTTCAGAGCTTCTTGGTGAGGAGGGGGCTTATCTACAGACGCATATCACCAGGATCTGGCTTTATCAAGTGTACGCCCCCCTCTCCTGCGACTGACATTTATATAGCCCATCCTTACTTCTCACCCTTTGTTTGCTGGACATTATAGTGTGTTACCTCATTAAGTAATTAGAGGGCTTCTCATTCACCCTGAACATAAGGAACTTGCTAATTCGTTCTACCTTATTGCTTTGCTTCTTTACATACACTTACAAAAATGTAAACAACAGATACAAACATAATGCAAACATAATGCCATCTCTCTATGTCCTTTATATTAAAAACAATTATAGTTACCTTTTAATCCCTTATTACATTTTATAGGTACATAATAGATGTATGCATTTCTTTAATAAAAATGTCTTTAATAATTTTTTTTTTATAAAATTATGATTTTTATTCACATGCATATACATAACTCAAAACATTTAAGACCGTTTTCAACTAAACATTCCTATTTTTTTTTTAATAATAAAATTCTAACAGAAAATTTTCTACAAATATATATATAATAATACAGGGTCCAAAGAGAACCTAAATGAAACCAAAAACAAAAGAGACACGAGAGATATATGTTAATTATTTTCAAAATGTAAAATACCAACATGAACTACTCTTATCCAAATCTATACACATAAAAGCAATACAGCCTCATACCGGACAATAGAATGGAAGAATAAAGGTGCACACAGCATGAACAACTTCACCCATCTTGCTCTTTATAGAAAATAGAACAGTGGTGCAAGGGTCTTCAGGCTGCATACCCATTTCATCTCAACCTGGCCTATAGTTATGCTTTTTTTTTTATAGTAACACAGTTACGCTTCAGTCTGGAGAATTGATTTTTAGGTATATTTTTCAGTTGGGGGGGAAATGCCCACTGTCAAAATGAATATAACTATTAACATCAACATTCTTAAAGTGTGTTTTGTCTTTATTAAGTTTTCTGCTATGTAGATGTCAAGATCAAGGAAAGTAACTGCATGCATACTATGGTTCCAGGTAAGTTTGATATTGTGGTTATTAGCATTAAGTGAATTTAGGAAAGTTGTCAAAGAACTATTATCTCCTTTCCAGATAAAAAATATATCATCTATATAGCGTGCATAGGACACCAGGTTTGCAGCCCAGTCACTCGACCCATACACATGACAATCCTCCCAGAATGCCATGTACAGGTTCACGTAGCTGGGAGCAAACCTGGTGCCCATAGCCCTTGTAATTGGAGAAAAAATTCTTCCTGATACCAGAAAAAATGATTAGTTAGAATCCATTTTATACCATCTAATATGAAAATCTTTTGTAAGTCAGGAAACTGCACAGAAGAATGGGTTTTCTTGGAGCAAGCAACTAAATTAAGTAAAGAATTTTATGACAAAAAATACCCTGACGATTTAGTTCAGAGGTCCCTGCTTGAGGTGAAAAATAACAACAAAGATAGTATACTGAAATGCACAAACAATAAAAATAACTCACAAAAAGAAAGAATAACATTAATCACAGATTTTAATCAGGAACATCATTTTTTTACAGAAAACTTTAAGTAAACAGAGGCAGATACTACTAAAAGACCCGGTATTAAAGAGAGTTCTGACAGAAAAACCAAGTATCACCTTTAGAGGGGCCCCCAACATTAAATTAGTGTTAATTAAAAGTTACCTTAAAGAAAACAAATCAAAAGAGAACCCCTTTGCAGTGAAGAACGGCTTCTATAGATGCAAGACTTGTAATGTCTGTACGTCTAGTCAGGTTATGAAAGGCAATAGTATAACTCATTTTAATTCACGACACAACTCAAAGCAATATGAAATAAAACCCATAACTACTTGTAAGACTAACAGCGTCATTAATCTTCTAATGTGCCCTTGTGGTCTCCAACATGTGGGCAGAACCACTCGCCCACTACATGTAGGGATAGGGGAACACATGAATAACATTAGAAAAAAGTATATGGAACTTAGTGTGTCGGCACATTTCGCCACTCACCATCAAGCAGACCCTGAAAAACTACATTATATTGGGATTTGTTCTCTAAAAAAGCATTGGAGAGGGGAAAACTTTATCAAAAGAATAGGACAGAACGAAATGAAATGTGTCTACATTTTGAACACCTTGGTACCTATGGGACTTAACATTGAATTTGACCTATTTAATTTTATGTAATATAGATACTCTTTTGAGGAAGGATCTTTACTTTTTGTATAATGTTCTAATTAATGTTTCTTTTTATTTTTCCTATTTAGGTTTTGTTACTACCATATTATCAATATTGCTGTAATTTTTTGTAAGTTTGTATGATTGTCTTAGATAGAAATGTTTTATTTGTAAAATATTTCTGGTACATATATGATTATAAAGGGATCTTCCAGATGCAAAATAACTTTTTGGGGGTTATTTCCCTATTTTTATTTTATTAGTATTATTTTTATTACTATTTTTCATTTTTTCAACCATTTTTATTTTTAGCTGTACCATCTTTTGTTACGTTGGGAATATAGATACGTAGGGATATAAGAACAAAACACATAAGCTTTTTACATTAATGAAATATAAACTTTTTTGCTATTTCGTTGCCCTGAAGCTCTGCAGGATTCATTTTTTAACTCCTATCTTTCTGCGAAATTACTTCCGTTTTGTATAATCATGTCCATAACATTGTTCTTATAATAAGTATTTTCTAAATTGTTTTTTAATCATGTTTTTATAAGAAAGCGCTTGATAATTATATTTCCCAACGGAACATTAAGAGTGAAATTTTCGATGCTGCTGCCGATCAGCATCAGCTGTTTAGAGTCACAGAGGGGAGGTACTTTATCGCAAAGGAATATAAATAAGACACCAGGAGGAGGGTGACGTGCATCTGATGAAGCCACACCCGGCGAAATGCGTACAACACACCCCCTCCTCTCTGTGAGGATACTGCTCAAAAAAGTGTGAGTAAAATACTTACCATCTTTATCATTGAAAAACACTATTGTATCTTCTTCTTACTTTTAATTTTAGTTACCCCTGAATGAATTTAACTCTTCAATCAAGATTTAAAGAGATCTGTGCCGATATTTAATCAATAAGTATATTTTTTTGCAATTTTTTCACAATATACCCACAAGTGTTTTTCACTCAATTGAAATTTGTTTTCACTGTTTTATTTCACAATTTGCATTCCTGTCTCTTTTTGTTACAATTTTTTGTTTAGTTGGAAATATAGGTCACTTTCCATCATCAGTGAGCAGCATAATTTTGATTTTTTTTATGGTTTATTTAAGTAGCGCCTATATATCATTTTGTATCACACAAATCCTCATGGTTACTTTACTTTGGTACTTAGAGAGACATATCTCAGGAAAAATAGAAATTTTATTTACTGTTAATTCTTTTTTCCTTAGCATAGTGACAATACAAGTGGGTATTATCTCTCTAGCGAGACAAAAAAGCCTGTGAAGCTTAAAAAACAATGTTAACTCCACCACCTCTTAAACTGTTCCCCATAAATACCTTCCACATCATAAGCCAGACAGCTATTTCTTGTCCCTCAAGAGGGACGGACATGGAAGCGTGGGCACACAGGCTGTGTCAGAGGACCCCGGTTGTGGTAAGTGGATCATGCTCCCCGTCAGCAGCTTAGATCCATCCTCCTAACTCTTCGAGGTTGTGGAAGACAAATGCCGGCTAGCATATATAGACACTCGGGTAGCGTCTCAGCTGGGCAAATCTTTTCCCTTCTTTTCTTTTTTTTTTTTCTTCTTCTTGTAACTCATATAAAGTGACACGATGACCACATAATTGCCATACACAGCATCTCAAATAATCAAAATACTTCTTATATTAATAAACCTTGTATTACTCATTATAAATACATATCTTACATATACCGAGGAACACAGTGAAAACATAACCTTAAAAATAAATATAGACAAACTGATTGCAATATATCATATATATGAATCCAGTGATAAAGGGATGAGGATGCTGTACTCACTAGACATGTGCATTCGTTTTCGGACGAATGCATTTTCGGACGAAAATAGCATTTTCGTCCATTCGTCCGAAAAACGAATAACGAAAATATTAACTAACAAAATCCGAATGAACGAATGGTTAATAAACGAAAATCATTCGTGCATTCGTCCATTCTTCCATTCGTGCTATTGGCATTCTAAACCGAAATAGAGTCGGTTTATACAATACCAATAGCATTGTACATTCCATAAACCGACATGAATGACTTTCGGTTTATGGAATGCATGTAATGCTATTGGCTTTCTATAAACCGAAATTGAGTTCCCATTCATACGAATAGGTCAACCTATTCTAATAACGATGTTCGGTTTATAGACTTTCGGTTTATGGAATGTATAATATAATGCTATTTGCAATGGCATTACTATAAACCGAAATAGAGTCGGTTTATAGAATGCCATTGCCAATTCCATAAACCGAAATTCGTTCATTATCTCGGTTTATGTATTTTGCTATTGGTATTCCATAAACCGACTCTATTTCGGTTTATAGAATTGCCAATAGCATGAAATGATTTGAATTTAGTATTAAAAAATAAATTGAAAAAAGTGGAGAGTTTTAACCCCTTTGTGACGCATGGTGCTTGCGTCCCAAATGACGTAAGCACCAAAACGTCACGATTTGTTCCTGGCCACTGATCACAAGGTGATCGTTAGCCAGGAACACTATGGCAGAGACCCAATCAGGGTCTTAATAGACCCTGTGGGTCCCTGCCCAAAAATTGCAAGCCCTTCGGACGTCACGCATGATTTAGAGAAATGTAGCTGGTGCTCGTTTTTGAGCACCAGCTAAATTTCCCCTGTCAGACTGAGGCCATTTAAAATGGCCTCATCTGACAGGTGGGATCCCGCTGCAAATGCCTGCAGCATGATCCGAGCCGCGATATGAGCTGTTTAACACAGGACGTACTATGCCGTCCTAACGACTTTAATCAGGACGGCATTGAACGTCCCAACGTCACGAATGGGTTAACGTTTGCTCTGGTCATAATCACAGCACAGGCTTGTAGGAGTTAACTATAATTACATTAATACATGAAAAGAATAGAAGTAATATAGTAAAAATGTACAAAATAAAATTTATTTTGAAAAAACTAAATAAGGTCCATAAACTTGGAAGGAAACGGATCACAGTAAAAAGAAACTGTGATCAGCAAGGGAAGTGTTAATACCCCTTTTATAATCGAGGTCGTCTTATAATCTGACCTCAAATTGAGGTCAGACTATAAGACTGGGATCCAGGTCCCCAGCAGAGCTGCAGGGGACCTGGATCCCCCTCTCTAACAGCAGGGGATGTCTGCGCGATGAGCGCAGATCTCCCCTGCTGCCGCCCGGCATGACCGCCGGGACTTCTATGATGAAGCTGGGTACTTCCGGCTTCCTCATAAAAGTCCTGGCGGTCGCTCCGGGCGGCAGCACGGGAGGTCTCGCTCATCGCGCAGACATCCTCCGCTGCCTCGCTAGCCACCAGGGAGAATCGGGCAGCTGGGGGATGTCTGCACGAATCGTGCAGACAACCTCCATGCTGCCCGACACTTCCATCTATTATGTATAGTGCATACATCCCCCGGCTGCCCCCACTAGCCATCAGGGAGCAAGAAACAGGTGAGGGGGGGAAAGAATAACAAGGGGGGGGGGCGAGAAACAAGGGGAGGGAGGGGGGAAGAGACAGAAACAAGGGGAGGGGGGCAGAGAGAAACAGGGGGAGGGAAGGGGGGAAGAGACAGACACAAGGGGAGCGAGGGGGGAGCCAAAGGGAGGGTGAGAGAGAGACAACACTAAGGGGGGGGAGAGCGACAAATCTGGGGGCAAGGGAAAGAGAGAGGCAGCATTGTCACATAAAAGGAAATAAAAACAAGAATTTTTTTATATCATAATTTTTTATTAAAAAAGCAATTTACATGTGAATATATACTAGACATGTGCATTCGTTTTCGGACGAATGCATTTTCGTCCGAAAATTGCATTTTTGTCCATTCGCCCGAAAAACGAAGAACGAAAATGCTAAGCTAACGAAAGCCGAATGAACGAATGGTTAATAAACGAAAATCATTCGTTCATTCGTCCATTTCGTAGTACTATTGCATTCTATAAGCCGAAATAGAGTCGGTTTATAGAATACAATAGCATTTAACTATACGGAGACAGAGTCTCCATTCATAAAATTATGAATGGAGACTTTGTCTCCGTATAGTTAAAAGCCGGCATTTAACTATACGGAGACAGTCTCCATTCATAAAATTATGAATGGAGACTTTGTCTCCGTGTAGTAAAATGCCCACAGCCTATAAACCGAACGTTCGGTTTATAGGCTGTCGGCTTATGGAATACATGTATTCCTATTGCTATTCTATAAACCGAACGTTCGGTTTATAGAATAGCCATAGGATTACATGTATTACATAAGCCGAAAGTCTATAAACCGATCGTTCGGTTTATAGGCTTTCGGCATTTTACTACACGGAGACAAAGTCTCCATTCATAATTTTATGAATGGAGACTCTGTCTCTGTATAGTTAAATGCCGACAGCCTATAAACCGAACGACTTTCGGTTTATAGACTTTCGGCTTATAGAATACAAGTAATACTATTGCCTTTCTATGAACCGAACGAGAGCCCCATTCATAAGAATTTCTTATGAATGGGGCTCTCGTTCGGTTTATAGAAAGCCAATAGTATTACATTGTATTCTATAAAACAAACGAATAATAATGAACGAAACGAATGCATTAATGAACGAAATTCGTTTTAGACGAAATAAATAACATTTTTGTCCGAATGGACGAAAACGAAACGAAAATTTTAGTTTTGCACATGTCTAGTACTCACAAACACTACTCCAGCAGGAGCATGAGACATGCAGAAGGGAGAGTCTTGCACCAGCCACCAGGAAATGGCTCCAGAGGCAGGGTTGATGTATGTATAACCACTGGGGAGAGGTAAAGCTATCGGGCATAAACCACACTCAAGAGGAAAAAATTGACACAATGAGCCTTTATTGGCATAGAACACAAAGTAATGCTGATAGAGCTGCTATAATACAAAATTCTGACAGTCCTAATATGACTTCACGTAACTACGCAAATCAGCTAGAGACCTATGGGTCACACTGACTAAAGTCAGCACTGGCAAACTGTTGGGGGACACAGATGGCACTGGCAAGCTGTTATGTCATAAAGTAATTTTTTTTTGCACCACTTTTCTAATAAAAAGAAAAATTACAAAAATTGGGTACAAGAGGGGCAACACCGCTAAAGACTTTACCCAAGGTTTATAGAAAGCCAATAAACGTTTGTTTCTGTAACGGACCGTCTACCAGACGAAGTAGACCCTCTGTCCGCTGTGGGAAATCACCTCCTTAGCCCCCACTTACAGCTCAGCATTCACCCAGCAAGTCTTTCCTGGACCCTTGCTCTTTGTACCCAAATAGACAGGACATCTAGCAGTTAGGTACAGCAAGATTGAACAACTCCTTTATTTGTGTAACAACACAGACTTATAAAAAAACATACACATGACATCACAGACATTAGTATACAATGGGGGGGGGGGAGGGGTGAAACTAAACATAGTTCTCCAACTAACTGGGGCTAGGAAAACAATAGACATTCAGACTGCAAACCAAATAGGAATTAACATAGAGTGAGTAGACCTAATTACAATGCACACAGTAATGTACACAACATAATCAGTTTACCAGTTAATCCAGTTAAAACAGAACAATGGATGTTGGGGTAAACTATTGGAGTCACTGTCACATTATAAACCTTCAGAGTGGTCTACTCACAGAATTAAACGTTACACATAAACCAATACACTAACAGAATATAACTAACTAACAATTTTAACGTATAGAGTTATGGTACATAAGCCAGGGTCCATAATCTACAGGGAGGTGTTTGGCCCTCAGGCCCCTCCAAGATCCCTACTCAGGCAGGCTGTCAGAATTCACTTTGTGACAGTTTCATTTTCAGTGAGGTGTTTTAATCTTAGGTATGTATAACGTTCACTTGGAGCTATGTCATATTTACTTATTATTTCAGAAAATTGCATTATCTTCCCTTCGATGACGATCTGATTAATTGAGCTGATCCAAGCTTTTTTCCATTTTTTTAAACCTAAATCTTGAACAGTATTTTCAATAGTATGTAAAGTTCAAAATCTATTTATATTAAAGGAGGGAAAGTATTTCTTTCTAATTTTTTTCCACATGTAGTTAAGGTCCATTACTATAGGGTTGTCGATATTCTTGAGGTTTCTCTGCATGGGGAATAGATTATCTATAATGTTGTATCCTTTCTTCTCCATTAATAGCCATTTATTTTTTTCCGAGGTCAAATGAGTCCATTTGGCCAAGTGAGCTAGCATGGGTGCGTCGTGTATCTGGATCATATCGGGAGTTCTTAGGCCCCCCTGTTTCTGAGACCTTTTGATTATATTGAATTTAACTCTTGGTTTTTTGCCCTGCCATACAAATTTGTTTATGCTTCTTTGTATTTGTCTTAAAATAGTAGTATCTACTTTAAGTGGGATTGATCGAAGGAGAAAATGCAGCCGGAGGAGAGAATAATAGTTCACCAAATTAATTCGGCCCAACCATGATGTATAGAGTTTTTTCCATTTGTTAAATTTGTTCGTCATATCTTTCATGATTGGTGTATAGTTTTCCCTAATAATTTTTCTGGGTTCGTTTGAGTTTTTTATACCCAGCTATTCTATATAGTGTTGTTTCCATTGAAAGCAATAATTTGATTTTAATATTTCTAGCTCCTGGTCTTTTAGGGCACATGTTAAAGGCTGACATTTACTCATGTTTAGTTTGTAGCCTGAGATGGCAGAGTATCTATTTATTTCTAACATCAACTTTTTGACTGAACGTAGTGGATTTTCCATAGTTAGTAATATATCATCCGCAAATAAGGATATCTTAAATTCCTCTTCTTTATATTTAATACCCTGGATATGTCCATTGTTCCTAATACTGTGTGCCAGCGGTTCTAATGAGAGGATATACAGTAGAGGAGCCAATGGACATCCCTGTCGGGTACCATTGCAAATATCTAACCAGGGCGATGTTATTCTTGCTCCTGTGATTCTTGCGCTTGGGTTTTTGTATAGTGACCATAAAGCCTCAAGAAAGGGGCCCTCGAGACCAAATGCCTCCAGGGTTTCTCTCGGGTAGATCCATCTGACCCTGTCGAACGATTTTTCAGCGTCGAGCGACAGGGCCAGCATGGATCTGCCCTGAGTTTTCATCGTAAATAATAAATCTAAGTTTCTTCTGATGTTATCGGTTGCCGACCTGATAGAGACAAAACCCGACTGGTCCATATGTACCAGTCGATGTATTGTCTTTTTTAATCTATTTGCGAGTAGTGAGGAAAATAGCTTTATATCCGTGTTAATGAGAGATATGGGTCGATAATTTTTTATTTCGGTTTTGTATTTACCCTCTTTTAGTATGGGACAAATGTGTGCTTTAAGCATTTCTTTTGGTATCATGTTGTTATTCCTAAATTCTTCAAAAAGTTCTAGGAGGCAAGGTGATAGATCATCTTCAAATTCCCTATAAAACCGATTGGAGTATCCGTCTGGACCAGGAGCCTTCTTTCTTTTGAGTTTGGTTATTAAGTGTTTTATTTCTAGTAATGTAAAGGGAGCGTTCAACAATTTATTTTCTTCTGATGTTAACTTTGGAAGGCTTAGTTTGGACAAATATTGGCGAATTTTAGTTTTTTGAGCGACCTCATGCGTGTCTATATTATTTTTGTTCAGCTGGTATAAATCTTGATAGAATTCTCCAAATGCAATCCCTATTTTTTCCGGGTCTAGTATGGTCTTACCCTTATATGAAATTATGTTTATTGAGGATTTCAATCTCTGCTTTTTTAATTGGTTTGAAAGCATTTTGTCCGGTCTGTTGTCCCTTAGATACCATTTTTGTTTTAGAAACAATAGTTTTTTATTTGTCCTGTCAATAGCTTTCTCTTTTATTTGTATCTTAATTTCTTTAATTTTATGTAAAATGTCACCCTGTAGTGTTTGTTTATGCAGTCCTTCTAGTCTATATAGTTCTGCCTACAGTTGTTGGTAGGTTAAGCCCTGTTTTTTTTTTTCCATTGAAGCTATTTTAATCAGAATTCCAGGTATGACAGCCTTTAATGTACACCATAGTGTTGAAATAGATATTGAGTCTCTGTTGTTCTCTTCAAATAAGTATTTTATTTCTTTTTGTAGTGTTTTTTTTATTTCTTCTTGCATTAATAGAGATTCATTTAGTTTCTAGTTGTTGTATTTCTTTATGGTTTTTTCTTTGATTAGAATAGTTATGGGTGCATGGTCTGACCAGGAGGCACTGCCTATTTCACACTTTATATCGTTTTTAAATGTATCTCTATTTATTAGTATTAGGTCAATTCGGGAATAGGAGTCATGTGGGATAGAATAATGGGTGTAATCTTTAGATGTCGGCTTTAAGGCTCTCCACACATCAATCAGATTGTTTTTTATTATAAATTCACGAAATTTTTTTGCATAATGAGTTTGCTTATAAATTATTTTTCTCCCCGGCTGCATTCTCCTGTCCAGTTCCACATCTGAAATACTATTAAAATCCCCTGCCAATATTATTTTACCCTGTGCAACTTTATCTACTAGTGAAATAATCTTATCAAAAAATCTAAATGGATTGTCATTTGGGGCATATAAATTAACCAGTGTATATATCTCGTTATTTAACCTACAAACTAGTATTATGAATCTACCTTGTTTATCTATTATTTTGTGTATAAGTTCTAGTGCTAGTGATTGGTTAACTAAAGTCATAACTCCTCGACTTTTTTTTTAATTGTGATAACTGGAAGTGAATATGTGAGGGTATTTTCTGTTATATATCATTTTTTTGTAGTTTTCACCCAGTAAGTTTCTTGAACCATCGCTATATCTATTTTGTCGTGAGTCAACATTTCCATAAGAATTTTCCTCTTGTATGGGGTATTCAGACCCTGAGCATTAATTGTGCATAGTTTAATGGTCATTTTAATTTTACGGTCACTCTATGGTTAGTCCAGGGGTTCCATTCATTCTCAACTTTCATACCTGATTGTGAATACCAATCCCACCAAGATTTTGTTGGATAGGACACAAACTTGATCCCTTTATCCGGGATGCTACTTTCAACCATTGTGTTCAGCTCCTAACAAGCTGTTTTTTACTGGGGGGGCAGGGTGGATTTGGTGTCTCAATTTATTAGAAACAAGAGAGAAACACACTGCGCCCAATTGTGGTGGAAACAGCTGCAGCCAATTCTACCAGTGTCTCACTCCTGGCAATAAACAAATAAAAACAACACACAAGTGAAAAAGTGCGCTGTGACCCAACACTTCAAAACACACACCTCAGGAAAAATAAATAATAAATTGTTACCCTTAAAGTAAATCACCCTTAAAGAAATCAGCTCAATATTCAATCCGAAGGGAAAAATAAAATAAAACAAAACAGAACAGAAATAATATAGTGTAGTATATTACATAAAAGTGCTGATAACAAATAATAAGTGAGAACACACTCACATCTTCCTGAGCAGAGATCTGCTCAGTCTATACAGCATCCAGGGAGCCCACCAAGGGGTTAAAGATCCAACTGGTTCACAGAGGAATCCTATGCAGCTTATTCAGGGTAGCAGACCCAGAAGGTACTCCCAGCGGTAGTATAAGAGAGGGTAAGGAGGAGACTATTTAGCTTCAACGATTTTAATAACAATAAAAACATATAAAGAATCTTACATTCAAAGATCCACTTGAACAGTACATATATAGAGTCCCAGTAGCAGTCGCCTCTTGTCCACAACGCATTTCGCCCCCAAAGTAGGGCTTTTTCAAGTGTCCTCTCTCATTTTCAGCTTTCATTTTTAAAGCTTCACGCTCCATGTGACATGCATGATGACGTCATCAAAGCCGAGACAGAAGTAAGCGTTTTGTCCAATCAGATGCGTTTGTAGTTTTTTGCTGCTCCGATTTGTAGTCCTCTTCTTCTTTCAATGAGGAAGCTTCAATGTCTCTCACACAGGGAGATTTAAAGCAAGAATACACGTAATTGTTAGATTCTACATGGCACTTAGGATCAGTTTCACATGTTTCACAAATATTAAATATTAAAACATCCACTTTAATACATACATAAAAAAATGTGCAATATAATTAAAATCTGTACTTAGTCCAACACATTATATATAAATAGAACTATCATGTGGATTGCACAATGCCCCCCTAATTGCACTTACTTCACATGGCTTATATCTTAATAAATACAAAGAATAATTTTTTATGAAATATATATATATATATATATATATATATATATATATATATATATATATGCACACATATATATTTTTTATTTTTTTTTATTAAAAGAGCTTTAATAAACAACTTTAAAAAACATTTAAAGGAAATTAAAAAGATCAAAATCAGAATTCAGGCCATTTGGAGTAAGAGTTTTTAACTCATAGACCCACTGCATTTCCAATTTGCCTAATTCTTTAAAGCTATCACCACCTCTCCAGTGTTTCTTAAATTTTGCAATAGCGGTAAAGCTCAATAATCCTGGGTCACTATTATGTAATAAAAAATGTTTGGGAACACTGTGTGTCTCCAATGTATTTTTGATATTATTACAGTGCTCCCCTATGCGTTTCGATAGTTTTCTTGTTGTGCGACCCACATATTGTAGCCCGCACGGACATTCCAGAAGGTAGATAACCGAGCAGGTCTGACAGTTCATAAAATCTTTTATTTCATAATCTTTCCCTGTCACTTTTGATTTAAATTTACAGATCTTTTTATTTTGTTTGGGTTGAGTTAGGCGGCAAGCATTACAGTTGTTACACCTATAGAAACCGGGATTTTGGGTCAGAAAAGTTGGTTTCACTTTTATTTGTTGTTTCGTGTAACTTTTTGTGATGCACCTGCGGATATTCGGGGCCCCCCTAAAAATTATTTTAGGTTTCTCTGGTAAAGTTTCTTTTAGCAATTCATCATTTTTTAAAATTGGCCAATGCTTCTGGATAATTTTCTTTAAAAGTAAATTCTTATTATTAAAATCCAAGATAATTGAAAGTGGGGCTTCATTGGTGACTTTCTCTTTATTTTTATACATGAGGAGGGATTCCCTATCTAGGGAATTGGCCTCCACCAAAGCCTTATCAACTTTTTCCATGGGATAATCTCTAGCCATCAGCCTTTCTTTGAGGATAGACAGTTGTTCATTACACACTGTATCCTCTGTGCAGTTCCTTTTTATATCTTAAAGCCTGGCTTTTGGGAATACCATCCAGCCACGGGGAATAGTGTCCACTATCATAACCGATAAAACTGTTCACATCTACTTTCTTAAAAAATGTCTTAGATTTGATCTTATTATCTTCAACATAGATTTCTAGGTCTAGAAAGTGGACACTATGGCGGTCATATTCCGAGTTCAGCTTTATTCCCCATTCATTGGTATTTAAATATTCAAGGAACTCTTTTAATTCAGACTCACTACCCCTCCATATGAAGAGTAGGTCATCAATATAGCGGTGGTAGGAAGTCAAATTCGCCCTCCACCTATGGTTCAACCACACAAAAATGTTCTCCCGCTCAGCCATAAAGAGGTTTGCATAGCTGGGGGCGAATTTGCTTCCCATTGCTGTTCCTTGTTTTTGTAGGAAGAAGCTGTCATTAAACCAAAAGAAATTATTGCGTAGTACGAGATCTATACCCTCTATTATAAAATTGATATAATCGTCCTCCAGTATGTTTTTGTGTGATAGAATATTTTTAACTGCTAGGCATCCTTTCTCATGTTCAATGATGGTATAGAGTGATGTGACATCACTCATCACTAGCCACATTTCTTCATTCCAATTCACGTTTTTTAGAATATTTAGTACACTCAGCGTGTCTTTCAGATATGAGGGTATATCCCTTACAAAGGGTTGTAGAATCTGATCCAAATATTCAGACAAATTTGAGTATAATGAACCCACTCCCGACACAATAGGTCTACCTGGGGGACATTTAGTGTCTTTGTGGATTTTCGGGAGAAAATAGAAGACTGGGATGATAGGGTGTAAATTATTTAGATATACATATTCATCCTTACCCAGAAAGTTTTTTTCCCTTCCTTTCTCCAAAAATTTGACAAGAAGTTTTCTTTGTTTTGGGGTTGGATCAGATTTCAATTTAGTGTAAATTACTGGGTCATTGAGCTGTCGGTATGCTTCCTTAAGGTAATATTCAGAAGACATTATAACTAGACCACCCCCTTTATCTGCTGGTTTTATCACTATTTTTTCATCTTTATTTAAGTCCTCTAAGGTTTGTCTTTCCAATTTAGATAGATTTGACTGGTCAAAATTAGAATTTTTTATCTTTTCTATGTCAGAAGTGACCATTTTTTGGAATACTTCTAGAGGACCTGACCGGTACGCAGTACGGTAAAAAGTAGAGTTTTTCTTCAGTGTGGTTTTATTATAATTAGGTGCTGGATCTTTTCCTACATTCCCAAGGTTTCTTTCTTTTTTACCTACAAAAAATCTTTTTAAAGTGGCCTTCCTGACAAATCTGTGGAACGTTCGGTTTATAGGCTGTCGGCATTTCACTACACGGAGACAGAGTCTCCTTTCATTATGAATAGAGACTTTGTCTCCGTGTACTTACATTAGCCGACAGCCTATAAACCGAACGTTCGGTTTATAGGCTACTGCATTTCACTACACGGAGACAGAGTCTCCATTCATTATGAATGGAGACTCTGTCTCCTTGTAGTGAAATGCCGACAGCCTATAAACCGAACGTTCGGTTTATAGGCTGTCGGCTAATGTAAGTACACGGAGACAAAGTCTCCATTCATTATGAATGGAGACTCTATCGCCGTGTAGTGAAATGCCGACAGCCTATAAACCGAACGTTCGGTTTATAGGCTGACGGCTAATGTAAGTACACGGAGACAAAGTCTCCATTCATAATGAATGGAGACTCTGTCTCCGTGTAGTGAAATGCCGACAACCTATAAACCGAACGTTCGGTTTATAGGGTGTCGGCATTTCACTACACGGAGACAGAGTCTCCATTCATAATGAATGGAGACTTTGTCTACGTGTAGTGAAATGCCAACAGCCTATAAACCGAAACGTTCGGTTTATAGGCTGTCGGCTAATGTAATACATGTAATCCTATTGCTATTCTAAACGGTTTCTAGAATAGCAAAAGGGTTACATGTATTCCATAAGCCGAAAGTCTATAAACCGAACGTTCGGTTTATAGACTTTCGGCTTATAGAAAACATGTAGTACTATTGCCTTTCTATGAACCCAACGAGAGCCCCATTCATAAGAATTTCTTATGAATGGGGCTCTCGCACAGTTTATAGAAAGCCAATAGTATTACACGTATTCTATAATCGAACGAATACAACTAAACGAAACGAAAATAATGAACGAATTTCATCCGAAACGAATGCAGTGATGAACGAAATTCGTTTTAGACGAAATAAATAAAAATTTCGTCCGAATGGACGAAAACGAAACGAAAATTTTAGTTTTGCACATGTCTAAGGTATTCTATAAGCCGAAAGTCTATAAACCGAAGGTCGTTCGGTTTATAGACTTTTGGTTTATAGAATACATAGAATTACATGTAATTCTGTATATTCTATACACCGAAAGTCTATAAACCGAACGACCTTCGGTTTATAGACTTTCGGCTTATAGAAAACGTGTAGTAGTATTGCCTTTCTATGAACCGAACGAGAGTCCCATTCATAAGAATTTCTTATGAATGGGGCTCTCGTTCAGTTCTTTCGGTTCATAGAATACGCATTCTATGAACCGAAAGTCTATAAACCGAACGACCTTTGCTTTATAGTCTTTCGGCTTCTAGAAAATGTGTAGTTTTATAGACTTTCGGTTCATAGAATACGTAGAATTACATGTAATTCTATGTATTCTATAAACCGAAAGTCTATAAACCGAACGACCTTCGGTTTATAGACTTTCGGCTTATAGAATACATGTAATACTATTGGCTTTCTATAAACCGAACGAGAGCCCCATTCATAAGAAATTCTTATGAATGGAGCTCTCGTTCGGTTCATAGAAAGGTAATACTACAACACGCTTTCTATTCTATAATACGTGTAGTACTATTGCCTTTCTATAAACCGAACGAGAGCCCCATTCATAAGAATTTCTGGAGGAGAAGCAGCTAGTCATATACCTACAGAATGCTTCTGTCTTCCTTGTTGGTACTGTTTTATCAGACTGTGCACACATTTTGTGCTCTTTGTTACTTCCCTCGTTGTTCCCCTTTTTTTCTGCTAGTACTGTAATTCCTCTCTTTCAGGGACTGCAAGCTGCCAAGTGTGGGTTCTCGGCCATTCCTTCATCTTCTTCGAACAAAGGGCTGCTATATGCCCGAATGGCAATCAGCTTGGTTTCGCTGGCTCCCAGACCGTGGTTCGGTAGCTAGGCTTTCGTGTATTACGCTGGGCTGACTTGCCCTCCCGGTTTTCCTCGTTGGTATGTGAGTGGGGACCACCTAAGGTTCTGGTGCTTCACTTGGGTGGTAATGACCTGTGCTCTGTGCCCCATCGTGAGCCCTTTCATCAAAGCTTTTAAGGTTGTGGATACAGTACACTGACCTGGTGTTAGTGTTGTCCGACCTGATTTCCAGCCTTGATTGGGGCATGTTTCCCCTCGGGGGTTGAAATGGCACAGAGGAAGCCGAATAGTAGGATTGCCAGATTTGTGGTCTAAAATGTCGGAATTGTAGTGAAGCATCTGGAGTTGGATGGATCTATGCCTCTCTTTACAGAAGCGAAGGGGTTCACTTGACCTCGATTGGGCTGGACCTCCTGAATCTGGCTATTCAGTCTGGCATTAAGAGGGCGGTAGCAGTGTGGTGGGGTCCTTCAGTGAGCAAGGTGTCACGTACTTAGGCATTGGCGGGGGGTCCCTGAGGTTGGATGTCAGTGCTGGGGGTTGGTTGTCTGGGGTATGGCCAACCCAGGTAGCAGTAGCTATGTGGCTAGCTGCGCGGGCTCACTATGGGTTAGTCCGCGGTGAGCCGATTCGGGGCTACTGTGCATAATGGGACGCCAGTAGCCCTTGCAACTGAATTGCGCCTGTGTCATATCCATGGGGACCCCATCCTAGTGATCTAGGAAGTATACGGTGGCACGGTACCACTCTGTGTTATATTTTTGGTGGCACCTGGTTATTTTTTTTTACTCATTATAGTACCGGATTTTTTTATATGTTTTTTAAGAATGTTAAAGAATGTTTTTTATTAAAATACAGCTATTTTTATTAGCTATACAGAATTTATTCAGTTTGTTCTTATAAATAAATCTGCGTATTATTTGGTTTGGGGAGAAAAGGTATGTCATTCCCCTGTCATGTGCATGTAGGCCCAGATCTGACCCTGAACTTCACATTTTTTCTGGAACAAACAATAGCATGAATAATCATCTATAACTTCCAGGACACATTATATAGAAGGAAATTCACATAAACGTCACATCCAGTGCCCAGCTCTATCTGCTGTATGTAATGCCCCTGTCTGTACTTTTTCAACTTCATAGGTTTTGCTTACTACAAAAAAAAGAGTGATCTAATGACAGGGAAAACATGGCAGGAGCTTAAAACTGCAGGAAGCCATTCATTTTCCTTTTAAAATCATTTTATGATATGGAGGGTGGTAATTGTTACGTGCGCCACACTGAAGCATGATTCCCTTACACCCCCCTTGTATAAAAAGACTGCACAGAGTAGATAGCATGCTGGAGTGTTTTATTTTTTTACACAGAACTTGTTATACCGTATTTGCTTAATTATAAGACTATCACGTTCTGGTACGAGGCAGGAACCGCTTTGCAGAGTAGGTGTAGGTCTTTGCAACGGACCCCGGCAATAGAACAGAATTATCCTGCCTGATGGAATTCCACCTTATGGTTGAGCCGCAGGTTTCGTTTCCCCAGGACTTTTGCGCTCTGAACTATTACAAGAATACCGAAGCTAAACCCAACAGAACAGGAAGCTGGATACGGAATACTGGACCGAGGCAAAGGTATCTTGGGTACAAGCAGAAGAATAGTCAGACAGGCAAAATATCGGGGCTGGCAGCAAACAAACGGAGTCAATACGGGCAAACAGGTCGGTACAGGCGGCAAAACCGTCAAGGTCAGAGCTAGCAGGAGTCGGCAATAGAATATCAGAATAAAGAACAACAAAACGCTAGTAAAGGCACCAGGCACTATTACAGGCAAGGACTAGTTCACAAATGAGGTTTAAATAGCCCTCCTACCAAACCATCAACCAATGAGGATCACAGAAAAAACAATGTTTAAACCTGGACCTTTAAGGTGAGTGTAACGGAACTCCCCATACTCCGACCGAGTACCTTCCATTGATGGACGCTTCCTAGCTTGCGCCGAGGACCACAAGCACCGCACCGGACACCACAACCACCACAGACTCCACAACCGCCGTAACTTAACTGGAGTCTCACCGTCTTCTGTCCACCCTGGATCACCTTCTGTCCTCCAGGACCGTGAGGGAAGAGCAAGCTCTTAAAAGAGTGATTATGCTGGGCAGGTTCCCTTTCAAGAACGAGACAAGGCTACGTTTGAAGGGTGAAGTAGAACTGACCAGAACTGTTTATTGATTCAGAAACAGAGAATATATACAGTTGAACATCTTGACAAACCAGATTAGACAAAGGAACTATAACAGGATTAAAGTTTAACCTGAGGACATACAAAGGGAAATCCTGCCTCACACCTTTCAGGATACAAAAGTGTCCAGTTCAGATACATACAGGAAACTAAATTACTTACATAAAGACATTGGGAAAAGTGACATAATGACAGGGATTAAAGGATAGGATCCAATCTTAAATTGGGGAAAGCACAGTGAAAAGGACAAAGACTTGGATCCTAGCAATTACAGTACATTCCTCCTCTCTGCTTGGGAGATAATTGAGTTAACCTTTGTATCAGCTCAAAATTCTCCAAGCTAAAATATACAGGTTTTACACAATATTAATAACTGTCAAAATATGCATCACATTCACATAAAACATACATTTTCAGAATCAGCATTTAAATATGAACATAACTAAAAATCAGACAATTCCACCCAGTAGTTCAAAAGTTAGCTTTTGGGGGCATTTTCACCATGCCCCAAATATGTTCTTAAAGGGCCATACACAGTCCAATACAAGTCCAAAGGCTCAAAAAGCATTCTTAAAGGGCTATACACCCCAGGGTCAAAGTCACAGGGGAGGAGGCTGGCAAGCAGGCCTCTCCAGAACCAAGTGGCGAAGGGCACTTTGTCACAGTGAGTAAGGGCAGAAAGCCAAAAGTAGAACTGCACATGTGCAGAACCGTAACCTAGGGATAGTCATGAGAGACCTCCTAATGAAGCTTGTATGTTTCACTGGGAATCCCTGCAGAAGACCCACAGGGCAGTGAGACAGAGCTCTGGGGAGTATTGAGTAGGTAAGGAGGGAGTGATTGGAAGTGTGACGGGGCTGTCATGTCAAAGACGAGGACTTTTTCAGAACAAATGCTCTGAAAAAGCCCCCTCGTCTTATATTCGACGTCGTCTTATAATCTGACCTCAAATCGAGGTTAGACTATAAGACTGGGATCCAGGTCCCCCTCAGAGCTACAGGGGGCCTGGATCCCACTTCACTAAAAGCCTGAGGATGTCAGTGCTAGTGCCGCAGACATCCTCCCCTGCCGCCCGGCATGACCACCGGATCTTCTATGATGAAGCCGGGTCCTTCCGTCTTCATCATAAAAGTCCCGGCGGAAGTGCCGGGCAGCAGCGGAGGATGTCTACGCGTATTGTGCAGACATCCTCCATCTGCCCCGCTAGCCACCAGGGACTTTCGGCCAGCTGTTGGATGTCTGCACGATACGTGCAGACATCCTCCATGCTGCCCAACACTTCCGTCTATTATGACAGACCGGCTGTCCGTCATAAAGACTACAGTTCGGTCCAACACAAAAACATTTCAAAGCATTGGGAAAAAAAGGACAGACTTAATAAAAACATTACTAAAGAATCAAGTGGCAATGGATGTTCTTTTCAGGATTAGTGCTAAAAAGTAGAAGAGAACAAATAGGGAAATGTATAAAAAATAAGAACATTTTGCACAAATGTGAAATAATAGATAAACTCTAAAAAAGACAATACTTATCTAAACATTTGCTTTAGCTTAAGTGTTCCAGTAAAACATATTAATTAGAAAACACAAAAAATACAAAACAATATGTGATACTGTAAAAAAAAAAAAATTAAAGTATGGCCCCCAATGGAAATGGACTTGCATGGAGCAGACTCAAAATTACGGGCTCTAGGTGTTAAATGTATAGCTGGGGACTCTGAGTATCAGCAGACATATGGGGAACGATGTTAATCACAAGGAATTGATATGACTCTAGTTTCCAGAATCAAAAGTACACAGTTAATCCTCACAATAGGAACAACTTACATTTCACTTGTGCTTCAATACTAGAAGCACATGTGAAAAGTAAGGTTAAGTGTTCCTTCAAGGATTTCTTTCCCCTATAGGGCTCATACTTCACTAATTGCCTTATTTATCCTTTTTCACAGCAAATATATTTTTAATATTTTATGCCTGTACTTGAAAATCTTGAAGATAGCTACAGTTCCTCCTTAATCTACATAATTGACTCTTAGGGACATTTAAAAGCCAGGGAAGAAAATGGCAGCTGTCTAAAAAGCTATTTGTGTCCACTTTCTTAGGAGTATGTATAAGGATCAATTCTGGGACAATTACAAGTTATTGCTAATAACTACATTTCTAGAACTTTGCCTCTGTATTTCTCTAGATACATAGGGGGTTATGTAATGGAAATTATGGACCCCCAAATTACCAATAACACCATTTTGTCCACACCAAACTAAAAATATTAAGAACCAAACAGTAAGGCTTCTGATTTCTATGATGTTGACTAACAACAAAGCTAAATCTCAATAACATATGGGTCTGTTCAGTAAAATATGATTTGGTTTCAAATCTAGACTCGAGCTGTCATCTCAAACTACAAACTCAGATTTTAGTTAACCTCTTTGCGACAATGGTCGTGTCAGGTACGTCCTGCTTGAGAACTCTGTTCCCGACAAAGGACGTGCCTGGCACTTCCTGCGGTGAAACAATCAGTTTTCGTGATCAACGATCGCGAAAACCGCTCTAACGGTGCTGGTCTATATATATATTTATTTCACTTTATTTTTCCTAGATTTTAACTTGAAAACATACTTTCTTACAAAATTTGTAGTTTCTTGTAGTGGACCTTTAACACCTTCGTGACAATGAACGTGTCAGACACGTCCTTCCGGGAACACTGCTCCCAACAATGGATGTGCCTGGCACGTCCTGCGGTGAATCAAGTGGTACAGTATGTGAGAAAGAAGAAAATTGCAGCTAAACACAAACACCCCAGAAATGTCAAAACAGCCATTGTCACCACGGAAAAGTTAAGGTCTTGTCACTAAGGGGTTAACTATGTTTAATGTTATTGTGTTTTTAACATCTGGCAGAGTTTACATTGCCTCCAGTGAGTCAGAGAGCTTGTTATTCATCTAGTTAGATATGGATTATCACAGCTCACAGAAGGTTGTAAACCTGGCTGTGAACTTACAGAGTATTAACATGGCCCAATCAATATTCACTCTATCCATCACTGCATTGTGGAAAGCCAGTGCTAACAGCCTTGTGTTGCATCAGTGAATGTTTATCTTAGATTTAAAAATTCAACCAACAAATTACCAAATGCACCAATAAGCTAAAGACTGCAGATCAAAAACTGCTATTGAAAAAGGTGTGTCCAGCCTTAGAAATGTCAACAAAAAATTCAGCAGCCCTATATTCCAGCTACCACCAAAGTGATCTATAATCTGCATGAAAATCTGCCATACATCTGAAGTAAACTGAAATAATCGAAAGACAAGATGAATTCCTCTTCCCCATAGATACTTGGCTATTACGGAAATAGCTTCGGTCCTCCCGAAATAAGAAAAAAGCATTTTTGGCATATATTTCGGGAAAGTCAATTCATGTGAATGGAATTCCCAAAATAAAATTAATGGACTAATTTTGCCCGAAACTAATGCGTCAACGAACAAAATTTGTTTTGGACAAAGCTAATTTTGTTTTCATCTGAAAGAACAAAACAAAATCAAAATGGCAGTGCACAAGTCTACTGCAAACACATGCCATATCACGTCACAAACATGGGCATGTGATCTTGTGCAGATTTACAATATAACCATATATAAAAGGTAGTGTGTACAGTGCTGAAAATAGGTTTCACTTCCCAAATTAAAGTAAGCACTGTTCATAATATAGATAGGTCATTTGCACAGTTCTTTAAATGCAGGTTTTGTGATCACAGAAGCAAGGTTAGTACGTGGTAGATGCACAAGAAATTAGGTAAATATTTTGCCTTGTTTTTATAATGCAGGTTTTGTGATCACAGAAGCAAGTCAAAGTGCTTATGCAGATACTGGTAACACATGGTAATTATACTGTAGCAAGGTAAGTGCTTTGCACAGTTCTTATTATGCAGATTTAGTGATCACAGTAGCAGGGTAAGTACTAATTCAGGTATTGGTAACTCTTGGATAATGCACAGGAACAAGGTAAGTAATAAACCGAGAGAGTAAGGGGAGCATTCCTCTCGGGTTCAAGGATTATCTGGTTAGGAACAGAATCCATCATCCAGCAGTTCAGCTTAAGGTATCTGATTCAAGAAACAATATGTAAAAGACTCAACACCATTCTGGCTTTTAAGCACTTTTAACCCCTTAGTGACATGATTTTTTTGGCTTGTCTGATGCTTGGTGACATGGCCGGTTTTAACATTTCTGAGGTGTTTGTGTTTTGCTGTAATTTATTTCTGTCTCATTTAGTGTACCCACACAAACTATATATCATTTTTATCGTCATAAGAAGGGCTTTCTTTTGATACCATTATTTTGATAATAGCATATAATTTGATGTAAAAAAAAAAAAAAATATGGCAAGAAAATGATTTTTTTTTTTCAATGACTTTTATTAGAAAAATCGAATACTCATGTACAAGAGACAACAAAAAAACACTGCTAAATAGTTTCTAATATATGTCCTGAGTTCAGAAATAGCCAATGTTTTAGTGTTTTTTTATTCATGTTACAGGGCCAGAACTATAAGTTGTGCAAAGCTATTTTAAAATAGTTTTTTTTTTTTTTTTAAATTAGCGATAGTGACATTGTAACACTGATACCTGTACTAAATCCATGAATGACCCCCATTTTTTGAAAACTAGACAAATCAGGGCATTTAACTTGGGGTATTTTGACACATTTCTTGTAGCCATTTTACCACCAATCTTTGCCAGAGTTTGCAGCAATTTTTTTTAAATTATTCACATAGATTGCAATTTAGGTAAACATTACCTTAAAATGTGAAGGAGTATTTCCAAATAAAACCTCAATATGTGTTCAGCAACATCTCCTGAGTACAGGGATACCACCCATGCATAGGTTTGTTGGTTTGTTTTGGGGCTAAAAGTAGTCCACATTTAGGGGGTGGGTATTTTGGTTTTCCAACTTGGAATTCTGACATGCAGAAAACCTGTGCCCATGTCCCATTTGGGACATTTTTGAAGCCAGAAAGTGTATTCTACCCCACAAAGCCATTTTTTTTTAAACTAGACACCCTAGGGTATTTCAAATGGTAGTATTTTAACACTTTACATGCACTAATTATACCACCAGCCTATGTCAATGTTTTGGGTATTAATTTTTTTCACATACATTGTACTTTGGGCATGAATTCACAGATCCAGTTATATGTCAGTGCCATACAACACCTCAATATGTGTTCAGCAACATCTACTGTGTACAGGGATACCACCCATGTAAAGGGTTGGTTAGGTTATTTGGGGGTTAAAAGGCCACATTTGAGAGGTTCGCTTTTTGGTTTTCCAACTTGGAATTCTGACATGCAGAAAACCTGCCCCCATGTCCCATTTGGGACATTTTTGAAGCCAGAAAGTGTATTCTACCCCACAAAGCCATATAGTTTTGAATACTAGACACCCTAGGGTATTTCAAATGGTAGTATTTTAACACTTTCCATGCACTAATTCTACCACTAGCCTTTGTTAAATTTTAGGTTAGTAATTTTTTTAATGTTTTGTTTCCACATACATTTTAATTCGAGCATGAATTCACAGATCCTGTTATGTGTCAGTGCCAAACAACACCTCAATATGTGTTCAGCAATATCTCCTGAGTCCAGGGATACCACTCATACATAGATTTGTTGGTTTGTTTGGGGGCTAAAAGGCCACATTTAGGGGGGGGGGGGGGCGCATTTTCAACTTGGAATTTTGACATGTACAGTACAAAGAAATTAATCCATAAAACAGTGCAGACAGCAAAACATACTGTTGCTGTGCAAGATTACTGCTTATACAGTGATGAATGGCAGGGAAGGGGTTAATACACAGTGAATGGCTTTCATAAAACCTGACAATTTTATAAAATGTTATTTTATATCACTAATACTGATCTGTCTCTTTTCTGTCTCTTTTCCGTCACAAAATTGTAAGTGAGGAGAGGGAGACAGATCAATATTTGTGAATATTGATCAGATCAATTTTGATCTGACCAGGGCAAATTGTGATGCTCATCTGAGCAATCACCAAACCGCTTTGCCACTAATTCGCTGATACTGATCGCTATGCGCTTAAAAAAAAAAATATATATATATATTTACTAAAATATTTTCTACTTTACTCGTAATCCCCTAGCGGGTATGTGTAAAAAAAAAAAAAAAAATCGATATGTAGACAGACGTCAAAATCATTGCGTAAGCAGTGATCGACAGCAAAGAAGGGGTTAACAACTCATAGAAGAGTCTTTGTAGTACTGTAAGACGTTAGTGACACAGGACGGACCTAGTGCGAGTTTTTCCGCTTTCAGTGCTCAAGCGGTATTGAAACAATGCTTCCGTATGGAAGCATCCTTCAATACTGAAAAAAATGCCCATCGGCATGTCCTGTGTCATATAGTTGCCAACATTTAAAAAAAAAAAAACAGGCCCACTTTGCAGCTTAGCTTCCAATTACTTACTTTAAGACTGAGCCCACCTACTGGCATAATGTAACTCCACCTTATTGTCACAATGTAGATTATATCACCAACTTCCCACCAACATTATCAGGATCCTTGGTATACAACAGATACATTCACAGCACAAAATCTGTATCAGGCTGGTACATTTTATCACTTTTACATTAAATATAGTAAGAGCTTTTGCAGATGTGCTTCAGTCAGAGAGCTGTGTGTACACCATAAAACATACATTAGTATGAACCTACCACTCACGCTGGAAGGCCACTCCATGTCTCCACTACCGTCTCAGTAAATTAATACTTTCATTAGTCCCTGGCCTAATATTACATCTAGGATAGCCTTATACTTATCCCATGCATGCTTAAACTCCTTCACTGTGTTAACATGTACCATTTCTACTGGAAGACTATTCCATGCATCTACTCCCCTTTAAGTTAAGTAATACTTTCATTAGTCTCTGGCCTTATCTTATATCTAGGATAGCTTTATGCCTATCCCATGCATGATTAAACTCCTTCACTGTGTTTTATGCACACACTACCCTCTCAGTAAAGTAATACTACATTTTTGACCTCCACTGTATTAACCTCTACCATTCTGCTGGAAGTCTATTCCATGCATCCACTACCCTCTCAGAAGTAATACTTCCATTAATCCCTGGCCTCATCTTATATCTGGAATAGCCTTATGCTTATACTCCTTCACTGTATTAACCTCCACCACTTCTACCGGAAGACTATTCCATGCATCCACAGTGAAGTAATATTTTTATTAGTCCCTGGCCTTATCTTATATCAAGGATAGCCTTCTGCCTATCCCATTAATGCTTAAACTCCTTTACTGTAGAAACTTCTAGCACTTTTACTGGAAGACTTTTCCATGCACCCACCACCGTCTCAGCAAACAAATATAAAATTTCTGACCACAAAAGAAACTGTAAAATATTAAATATTTCCAGCCTTCAAGAGCTTACAGACACATACAGTCTGTCACATACAATCATACATACATCCATACAGTGTGTCACATAGACACACACTCATACATACTTACATACATACAGTCGTACATACAGTCTGTCAGAAACACCCTCATACATACATACATATATACATAGTCTGTCACATAGACACACACTCATAGACAGTCTGTAACATAGACACATAGACTCATAGAGTCAGTCACATAAACACACACACACTCATACACATAGTCTGTCACATAGACACACACACATACAGTCAGTCACACACACTCATACACACAGTCTATCACACACACACACACACGCTCATACATACATACATACATAGTCTGTCACACACATACATACATACATACACACATACAGACACACATACACATACATACAGTCTGTCACCTACACTCATACATACACACATACAAGTGAGCAGGGTTTTATTAAAATCTTAATAAATAAATAAAATGCAGATCAATATGTCCCCCCTGCCTGCTGCTATATTTCATTGCAGAGAAGGGGGCATTTCCTTTCCAGGTTTGTCTGTGCCTCTTTCAAAGGCACAGACCAACATTACTTATTAATTACATTATTTTGCCCATTCATTTGTAGGGGATGGGACTCTTCATCGCGGCTGCGTCCGCACAGCCGCTTCACCGCCGACTCTGCACAGCAAGACAGATCGTCGCTGGAGATTTCATCGTGGGACATTTCATCGCTAAAGGTAAGTATTTTACCTATTTTAGTTTGGTTGGAATTAGGGTTTAGGGGGTTAGAATTAGGGTTTAGGGGGTTAATTTTAGTATTAGGGATCGGGGGTTAGTATTAGGGTTAGTATTAGGGTAAGTATTAGGGTTTAGGGGGTTAATTTTAGTATTAGGGGTCGGGGTTAGTATTAGGGTTTAGGGGGTTAATTTTAGTATTGCGGTTAATTTTAGTGTTAGCATTGGGGTTTAGTGTTTAGTGTTACTATTGGGGTTTGGGAATCATTTATTAGAGGGGGTATTTTCGTTTTACTTTTAGATTTGTAAGAGCTGACAGTTCAGTGCTGAACTGTCAGCTCTTACATAGCCACGTTATTCTTCATTGCTGACAGTTCAGCGTACTAACTGCCGCGCTGAACTGTCAGCGATGAAGATGCTGCGCGGAAGTGTCCTAGCCCCTCATTTGTAAGTTTTATTTTGCCCACATTCATTTTTCAGTGTTTTTTTGCCATATTCATTTGTCAGGTTTTTTTTGCCCACAAAATAAATACTGACAAATGAATGTGGGCAAAAAAACACTGACAAAGGAATGTGGGCAAAAAACTTTGAGGAAATGAATGTGGGCAAAAAACATTGAGAAATGAATGTGGGCAAAAAAACATTGACAAATGAAAGTGGGCAAAAAAACCACTGACAAATGAATGTGGGCAAAATAAAATTGACAAATGAATGCGGGCAAAAAAAACCCCACTGATAAATTAATGCGGGCAAAATAAAACTGACAACTGAATGTGGGCAAAAAAACACTGACAAATGAATGTGGGCAACAAAAGACTGACAAATGGATGTGTGCAAAATAAAACTGACAAATGAATGCAGGAAATAAAACACTGACAAATGAATGTGGGCAAAAAAACACTGACAAATGAAAGTGGGCAAAAAAAACACTGACAAATGAATGTGGGCAAAATAAAATTGACAAATGAATGCAGGCAAAAAAAAAACACTGATAAATGAATACGGGCAAAATAAAAACTGACAAATGAATGTGGGCAAAAAAACACTGACAAAGGAATGTGGGCAAAAAACATTGAGGAAATGAATGTGGGCAAAAAACATTCAGAAATGAATGTGGGCAAAAAAACATTGACAAATGAAAGTGGGCAAAAAAACACTGACAAATGAATGTGGGCAAAATAAAATTGACAAATGAATGCGGGCAAAAAAAACCCCACTGATAAATTAATGCGGGCAAAATAAAACTGACAACTGAATGTGGGCAAAAAAACACTGACAAATGAATGTGGGCAACAAAAGACTGACAAATGGATGTGTGCAAAATAAAACTGACAAATGAATGCAGGAAATAAAACACTGACAAATGAATGTGGGCAAAAAAACACTGACAAATGAAAGTGGGCAAAAAAAACACTGACAAATGAATGTGGGCAAAATAAAATTGACAAATGAATGCAGGCAAAAAAAAAACACTGATAAATTAATACGGGCAAAATAAAAACTGACAAATGAATGTGGGCAAAAAAACACTGACAAAGGAATGTGGGCAAAAAACATTCAGAAATGAATGTGGGCAAAAAAACATTGACAAATGAAAGTGGGCAAAAAAACACTGACAAACGAATGTGGGCAAAATAAAATTGACAAATGAATGCGGGCAAAAAAAAAACCCACTGATAAATTAATGCGGGCAAAATAAAACTGACAACTGAATGTGGGCAAAAAAACACTGACAAATGAATGTGGGCAACAAAAGACTGACAAATGGATGTGTGCAAAATAAAACTGACAAATGAATGCAGGAAATAAAACACTGACAAATGAATGTGGGCAAAAAAACACTGACAAATGAATGTGTGCAAAAAAAACACTGACAAATGAATGTGGACAAAATAAAACTGACAAATGAATGTAGGCAAAAAACTCTGACAAATGAATGTGGGCAAAAAACACTGATAAATGAATGTGGGCAAAAAAACACTGTTAAATGAATGTGGGCAAAATAAAACTTATGAGATATAGCAGCAGGGAGGGGGACATATTTATCTACATTTTATTTATTTATTTATTTTTTAAGATAAAAAAAAAAACTGCTCACTGTGTGTGTATGTATGAGTGTTTGTGACAGAGTGTGTGTGTTACAGACTGTATGAGTGTATATGACAGACTATGGATGTATGTATATATGTATGAATGAGTGTGTGTGTGTGTGTGTGTGTGTGTGACAGACTATATGTATGAGTGTGTGTCACTTATTGTATGTGTGTGTGTGTGTGTGCCTATGTGACTTACTATATGAGTGTGTGTCTATGTGACTGACTATGAGTGTTTGTGTCAGTGACAGACTGTATGTATGTATGAGTGTATGTGACAGACTATGTATGAGTGTGTGTGTCTATGTGACTGACTCTATGAGTGTATGTGTCTATGTTATAGACTGTATCTATGAGTGTGTGTCAATGTGACAGACTATGTGTGTATGTATGTATGTATGTATGTATGTATGAGTGTGTGTCTATATGACAGACAGTATGTATGTATGTATGTATGTATGTATGTATGAGTGTGTGTCTATGTGACAGACTGTATGTGATGTATGTGTGTCTGTATATGACTGCATGTGATTGTGTGTATGTGCTGTTGTCTGGCTCCTCAATTATTTTTTTTGCTGGCTTCTAAAACTCAGTTAAGTTTGTCAAACCCTGGTATAAATGTAACTAGTTATATACATATATTTGGGGTCCACCTCAAGCTTTTGAAAAGGCTGAAAATATTTAATATTTTGCAGTTTCTTTTGTGGTCAGAAACTTAATATTTGTTTGCTGAGAGGGTGGTGGGTGCATGGAAAATTGTTTCAGTTAGAAATGCTAGAGGTTAATACAGTAAAGGAGTTTAAGCATTAATGGGATAGGCATAAGGCTATCCTTGATATAAGAATATAAGATAAGGCCAGGGACTAATAAAAATATTACTTTACTGAGAGGGTAGTGAATGCATGGAATAGTCTTCCCGTAGAAGTGGTAGAGGTTAATACAGTGAAGGTGTATAAGCATAAGGCTATTCCGGATATAAGATGTGGCCACGGATTAATGGAAGTATTACTTTCAGAGAGGGTAGTGGATGCATGGAATAGTCTTCCAGCAGAAATGGTAGAGGTTAATGCAGTGGAGGTCAGAAACTTAGTATTACTTTACTGAGAGGGTAGTGTGTGCATGGAATAACCTTCCAGCAGGAGTGGTAGAAGTAAACACAGTGAAGGAGTTTAAGCATGCATGGGATAGGCATAAGGCTATCCTAGATATAAGATAAGGCCAAAGACTAATGAAAGTATTACTTTACTTAAAGGGGAGTAGATGCATGGAATAGTCTTCCAGTAGAAATGGCACATGTTAACACAGTGAAGGAGTTTAAGCATGCATGGGATAGGCATAAGGATATCCTAGATATAAGATATGGACAGGCACTAAAGAAAGTATTACTTTAAGGAGAGGGTAGTTGTTGCATGGAATAGTCTTCTAGTAGAAATGGTACATGTTAACACAGTGAAGGAGTTTAAGCATGCATGGGATAGGCATAAAGCTATCCTAGATACAAGGATATGGACAGGCACTAAAGAAAGTATTACTTTAAGGAGAGGGTAGTCGATGCATGGAATAGTCTTCCAGTAGAAGTGGTAGAGATGAATACAGTAAAGGAGTTTAAGCATTAATGGGATAGGCATAAGGCTATCCTTGATATAAGAATATAAGATAAGGCCAGGGACTAATATAAATATTACTTTACAGAAAGGGTAGTGGGTGCATGGAATAACCTTCCAGCGGAAGTGGTAGAGGTAAACACATTGAAGGAGTTTAAGCATGCATGGGATAGGCATTAGGCTATCCTAAATATAAGATATGGACAGGCACTAAAGAAAGTATTACTTTAAGGAGAGGGTAGTCGATGCATGGAATAGTCTTCCAGTAGAAGTGGTAGAGATGAATACAGTACAGTTTAAGCAATACAGTTTAAGCATTAATGGGATAGGTATAAGGCTGTCCTAGATATAAGATTAGGCAAGGGACTAATGAAAGTATTACTTTACTTATAGGGTAGTGGATACATGGAATGGCCTTCCAGCACAAGTGGTAGGTTCATACTAATGTATGTTTTATGGTGTACACACAGCTCCCTGACTGAAGCACATTTGCACCAGGTCTTACTATATTTCATGTAAAAGTGATAAAATGTACCTGCCTGATGTAGATGTTGTGCTGTGAATGTATCTGTTGTATACCAAGGATCCTGGTAATCTTGGTGGGAACTTGGTGATATAATCTACACTGTGACAATAAGGTGGAGTTACATTATGCTAATTATGTGGACTGGGTGGAGATTTGGACAGTAGGTGTGGTCAATCTTAAAGAAAGTAATTGGAAGCTGCACTGCAAAGTGTCCCTGGAAATGTTTTCCAAATGTTGGCAACTATGCGACGGTGGTCTGAAACCCTGTGATTAAAGGGATCATCAAATCCACAGAACGTTGTGTGAGAGGAAGGGACTTTGGTCTGATGAACTTTGTGTGTTTTTTCAAGACCTGCATCTTTAAATTACTGTGAAGAATCTTCAATTTTTAAGTGTAAGATTTTACTATGTTTTTATTGGTTTTGTATTAAACAGTTCTATTTACATCCCTGTCTTCTCTTCCCCTGTGTGCGACGTTGGAGGTGCCTGAAAATAAATTTTTGGGTTCTCTGATCGTTTATCCTCTTGTAGGCCCCCTGATGCACTTATTACTGAGCAGATTACTGCTCAGGCACATGTGAGTGGACATTTCATCTAATTTTTTGAAGTGCTGTTTCAACATTATTTTGATATACTTCGCCATATTTTGTTTATATATTTTGTTCCCTTTATATAACATCTGTAAGCGTTTGTCTTACTGAAAAGGGTACTTTTATAGTGTGCTGAGTGTTGGGTTTAGCGAACTTTTCACTTTATTCTTATTGTATGCACTTTTTGCTAGGAGTGAAACACTAGCTGTGTGTAGGTGCTGCTCACTCCACCACATATAGGCGCAGTATATTATTCTTTTTTGTCTTTACATAATAGTTTAGGAAAGCAAATAAAAAAACTTCTTTCAGCAAATTGAAATTCTGCTTTAGTAGGGAAAAAATCCTTATGTATTAATGCCTGTGCTAACATACATAGCCCTCTATGTTCTGTTTAATTAAAACCGTCTCCAGGCCATTTTAAAAGCATCTAATATATTTGCTAGCATCACCTCTTTAGGCAATGCCTTTGTCAATACCGTACATGTTAATGAACATCTTTTCAGAAAGCCATTTCTATTGGCCCTGTACATTTATATAACAAACATATTACAGCAGTTTTGCAAACATGTACAAGTCACATTTTGCCCCCGATAGCTGTCCGTCATAATAGGCGGAAGTGTCGGGCAGCATGGAGGATGTCTGCACGTATAATGCAGACATCCCCCAGCTGCCCCCACTATCCACCAGCGAGAGAGGCAACGTTGGGGGGATAGAGGGGGAAGAGAAAATGGAAGAGGGGGAGAGAAGGAGAGAAAAAGGAAGGGGGAGAGCATAAAGGGAAATAAAAACATGAAATGCATATTTTTATATCATAATTTTTATTAAATATGAAAAAGCTATTTACATGTTACAATTTTTCCTATAGGGTAGTCTTATATTCAGCTTTTAGTTTTTTCCTAAAGGAATAATCAAAGTTTGGGAGGTCGTCTTATAATCAGGGCTGTCTTATACTTGAGCAAATACGGTAATATCATACTCCCGTGAGTCAATACCCCTTTTAATACATGCCAAAATCTTGTTGGCCTTTGCAACTACCAGCTGGCACTGTGTGTGCTGCTGCTAAGTTAATTGTCTACAATTCTCCCAAATATTTTTCATTAGTAGATTTCCCCAAGTAAAATCCCTTTAAATTATATGTTGCCTTATTATTATTGTGCCCAAAATGAATCATTTTACACTTGTCTACACTGAATCTCATTTGCCATTTATCTGCCCAGTTACCCAATTTGTCCAAATCCTCTTGCTGTAAACACACATCTAGTTCGGACTGTATTACTCTACTTAATATTGTGTCCTCAGCAAACACTGAGACATGGCTCCTTATGCCCACTCAAAGAGCATTATAAAGAAATTAAAAAGAAAAGGACCCAGGACAGATCCCTGAGGTATACCACTTATCACATTTTTTCAGTTTACAAACTTTACATTTACCACAAATAGATCTCCTCACATAACCCCTCTCAGGGCCGGCCCTACAATGGGGCAGAGTGGGACAACTGCTACAGGTGGCACTTTTGCAGTGGCAGCACATTGCCGCCTCAATAAACGTTATTTCGGCCGCTCGGCGGCTGAATCACTGAAACGCCCGTTCTTGGAGCCGCCTCCAGCGTGATCTTCATTTTCCCCCAATGCGTGGCAGCATGGGCGACCCTCGTAGCACACAGCCAGTGACCTCACGTCGGAGAGGTGCGTCACTGCAGAGCGCCTTCTGAGTGCATATAGTGGAAGAGTCTGGAGCGGACCTGGTGCGGTGTGGGTGAGCTAAGTTAATTGAAAATAAATAAATATTTTATGCTTGCAGCTAATTAACTCTAAATCGTATTAAAATATTTAACCATACTGTATTTTCACATTGTTTTGCTTTGAAAAAAATATTTATTATTAAATAAAGCTTTAAAAAAAATGTGTGGCTTAATGAGCATTTTAACTGCTTAGTGTACAATATTTGAACAAGGCACCATCATGTTATAGGTGACATTTTTTATAGAATTGGACAGCCTGTAAATTATCATAAATAACAATGTTTTTACCATAATTTTGTTTATTATATAGGGCTTGATTAAAATGTGTGCCCTAAATGAGCATTTCAACTGCTTAATGTACAATATTTGAACCAGTCATAAGTCACTGGTCACATATTATGTTTTGGGGAATTGCACAGGCTATTATTATAATAATGTTTTACTATTACTTTATTTTCAACATGTGGGTGAGCTCGATAAAAATATTTTATTATATGCCCCCTAAAGCACTTACATGCATTATTAAAAAAATAATTTCCAAGAGCTCACCCACATGTTGAAAATAAAGTAATGGTAAAACATTATTATAATAATACCCTGTGCAAATCCCTAAAACATAACATGTCACCAGTGACTTATGACTAGTTCAAATATTGTACATTCAGTTGACATTTTAGTCAAGCCCTATATAATAAAAAAAAAAATTCAAACAGCTCAGTGAGCTCACCCATAACAAAGTGAAAATAATGTTATTGTAAAACATTATTATGATAATAGACTGTGCAATTCTATAAAGTTAATATGTCACGTATCACATGACATTTATTACTTATGCCTTGTTCAAATATTGTACATTTAGCAGCTGAAATGCTCAAACATTTAGGACACAAAATGTAATCATTGTCAGCCTATACTCAGCATATTGAGGGGTTAAATGCTGGCATGATGATGGGTTAAATGCTGGAATATTGAATGGCAAAATTCTGGCATATTGAGGGGTTAAATGCTGGCATATTGAGGGACAGGTTCTGGCATATTGAGGGGTTAAATGCTGACATATTGAATGGCAAAGTAATACTGGCATCCTGAGGAGTTAAATGCTGGAATATTGAAAGGCAAAATGTTGGCATATTGAGTGATATTTTATAAAAAGCTATGTGATTTTTTTTTTTTTGGGGGGGGGGGGGCAGCATTTAATTCTTCTCCCCAGGCAGCACAGTGTCTTGGGCCGGTGTTCTGACAAATTTGTTGAGTAGAGGCGCAGTAGAATTCACTCATCGCGCACCACAGTGCATGAGCACCAAGTTACAGCTGTCAATCAGCCGTATTATCGTAGCAATCACTGTATAGTTGGTAAAACTCCTATCAGTGACATGTTAGGGTAGTAAGTGGAAGTCACACATGGGGGACAGAGGTGGACACGCGGGGGCCACAACTCCCATCAAGATGAGGCAGCCCTCCTGTGTGTCCCACTCTGTCCCCCATGTGTGACTTCCACCTACTAGCGTAGCATGTCACTGATAGGAGCTTTACCAACTATACAGTGATTGCTACGCTAATAAGTGACAATAATAAGTAATACGCTTATACTTTACCTGTCAACGCAGCTGATCCGAAGGGGGCGTGAGGTGGTGTGTCCCTCACTCGTGCTCTCTTCTGGCAAAGTTACGGCTGAATGACAGCTGTAACTTTGTGCGCATGTGCTGTGGTGTGCGGTGAGTGAATTCTACTGCGCCTGTGCAGTAGAATTCCATCAACAAATTTGTCAGAACACCGGCTCTGACTACTCTCTCTGCATGAGAGGCGTCACTAGGGTTGGTGTCACCCAGTGCGGTAACTCATGGTGTCACCCCCCTGGATTTCCTCCAATACCATGCCAAACAGATTCCTTAGTAATGCCAGTCAGATAGCCCATTAAATATGCCCCATACAGTAGCCCCACAAATTTTGTCACACGCAAGAGCCCTTTAACTATGCCACACACAGGAGCCCCATAAATTATGCCACACCAAAGCCCCATAAATTATGCCTCACCTTGGAGCCCAATTAATCATGACACACACACAGGCGCCCCTTAATTATGCCACACACAAGCGCCCTATAATTATGCCACACAAAAGAGCCCCTTAATTATGCCACACATGGGACCCAATAAATATGCCACACATGGGACAGCCATTAATTATGCGACACACAGGAGCCCCACAAGGTGACAATTGTACAATTCGATAACAGTACATATCTATAAACACATAACTAGTTGCAGTTATTATGTTATTATTTCAAATGTTATTGAAAAATTGCATTCCTATTTTTTATTCCCTTCCTCTGCACCCACATTGCACCTAAAGGACTTAACACAGCACCATACAGTACCCACAGAACTTACCATGCACCTATATTGCACCCACAGCACTTGGCTTGCACTCATATTGCACCTACACGATTTGGCATGCCACAGTGTCACTTTGCCCCACAGAACTAGCCAGTGTCACTTTCCACATAGTACATGTTATTTTGCACCACAGACCATGCCACAGCATCACTTTAAAATATAGCCAATTAAAATATGTCAGTATTTAACCCCTCGATATGCTAGGATTTAGCCATTCAATGTGCCAGGATTATTTTGCCACTCAATATGTCAGGATTATTTTGCCACTCAATATGCCATGATTTAGCCATTCAGTATGCCAGTATTTTGCCCCCCAATATGCCAGGAGTTTTCCCCTCAATATGCCATTTAATGTGCCAGGATTTTGCCCCCCAATATGCCAGGATTTTGCCCCCCAATATGCCAGGATTTTGTCCTTCAATAAGCCAGGATTTTCCCCTCAATATGCCAGGAGTTTGCCCCCAATATGCCATTTAATATGTCAGTATTTTACTTTCAATATGCCAGTATTTTGCCCCCCAATATGCCAGGATTTTGCCCCTCAATATGACAGGAGTTTGCCCCCCAATATGCCATTTAATATGCCAGTATTTTGCTCTCAATATGCCAGTATTTTGCCCCCCAATATGCCATTTAATATGCCAGGATTTTGACCCCCCCCCCCAATATGCCATTTAATATGCCAGGATTTTGCTCTCCAATATGCCATTTAATATGCCAGGATTTTGCCCCCAATATGCCATTTAATATGCCAGGATTTTGGCCCCCAATGTGCCAATTAATATGCCAGGATTTTGCTCTCAATTTGCCAGGATTTTGACCCCCAATATGCCATTTAATATGCCAGGATTTTGCCCCCCATTATGCCATTTAATATGCCAGGATTTTGCCCCCCAATATGCCACGATTTAGCCCCTCAATATGCTCGTTATGCTAAAAAAATTATGAAAAAAAAATTTCAACAAACTTTATTGAAGCCGCACGGCTGGAGGGGAGCGCACAACGCTACCCTCACAGCCACGGACCTGCACTGGGAGACAGCACCAAGGAGGTAAGTTTTTGTTTTTGATTTTTTTTCGAATGCAGGGATGCCGGCAGCACGGGTGTCACCCCCGCTAGTGGTGTCACTCGGTGCGGTCCGAACCCCCCGCGTGACGCCACTGCTCAGCATAACTAATATTTTGCACATATGTCTATACGCCATTACGGCCCCTAAATGGCCCAACGCATACTGCCAGTTGGGAACCACTGCATTAGACAAAATCAGTATAAAGGTCAGTAAATTTTGGTCCAGAGTTACATTTTACTATTAATATGCTTCATACCATCAACACAAATCACTGGGGTTGCATGCTTATCATCTGTACAAACCTCAGGGAATCTTTCAGCAGCCTATTCCATTGCAAAGAAATGGAATACACATGTCCATATTGGCAGGGACACAAGGCATTTTTCTCAAAATGCCCCACACTATCAGAGTGTTTTGGAATTCCCATATGTTAGCGCTTTCCATTCAAGATCTCTTGTGTATTACACAAGTTACATATATGTAACATTATACATTCACATGCAGGTAGGGTTGCCACCTAACCGGTATTTTACTGGCAGGCCGGTACAAAATTGGAATCAGGCCAATGTTAAGTCTATGGAGACAGTAGCAAGGCTGGTATTTTTCTGAATTAAAGGTGGCAACCCTACATGCAGGTCACACATGTAGCACACGCATAAAACCCATGATGGTTATTATCTCTCTAATACAGCCATTTGCTGCAGAGCATGATGGGAACAGACACCAAATGGCTGGCTAAGAAGTAGTTTAAACATTTATGTGCCAGCACTGAGCTTATGCAACAAAAACAAAAGCATAGCTTCCAAAGTAAAAAATGATCTTGTAATAATCTGGTCATTTTCAAATTATCTTTGCCAAAAGAGTTGATCAACCATGTTCCCTTATCAAATATAGTTTTTAGAACTAACAGAGTTGTTCTTCTCTCTACTTTTTTGAACTCTGTACCTTCAGCCATTTTATGAATAACATTTTTTTAAATCTCTCTTCCTTAGTTAGGTCAATGCTCAAAGCACTAGAGTCAGAAACACCATTGACAGACATTCATAAATATGTCTCCAGTATAGGAGTCTCGGCTCAGGGGATATCTAATATCTTAATTTTCATGAAGACTGGAGTCCATTGAAATACATGAGACTGGCTCCAACACAATGGCTCCAGTAATAGAGACACCTAAGAGAATCTTGTGTGTCAGAGTTTTGTAACCAGGCAACAAACTGCTAGAGATGTGATTATGTTCTAAGCTGTTGCTGGGCAACAATATGAGTCAACAAAAGTTTGAAGAAAAACTGACAGAGGAGCTAGGGAACAGTCCTGTAATGATCTCCACTGCTTCTGGTCAAGTGGTACAGTATGGCAGGAGAAAGTGTTGTAGAAAGACTCAGTCAGCTGTAAACTGTAGAGAATAAGGTACAGAAATTTCTATGCCCAAAACTAATAGAGGAGAGAGGGGGGAAGAAAACTGATTGGGGGAGGAGGGGGGGGGGGGCTGATGAGGGGAAGATGGAGGTGGGAAGAAAACTGATGGTGGGAGGGGGGAGGAAAATTGATGGTGGGAAGAGGGAGGAGGGAAGAAAACTGATGGGGGTGGAGTAGGGTTGCCACCTGTAATTTACCGGCACAGCCGGTATTTAGGTTCTTGGGGCCGGGGCCCGTATATCTAATATACCAGCAATGCACCGCCCGGTATTTTCCGCCCCCCCCTTCCCAATTCCCCTTTCCCAATACTTACCTCCTTGCTGCTGTCTCCCAGTGCAGGTCCGTGGGAGATACTGGCATATTAAATGGCAATACCCTGGCATATTGAGGGGCAATAAACTGGCATATTAAATGGCAATATCCTGGCATATTTAGGAGCAATAGCCTAGCATATTAAATGGCAATATCTTGGCATATTGAGGGGCAATATCCTGGCATATTGAGGGGCAATATCCTGGCATATTAAAGGGCAATATCCTGGCATATTTAGGGGCAATATCCTGGCATATTGAGGGGCAATAAACTGGCATATTGTGATAGACAGACAGCTTGTCTGTGTGTGTGATAGACAGTGTGTGCGAGAAAGCTTATTTGCGAGTGTGAGACAGCTTGTGTGTGTATATGATATACAAATATATATATTTTATATATATATATATATATATACATACACTTCTCACTGGCATGATATACAAATAATATATAATTTCAGTGATAATCCACCCACTTTGTGGCTCCACATCACATTACCCCTCCTTCTTGTAGCTCCGCCCACACATGGCCGGTATATTTTTTGAGGAAAAGGTGGCAATCCTAGTCTGTTCACATCATGCTCTGCAGAAAATGGCTTAATTAGAGAGATAATAACCATCATGGGATTAATGTGTGTGCTACATGTGTGAACTGCATGCGGATGTATAGTGTTACATATATGTAACTTGTGTAATACACAAGAGATCTTGAATGGCAAGCGCTAGCATATGAGAATTCCAAAACACTCTGATAGTATGGGGCATTTTGAGAAGAAATGGCTTGTGTCCCTGCCAATATGGACGTGTGTATTCCATTTCTCTGCAATGAATTAGGCTGCTGAAAGATTCCCTGAGGTTTGTACAGATGATAAGCATGCAACCCCGGTGATTTGGGTTAATGGTATGAAGAATAATAATAGTAAAATGTAACTCTGGACCTTTAAACAGTCTAATGCAGTGGTTTCCGTCTGGTAGTATGCGTTGGGACATTCAGGGGCTGTAATGGCGTAAAAAAAAAGAAACATATTTGCAAAATATTAGTTATGCGGAGAGAGTAGTCAGAGCCGGTGTTCTGACAAATTTGTTGTGTGAATTCTACTGTACAGGCGCAGTAGGATTCACTCATCATGCACCCAAGCTCATGCGCACAAAGTTACAGCTGTCATTCAGCCGAAAACGCAAGAAGAGCGAATGAGTGAGGGACACACACCACCTCACGCCCCCTTCGGATCAGCTGCGTTGACAGGTAAAGTATAAGCGTATTACTTATTATTGTCACTTATTAGCGTAGCAATCACTGTATAGTTGGTAAAGCTCCTATCAGTGACATGCTATGCTAGTAAGTGGAAGTCACACATGGGGGACAGAGGGGGACACACGGGGGGGGGGGGTGCCTCATCTGGATGGAAGTTGTGATCACCTCCTTAGGCTCCCATGTGTCCCCATCTTTCCCCCATGTGTGACTTCCACTTACTACCCTAGCATGTCACAGATAGGAGTTTGACCAATTATACATTGATTGCTACGCTAATAAGTGACAATATTAAGTAATACGCTTATACGTTACCTGTCAATGGAGCTGATCCGAAGGGGGCGTGAGGTGTTGTGTGTGCCTCGCGCATTCGCTCTTCTGTCAAAGTTACTTTGTGCGCAAGCGCTGTGGTCACCGGTGAGTGAATTTTATTGCGCCTCCACTCGACAAATTTGTCAGAACACTGGGCCAAGACATTGTGCTGCCTGGGGCGAAGATTTAAATGCTGGCCCCCCCCCCCCCCCAAAAAAAAAAAATCACCCCCAAAAATCACATAGCTTTATATAAAATATCACTCAATATGTCAGAATTGTGCCATTCAATATTCCAGCATTTAACTCCTCAATATGCCAGAATTTTGCCATTTAATATGTCGGAATTTAACCCCTCAATATGCCAGAATTCCAGCATTTAACCCCTCAATATGCCAGTATTGTGCCATTCAATATTCGAGCATTTAACTCCTCGATATGCCAGAATTTGTCACTTAAAATGCCAGTTTTATTCCCCCTCCCTCCACCCACATCAGTTTCCTTCCCTCCTTGCCCACAGCAGTTTTCTTCCCCCTCCCTCCTCCCCTCATCAGTTTTCTTCCCCCTCCCTCCATCAGTTTTCTTCCCCCTCCCTACTCCACCCCCATCAGTTTTCTTCCTCCACCTGCCCTTACCTCCTCTTCCTCATTCATTTTTCTTCCACCTCATTTCCCATTTCCAAAACGGCGGGTGGCAACCCTAGATCAGAGGGGGAATAAAACTGAAAGGGGAGGGGGAAAAACTGATGGGGAGAGAAAGGAAGGGGAATAAAACTGATGGGGAGAGAAAGGAAGACGGAATAAAACTAATGGGGAAAGGAAGGAAGGGGGAATAAAACTGAGGGGGAGAGGATGGAAGGTGGAATAAAACTGATGGGGAGAGGACGGAAGGTGGAAGAAATCTGATGGGGGAGGAGGAGGTAGAAGAAAACTGATGGGGGAGAAGGGAGGTGGTAAGAAAGTGACGAGGGAGGAGGGAGGGGGAAGAAAACTGATGGGTGGAAGGGGAGGGGGCAAGAGAACTGATGGGTGGAAGAGAGAAGAAAACTGATGGGGGGAGGAGTGACGGGGGAAGAAAATTGATGGGGAAGGAGGGTGGAAAGAAAACTGAAGGGGGAGGGGGAATAAAACTGATGGGGGAGGGAATAAGGTGGAAGAAAAATTATGAGGGAAGGGGAGGGGGAATAAGAAAACTGATGGGGGTGGAGAGGGAAGAAAACTGATAAGGGAGGAGGGAAGAAAACTGATGTGGGTGGAGGGAGGGGGAATAAAACTGTATTGGGAGGAGGAAGGTGTGAAAACTGAGAAGGGAGGGGGAAATGATGGGGGGAGAAGGGAGGGAGAATAAAACTGATGGAGGGAAAAGAAGAAAACTGTTGGGAGGAGGGAGGTTAGAAAACTGAAGGATAGGAGGGGGAAAACTGATGGAGGAAGGGGAAAAGAAAACTGAGAAGGGAGGGGGAAAATTGATGAGGGGAGGGGGGAGAAAACTGATGGAGTGAAGGGGAAGAAATCTGATGGGGGGAGGGGGAAAACTGAAGAGGAAGGGGAAAGAAAACTGATGGAGGGAGAAGGGAAGAAAACTGATGAGGAGGGAGGGGGGGTAGAAAACTGATGGTGGAGGAGGGAGGGGGAAGAAAACTGATGGGGGAGGAGGTAGGGGGAAACTAATGTGAGGAGGGAGAGAAGAAAACTGATGGGGAGGAGGGAGGGGTAAAATAAAACTGATGGACGGAGGAGGGAGAGTGGGAAACTGAAGAAGAAGGGGGAAGAAAACTGATGGGTTGGAGGGAGGGGGTATAAACCTGATGGGGGAGGAGGAAGGGGTGATAAACTGATGGGGGAGGAGAGAGGACTAGAACAAAACTGATTGGGAAGGAAACCAATGGGTGTGGAGGAGAGAGAGGGAAGAAAACTGATGGAGAAGGAGGAAGGGGGTAGAAAACTGATGGTGGAGGAGGGAGGGTAAGAAGAAAACTGAGGGAGGGGGGGAACTGAAAAGGAAGGAGGAAGAAAACTGATGGGGAGGAGGGAAGAAAACTGATGTGGAGGGAGGGGGAAGAAAACGGATGGGGAGGAGGGATGGGGAGGAAACCGATGTGGGTGGAGGAGGGAAGAAAACTGATGGAGTAGGAGGAAGGAGATAATAAAACTGATGGAGGGAGGGGGGTAGAACACTGATGGTGAAGGAGGAAAGGGGGAAGAAACCTGATGGGGAGGAGGGAAGAAAACTGAGGGAGGGAGGGGGGAAGAAAAATGATGGGGAAGGAGGGAGGGGTATGAAAACTGATGGAGAAGGGCGAGAAAACTGAAGGGGGGACGAAGGAGGGGGAAATTGATGGGAGGACAAATGAGGGGGAAATTGATGGGGGGATGAAGGAGGGGGAAACTGATGGGGGACGAAGGAGGGAGAAACTGATGGGGGGACGAAGGAGGGGGAAACTGAAGAGGGGAGGAGGGAGGGGGGAAGAAAACTGATGGGGTGGAGGGAAGAAAACTGATAGGAAAGGAGGGAGGGGGAAGAAAACTGATAGAGGAGGGGGAGAAAACTGAGGGGGAAACTGATGGGAGGACAAATGAGGGGGAACTGATGGGGGGATGAAGGAGGGGGAAACTGATGGGGGACGAAGGAGGGGGAAACTGATGGGGGGATGAAGGAGGGGGAAACTGATGGGGGGGACGAAAGAGGGGGAAACTGAAGGGGGGAGGAGGGAGGGGTAAATCAAAACTGAGAGAAGGTAGGGATAAACCTGACGAGGGAGAGGGAGAAGAAAACTGATAGAGAGGAGGGAGGGTAAGAAGAAAACTGAGGGAGGGGGAAACCTGAAGAGGAAGGGGAAGAAAACTGATGGGGAGGAGGGAAGAAAACTGATGGGGTGGAGGGAAGAAAACTGATGGGGGGAGGGAGAGGAGAAGAAAACGGATGGGGGAGGGTGGAAAACTGAAGAGGAAGGCAGAAGAAAACTGATGGTGGTGGAGGGAGGGGTAAAAAAACTGATGTGGGAGGATGCAGGGGGAGAAGAAAACTGATGGGGAGGACGGATGGGGAGGAAACTGTTGGGGTGGAGGAGGGAGGGGGAATACAACTGATGGGGATGAGGGAGGGGAGTAAACTGATGGGGGGAGGGTAGAAGAAAACTGATGAAGGGAGGGGGAAGAAAACTAATGGCGGGAGGAAGTAGGGAGAGAAGAAAACCGATGGCCCGGAGGAGGAAGGGGAGGAAACTCAAGAGGAAGTGGGAAGAAAACTGATTGGGGAGGAGGGAAGAAAACTGATGGGGGAGGGAAAGGGGAAGAAAACTAATGGGGGAGGGAGAGGAGAAGTAAACTGATGGAGGAGGGGGAAAACTGAAAGGAAGGCAAAAGAAAAGTTATGGGGGTGGAGGGAGGGGTAAAAAACTGATGGGGGAGGATGGAGGGGAAGAATAAAACTGATGAGGAGGAGGGATGGGGGAGGAAATTGATGGGGGTTGAGCAGGGAGGTGGGAAAACAACTGATTTAGAAGGAGGGAGGGGGTAGAAAACTGATGGTGGAAGGGTGAAGAAAACTGATGGAGGGAGGGAGAAGAAAATTGATTGAGGGACGAAGGTGGGAGAAACTGATGAGGGAGGTGGGAGGGATAGAAGAAAACTGATGGGGGAGGAGGTAGGGGGAAAACTGATGAGGTAAGGGGGAAGAATACTGAAAGGGAGGGTGGAAACATAAGGAAGGGTATGAAGAAAACTGATGGGGGAGGGGGGAACTGAAGAGTTAGGGGGAAGAAAACTGAAAGGGAGGGTGGAAACATTAGGAAGGGGATGAAGAAAACTGATGGGGGAGGAGGGAGGGGGGAAGAAAACTGATGGGGAGGAAGGAAGAATACTCATGGGGGGAGGGAGGGGTGATGAAAACTGATGGGGGATGGGGGAAACTGAAGCGGAAGGCAGAAGAAAACTGATGGGGGTGGAGGGAAAGGTAAAAAAAACTGATGGGGGAGGATGGAGGGGGAGAAGAAAACTGATGGAGAGGAGGGATGGGGGAGGAAACCGATGGGGGTGGAGGAGGGAGGGGGGAATACAACTGAGCGAAAAGGAGGGATGTGTTAGAAACTGTTGGTGGAGGAGGGAGGGGGTGTAAACTGATGGGAGGGTGGAAGAAAACTGATGAAGGGAGGGGGAAGAAAACTGATGGAGGGAGGGGGAAGAAAACTAATGGAGGGAGGAAAGAGGGAGAGAAGAAAACTGATGGCGGGAGGAGGAATGGGAGGAAACTGAAGAGGAAGGGGGAAGAAAACTGATGGGGAGGAGGGAAGAAAACTGATGGGGGGAGGGAGGGGTGATGAAAACTGATGGGGGAGCGGGGGAAACTGAAGCGGAAGGCAGAAGAAAACTGATAGGGGTGGAGGGAAAGGTAAAAAAAACTGATGGAGGGAGGGGGAAGAAAACGAATGGAGGGAGGAAAGAGGGAGAGAAGAAAACTGATGGCGGGAGGAGGAATGGGAGGAAACTTAAGTGGAATGAGGAAGAAAACTGATGGGGAGGAGGGAAGAAAACTGATGGGGGAGGGAGAATGGAAGAAAAATGATGGGGGAGGGGGGAAACTGAAGGGGAAGGCAGAAGAAAACTGATGGGGAGGAGGGATGGGGGAGGAAACCCAAGGGTGTGGAGGAGGGAGGGAGGAATACAACTGATGGAGAAGGAGGGAGTGGGTATAAAACTGATGGCGGAGGAGGGAGGGGGGAAGAAAACTGATGAGGGAGGGGGGAAGAAAACTGATGGGAAGGAGGTATGGGGGAGGACACCGATGGGGTGGAGGAGGGAGGGGGAAGAAAATTGATGGAGGGAGGGGGTAGAACACTGATGGGGGGAGGAAGGGATAAAACTGAAGAGGAAGGAGGAAGAAAACTGATGGAGGAGGGGAAGAAAACTGAAGGGGGGATGAAAGAGGGGGAAATTGATGGGGGACAAATGAGGGGGAAACTGATGGGGGGATGAAGGAGGGGGAAACTGATGGGGGAGGAGGGAGGGGTGGATGAAAACTGATAGAGAAGGAGGTAGGGGGAAACCTGACGAGGGAGAGGGAGAAGAAAAATGATGGGGAGGAGGGAGGGTAAGAAGAAAACTGAGGGAGGGGGCAAACTGAAGAGGAATTAGGAAGAAAACTGATGGGGAGGAGGGAAGGAAACTGATGTGGTGGGAGGGGGAAGAAAACTGATGGGGGGATGGATGGGGAGGAAACCGATGGGGGTGGAGGAGGGAGGGGGGAAGAAAACTGATTAAGGAGGAGGGAGGATATAATATTAAATAATAAGGAGTAGGGAGTATATAATATTAAATAATAGAGGAGGGGGAGAAGAAAACTGATGGGGCGATGAGGGAGGGGGTAAAACTGATGGGGCGATGAGGGAGAATTTTAGAAAACTGATGGGTGAGGAGGGATGAGGGAGAATAACGATGGGGGTGGAAGAAAACTGATGAAGGAGGAGGAAGGAGGAGGAGAAGAAAACTGAGGGAGAAGAACACTGATGGGGAGGAGGGATGGGGAGGAAACCAATGGGGATGAAGGAGGGAGGGGTAAAGAAAACTGATGGAGGGTGGGGGAAGAAAACAGATGGTGGAGGAGGGGGAATAAATCTGATGGGGAGAGGTAGGGAGAAGAAAACTGATGGGGATGAGGGAGGGGAGGAAACTGATGGAGGGTGGGGGAAGGAAACGAATGGAGGGAGGGAGGAGGGAGAGAAGAAAACTGATGGCGGGAGAAGGAAGAGGAGGAAACTGAAGAGGAAGGGGGAAGAAAACTGATGGTGGAGGAGGGAAGAAAACTGATGGGGTTAAGGAGAGGGGAAGAAAACTAATAGGGGAGGGAGAGGGGAAGAAAACTGATGGGGAGGGGGAAAACTGAAGAGGAAGGCAGAAGAAAACTTATGGGGGAGGAGGGAGGGGTAAAAAAACTGATGGGGGAGAAGAAAACTGATGGGGAGGAGTGATGGGGTGGAACCAGATGGGGGTTGAGGAATAAGGGGGGAATACAACTGATGGAGAAGAAGGAAGGGGGTAGAAAACTGATGGTGGAGGAGGGAGGGGGGAAGAAAACTGATGGGTAGGAGGGATGGGGGAGGAAACCGAAGGGGTTGGAGGAGGGAGGGAGGAATACAACTGATGGTTAAGGAGGGAGTTGTAAAAAAATGATGGGGAATCATGGCGGTGGAGAAGAAAACTGATGGGGAGGAGTGATGGGGTGGAACCCGATGGGGGTTGAGGAAGGAGGGTGGAATACAACTGATGGAGAAGAAGGGAGGGGGTAGAAAACTGATGGTGGAGGAGGGAGGGGGGAAGAAAACTGATGGGGGGATGAGGAAGGGGGAGTAAACTGATGGAGCGAGGAGGGTAGAAAACTGATTGAGGGAGGGAGAAGAAAACTGATGGAGGGAGGAAGGAGGGAGAAACTGATGAGGGAGGTGGGAGGGATAGAAGAAAACTGATGGGGGAGGAGGTAGGGGGGATAACTGATGAGGTAGGGGGGAAGAAAACTGATAGGGAGGTAGGAAACATGCGGAAGGAGGAAGGGGTGAAGAAAACTGATGGGGAGGAGGGAGGGGGAAAGAAAACTTATGGGGAGGAGGGAGGAAAATTGATGTAGAGAAGGGAAGGGGAGAAAACTGAGGGGCTGGAGGAGGGAGGGGGAAGAAAACTGATGGAGGAGGAGGTAGGAAACACATAGAGGAGTAGGGAGGGGGTAGAAACCTGATAGGGAAGGGGGAAGAAACCTGAAGGGGGGAGGAGGGAAGAACACTGATGGAGGGAGGTGGGAAGAAAACTGATGGGGGGAGGAAGGGGGGAAACTGAAGAGGAAGGAGGAAGAAAACTGATGGAGGAGGGGGGAAGAAAACTGATGGGAAGGAGGTATGGGGGAGGACACCGATGGGGTGGAGGAGGGAGGGGGAAGAAAATTGATGGAGGGAGGGGGTAGAACACTGATGGGGGGAGGAAGGGATAAAACTGAAGAGGAAGGAGGAAGAAAACTGATGGAGGAGGGGAAGAAAACTGAAGGGGGGATGAAAGAGGGGGAAATTGATGGGGGACAAATGAGGGGGAAACTGATGGGGGGACGAAGGAGGGGGAAACTGAAGGGGGGAGGAGGGAGGGGTAAATCAAAACTGAGAGAAGGTAGGGATAAACCTGACGAGGGAGAGGGAGAAGAAAACTGATAGAGAGGAGGGAGGGTAAGAAGAAAACTGAGGGAGGGGGAAACCTGAAGAGGAAGGGGAAGAAAACTGATGGGGAGGAGGGAAGAAAACTGATGGGGTGGAGGGAAGAAAACTGATGGGGGGAGGGAGAGGAGAAGAAAACGGATGGGGGAGGGTGGAAAACTGAAGAGGAAGGCAGAAGAAAACTGATGGTGGTGGAGGGAGGGGTAAAAAAACTGATGTGGGAGGATGCAGGGGGAGAAGAAAACTGATGGGGAGGACGGATGGGGAGGAAACTGTTGGGGTGGAGGAGGGAGGGGGAATACAACTGATGGGGATGAGGGAGGGGAGTAAACTGATGGGGGGAGGGTAGAAGAAAACTGATGGAGGGAGGGGGAAGAAAACTAATGGCGGGAGGAAGTAGGGAGAGAAGAAAACCGATGGCCCGGAGGAGGAAGGGGAGGAAACTCAAGAGGAAGTGGGAAGAAAACTGATTGGGGAGGAGGGAAGAAAACTGATGGGGGAGGGAAAGGGGAAGAAAACTAATGGGGGAGGGAGAGGAGAAGTAAACTGATGGAGGAGGGGGAAAACTGAAAGGAAGGCAAAAGAAAAGTTATGGGGGTGGAGGGAGGGGTAAAAAACTGATGGGGGAGGATGGAGGGGAAGAATAAAACTGATGAGGAGGAGGGATGGGGGAGGAAATTGATGGGGGTTGAGCAGGGAGGTGGGAAAACAACTGATTTAGAAGGAGGGAGGGGGTAGAAAACTGATGGAGGGAGGGAGAAGAAAATTGATTGAGGGACGAAGGTGGGAGAAACTGATGAGGGAGGTGGGAGGGATAGAAGAAAACTGATGGGGGAGGAGGTAGGGGGAAAACTGATGAGGTAAGGGGGAAGAATACTGAAAGGGAGGGTGGAAACATAAGGAAGGGTATGAAGAAAACTGATGGGGGAGGGGGGAACTGAAGAGTTAGGGGGAAGAAAACTGAAAGGGAGGGTGGAAACATTAGGAAGGGGATGAAGAAAACTGATGGGGGAGGAGGGAGGGGGAAAGAAAACTGATGGGGAGGAAGGAAGAATACTCATGGGGGGAGGGAGGGGTGATGAAAACTGATGGGGGAGGGGGGAAACTGAAGCGGAAGGCAGAAGAAAACTGATGGGGGTGGAGGGAAAGGTAAAAAAAAACTGATGGGGGAGGATGGAGGGGGAGAAGAAAACTGATGGAGAGGAGGGATGGGGGAGGAAACCGATGGGGGTGGAGGAGGGAGGGGGGAATACAACTGAGCGAAAAGGAGGGATGTGTTAGAAACTGTTGGTGGAGGAGGGAGGGGGTGTAAACTGATGGGAGGGTGGAAGAAAACTGATGAAGGGAGGGGGAAGAAAACTGATGGAGGGAGGGGGAAGAAAACTAATGGAGGGAGGAAAGAGGGAGAGAAGAAAACTGATGGCGGGAGGAGGAATGGGAGGAAACTGAAGAGGAAGGGGGAAGAAAACTGATGGGGAGGAGGGAAGAAAACTGATGGGGGGAGGGAGGGGTGATGAAAACTGATGGGGGAGCGGGGGAAACTGAAGCGGAAGGCAGAAGAAAACTGATAGGGGTGGAGGGAAAGGTAAAAAAAACTGATGGAGGGAGGGGGAAGAAAACGAATGGAGGGAGGAAAGAGGGAGAGAAGAAAACTGATGGCGGGAGGAGGAATGGGAGGAAACTTAAGTGGAATGAGGAAGAAAACTGATGGGGAGGAGGGAAGAAAACTGATGGGGGAGGGAGAATGGAAGAAAAATGATGGGGGAGGGGGGAAACTGAAGGGGAAGGCAGAAGAAAACTGATGGGGAGGAGGGATGGGGGAGGAAACCCAAGGGTGTGGAGGAGGGAGGGAGGAATACAACTGATGGAGAAGGAGGGAGTGGGTATAAAACTGATGGCGGAGGAGGGAGGGGGGAAGAAAACTGATGAGGGAGGGGGGAAGAAAACTGATGGGAAGGAGGTATGGGGGAGGACACCGATGGGGTGGAGGAGGGAGGGGGAAGAAAATTGATGGAGGGAGGGGGTAGAACACTGATGGGGGGAGGAAGGGATAAAACTGAAGAGGAAGGAGGAAGAAAACTGATGGAGGAGGGGAAGAAAACTGAAGGGGGGATGAAAGAGGGGGAAATTGATGGGGGACAAATGAGGGGGAAACTGATGGGGGGATGAAGGAGGGGGAAACTGATGGGGGAGGAGGGAGGGGTGGATGAAAACTGATAGAGAAGGAGGTAGGGGGAAACCTGACGAGGGAGAGGGAGAAGAAAAATGATGGGGAGGAGGGAGGGTAAGAAGAAAACTGAGGGAGGGGGCAAACTGAAGAGGAATTAGGAAGAAAACTGATGGGGAGGAGGGAAGGAAACTGATGTGGTGGGAGGGGGAAGAAAACTGATGGGGGGATGGATGGGGAGGAAACCGATGGGGGTGGAGGAGGGAGGGGGGAAGAAAACTGATTAAGGAGGAGGGAGGATATAATATTAAATAATAAGGAGTAGGGAGTATATAATATTAAATAATAGAGGAGGGGGAGAAGAAAACTGATGGGGCGATGAGGGAGGGGGTAAAACTGATGGGGCGATGAGGGAGAATTTTAGAAAACTGATGGGTGAGGAGGGATGAGGGAGAATAACGATGGGGGTGGAAGAAAACTGATGAAGGAGGAGGAAGGAGGAGGAGAAGAAAACTGAGGGAGAAGAACACTGATGGGGAGGAGGGATGGGGAGGAAACCAATGGGGATGAAGGAGGGAGGGGTAAAGAAAACTGATGGAGGGTGGGGGAAGAAAACAGATGGTGGAGGAGGGGGAATAAATCTGATGGGGAGAGGTAGGGAGAAGAAAACTGATGGGGATGAGGGAGGGGAGGAAACTGATGGAGGGTGGGGGAAGGAAACGAATGGAGGGAGGGAGGAGGGAGAGAAGAAAACTGATGGCGGGAGAAGGAAGAGGAGGAAACTGAAGAGGAAGGGGGAAGAAAACTGATGGTGGAGGAGGGAAGAAAACTGATGGGGTTAAGGAGAGGGGAAGAAAACTAATAGGGGAGGGAGAGGGGAAGAAAACTGATGGGGAGGGGGAAAACTGAAGAGGAAGGCAGAAGAAAACTTATGGGGGAGGAGGGAGGGGTAAAAAAACTGATGGGGGAGAAGAAAACTGATGGGGAGGAGTGATGGGGTGGAACCAGATGGGGGTTGAGGAATAAGGGGGGAATACAACTGATGGAGAAGAAGGAAGGGGGTAGAAAACTGATGGTGGAGGAGGGAGGGGGGAAGAAAACTGATGGGTAGGAGGGATGGGGGAGGAAACCGAAGGGGTTGGAGGAGGGAGGGAGGAATACAACTGATGGTTAAGGAGGGAGTTGTAAAAAAATGATGGGGAATCATGGCGGTGGAGAAGAAAACTGATGGGGAGGAGTGATGGGGTGGAACCCGATGGGGGTTGAGGAAGGAGGGTGGAATACAACTGATGGAGAAGAAGGGAGGGGGTAGAAAACTGATGGTGGAGGAGGGAGGGGGGAAGAAAACTGATGGGGGGATGAGGAAGGGGGAGTAAACTGATGGAGCGAGGAGGGTAGAAAACTGATTGAGGGAGGGAGAAGAAAACTGATGGAGGGAGGAAGGAGGGAGAAACTGATGAGGGAGGTGGGAGGGATAGAAGAAAACTGATGGGGGAGGAGGTAGGGGGGATAACTGATGAGGTAGGGGGGAAGAAAACTGATAGGGAGGTAGGAAACATGCGGAAGGAGGAAGGGGTGAAGAAAACTGATGGGGAGGAGGGAGGGGGAAAGAAAACTTATGGGGAGGAGGGAGGAAAATTGATGTAGAGAAGGGAAGGGGAGAAAACTGAGGGGCTGGAGGAGGGAGGGGGAAGAAAACTGATGGAGGAGGAGGTAGGAAACACATAGAGGAGTAGGGAGGGGGTAGAAACCTGATAGGGAAGGGGGAAGAAACCTGAAGGGGGGAGGAGGGAAGAACACTGATGGAGGGAGGTGGGAAGAAAACTGATGGGGGGAGGAAGGGGGGAAACTGAAGAGGAAGGAGGAAGAAAACTGATGGAGGAGGGGGGAAGAAAACTGATGGGAAGGAGGTATGGGGGAGGACACCGATGGGGTGGAGGAGGGAGGGGGAAGAAAATTGATGGAGGGAGGGGGTAGAACACTGATGGGGGGAGGAAGGGATAAAACTGAAGAGGAAGGAGGAAGAAAACTGATGGAGGAGGGGAAGAAAACTGAAGGGGGGATGAAAGAGGGGGAAATTGATGGGGGACAAATGAGGGGGAAACTGATGGGGGGACGAAGGAGGGGGAAACTGAAGGGGGGAGGAGGGAGGGGTAAATCAAAACTGAGAGAAGGTAGGGATAAACCTGACGAGGGAGAGGGAGAAGAAAACTGATAGAGAGGAGGGAGGGTAAGAAGAAAACTGAGGGAGGGGGAAACCTGAAGAGGAAGGGGAAGAAAACTGATGGGGAGGAGGGAAGAAAACTGATGGGGTGGAGGGAAGAAAACTGATGGGGGGAGGGAGAGGAGAAGAAAACGGATGGGGGAGGGTGGAAAACTGAAGAGGAAGGCAGAAGAAAACTGATGGTGGTGGAGGGAGGGGTAAAAAAACTGATGTGGGAGGATGCAGGGGGAGAAGAAAACTGATGGGGAGGACGGATGGGGAGGAAACTGTTGGGGTGGAGGAGGGAGGGGGAATACAACTGATGGGGATGAGGGAGGGGAGTAAACTGATGGGGGGAGGGTAGAAGAAAACTGATGGAGGGAGGGGGAAGAAAACTAATGGCGGGAGGAAGTAGGGAGAGAAGAAAACCGATGGCCCGGAGGAGGAAGGGGAGGAAACTCAAGAGGAAGTGGGAAGAAAACTGATTGGGGAGGAGGGAAGAAAACTGATGGGGGAGGGAAAGGGGAAGAAAACTAATGGGGGAGGGAGAGGAGAAGTAAACTGATGGAGGAGGGGGAAAACTGAAAGGAAGGCAAAAGAAAAGTTCTGGGGTGGAGGGAGGGGTAAAAAACTGATGGGGGAGGATGGAGGGGAAGAATAAAACTGATGAGGAGGAGGGATGGGGGAGGAAATTGATGGGGGTTGAGCAGGGAGGTGGGAAAACAACTGATTTAGAAGGAGGGAGGGGGTAGAAAACTGATGGAGGGAGGGAGAAGAAAATTGATTGAGGGACGAAGGTGGGAGAAACTGATGAGGGAGGTGGGAGGGATAGAAGAAAACTGATGGGGGAGGAGGTAGGGGGAAAACTGATGAGGTAAGGGGGAAGAATACTGAAAGGGAGGGTGGAAACATAAGGAAGGGTATGAAGAAAACTGATGGGGGAGGGGGGAACTGAAGAGTTAGGGGGAAGAAAACTGAAAGGGAGGGTGGAAACATTTGGAAGGGGATGAAGAAAACTGATGGGGGAGGAGGGAGGGGGAAAGAAAACTGATGGGGAGGAAGGAAGAATACTCATGGGGGGAGGGAGGGGTGATGAAAACTGATGGGGGAGGGGGGAAACTGAAGCGGAAGGCAGAAGAAAACTGATGGGGGTGGAGGGAAAGGTAAAAAAAACTGATGGGGGAGGATGGAGGGGGAGAAGAAAACTGATGGAGAGGAGGGATGGGGGAGGAAACCGATGGGGGTGGAGGAGGGAGGGGGGAATACAACTGAGCGAAAAGGAGGGATGTGTTAGAAACTGTTGGTGGAGGAGGGAGGGGGTGTAAACTGATGGGAGGGTGGAAGAAAACTGATGAAGGGAGGGGGAAGAAAACTGATGGAGGGAGGGGGAAGAAAACTAATGGAGGGAGGAAAGAGGGAGAGAAGAAAACTGATGGCGGGAGGAGGAATGGGAGGAAACTGAAGAGGAAGGGGGAAGAAAACTGATGGGGAGGAGGGAAGAAAACTGATGGGGGGAGGGAGGGGTGATGAAAACTGATGGGGGAGCGGGGGAAACTGAAGCGGAAGGCAGAAGAAAACTGATAGGGGTGGAGGGAAAGGTAAAAAAAACTGATGGAGGGAGGGGGAAGAAAACGAATGGAGGGAGGAAAGAGGGAGAGAAGAAAACTGATGGCGGGAGGAGGAATGGGAGGAAACTTAAGTGGAATGAGGAAGAAAACTGATGGGGAGGAGGGAAGAAAACTGATGGGGGAGGGAGAATGGAAGAAAAATGATGGGGGAGGGGGGAAACTGAAGGGGAAGGCAGAAGAAAACTGATGGGGAGGAGGGATGGGGGAGGAAACCCAAGGGTGTGGAGGAGGGAGGGAGGAATACAACTGATGGAGAAGGAGGGAGTGGGTATAAAACTGATGGCGGAGGAGGGAGGGGGGAAGAAAACTGATGAGGGAGGGGGGAAGAAAACTGATGGGAAGGAGGTATGGGGGAGGACACCGATGGGGTGGAGGAGGGAGGGGGAAGAAAATTGATGGAGGGAGGGGGTAGAACACTGATGGGGGGAGGAAGGGATAAAACTGAAGAGGAAGGAGGAAGAAAACTGATGGAGGAGGGGAAGAAAACTGAAGGGGGGATGAAAGAGGGGGAAATTGATGGGGGACAAATGAGGGGGAAACTGATGGGGGGATGAAGGAGGGGGAAACTGATGGGGGAGGAGGGAGGGGTGGATGAAAACTGATAGAGAAGGAGGTAGGGGGAAACCTGACGAGGGAGAGGGAGAAGAAAAATGATGGGGAGGAGGGAGGGTAAGAAGAAAACTGAGGGAGGGGGCAAACTGAAGAGGAATTAGGAAGAAAACTGATGGGGAGGAGGGAAGGAAACTGATGTGGTGGGAGGGGGAAGAAAACTGATGGGGGGATGGATGGGGAGGAAACCGATGGGGGTGGAGGAGGGAGGGGGGAAGAAAACTGATTAAGGAGGAGGGAGGATATAATATTAAATAATAAGGAGTAGGGAGTATATAATATTAAATAATAGAGGAGGGGGAGAAGAAAACTGATGGGGCGATGAGGGAGGGGGTAAAACTGATGGGGCGATGAGGGAGAATTTTAGAAAACTGATGGGTGAGGAGGGATGAGGGAGAATAACGATGGGGGTGGAAGAAAACTGATGAAGGAGGAGGAAGGAGGAGGAGAAGAAAACTGAGGGAGAAGAACACTGATGGGGAGGAGGGATGGGGAGGAAACCAATGGGGATGAAGGAGGGAGGGGTAAAGAAAACTGATGGAGGGTGGGGGAAGAAAACAGATGGTGGAGGAGGGGGAATAAATCTGATGGGGAGAGGTAGGGAGAAGAAAACTGATGGGGATGAGGGAGGGGAGGAAACTGATGGAGGGTGGGGGAAGGAAACGAATGGAGGGAGGGAAGAAAACTGATGGGGTTAAGGAGAGGGGAAGAAAACTAATAGGGGAGGGAGAGGGGAAGAAAACTGATGGGGAGGGGGAAAACTGAAGAGGAAGGCAGAAGAAAACTTATGGGGGAGGAGGGAGGGGTAAAAAAACTGATGGGGGAGAAGAAAACTGATGGGGAGGAGTGATGGGGTGGAACCAGATGGGGGTTGAGGAATAAGGGGGGAATACAACTGATGGAGAAGAAGGAAGGGGGTAGAAAACTGATGGTGGAGGAGGGAGGGGGGAAGAAAACTGATGGGTAGGAGGGATGGGGGAGGAAACCGAAGGGGTTGGAGGAGGGAGGGAGGAATACAACTGATGGTTAAGGAGGGAGTTGTAAAAAAATGATGGGGAATCATGGCGGTGGAGAAGAAAACTGATGGGGAGGAGTGATGGGGTGGAACCCGATGGGGGTTGAGGAAGGAGGGTGGAATACAACTGATGGAGAAGAAGGGAGGGGGTAGAAAACTGATGGTGGAGGAGGGAGGGGGGAAGAAAACTGATGGGGGGATGAGGAAGGGGGAGTAAACTGATGGAGCGAGGAGGGTAGAAAACTGATTGAGGGAGGGAGAAGAAAACTGATGGAGGGAGGAAGGAGGGAGAAACTGATGAGGGAGGTGGGAGGGATAGAAGAAAACTGATGGGGGAGGAGGTAGGGGGGATAACTGATGAGGTAGGGGGGAAGAAAACTGATAGGGAGGTAGGAAACATGCGGAAGGAGGAAGGGGTGAAGAAAACTGATGGGGAGGAGGGAGGGGGAAAGAAAACTTATGGGGAGGAGGGAGGAAAATTGATGTAGAGAAGGGAAGGGGAGAAAACTGAGGGGCTGGAGGAGGGAGGGGGAAGAAAACTGATGGAGGAGGAGGTAGGAAACACATAGAGGAGTAGGGAGGGGGTAGAAACCTGATAGGGAAGGGGGAAGAAACCTGAAGGGGGGAGGAGGGAAGAACACTGATGGAGGGAGGTGGGAAGAAAACTGATGGGGGGAGGAAGGGGGGAAACTGAAGAGGAAGGAGGAAGAAAACTGATGGAGGAGGGGGGAAGAAAACTGATGGGAAGGAGGTATGGGGGAGGACACCGATGGGGTGGAGGAGGGAGGGGGAAGAAAATTGATGGAGGGAGGGGGTAGAACACTGATGGGGGGAGGAAGGGATAAAACTGAAGAGGAAGGAGGAAGAAAACTGATGGAGGAGGGGAAGAAAACTGAAGGGGGGATGAAAGAGGGGGAAATTGATGGGGGACAAATGAGGGGGAAACTGATGGGGGGACGAAGGAGGGGGAAACTGAAGGGGGGAGGAGGGAGGGGTAAATCAAAACTGAGAGAAGGTAGGGATAAACCTGACGAGGGAGAGGGAGAAGAAAACTGATAGAGAGGAGGGAGGGTAAGAAGAAAACTGAGGGAGGGGGAAACCTGAAGAGGAAGGGGAAGAAAACTGATGGGGAGGAGGGAAGAAAACTGATGGGGTGGAGGGAAGAAAACTGATGGGGGGAGGGAGAGGAGAAGAAAACGGATGGGGGAGGGTGGAAAACTGAAGAGGAAGGCAGAAGAAAACTGATGGTGGTGGAGGGAGGGGTAAAAAAACTGATGTGGGAGGATGCAGGGGGAGAAGAAAACTGATGGGGAGGACGGATGGGGAGGAAACTGTTGGGGTGGAGGAGGGAGGGGGAATACAACTGATGGGGATGAGGGAGGGGAGTAAACTGATGGGGGGAGGGTAGAAGAAAACTGATGGAGGGAGGGGGAAGAAAACTAATGGCGGAAGGAAGTAGGGAGAGAAGAAAACCGATGGCCCGGAGGAGGAAGGGGAGGAAACTCAAGAGGAAGTGGGAAGAAAACTGATTGGGGAGGAGGGAAGAAAACTGATGGGGGAGGGAAAGGGGAAGAAAACTAATGGGGGAGGGAGAGGAGAAGTAAACTGATGGAGGAGGGGGAAAACTGAAAGGAAGGCAAAAGAAAAGTTATGGGGTGGAGGGAGGGGTAAAAAACTGATGGGGGAGGATGGAGGGGAAGAATAAAACTGATGAGGAGGAGGGATGGGGGAGGAAATTGATGGGGGTTGAGCAGGGAGGTGGGAAAACAACTGATTTAGAAGGAGGGAGGGGGTAGAAAACTGATGGAGGGAGGGAGAAGAAAATTGATTGAGGGACGAAGGTGGGAGAAACTGATGAGGGAGGTGGGAGGGATAGAAGAAAACTGATGGGGGAGGAGGTAGGGGGAAAACTGATGAGGTAAGGGGGAAGAATACTGAAAGGGAGGGTGGAAACATAAGGAAGGGTATGAAGAAAACTGATGGGGGAGGGGGGAACTGAAGAGTTAGGGGGAAGAAAACTGAAAGGGAGGGTGGAAACATTTGGAAGGGGATGAAGAAAACTGATGGGGGAGGAGGGAGGGGGAAAGAAAACTGATGGGGAGGAAGGAAGAATACTCATGGGGGGAGGGAGGGGTGATGAAAACTGATGGGGGAGGGGGGAAACTGAAGCGGAAGGCAGAAGAAAACTGATGGGGGTGGAGGGAAAGGTAAAAAAAACTGATGGGGGAGGATGGAGGGGGAGAAGAAAACTGATGGAGAGGAGGGATGGGGGAGGAAACCGATGGGGGTGGAGGAGGGAGGGGGGAATACAACTGAGCGAAAAGGAGGGATGTGTTAGAAACTGTTGGTGGAGGAGGGAGGGGGTGTAAACTGATGGGAGGGTGGAAGAAAACTGATGAAGGGAGGGGGAAGAAAACTGATGGAGGGAGGGGGAAGAAAACTAATGGAGGGAGGAAAGAGGGAGAGAAGAAAACTGATGGCGGGAGGAGGAATGGGAGGAAACTGAAGAGGAAGGGGGAAGAAAACTGATGGGGAGGAGGGAAGAAAACTGATGGGGGGAGGGAGGGGTGATGAAAACTGATGGGGGAGCGGGGGAAACTGAAGCGGAAGGCAGAAGAAAACTGATAGGGGTGGAGGGAAAGGTAAAAAAAACTGATGGAGGGAGGGGGAAGAAAACGAATGGAGGGAGGAAAGAGGGAGAGAAGAAAACTGATGGCGGGAGGAGGAATGGGAGGAAACTTAAGTGGAATGAGGAAGAAAACTGATGGGGAGGAGGGAAGAAAACTGATGGGGGAGGGAGAATGGAAGAAAAATGATGGGGGAGGGGGGAAACTGAAGGGGAAGGCAGAAGAAAACTGATGGGGAGGAGGGATGGGGGAGGAAACCCAAGGGTGTGGAGGAGGGAGGGAGGAATACAACTGATGGAGAAGGAGGGAGTGGGTATAAAACTGATGGCGGAGGAGGGAGGGGGGAAGAAAACTGATGAGGGAGGGGGGAAGAAAACTGATGGGAAGGAGGTATGGGGGAGGACACCGATGGGGTGGAGGAGGGAGGGGGAAGAAAATTGATGGAGGGAGGGGGTAGAACACTGATGGGGGGAGGAAGGGATAAAACTGAAGAGGAAGGAGGAAGAAAACTGATGGAGGAGGGGAAGAAAACTGAAGGGGGGATGAAAGAGGGGGAAATTGATGGGGGACAAATGAGGGGGAAACTGATGGGGGGATGAAGGAGGGGGAAACTGATGGGGGAGGAGGGAGGGGTGGATGAAAACTGATAGAGAAGGAGGTAGGGGGAAACCTGACGAGGGAGAGGGAGAAGAAAAATGATGGGGAGGAGGGAGGGTAAGAAGAAAACTGAGGGAGGGGGCAAACTGAAGAGGAATTAGGAAGAAAACTGATGGGGAGGAGGGAAGGAAACTGATGTGGTGGGAGGGGGAAGAAAACTGATGGGGGGATGGATGGGGAGGAAACCGATGGGGGTGGAGGAGGGAGGGGGGAAGAAAACTGATTAAGGAGGAGGGAGGATATAATATTAAATAATAAGGAGTAGGGAGTATATAATATTAAATAATAGAGGAGGGGGAGAAGAAAACTGATGGGGCGATGAGGGAGGGGGTAAAACTGATGGGGCGATGAGGGAGAATTTTAGAAAACTGATGGGTGAGGAGGGATGAGGGAGAATAACGATGGGGGTGGAAGAAAACTGATGAAGGAGGAGGAAGGAGGAGGAGAAGAAAACTGAGGGAGAAGAACACTGATGGGGAGGAGGGATGGGGAGGAAACCAATGGGGATGAAGGAGGGAGGGGTAAAGAAAACTGATGGAGGGTGGGGGAAGAAAACAGATGGTGGAGGAGGGGGAATAAATCTGATGGGGAGAGGTAGGGAGAAGAAAACTGATGGGGATGAGGGAGGGGAGGAAACTGATGGAGGGTGGGGGAAGGAAACGAATGGAGGGAGGGAGGAGGGAGAGAAGAAAACTGATGGCGGGAGAAGGAAGAGGAGGAAACTGAAGAGGAAGGGGGAAGAAAACTGATGGTGGAGGAGGGAAGAAAACTGATGGGGTTAAGGAGAGGGGAAGAAAACTAATAGGGGAGGGAGAGGGGAAGAAAACTGATGGGGAGGGGGAAAACTGAAGAGGAAGGCAGAAGAAAACTTATGGGGGAGGAGGGAGGGGTAAAAAAACTGATGGGGGAGAAGAAAACTGATGGGGAGGAGTGATGGGGTGGAACCAGATGGGGGTTGAGGAATAAGGGGGGAATACAACTGATGGAGAAGAAGGAAGGGGGTAGAAAACTGATGGTGGAGGAGGGAGGGGGGAAGAAAACTGATGGGTAGGAGGGATGGGGGAGGAAACCGAAGGGGTTGGAGGAGGGAGGGAGGAATGCAACTGATGGTTAAGGAGGGAGTTGTAAAAAAATGATGGGGAATCATGGCGGTGGAGAAGAAAACTGATGGGGAGGAGTGATGGGGTGGAACCCGATGGGGGTTGAGGAAGGAGGGTGGAATACAACTGATGGAGAAGAAGGGAGGGGGTAGAAAACTGATGGTGGAGGAGGGAGGGGGGAAGAAAACTGATGGGGGGATGAGGAAGGGGGAGTAAACTGATGGAGCGAGGAGGGTAGAAAACTGATTGAGGGAGGGAGAAGAAAACTGATGGAGGGAGGAAGGAGGGAGAAACTGATGAGGGAGGTGGGAGGGATAGAAGAAAACTGATGGGGGAGGAGGTAGGGGGGATAACTGATGAGGTAGGGGGGAAGAAAACTGATAGGGAGGTAGGAAACATGCGGAAGGAGGAAGGGGTGAAGAAAACTGATGGGGAGGAGGGAGGGGGAAAGAAAACTTATGGGGAGGAGGGAGGAAAATTGATGTAGAGAAGGGAAGGGGAGAAAACTGAGGGGCTGGAGGAGGGAGGGGGAAGAAAACTGATGGAGGAGGAGGTAGGAAACACATAGAGGAGTAGGGAGGGGGTAGAAACCTGATAGGGAAGGGGGAAGAAACGTGAAGGGGGGAGAAGGGAAGAACACTGATGGAGGGAGGTGGGAAGAAAACTGATGGGGGGAGGAAGGTGGGAAACTGAAGAGGAAGGAGGAAGAAAACTGATGGAGGAGGGGGGAAGAAAACTGATGGGAAGGAGGTATGGGGGAGGACACCGATGGGGTGGAGGAGGGAGGGGGAAGAAAATTGATGGAGGGAGGTGGGAAGAAAACTGATGGGGGGAGGAAGGGGGGAAACTGAAGAGGAAGGAGGAAGAAAACTGATGGAGGAGGGGAAGAAAAGCTCTGGAGGGGGAAACTGATGGGGGGACGAAGGAGGGGGAACTGATGGTGGGACGAAGGAGTGGGAATCTGATGGGGGGACGAATGAGGGGGAAACTGATGGGGGAGGAGGGAGGGGTAGATGAAAACTGAAGGAGGAGAAGGTAGGGGGAAACTTGTCTAGGGAGAGGGAGAAGAAAACTGATGGGTAGGAGTAAGGGTAAGAAGAAAACTAAGGGAGGGGGAAAACTGAAGAGGAAGGAGGAATACAACTGCTTGAGGGAGAAGGGAAGAAAACTGATGAGGAGGGAGGGGGGTATAAAACTGATGGTGGAGGAGGGAGAGGGAATAAAACTGATGGGGGAGGAGGTAGGGGGCAACTGATTTGAGGAGGGAGAGAAGAAAACTGATGGGGAGGAGGGAGAGGGGAAGAAAACTTATGGGGAGGAGGGAGGTGGAAAATAAAACTGATGGACGGAGGAGGGAGAGTGGGAAACTGAAGAAGAAGGGGGAAGAAAACTGATGGGTTGCAGGGAAGGGGTATAGAACTGATGGGGGAGGAGGAAGGGGTGATAAACTGATGGGGGAGGAGGAAGGGCTTGAACAAAACTGATGGGGGAGGAAACCGATGGGTGTGGAGGAGAGAGGGGGAAGAAAACTGATGGAGAAGGAAGAAGGGGGTAGAAAACTGATGGTGGAGGAGGGACTTGGGAAGAAAACTGATGGTTTAGGAGGGAGAGGGAAGAAAACTTCTGGGGGGGGTGAGAGAGGGGAGACAAATTAATGGGGGGAGATGGGAAGAAAACTGATGGAGGGAGGGGGAGGAAATCTGATGGGGAGGAGGTAAGAAAGCTTAAGTGAGTGGAGGGAGGGGTGAATAAAACTTATGGGGGAGGAGGGAGGGGGTAATAAAACTGATGGGAAGGAGGGATGGTGGAGGAAACCGATGAGGTGAAGGAGGGAGGGGGGAAGAAACCTGATGGGGTGGAGTGAAGAAAACTGAGGGAGGGAGAGGGATAGAAAACTGATGGGAAAGGAGGGAGGGGGAAGAAAACTTATGGAGGGGAGTAGAAAAGTGAAGGGGAGACGAAGGAGGGGGAAACTGATGGGAGGACGAAGGAGGGGGAAACTGATGGGGGGACGAAGAAGGGGGAAACTGATGGGGGGACGAAGGAGGGAGGGGTAAATCAAAACTGATGGAGGAGAAGGTAGGGGGAAACCTGACGAGGGAGAATGAGAAGAAAACTGAAGGGGAGGAGGGAGGGTAATAAGAAAACTGAGGGAGGGGGGGAACTAAAAAGGTAGGAGCAAGAAAACTGATGGAGAGGAGGGAAGAAAACTGATGTGGAGGGAGGGGGGTAGAAAATGGATGGGGAGGAGGGATGGGGAGGAAACCGATGGGGGTGGAGGAGGGAAGAAAACTGATGGAGTAGGTGGAAGGAGATAAAAAAACTCATGGAGGGAGGGAGGTAGAACACTGATGGTGAAGGAGGGAAGGGGGAAGAAACCTGATGGGGAGGAGGGAGGAAAACTGAGGGGGAAGGATGGAGGGGGAAGCAAACTGATGGGGAGGAGGGAGGGTAAGAAGAATACTGAGGGAGGGCGCAAACTGAAGAGGAAGGGGGAAGAAAACTGTTGGGGAGGAGGGAAGAAAACTGAAGGGGAGAGGGAGAGGGGAAGTAAACGGATGGGGTGGGGGGAAAACTGAAGAGGAAGGCAGAAGAAAACTGATGGTGGTGGAGGGAGGGGTAAAAAACTGATGGGGGAGGATGGAGGGGGGAGGAAACCGATGGAGGTGGAGGAGGGAGGGGGGTAAATAAATGATGGAGAAGGAGGGAGGGGGTAGAAAACTGATGGTGGAGGAGGGAGGGGGAGTAAACTGATGGGGGAGGGTGGAAGAAAACTGATGAAGGGAGGGGGAAGAAAACTGATGGAGGGAGGGGGAAGAAAACTAATGGAGGGAGGAGGAAGGGGAGGAAACTGAAGAAGAAGGGGGAAGAAAACTGATAGGTGATGGGGGAAGAAAACTGATGGAATTGAGGGTGAAGAAAACTGATGGAGGGAGGGAGAAGAAAATTGATGGAGGAACGAAGGAGGGAGAAACTGATGAGGGAGGTGGGAGGGATAGAAAAAAAACTGTTGAGAGAGGAGGTAGGGAGGAAAACTGATGAGGTAGAGGGGAAGAAAACTGAAATGGAGGGTGGAAACATGAGGAAGGGGGTGAAGAAAATTGATGGAGGAGGAGGGAGGGGGGAAGAAAACTGATGGGGATTAAGTAAGAAAACTCATGGTGGGAGGGAGAGGGGAAGAAAACTTATGGGGGAGCGGGGGAAACTGAAGAGGTAGGGGGGAAGAAAACTGAAAGGGAGGGTGGAAACATGAGGAAGGGGGTGAAGAACACTGATGGGGGAGGAGGGAGGGGGGAAGAAAACTGTTGGGGAGGAGGGAGGAAAACTGATGGGGAGAGGGAGAGGGGAAGAAAATGGATGGGGTGGGGGGGAAACTGAAGAGAAAGGCAGAAGAAAACAATTGAGGCGGTTGGAGGGAAAGGTAAAATAAACTGATGGGGGGGATGGAGGGGGAGAAGAAAACTGATGGGGAGGAGGGATGGGGGAGGAAACCGATGGGGGTGGAGGAGGGAGGGGGGAATACAACTGATGGAGAAGGTGGAAGGGTAGAAAAATGATGGTGGAGGAGGGAATGGGGAAGAAAACTGATGGGGATGAGGGAGGGGATTAAACTGATGGGGGTAGGGTGGAAGAAAACTGATGGAGGGAGGGGGAAGAAAACTAATGGAGGGAGGAAGGAGGAAGAGAAGAAAACTGATGGGGGAGGAGGAAGTGGAGGAAACTGAAGAGTAAGAAAATTGATTGGGAGGAAGTTAAAAAAAACTGATGGGGAGGAGGGAAGAAAACTGATGGGGAGGGAGAAGGGAAGAAAACTGATGGGGGAAGGGGAAAAACTGAAGAGGAAGGCAGAAGAAAACTGATCGGGTGGAGGGAGGGGTAATAAACTGAAGGGTGAGAATGGAGGAGGAGAAGAAAACTGATGAGGAGGAGGGATGGGGGAGGAAATCGATGGGGGTTGAGGATGGAGGTACTAATACAACTGATAGAGAAGGAGGGAGGGGGTAGAAAACTGATGGTGGAGGAGGGAAGGGGAAGAAAACTGATGGGGTGATTAGGGAGTGGGAGTAAACTGATGTGGGGAAGAAAACTGATGGGGAGGAGGGATGGGGGAGGAAACCAATGGGGTGGAGCAGAGAGGGTGACGAAAACTGATGGAGGGAGGGGGTAGAACACTGATAGGGAAGGGGGCAGAAACCTGATGGGGGGAGGAGGGAAGAAAACTTATGGGGGGACGAAGGAGGGAGAAACTGATTAGGGAGATAGGAGGGATAGAAGAAAACTGATGGGGAGGAGGTAGGGGGGAAAACTGATGAGGTAGGGGGGAGAAAAACTGAAAGGGAGAGTGGAAACATGAGGAAGGGGTTGAAGAAAACTGATGGGGGAGGAGGAAGGGGGGAAGAAATCTGATGGGGAGGAAGGAAAAAAACTCATGGGGGGAGGGAGGGGGGATGAAAACTGATTTGGGAGGGGGGAAACTGAAGAGGAAGGCAGAAGAAACCTAATGGGGGGAAGATGGAAGAAAACTGATGGAGGGAGGGGGGGAATAAAAACTGATGGGGGGACGAAGGAGGGAGAAACTGATGAGGGAGGTGGGAGGGATAGAAGATAACTGATGGGGGAGGAGGTAGGGGGGAAAACTGATGAGGTAGGGGGAAGGAAAACTGAAAGGGAGGGTGGAAACATGAGGAAGGGGGTGAAGAAAACTGATGGGGGATTAGGGAGGGGGGAAGAAATCTGATGGGGAAGAAAGAAGAAAACTCATGGCGGAGGGAGAGGGGAAAAAAACTGATGTTGAGGGGGGAAACTGAAGAGGTAGGGGGGAAGAAAACTGAAAGGAGGTGCTGGAAACATTAGGAAGGGGGTGAAGAAAACTGATGGGGGTTCGAGGGGGGATGAAAACTGATGGGGGAGGGGGGAAACTGAAGAGGAAGGCAGAAGAAAACTGATGGGGGTGGAGGGAAAGGTAAAAAAACTGATGGGGGAGGATGGAGGGGGAGAAGAAAACTGATGGGGAGGAGGGATGGGGGAGGAAACCGATGGGGGTGGAGGAGGGAGGGGGAATACAACTGATGGAGAAGGAGGGAGGGGGTAGAAGACTGATGATGGAGGAGGGAGGGGGAGTAAACTTATGGGGAGGGTGGAAGAAAACTGATGGATTGAGGGGGAAGAAAACTAACGGAGGGAGGAGGAAGGGGAAGAGATTGTAGAGGAAGGGGGAAGAAAACTGATAGGGAGGAGGGAAGAAAACTGATGGGGGGAGGGAGAGGGGAGGAAAACTGATGGGGGAGGGAGGAAAACTAAAGGGGAAGGCAGAAGAAAACCTATGGGGGTGGAGGGAAGGGTAAAAAATTGATGGGGAGGTTTGAGGGGGAGAAGAAAACTGATGGGGAGGAGGGATGGGGGAGGAAACCGAAGGGGGTGGAGGAGGGAGGGAGGAATACAACTGATGGTTAAGGAGGGAGGGGGAAACTGATGTGAGGAGGGAGAGAAGAAAACTGATGGGGAGGAGGGAGAGGGGAAGAAGAAAACTAAGGGAGGGATAAAACTGAAGAGGAAGGAGGAAGAAAACTGCTGGAGGGAGAAGGGAAGAAAACTGATGAGGAGGGAGGGGGGTAGAAAACTGATGGTGGAGGAGGGAGAGGGAAGAAAACTGATGGGGGAGGAGGTAGGGGGAAACTGATGTGAGGAGGGAGAGAAGAAAACTGATGGGGAGGAGGGAGGGGGAAAATAAAACTGTCTGACGGAGGGAGAGTTGGAAACTGAAGAAGAAGGGGGAAGAAAACTGATGGGTTGGAGGGAGGGGATATAAAACTGATGGGGGAGGAGGAAGGGGTGATAAACTGATGGGGGAGGAGGAGGTAGAAGGGAAGAAAAATGATCGAGTAGGAGGAAGTAGATAATAAAACTGATGGAGGGAGGGGGGTAGAACACTGATGGTGAAGGAGGGAAGAAACCTGAAAGGGACCAATTCGTCTTAGGTCTCTATCAGCAGTCTCTGGTAAACGGCAATGTATCACTCTGATTTGGATTCACGTGGTGAGAGTTGGAAACACATCAGCGAACGCGTTCAGAGAGTAACTCAAGTCTGACACAAAGGCCGTTCGTTAAGTAACTCTAAAGTTTATTGTAAAGACAAGCACTTATATAGAAGTAACAAGGGTTGGCTGGCGTAACATAATTGGGGGACAAAGAAAAGGGGAGTGGACATAGAATACATACATGTTACAAATAGTTATATAATTAACTAACAGTAATAAATTTATGGTTCTACTAAGAAATACAAAACTCCTGAGACGCAGACACAGGATATGACCCCTGGGTCATTTCTCCTATACATCTTTTCCTCTAACCTAGGCTTGACACATATAACGTCTTGCATCATTAGGTTTATTACATAGAAAGGAGACTGACTGTCTATGTGTGTAGATTATGTGATAGACACAGACAAAGAATGTGCTCCCTCCAATAGGGGAGGGGGGGTTTAACCCTTCCGTGAAGTTAACTCTTCCAATGCTGAATTAACTCATGTTATGTGTTAACACAATAAATATAAGTTTACCCTAACAAAACCTGAAAGGGAGGAGGGAATAAAACTGAGGGGGAAGGATGGAGGGGGAAGAAAACTGATGGAGAAGGGGCGAAAACTGAAGCGGAGACGAAGGAGGGGGAAACAGATAGAAGGACAAATGAGGGGGAAACTGATGAGGGGATGAAGGAGGGGGAAACTGATGGGGGGACGAAGGAGGGGGAAACTGAAGGGGGGAGGAGGGAGGGGTAAATCAAAACTGATGGAGGAGAAGGTAGGGATAAACCTGACAAGGGAGAGGGAGAAGAAAACTGATGGGGAGGAGGGAGGGTAAGAAGAATACTGAGGGAGGGGGCAAACTGAAGAGGAAGGGGGAAGAAAACTGATGGGGAGGAGGGAAGAAAACTCATGGGGAGGAGGGAAGAAAACTGATGGGGAGAGGGGGAAACTGAAGAGGAAGGCAGAAGAAAACTGATGGTGGTGGAGGGGGGGTAAAAAACTGATGAAGGGAGGATGGAGGGGGAGAAGAAAACTGATAGGGGAGGGGGGAAAACTGAAGAGGAAGGCAGAAGAAAACTGATGGTGGTGGAGGGGGGTAAAAACTGATGAAGGGAGAACGGAGGGGGAGAAGAAAACTGATAGGGAAGGAGGGAGGGGGAAGATAACTGAGGGAGAAGGGGCGAAAACTGAAGGGGGGACAAATGAGGGGGAAACTGATGGGGGGACGAAGGAGGGGGAAACTGATGGGGGACGAAGGCGGGGGAAACTGATGGGGGCATGAAGGGTGGAAAACTGATGGGGGGGACGAAGGAATGGGAAACTGAAGGGGGGATGAGGGAGGGGTAAATCAAAACTGATGGAGGAGAAGGTAGGGATAAACCTGACAAGGGAGAGGGAGAAGAAAACTGATGGGGAGGAGGGAAGAAAACTGATGGGGAGGAGGGAAGAAAACTGATGGGGAGAGGGGGAAACTGAAGAGGAAGGCAGAAGAAAACTGATGGTGGTGGAGGGGGGTAAAAAACTGATGAAGGGAGAATGGAGGGGGAGAAGAAAACTGATAGGGAAGGAGGGAGGGGGAAGATAACTGATGGAGAAGGGGCGAAAACTGAAGGGGGGACAAATGAGGGGGAAACTGATGGGGGGACGAAGGAGGGGGAAACTGATGGGGGACGAAGGCGGGGGAAACTGATGGGGGCATGAAGGGGGGAAAACTGATGGGGGGGACGAAGGAGGGGGAAACTGAAGGGGGAGGAGTGAGGGGTAAATCAGAACTGATGGAGGAGAAGGTATGGATAAACCTGACAAGGGAGAGGGAGAATAAAACTTATGGGGAGGAGGGAGGGTAAGAAGAATACTGAGGGAGGGCGCAAACTGAATAGGAAGGGGGAAGAAAACTGATGGGGAGGAGGGAAGAAAACTGATGGGGAGAGGGAGAGGGGAAGAAAATGCATGGAGAGGGGGAAAACTGAAGAGGAAGGCAGAAGAAAACTGATGGTGATGGAGGGAGGGGTTAAAAAAAATTGATGGGGGAGGATGGAGGGGGAGAAGAAAACTTATGGGGAGGAGGGATGGGGGAGGAAACCGATGGAGGTAGAGGAGGGAGGGGGGTAAACAAAAGATGGAGAAGGAGGGAGCGGGTAGAAAACTGATGGTGGAGGAGGGAGGGGGAGTAAACTGATGGGTTAGGGTGGAAGAAAACTGATGAAGGGTGGGGGAAGAAAACTGATGGAGGGAGGGGGAAGAAAACTAATGGAGGGAGGTGGAAGGGGAGGAAACTGAAGAGTGAGGGGGAAGAAAACTGATGGGGGAGGGTGAAGAAAACTGATGGAGGGAGGGGGAAGAAAACTAATGGAGGGAGGAGGAAGGGGGGGAAACTGAAGAGTAAGGGGGAAGAAAACTGATGGGGGAGGGGAGAAGAAAACCGATGGAGGGAGGGTGAAGAAAACTGATGGGTTATGGTGGAAGAAAACTGATGAAGGGTGGGGGAAGAGAACTGATGGAGGGAGGGTGAAGAAAACTGATGGAGGGAGGGAGAAGAAAACTGATGGAGGGACGAAGGAGGGAGAAACTGATGAGGGAGGTGGGAGGGATAGAAAAAAACTGTTGAGAGAGGAGGTAAGGGGGAAAACTGATGAGGTAGAGGGGAAGAAAACTGAAATGGAGGGTGGAAACATGAGGAAGATGGTGAAGAAAACTGATGGGGGAGGAGGGAGGGGGAAGAAAACTGATGGGGAGGGGGAAAAACTGAAGAGGTAGGGGGGAAGAAAACTGAAAAGGAGGGTGGAAACATGAGGAAGGGGGTGATGAAAACTGATGGGGGAGGAGGGAGGGGGGAAGAAAACTGATGGGGAGGAAGGAAGAAAACTCATGGGGGAGGGGGGATGAAAACTCATGGGGGAGGGGGGGAACTGAAGAGGAAGGCAGAAGAAAACAATTGAGGCGGTTGGAGGGAAAGGTAAAATAAACTGATGGTGGAGGATGGAGGGGGAGAAGAAAACTGATGGGGAGGAGGGATGGGGGAGTAAACCGGTGGGGGTGGAGGAGGTAGGGGGGAATACAACTGATGGAGGGAGGGTGAAGAAAACTGATGGAGGGAGGGAGAAGAAAACTGATGGAGGGACGAAGGAGGGAGAAACTGATGAGGGACGTGGGAGGGATAGAAAAAAAACTGTTGAGAGAGGAGGTAGGGGGGAAAACTGATGAGGTAGAGGGGAAGAAAACTGAAATGGAGGGTGGAAACATGAGGAAGATGGTGAAGAAAACTGATGGGGGAGGAGGGAGGGGGGAAGAAAACTGATGGGAGGAAGGAAGAAAACTCATGGGTGGAGGGAGAAGGGAAGAAAACTGATGGGGAGGAGGGAGAGGGGAAGAAAACTGATGGGGAGGAGGGAGGGGGTATAAAACTGATGGGGGAGGAGGAAGGGGTGATAAACTGATGGGGGAGGAGGAGGGAGGATGGAAGAAAACTGATGGAGTAGGAGGAAGGAGATAATAAAACTGATGAAGGGGGGGGGGTTGAACACTGATGGTGAAGGAGGGAAGGGGGAAGAAACCTGAAAGGGAGGAGGGAAGAAAAATGAGGGGGAAGGATGGAGGGGGAAGAAAACTGATGGAGAAGGGGCGAAAACTGAAGCGGAGATGAGGGGGAAACTGATGGAAGGACAAATGAGGGGGAAACTGATGGGGGGACGAAGGAGGGGGAAACTGATGGGGGGATGTAGGAGAGGGAAACTGATGGGGGGATGAAGGAGGGAGAAACTGATGAGTGGACGAAGGAGGGGGAAACTGAAGGTGGGTTGAATGAGGGGGAAACTGATGGGGGGACGAAGGAGGGGGAAACTGAAGGGGGGAGGAGGGAGGGGTAAATCAAAACTGATGGAGGAGAAGGTAGGGATAAACCTGACAAGGGAGAGGGAGAAGAAAACTGATGGGGAGGAGGGAGGGTAAGAAGAATACTGAGGGAGGGGGCAAACTGAAGATGAAGGGGGAGGAAAACTGATGGGGTGGAGGGAAGAAAACTGATGGGGAGGAGGGAAGAAAACTGATGGGGAGAGGGGCAAACTGAAGAGGAAGGGGGAAGAAAACTGATGGGGAGGAGGGAAGAAAACTGATGGGGAGGAGGGAAGAAAACTGATGGGGAGGGGGGAAAACTGAAGAGGAAGGCAGAAGAAAACTGATGGTGGTGGAGGGGGGGTAAAAAACTGATGAAGGGAGGATGGAGGGGGAGAAGAAAACTGATAGGGAGGAGGGATGGGGGAGGAAACTGATGGGGGTGGGGAAGGGAGGGGGGTAAACAAATGATGGAGAAGGAGGGAGGGGGGAAGAAACCTGATGGGAAGGAGGGAAGAAAACTGAGGGAGGGAAGGGGGAAGAAAACTAATGGAGGGAGGTGGAAGGGGAGGAAACTGAAGAGTGAGGGGGAAGAAAACTGATGGGGGAGGGTGAAGAAAACTGATGGAGGGAGGGGGAAGAAAACTAATGGAGGGAGGTGGAAGGGGAGGAAACTGAAGAGTGAGGGGGAAGAAAACTGATGGGGGAGGGTGAAGAAAACTGATGGAGGGAGGGGGAAGAAAACTAATGGAGGGAGGAGGAAGGGGGGGAAACTGAAGAGTAAGGGGGAAGAAAACTGATGGGGGTGGGGAGAAGAAAACCGATGGAGGGAGGGTGAAGAAAACTGATGGGTTATGGTGGAAGAAAACTGATGAAGGGTGGGGGAAGAGAACTGATGGAGGGAGGGTGAAGAAAACTGATGGAGGGAGGGAGAAGAAAACTGATGGAGGGACGAAGGAGGGAGAAACTGATGAGGGAGGTGGGAGGGATAGAAAAAAACTGTTGAGAGAGGAGGTAGGGGGGAAAACTGATGAGGTAGAGGGGAAGAAAACTGAAATGGAGGGTGGAAACATGAGGAAGATGGTGAAGAAAACTGATGGGGGAGGAGGGAGGGGGAAGAAAACTGATGGGGAGGGGGAAAAACTGAAGAGGTAGGGGGGAAGAAAACTGAAAAGGAGGGTGGAAACATGAGGAAGGGGGTGATGAAAACTGATGGGGGAGGAGGGAGGGGGGAAGAAAACTAATGGGGAGGAAGGAAGAAAACTCATGGGGGAGGGGGGATGAAAACTCATGGGGGAGGGGGGGAACTGAAGAGGAAGGCAGAAGAAAACAATTGAGGCGGTTGGAGGGAAAGGTAAAATAAACTGATGGTGGAGGATGGAGGGGGAGAAGAAAACTGATGGGGAGGAGGGATGGGGGAGTAAACCGGTGGGGGTGGAGGAGGTAGGGGGGAATACAACTGATGGAGGGAGGGTGAAGAAAACTGATGGAGGGAGGGAGAAGAAAACTGATGGAGGGACGAAGGAGGGAGAAACTGATGAGGGAGGTGGGAGGGATAGAAAAAAACTGTTGAGAGAGGAGGTAGGGGGGAAAACTGATGAGGTAGAGGGGAAGAAAACTGAAATGGAGGGTGGAAACATGAGGAAGATGGTGAAGAAAACTGATGGGGGAGGAGGGAGGGGGGAAGAAAACTGATGGGAGGAAGGAAGAAAACTCATGGGTGGAGGGAGAAGGGAAGAAAACTGATGGGGAGGAGGGAGAGGGGAAGAAAACTGATGGGGAGGAGGGAGGGGGCATAAAACTGATGGGGGAGGAGGAAGGGGTGATAAACTGATGGGGGAGGAGGAGGGAGGATGGAAGAAAACTGATGGAGTAGGAGGAAGGAGATAATAAAACTGATGAAGGGAGGGGGGTTGAACACTGATGGTGAAGGAGGGAAGGGGGAAGAAACCTGAAAGGGAGGAGGGAAGAAAAATGAGGGGGAAGGATGGAGGGGGAAGAAAACTGATGGAGAAGGGGCGAAAACTGAAGCAGAGATGAGGGGGAAACTGATGGAAGGACAAATGAGGGGGAAACTGATGGGGGGACGAAGGAGGGGGAAACTGATGGGGGGATGTAGGAGAGGGAAACTGATGGGGGGATGAAGGAGGGAGAAACTGATGAGTGGACGAAGGAGGGGGAAACTGAAGGTGGGTTGAATGAGGGGGAAACTGATGGGGGGACGAAGGAGGGGGAAACTGAAGGGGGGAGGAGGGAGGGGTAAATCAAAACTGATGGAGGAGAAGGTAGGGATAAACCTGACAAGGGAGAGGGAGAAGAAAACTGATGGGGAGGAGGGAGGGTAAGAAGAATACTGAGGGAGGGGGCAAACTGAAGATGAAGGGGGAGGAAAACTGATGGGGTGGAGGGAAGAAAACTGATGGGGAGGAGGGAAGAAAACTGATGGGGAGAGGGGCAAACTGAAGAGGAAGGGGGAAGAAAACTGATGGGGAGGAGGGAAGAAAACTGATGGGGAGGGGGGAAAACTGAAGAGGAAGGCAGAAGAAAACTGATGGTGGTGGAGGGGGGGTAAAAAACTGATGAAGGGAGGATGGAGGGGGAGAAGAAAACTGATAGGGAGGAGGGATGGGGGAGGAAACCGATGGGGGTGGAGAAGGGAGGGGGGTAAACAAATGATGGAGAAGGAGGGAGGGGGGAAGAAACCTGATGGGAAGGAGGGAAGAAAACTGAGGGAGGGAAGGGGGAAGAAAACTGATGGGGAAGGAGGAAGGGGGAAGATAACTGATGGAGAAGGGGCGAAAACTGAAGGGGGGACAAATGAGGGGGAAACTGATGGGGGGACGAAGGAGGGGGAAACTGATGGGGGACGAAGCAGGGGGAAACTGATGGGGGCATGAAGGAGGGGGAAACTGATGGGGGGGATGAAGGAGGGGGAAACTGAAGGGGGAGGAGTGAGGGGTAAATCAGAACTGATGGAGGAGAAGGTATGGATAAACCTGACAAGGGAGAGGGAGAAGAAAACTGATGGGGAGGAGGGAGGGTAAGAAGAATACTGAGGGAGGGCGCAAACTGAAGAGGAAGGGGGAAGAAAACTGGTGGGGAGGAGGGAAGAAAACTGATGGGGAGGAGGGAAGAAAACTGATGGAGGGAGGGGGAAAGAAAACTGATGGGAGGAGGAAGGTGGAAAACTGAAGAGGAAGGGGGAAGAAAACTGATGGAGGAGGGGAAGAAAACTGAAGGGGAGATGAAGGAGGGGGAAACTGATGGGGGAACAAATGAGGGGGAAACTGATGGTGGGACGAAGGAGGGGGAAACTGATGGGGGGTCGAAGGAGGGAGGTGGGAATACAACTGATGGAGAAGGAGGGAGGGGGTAGAAAACAGATAGTGGAGGAGGGAGGGGAGAAGAAAACTGATGTGGGGAGGAGGGAGGGAGAGTAAACTGATGGGGGAGGGGGGAAGAAAACTGATGGAGTTAGGGTGAAGAAAACTGATGGAACGAGGGAGAAGAAAACTGATGGAGGAACAAAGGAGGGAGAAACTGATGGGGGACGAAGGAGGGGGAAACTGATGGGGGCATGAAGGAGGGGGAAACTGATGGGGGGGACGAAGGAGGGGGAAACTGAAGGGGGAGGAGTGAGGGTGTAAATCAGAACTGATGGAGGAGAAGGTATGGATAAACCTGACAAGGGAGAGGGAGAAGAAAACTGATGGGGAGGAGGGAGGGTAAGAAGAATACTGAGGGAGGGCGCAAACTGAAGAGGAAGGGGGAAGAAAACTGGTGGGGGAGGAGGGAAGAAAACTGATGGGGAGGAGGGAAGAAAACTGATGGAGGGAGGGGGGAAGAAAACTGATGGGAGGAGGAAGGTGGAAAACTGAAGAGGAAGGGGGAAGAAAACTGATGGAGGAGGGGAAGAAAACTGAAGGGGAGATGAAGGAGGGGGAAACTGATGGGGGAACAAATGAGGGGGAAACTGATGGTGGGACAAAGGAGGGGGAAACTGATGGTGGACGAAGGAGGGTGAAACTGATGGGGGCATGAAGGAGGAGGAAACTCATGGGGGGAACAAAGGAGGGGGAAACTGAAGGGGGAGGAGTGAGGGATAAATCAGAACTGATGGAGGAGAAGGTATGGATAAACCTGACAAGGGAGAGGGAGAAGAAAACTGATGGGGAGGAGGGAGGGTAAGAAGAATACTGAGGGAGGGCGCAAACTGAAGAGGAAGGGGGAAGAAAACTGGTGGGGGAGGAGGGAAGAAAACTGATGGGGAGGAGGGAAGAAAACTGATGGAGGGAGGGGGGAAGAAAACTGATGGGAGGAGGAAGGTGGAAAACTGAAGAGGAAGGGGGAAGAAAACTGATGGAGGAGGGGAAGAAAACTGAAGGGGAGATGAAGGAGGGGGAAACTGATGGGGGAACAAATGAGGGGGAAACTGATGGTGGGACGAAGGAGGGGGAAACTGATGGGGGGTCGAAGGAGGGAGGTGGGAATACAACAGATACTGGAATAGTGGAGGAGGGAGGGGAGAAGAAAACTGATGTGGGGAGGAGGGAGGGAGAGTAAACTGATGGGGGAGGGGGGAAGAAAACTGATGGAGGGATTGTGAAGAAACTGATGGAAGGAGGGAGAAGAAAACTGATGGAGGGACAAAGGAGGGAGAAACTGATGGGGACGAAGGAGGGGGAAACTGATGGGGGCATGAAGGAGGGGGAAACTGATGGGGGGGACGAAGGAGGGGGAAACTGAAGGGGGGAGGAGGGAGGGGTAAATCAAAACTGATGGAGGAGAAGGTAGGGATAAACCTGACAAGGGAGAGGGAGAAGAAAACTGATGGGGAGGAGGGAGGGTAAGAAGAATACTGAGGGAGGGGGAAAACTGAAGATGAAGGGGGAAGAACACTGATGGGGTGGAGGGAAGAAAACTGATGGGGAGGAGGGAAGAAAACTTATGGGGAGGGGGGTAAACTGAAGAGGAAGGCAGAAGTAAACTGATGGTGGTGGAGGGGGGGGGGTAAAAAACTGATGAAGGGAGGATGGAGGGGGAGAAGAAAACTGATAGGGGATGGGGGAAAACTGAAGAGGAAGGCAGAAGAAAACTGATGGTGGTGGAGGGGGGGGGTAAAAAACTGATGAAGGGAGGATGGAGGGGGAGAAGAAAACTGATAGGGAGGAGGGGTGGGGGAGGAAACCGATGGGGGTGGAGAAGGGAGGTGGGTAAACAAATGATGGAGAAGGAGGGAGGGGGGAAGAAACTTGATGGGAAAGAGGGAAGAAAACTGAGGGAGGGAAGGGGCAAGAAAACTGATGGGGAAAGAGGGAGGGGGAAGATAACTGATGGAGAAGGGGTAAAAACTGAAGGGGGGACAAATGAGGGGGAAACTGATGGCGGGACGAAGGAGGGGGAAACTGATGGGGGACGAAGGAGGGGGAAACTGATAGGGGCATGAAGGAGGGGGAAACTGATGGTGGGGACGAAGGAGGGGGTACTGAAGGGGGAGGAGTGAGGGGTAAATCAGAACTGATGGAGGAGAAGGTAGAGATAAACCTGACAAGGGAGAGGGAGAAGAAAACTGATGGGGAGGAGGGAGGGTAAGAAGAATACTGAGGGAGGGCGCAAACTGAAGAGGAAGGGGGAAGAAAACTGATGGGGGAGGAGGGAAGAAAACTGATTGGGAGGAGGGAAGAAAACTGATGGGGAGAGGGAGATGGGAAGAATATGCATGGGGAAGGGGGAAAACTGAAGAGGAAGGCAGAAGAAAACTGATGGTGATGGAGGGAGGGGAAAAAAACTGATGGGGAGCATGGAGGGGGAGAAGAAAACTTATGGGGAGGAGGGATGGGGGAGGAAACCGATGGAGGTGGAGGAGGGAGCGGGGTTAAACTGATGGGTTAGGGTGGAAGAAAACTGATGAAAGGTGGGGGAAGACAACTGATGGAGGGAGGGGGAAGAAAACTAATGGAGGGAGGAGGAAGGGGAGGAAACTGAAGAGTAAGGGGGAAGAAAACTGCTGGGGGAGGGGGGAAGAAAACTGATGGAATGAGGGTGAAGAAAACTGATGGAGGGGACGAAGGAGGGGGAAACTGAAGGGGGGAGGAGGGAGGGGTAAATCAAAATTGATGGAGGAGAAGGTAGGGATAAACCTGACAAGGGAGAGGGAGAAGAAAACTGATTGAGGGGGCAAACTGAAGAGGAAGGGGGAAGAAAACTGATGGGGAGGAGGGAAGAAAACTGATGGGGAGGAGGGAAGAAAACTGATGGGGAGGGGGGATGAAAACTGATGGGGAGGGGGGAAAACTGAAGAGGAAGGCAGAAGAAAACTGATGGTGGTGGAAGGGGGGTAAAAACTGATGAAGGGAGGATGGAGGGGGAGAAGAAAACTGATAGGGAGGAGGGATAGGGGAGGAAACCGATGGGGGTGGAGAAGGGAGGGGGGTAAACAAATGATGGAGAAGGAGGGAGGGGGGAAGAAACCTGATGGGAATTAGGGAAGAAAACTGAGGGAGGGAAGGGGGAAGAAAACTGATGGGGAAGGAGGGAGGGGGAAGATAACTGATGGAGAAGGGGCGAAAACTGAAGGGGGGACAAATGAGGGGGAAACTGATGGGGGGACGAAGGAGGGGGAAACTGATGGGGTCGAAGGAGGGATTAACTGATGGGGGCAAGAAGGAGGGGGAAACTGATGGGGGGGACGAAGGAGTGGGAAAGTGAAGGGGGAGGAGTGAGGGGTAAATCAGAACTGATGGAGGAGAAGGTATGGATAAACCTGACAAGGGAGAGGGAGAAAAAAACTGATGGCGAGGAGGGAGGGTAAGAAGAATACTGAGGGAGGGCGTAAACTGAAGAGGAAGGGGGAAGAAAACTGGTGGGGGAGGAGGGAAGAAAACTGATGGGGAGGAGGGAAGAAAACTGATGGAGGGAGGGGGGAAGAATCTGATGGGAGGAGGAAGGTGGAAAACTGAAGAGGAAGGGGGAAGAAAACTGATGGAGAAGGGGAAGAAAACTGAAGGGGAGATGAAGGAGGGGGAAACTGATGGGGGAACAAATGAGGGGGAAACTGATGGTGGGACGAAGGAGGGGGAAACTGATGGGGGGTCGAAGGAGGGAGGTGGGAATACAACTGATGGAGAAGGAGGGAGGGGGTAGAAAACAGATAGTGGAGGAGGGAGGGGAGAAGAAAACTGATGTGGGGAGGAGGGAGGGAGAGTAAACTGATGGGGGAGGGGGGAAGAAAACTGATCGAGGGAGGGTGATGAAAACTTTTGGAAGGCCGGAGAAGAAAACTGATGGAGGGAGGAGGAAGGGGAGGAAACTGAAGAGTAAGGGGGAAGAAAACTGCTGGGGGAGGGGGGAAGAAAACTGATGGAATGAGGGTGAAGAAAACTGATGGAGGGGACGAAGGAGTGGGAAAGTGAAGGGGGAGGAGTGAGGGGTAAATAAGAACTGATGGAGAAGGTATGGATAAACCTGACAAGGGAGAGGGAGAAAAAAACTGATGGCGAGGAGGGAGGGTAAGAAGAATACTGAGGGAGGGCGCAAACTGAAGAGGAAGGGGGAAGAAAACTGGTGGGGGAGGAGGGAAGAAAACTGATGGGGAGGAGGGAAGAAAACTGATGGAGGGAGGGGGGAAGAAAACTGATGGGAGGAGGAAGGTGGAAAACTGAAGAGGAAGGGGGAAGAAAACTGATGGAGGAGGGGAAGAAAACTGAAGGGGAGATGAAGGAGGGGGAAACTGATGGGGGAACAAATGAGGGGGAAACTGATGGTGGGACGAAGGAGGGGGAAACTGATGGGGGGTCGAAGGAGGGAGGTGGGAATACAACTGATGGAGAAGGAGGGAGGGGGTAGAAAACAGATAGTGGAGGAGGGAGGGGAGAAGAAAACTGATGTGGGGAGGAGGGAGGGAGAGTAAACTGATGGGGGAGGGGGGAAGAAAACTGATCGAGGGAGGGTGATGAAAACTTTTGGAAGGCCGGAGAAGAAAACTGATGGAGGGACAAAGGAGGGAGAAACTGTTGGGGGACGAAGGAGGGGGAAACTGATGGGGGCATGAAGGAGGGGGAAACTGAAGGGGGAGGAGTGAGGGGTAAATCAGAACTGATGGAGGAGAAGATATGGATAAACCTGACAAGGGAGAGGGAGAAGAAAACTGATGGGGAGGAGGGAGGGTAAGAAGAATACTGAGGGAGGGCGCAAACTGAAGAGGAAGGGGGAAGAAAACTGGTGGGGGAGGAGGGAAGAAAACTGATGGGGAGGAGGGAAGAAAACTGATGGAGGGAGGGGGGAAGAAAACTGATGGGAGGAGGAAGGTGGAAAACTGAAGAGGAAGGGGGAAGAAAACTGATGGAGGAGGGGAAGAAAACTGAAGGGGAGATGAAGGAGGGGGAAACTGATGGGGGAACAAATGAGGGGGAAACTGATGGTGGGACGAAGGAAGGGGAAACTGATGGGGGACGAAGGAGGGGAAAACTCATGGGGGGAACGAAGGAGGGGGAAACTGAAGGGGGAGGAGTGAGGGGTAAATCAGAACTGATGGAGGAGAAGGTATGGATAAACCTGACAAGGGAGAGGGAGAAGAAAACTGATGGGGAGGAGGGAGGGTAAGAAGAATACTGAGGGAGGGCGCAAACTGAAGAGGAAGGGGGAAGAAAACTGGTGGGGGAGGAGGGAAGAAAACTGATGGGGAGGAGGGAAGAAAACTGATGGAGGGAGGGGGGAAGAAAACTGATGGGAGGAGGAAGGTGGAAAACTGAAGAGGAAGGGGGAAGAAAACTGATGGAGGAGGGGAAGAAAACTGAAGGGGAGATGAAGGAGGGGGAAACTGATGGGGGAACAAATGAGGGGGAAACTGATGGTGGGACGAAGGAGGGGGAAACTGATGGGGGGTCGAAGGAGGGAGGTGGGAATACAACTGATGGAGAAGGAGGGAGGGGGTAGAAAACAGATAGTGGAGGAGGGAGGGGAGAAGAAAACTGATGTGGGGAGGAGGGAGGGAGAGTAAACTGATGGGGGAGGGGGGAAGAAAACTGATCGAGGGAGGGTGATGAAAACTTTTGGAAGGCCGGAGAAGAAAACTGATGGAGGGAGGAGGAAGGGGAGGAAACTGAAGAGTAAGGGGGAAGAAAACTGCTGGGGGAGGGGGGAAGAAAACTGATGGAATGAGGGTGAAGAAAACTGATGGAGGGGACGAAGGAGGGGGAAACTGAAGGGGGGAGGAGGGAGGGGTAAATCAAAATTGATGGAGGAGAAGGTAGGGATAAACCTGACAAGGGAGAGGGAGAAGAAAACTGATGGAGGGGGCAAACTGAAGAGGAAGGGGGAAGAAAACTGATGGGGAGGAGGGAAGAAAACTGATGGGGAGGGGGGATGAAAACTGATGGGGAGGGGGGAAAACTGAAGAGGAAGGCAGAAGAAAACTGATGGTGGTGGAAGGGGGGTAAAAACTGATGAAGGGAGGATGGAAGGGGAGAAGAAAACTGATAGGGAGGAGGGATAGGGGAGGAAACCGATGGGGGTGGAGAAGGGAGGGGGGTAAACAAATGATGGAGAAGGAGGGAGGGGGGAAGAAACCTGATGGGAATTAGGGAAGAAAACTGAGGGAGGGAAGGGGGAAGAAAACTGATGGGGAAGGAGGGAGGGGGAAGATAACTGATGGAGAAGGGGCGAAAACTGAAGGGGGGACAAATGAGGGGGAAACTGATGGGGGGACGAAGGAGGGGGAAACTGATGGGGTCGAAGGAGGGATTAACTGATGGGGGCATGAAGGAGGGGGAAACTGATGGGGGGGACGAAGGAGTGGGAAAGTGAAGGGGGAGGAGTGAGGGGTAAATCAGAACTGATGGAGGAGAAGGTATGGATAAACCTGACAAGGGAGAGGGAGAAAAAAACTGATGGCGAGGAGGGAGGGTAAGAAGAATACTGAGGGAGGGCGCAAACTGAAGAGGAAGGGGGAAGAAAACTGGTGGGGGAGGAGGGAAGAAAACTGATGGGGAGGAGGGAAGAAAACTGATGGAGGGAGGGGGGAAGAAAACTGATGGGAGGAGGAAGGTGGAAAACTGAAGAGGAAGGGGGAAGAAAACTGATGGAGGAGGGGAAGAAAACTGAAGGGGAGATGAAGGAGGGGGAAACTGATGGGGGAACAAATGAGGGGGAAACTGATGGTGGGACGAAGGAGGGGGAAACTGATGGGGGGTCGAAGGAGGGAGGTGGGAATACAACTGATGGAGAAGGAGGGAGGGGGTGGAAAACAGATAGTGGAGGAGGGAGGGGAGATGAAAACTGATGTGGGGAGGAGGGAGGGAGAGTAAACTGATGGGGGAGGGGGGAAGAAAACTGATCGAGGGAGGGTGATGAAAACTTTTGGAAGGCCGGAGAAGAAAACTGATGGAGGGAGGAGGAAGGGGAGGAAACTGAAGAGTAAGGGGGAAGAAAACTGCTGGGGGAGGGGGGAAGAAAACTGATGGAATGAGGGTGAAGAAAACTGATGGAGGGGACGAAGGAGGGGGAAACTGAAGGGGGGAGGAGGGAGGGGTAAATCAAAATTGATGGAGGAGAAGGTAGGGATAAACCTGACAAGGGAGAGGGAGAAGAAAACTGATGGAGGGGGCAAACTGAAGAGGAAGGGGGAAGAAAACTGATGGGGAGGAGGGAAGAAAACTGATGGGGAGGAGGGAAGAAAACTGATGGGGAGGGGGGATGAAAACTGATGGGGAAGGGGGAAAACTGAAGAGGAAGGCAGAAGAAAACTGATGGTGGTGGAAGGGGGGTAAAAACTGATGAAGGGAGGATGGAGGGGGAGAAGAAAACTGATAGGGAGGAGGGATAGGGGAGGAAACCGATGGGGGTGGAGAAGGGAGGGGGGTAAACAAATGATGGAGAAGGAGGGAGGGGGGAAGAAACCTGATGGGAATTAGGGAAGAAAACTGAGGGAGGGAAGAGGGAAGAAAACTGATGGGGAAGGAGGGAGGGGGAAGATAACTGATGGAGAAGGGGCGAAAACTGAAGGGGGGACAAATGAGGGGGAAACTGATGGGGGGACGAAGGAGGGGGAAACTGATGGGGTCGAAGGAGGGATTAACTGATGGGGGCATGAAGGAGGGGGAAACTGATGGGGGGGACGAAGGAGTGGGAAAGTGAAGGGGGAGGAGTGAGGGGTAAATCAGAACTGATGGAGGAGAAGGTATGGATAAACCTGACAAGGGAGAGGGAGAAAAAAACTGATGGCGAGGAGGGAGGGTAAGAAGAATACTGAGGGAGGGCGCAAACTGAAGAGGAAGGGGGAAGAAAACTGGTGGGGGAGGAGGGAAGAAAACTGATGGGGAGGAGGGAAGAAAACTGATGGAGGGAGGGGGGAAGAAAACTGATGGGAGGAGGAAGGTGGAAAACTGAAGAGGAAGGGGGAAGAAAACTGATGGAGGAGGGGAAGAAAACTGAAGGGGAGATGAAGGAGGGGGAAACTGATGGGGGAACAAATGAGGGGGAAACTGATGGTGGGACGAAGGAGGGGGAAACTGATGGGGGGTCGAAGGAGGGAGGTGGGAATACAACTGATGGAGAAGGAGGGAGGGGGTAGAAAACAGATAGTGGAGGAGGGAGGGGAGAAGAAAACTGATGTGGGGAGGAGGGAGGGAGAGTAAACTGATGGGGGAGGGGGGAAGAAAACTGATCGAGGGAGGGTGATGAAAACTTTTGGAAGGCCGGAGAAGAAAACTGATGGAGGGACAAAGGAGGGAGAAACTGTTGGGGGACGAAGGAGGGGGAAACTGATGGGGGCATGAAGGAGGGGGAAACTGAAGGGGGAGGAGTGAGGGGTAAATCAGAACTGATGGAGGAGAAGATATGGATAAACCTGACAAGGGAGAGGGAGAAGAAAACTGATGGGGAGGAGGGAGGGTAAGAAGAATACTGAGGGAGGGCGCAAACTGAAGAGGAAGGGGGAAGAAAACTGGTGGGGGAGGAAGGAAGAAAACTGATGGGGAGGAGGGAAGAAAACTGATGGAGGGAGGGGGGAAGAAAACTGATGGGAGGAGGAAGGTGGAAAACTGAAGAGGAAGGGGGAAGAAAACTGATGGAGGAGGGGAAGAAAACTGAAGGGGAGATGAAGGAGGGGGAAACTGATGGGGGAACAAATGAGGGGGAAACTGATGGTGGGACGAAGGAAGGGGAAACTGATGGGGGACGAAGGAGGGGAAAACTCATGGGGGGAACGAAGGAGGGGGAAACTGAAGGGGGAGGAGTGAGGGGTAAATCAGAACTGATGGAGGAGAAGGTATGGATAAACCTGACAAGGGAGAGGGAGAAGAAAACTGATGGGGAGTAGGGAGGGTAAGAAGAATACTGAGGGAGGGCGCAAACTGAAGAGGAAGGGGGAATAAAACTGGTGGGGGAGGAGGGAAGAAAACTGATGGGGAGGAGGGAAGAAAACTGATGGAGGGAGGGGGGAAGAAAACTGATGGGAGGAGGAAGGTGGAAAACTGAAGAGGAAGGGGGAAGAAAACTTATGGAGGAGGGGAAGAAAACTGAAGGGGAGATGAAGGAGGGGGAAACTGATGGGGGAACAAATGAGGGGGAAACTGATGGTGGGACGAAGGAGGGGGAAACTGAGGGGGGGTCGAAGGAGGGAGGTGGGAATACAACTGATGGAGAAGGAGGGAGGGGGTAGAAAACAGATAGTGGAGGAGAGAGGGGAGAAGAAAACTGATGTGGGGAGGAGGGAGGGAGAGTAAACTGATGGGGGAGGGGGGAAGAAAACTGATGGAGGGAGGGTGTAGAAAACTGATGGAAGGAGGGAGAAGAAAACTGATGGAGGGACAAAGGAGGGAGAAGCTGATGGGGGACGAAGGAGGGGGAAACTGATGGGGGCATGAAGGAGGGGGAAACTGATGGGGGGGACGAAGGAGGGGGAAACTGAAGGGGGAGGAGTGAGGGGTAAATCAGAACTGATGGAGGAGAAGGTATGGATAAACCTGACAAGGGAGATGGAGAAGAAAACTGATGGGGAGGAGGGAGGGTAAGAAGAATACTGAGGGAGGGCGCAAACTGAAGAGGAAGGGGGAAGAAAACTGGTGGGGGAGGAGGGAAGAAAACTGATGGGGAGGAGGGAAGAAAACTGATGGAGGGAGGGGGGAAGAAAACTGATGGGAGGAGGAAGGTGGAAAACTGAAGAGGAAGGGGGAAGAAAACTGATGGAGGAGGGGAAGAAAACTGAAGGGGAGATGAAGGAGGGGGAAACTGATGGGGGAACAAATGAGGGGTAAACTGATGGTGGGACGAAGGAGGGGGAAACTGATGGGGGGTCGAAGGAGGGAGGTGGGTATACAACTGATGGAGAAGGAGGGAGGGGGTAGAAAACAGATAGTGGAGGAGGGAGGGGAGAAGTAAACTGATGTGGGGAGGAGGGAGGGAGAGTAAACTGATGGGGGAGGGGGAAGAAAACTGATGGAGGGAGGGTGAAGAAAACTGATGGAAGGAGGGAGAAGAAAACTGATGGAGGGACAAAGGAGGGAGAAACTGATGAGGGAGGTGGGAGGGATAGAAAAAAACTGATGGGGGAGGAGGTAGGGGGGAAACTGATGAGGTAGAGGGGAAGAAAACTGAAATGGAGGGTAAAAACATGAGGAAGGGGGTGAAGAAAAATGATGGGGGAGGAGGAAGGGGGTGAAGAAAACTGATGTAGGGAGGGAGGAAGGAAACTGAGGGGGAAGGGGGGAAACTGATGGGGTGAAGAGGGAGGGAGATAAGAAAACTGATGGGAGGGATGGGGGAACTGATGGGGAGGAGGGAGGGGTAGAAGAAAACTGATGGGGAGGAGGGATAAGGGAGGAAACCAATGGGGGTGGAGAAGGAAGGGGGAAGGAAACTGATGGAGGAGGAGGGACAGGGTAGAAAACTTATGGTGGAGGAGGGAGGGGGAAGAAAACTTCTGGGGGGATGAGGGAGGGGAGAAAAATTGATGGGTGGAGATGGGAAGAAAACTGATCGAGGGAGGGGGAAGAAATCTGATGGGAAGGACGGAAGAAAGCTTAAGTGGGTGGAGGGAGGGGTGAATAAAACTTATGGGGAGGAGGGAGGGGGGTCATAAAACTGATGGGGAGGAGGAATGGGGGAGGAAACCGATGGGGTGGAGGAGGGAGGTGGGAAGAAACCTGATGGGGAGGAGGGAAGAAAACTGATGGGAAAGGAGGGAGGGGGAAGAAAACTGATGAGGAGGAAGGAAGAAAACTCATGGGGGGAGAGAGGGGGGATGAAAACTGTTGGGGGAGGGGGGAAACTGAAGAGGAAGGCAGAAGAAAATTGATGGGGGTGTAGGGAAAGGTAAAAAAAACTGATGGGGGAGGATGGAGGGGGTGAAGAAAACTGATGGAGGGGACGAAGGAGGGGGAAACTGAAGGGGGGAGGAGGGAGGGGTAAATCAAAACTGATGGAGGAGAAGGTAGGGATAAACTTGACAAGGGAGAGGGAGAAGAAAACTGATGAGGATGAAGGAAGAAAACTCATGGGGGGAGGGAGAGGGGAAGAAAACTGATGGGGGATGGGGGGAACTGAAGAGTTAGGGGGAAGAAAACTGAAAGGGAGGGTGGAAACAGTAGGAAGGGGGTGAAGAAAACTGATGGGCGAGGAGGGAGGGGGGAAGAAAACTGATGGGGAGGAAGGAAGAATACTCATGGGGGGAGGGAGGGTTGATGAAAACTGATGTGGGAGGGGGGAAACTGAAGCGGAAGGCAGAAGAAAACTGATGGGGGTGGAGGGAAAGGTAAAAAAACTGATGGGGGAGGATTGAGGGGGAGAAGAAAACGTATGGGGAGGAGGGAGGGGGAAGAAAACTGATGGTCTGATTAGGGAGGGGGAGTAAACTCATGGGGGGAGGGGTGAAGAAAACTGATTGGGAGGAGGGATGGGGGGAGGAAACCGATGGGGTGGAGGAGGGAGGGTGATGAAAACTGATTAGGGAGGGGGTAGAACACTGATAGGAAAGAGGGAAGAAACCTGATGGGGGGAGGATAGAAGAAAACAGATGGAGGGTGTTGGGGATAAAACTGATGGGGGGAGGAAGGAGGGGGAAACTCCTTATGGGGGTACAAATGAGGGGGAAAATGATGTGGGGACGAAGGAGGGGGAAACTGATATGGGGTCGAAAGAGGGAGGTGGGAATACAACTGATGGAGAAGGAGGGGGGTAGAAAACTGATGGTGGAAGGGTGAAGAAAACTGATGGAGGAGGGGAAGAAAACTGAAGGGGAGATGAAGGAGGGGGAAACTGATGGGGGAACAAATGAGGGGTAAACTGATGGTGGGACGAAGGAGGGGGAAACTGATGGGGGGTCGAAGGAGGGAGGTGGGTATACAACTGATGGAGAAGGAGGGAGGGGGTAGAAAACAGATAGTGGAGGAGGGAGGGGAGAAGAAAACTGATGTGGGGAGGAGGGAGGGAGAGTAAACTGATGGGGAGGGGGAAGAAAACTGATGGAGGGAGGGTGAAGAAAACTGATGGAAGGAGGGAGAAGAAAACTGATGGAGGGACAAAGGAGGGAGAAACTGATGAGGGAGGTGGGAGGGATAGAAAAAAACTGATGGGGAGGAGGTAGGGGGGAAACTGATGAGGTAGGGGGGAAGAAAACTGAAATGGAGGGTAAAAACATGAGGAAGGGGGTGAAGAAAACTGATGGGGGAGGAGGAAGGGGGTGAAGAAAACTGATGTAGGGAGGGAAGAAGGAAACTGAGGGGGAAGGGGGGAAACTGATGGGATGAAGAGGGAGGGAGATAAGAAAACTGATGGGAGGGATGGGGGAACTGATGGGGAGGAGGGAGGGGTAGAAGAAAACTGATGGGGAGGAGGGATAAGGGAGGAAACCCATGGGGGTGGAGAAGGAAGGGGGAAGGAAACTGATGGAGGAGGAGGGAAAGGGTAGAAAACTTATGGTGGAGGAGGGAGGGGGAAGAAAACTTCTGGGGGGATGAGGGAGGGGAGAAAAATTGATGGGTGGAGATGGGAAGAAAACTGATGGAGGGAGGGGGAAGAAATCTGATGGGAAGGAGGGAAGAAAGCTTAAGTGGGTGGAGGGAGGGGTGAATAAAACTAATGGGGAGGAGGGAGGGGGTAATAAAACTGATGGGGAGGAGGAATGGGGGATGAAACCGATGGGGTGGAGGAGGGAGGTGGGAAGAAAACTGATGGGAAAGGAGGGAGGGGGAAGAAAACTGATGAGGAGGAAGGAAGAAAACTCATGGGGGGAGAGAGGGGGGATGAAAACTGTTGGGGGAGGGTGGAAACTGAAGAGGAAGGCAGAAGAAATTGATGGGGGTGGAGGGAAAGGTAAAAAAAACTGATGGGGGAGGATGGAGGGGGAGAAGAAAACTGATGTAAGGAGGGATGGGGGAGGAAACTGGTGGGGGTGGAGGAGGGAGGGGGGAATACAACTGATGGAGAAGGTAGAAGTGGTAGAAAACTGATGGTGGATGAGGGAGGGGAGTAAACTGATGGGGGGAGGGTGGAAGAAAACTGATGGAGGGAGGGGGAAGAAAACTAATGGAGGGAGGAAGGAGGGAGAGAAGAAAACTGATTGGGGGAGGAAGAAGTGGAGGAAACTGAAGAGGAAGAAAAGTGATTGGGAGGAAGTTAAAAAAACTGATGGGGAGGAGGGAAGAAAACTGATGGGGGGAGGGAGAGGGTAAGAAAACTGATGGGGGGAGGGGGGAAAACTGAAGAAGAAGGCAGAAGAAAACTGATGGGGGTGGAGGGAGGGGTAAAAAACTGATGGGGGAGGATGGAGGGGGAGAAGAAAACTGATGATGAGGAGGGATGGGGGAGGAAATTGATAAAGGTTGAGGATGGAGGTGGGAATACAACTGATGGAGAAGGAGGGAGGGGGTAGAAAACTGATGGTGGAGAAGGGCGGGGGAAGAAAACTGATGGGCTGATTAGGGAGGAGGAGTAAACTGATTGGGGGAGGGGGGAAGAAAACTGATGGGGAGGAGGGATTGCGGGAGGAAACCGATGGGGTGGAGGAGGGAGGGTGACGAAAACTGATGGAGGGTGTTGGGGATAAAACTGATGGGGGAAGGAAGGGGGAAAACTGAAGAGGAAGGGGGAAGAAAACTGATGACGGAGGGGAAGAAAACTGAAGGGGAGATGAAGGAGGGGGAAACTTATGGGGGTACAAATGAGGGGGAAAATGATGGGGGGACGAAGGAGGGGGAAACTGATATGGGGTCGAAAGAGGGAGGTGGGAATACAACTGATGGAGAAGGAGGGGGGGTAGAAAACTGATGGTGGAAGGGTGAATAAAACTGATGGAGGGAGGGAGAAGAAAACTGATGGAGGGACGAAGGAGGGAGAAACTGATGAGGGAGGTGGGAGGGATAGAAGAAAACTGATGGGGGAGGAGGTAGGGGGGAAAACTGATGAGGTAAGGGGGAAGAATACTGAAAAGGAGGGTGGAAACATAAGGAAGAGTATGAAGAAAACTGATGGGGGAGGGGGGAAGAAAACTGATGAGGAGGAAGGAAGAAAACTCATGGGGGGAGGGAGAGGGGAAGAAAACTGATGGGGGATGGGGGGAACTGAAGAGTTAGGGGGAAGAAAACTGAAAGGGAGGGTGGAAACAGTAGGAAGGGGGTGAAGAAAACTGATGGGGGAGGAGGGAGGGGGGAAGAAAACTGATGGGGAGGAAGGAAGAATACTCATGGGGGGAGGGAGGGGTGATGAAAACTGATGGGGGAGGGGGGAAACTGAAGCGGAAGGCAGAAGAAAACTGATGGGGGTGGAGGGAAAGGTAAAAAAAACTGATGGGGGAGGATGGAGGGGGAGAAGAAAACTGATGGGGAGGAGGGAGGGGGAAGAAAACTGATGGTCTGATTAGGGAGGGGGAGTAAACTCATGGGGGGAGGGGGGAAGAAAACTGATTGGGAGGAGGGATGGGGGGAGGAAACCGATGGGGTGGAGGAGGGAGGGTGATGAAAACTGATTAGGGAGGGGGTAGAACACTGATAGGAAAGAGGGAAGAAACCTGATGGGGGGAGGATAGAAGAAAACAGATGGAGGGTGTTGGGGATAAAACTGATGGGGGGAGGAAGGAGGGGGAAACTCCTTATGGGGGTACAAATGAGGGGGAAAATGATGGGGGGACGAAGGAGGGGGAAACTGATATGGGGTCGAAAGAGGGAGGTGGGAATACAACTGATGGAGAAGGAGGGGGGGTAGAAAACTGATGGTGGAAGGGTGAAGAAAACTGATGGAGGGAGGGAGAAGAAAACTGATGGAGGGACGAAGGAGGGAGAAACTGATGAGGGAGGTGGGAGGGATAGAAGAAAACTGATGGGGGAGGAGGTAGGGTGGAAAACTGATGAGGTAAGGGGGAAGAATACTGAAAGGGAGGGTGGAAACATAAGGAATTGTATGAAGAAAACTGATGGGGGAGGGGGGAAGAAAACTGATGAGGAGGAAGGAAGAAAACTCATGGGGGGAGGGAGAGGGGAAGAAAACTGATGGTGGATGGGGGGAACTGAAGAGTTAGGGGGAAGAAAACTGAAAGGGAGGGTGGAAACAGTAGGAAGGGGGTGAAGAAAACTGATGGGGGAGGAGGGAGGGGGGAAGAAAACTGATGGGGAGGAAGGAAGAATACTCAATGGGGGGAGGGAGGGGTGTTGATAACTGATGGGGGAGGGGGAAACTGAAGCGGAAGGCAGAAGAAAACTGATGGGGGTGTAGGGAAAGGTAAAAAAACTGATGGGGGAGGATGGAGGGGGAGAAGAAAACTGATGGGGAGGAGGGAGGGGGAAGAAAACTGATGGTCTGATTAGGGAGGGGGAGTAAACTCATGGGGGGAGGGGGGAAGAAAACTGATTGGGAGGAGGGATGGGGGAGGAAACCGATGGGGTGGAGGAGGGAGGTTGATGAAAACTGATTAGGGAGGGGGTAGAACACTGATAGGAAAGAGGGAAGAAATCTGATGGGGGGAGGGTGGAAACATAAGGAAGGGTATGAAGAAAACTGACTGTGGAGGGGGGAAGAAAACTGATGAGGAGGAAGGAAGAAAACTCATGGGGGGAGGGAGAGGGGAAGAAAACTGATGGGGTTGGGGGGAAACGAAGAGTTAGGGGTAAGAAAACTGAAAGGGAGGGTGGAAACAGTAGGAAGGGGGTGAAGAAAACTGATGGGGAAGGAGGGAGGGGGAAGAAAACTGATGGGGAGGAAGGAAGAATACTCATTGGGGGAGGGAGGGGTGATGAAAACTGATGGGGGAGGGGGAAATCTGAAGCGGAAGGCAGAAGAAAACTGATGGGGGTGGAGGGAAAGGTAAAAAAAACTGATGGGGGAGGATGGAGGGGGAGAAGAAAACTGATGGGGAGGAGGGATGTAGGAGGAAACCGATGGGGGTGGAGGAGGGATGGGGGAATACAACTGAGCGAGAAGGAGGGATGTGGTAGAAACTGATGGTGGAGGAGGGAGGGGGTGTAAACTGATGGGAGGGTGGAAGAAAACTGATAAAGGGATGGGGAAGAAAACTGATGGAGTGAGGGGGAAGAAAACTAATGGAGGGAGGAAAGAGGGAGAGAAGAAAACGGATGGCGGGAGGAGGAATGTGAGGAAACTGAAGAGGAAGGGGAAGAAAACTGATGGGGAGGAGGGAAGAAAACTGATGGGGGGAGTGAGGGGTGATGAAAACTGATGGGGGAGGGGGGGAAACTGAAGCGGAAGGCAGAAGAAAACTGATAGGGGTGGAGGGAAAGGTAAAAAAAACTGATGGAGGGAGGGGGAAGAAAACTAATGGAGGGAGGAAAGAGGGAGAGAAGAAAACTGATGGCGGGAGGAGGAATGGGAGGAAACTTAAGAGGAAGGGGGAAGAAAACTGATGGGGGGAGGGAGAACGGAAGAAAACTGATGGGGGAGGGGGGGAAACTGAAGGGGAAGGCAGAAGAAAACTGATGGGGAGGAGGGATGGGGGAGGAAACCGATGGGTGTGGAGGACGAAGGGAGGAATACAACTGATGGAGAAGGAGGGTGTAGGTAGAAAACTGATGGCGGAGGAGGGATGGGGGAGGACACCGATGGGGTGGAGGAGGGAGGGGGAAGAAAATTGATGGAGGGAGGGGGTAGAACACTGATAGGGAAGGGGGAAGAAACCTGATGGGTGGAGGAGGGAAGAAAACTGATGGAGGGAGGAAGGGGGAAAACTGAAGAGAGGAAGGAGGAAGAAAACTGATGGAGGAGGGGAAGAAAACTGAAGGGGGGATGAAGGAGGGGGAAATTGATGGGGGACAAATGAGGGGGAAACTGATGAGGGGATGAAGGAGGGGGAAACTGATGGGGGAGGATGGAGGGGTAAATGAAAACTGATAGAGGAGGAGGTAGGGGGAAACCTGACGAGGGAGAGGGAGAAGAAAAATGATGGGGAGGAGAGGAGGGAGGGTAAGAAGTAAAACTGAGGGAGGGGGAAAACTGAAGAGGAAGGAGGAAGAAAACTGATGGGAAGGAGGGAAGGAAACTGATGTGGAGGGAGGGTGAAGAAAACTGATGGGGGGATGGATGGGGAGGAAACCGATGGGGGTGGAGGAGGGAGGGGGGAAGAAAACTGATTAAGGAGGAGGGAGGATATAATAAAACTGATGAAGGAGGGGGAGAAGAAAACTGATGGGGCGATGAGTGAGGAGGTTAGAAAACTGATGGGTGAGGAGGGATGAGGGAGAAAAATGATGGGGGTGGAAGAAAACTGATGAAGGAGGAGGGAGGAGGAGGAGAAGAAAACTGAGGGAGAAGAAAACTGATGGGGAGGAGGGATGGGGAGGAAACCATTTGGGATGAAGGTGGGAGGGGTAAAGAAAACTGATGGAGGGTGGGGGAAGAAAACGAATGGAGGGAGGGAGGAGGGAGAGAAGAAAACTGATGGCGGGAGAAGGAAGAGGAGGAAACTGAAGATAATGGGGGAAGAAAACTGATGGTGGAGGAGGGAAGAAAACTGATGGGGTTAGGGAGAGGGTAAGAAAACTAATAGCGGAGGGAGAGGGGAAATAAACTGATGGGGAGGGGGAAAACTGAAGAGGAAGGCAGAAGAAAACTTATAGGGGAGGAGGGAGGGGTAAAAAACTGATGGGGGAGGATGGTGGGGGAGAAGAAAACTGATGGGGAGGAGTGATGGGGTGGAACCAGATGGGGGTTGAGGAATAAGGGGGGAATACAAATGATGGAGAAGAAGGAAGGGGGTAGAAAACTGATGGTGGAGGAGGGAGGGGGGAAGAAAACTGATGGGGAGGAGGGATGGGGGAGGAAACCGAAGGGGATGGAAGAGGGAGGGAGGAATACAACTGATGGTTAAGGAGGGAGTTGTAAAAAAAATGATGGGGAAGGATGGCGGTGGAGAAGAAAACTGATGGGGCGGAGTGATGGGGTGGAACCCGATGGGGGTTGATGAAGGAGGGTGGAATACAACTGATGGAGAAGAAGGGAGGGGGTAGAAAACTGATGGTGGAGGAGGGAGGGGGGAAGAAAACTGATGGGGGGATGAGGGAGGGGGAGTAAACTGATGGAGCGAGGAGGATAGAAAACTGATTGAGGGAGGGAGAAGAAAACTGATGGAGGGAGAAAGGAGGGAGAAACTGATGGGGGAGGTGGGCGGGATAGAAGAAAACTGATGGGGGAGGAGGTAGGGGGGATAAGTGATGAGGTAGGGGGGAAGAAAACTGATAGGGAGGTAGGAAACATGCGGAAGGAGGAAGGGGTGAAGAAAACTGATGGGGAGGAGGGAGGGGGAAAGAAAACTTATGGGTAGGAGGGAGGAAAATTGATGAGGGAAGGGGAGAAAACTGATGGGCTGGAGGAGGGAGGGGGAAGAAAACTGATGGAGGAGGAGGTAGGAAACTCATAGAGGAGTAGGGATTGGGTAGAAACCTGATAGGGAAGGGGGAAGAAACCTGAAGGGGGGAGGAGGGAAGAACACTGATGGAGGGAGGTGGGAAGAAAACTGATGGGGGGAAGAAGGGGGAAAACTGAAGAGGAAGGAGGAAGAAAACCTCTGGAGGGGGAAACTGATGGGGGGACGAAGGAGGGGGAACTGATGGTGGGACGAAGGAGTGGGAATCTGATGGGGGGACGAATGAGGGGGAAACTGATGGGGGAGGAGGGAGGGGTAGATGAAAACTGATGGAGGAGAAGGTAGGGGGAAACTTTTCTAGATAGAGGGAGAAGAAAACTGATGGGTAGGAGGGAGGGTTTAGAAGAAAACTAAGGGAGGGGGAAAACTGAAGAGGAAGGAGGAATAAAACTGATTGAGGGAGAAGGGAAGAAAACTGATGAGGAGGGAGGGGGGTATAAAACTGATGGTGGAGGAGGTAGAGGGAAGAAAACTGATGGGGAGGAGGTAGGGGGGAAACTGATGTGAGGAGAGAGAGAATAAAACTGATGGGGAGGAGGGAGAGGGGAAGAAAACTGATGGGGAGGAGGGAGGTGGAAAATAAAACTGATGGACGGAGGAGGGAGAGTGGGAAACTGAAGAAGAAGGGGGAAGAAAACTGATGGGTTGGAGGGAAGGGGTATAAAACTGATGGGGGAGGAGGAAGGCGTGATAAACTGATGGGGGAGGAGGAAGGGCTTGAACAAAACTGATGGGGGAGGAAACCGATGGGTGTGGAGGAGAGAGGGTGAAGAAAACTGATGGAGAAGGAAGAAGGGGGTAGAAAACTGATGGTGTAGGACGGACTTGGGAAGAAAACTGATGTAGGGATGGGGGGGAGGGATAAGGGAGGAAACCAAAGGGCGTGGAGAAGGAAGGGGGAAGGAAACTGATGGAGGAGGAGGGACAGGGTAGAAAACTGATGGTTTAGGAGGGAGGGGGAAGAAAACTTCTGGGGGGATGAGAGAGGGGAGAAAAATTAATGGGGGGAGATGGGAAGAAAACTGATGGATGGAGGGGGAGGAAATCTGATGGGGAGGAGGTAAGAAAGCTTAAGTGAGTGGAGGGAGGGGTGAATAAAACTTATGGGTTAGGAGGGAGGGGGTAATAAAACTGATGGGAAGGAGGGATGGTGGAGGAAACCGATGAGGTGAAGGAGGGAGGGGGGAAGAAACCTGATGGGGAGGAGTGAAGAAAACTGAGGGAGGGAGAGGGATAGAAAACTAATGGGAAAGGAGGGAGGGGGAAGAAAACTTATGGAGGAGAGTAGAAAAGTGAAGGGGAGGAGAGAGGGTGTGGAGGAGAGAGGGTGAAGAAAACTGATGGAGAAGGAAGAAGGGGGTTGAAAACTGATGGTGTAGGACGGACTTGGGAAGAAAACTGATGTAGGGATGGGGGGGAGGGATAAGGGAGGAAACCAAAGGGCGTGGAGAAGGAAGGGGGAAGGAAACTGATGGAGGAGGAGGGACAGGGTAGAAAACTGATGGTTTAGGAGGGAGGGGGAAGAAAACTTCTGGGGGGATGAGAGAGGGGAGAAAAATTTATGGGGGGAGATGGGAAGAAAACTGATGGATGGAGGGGGAGGAAATCTGATGGGGAGGAGGTAAGAAAGCTTAAGTGAGTGGAGGGAGGGGTGAATAAAACTTATGGGTTAGGAGGGAGGGGGTAATAAAACTGATGGGAAGGAGGGATGGTGGAGGAAACCGATGAGGTGAAGGAGGGAGGGGGGAAGAAACCTGATGGGGAGGAGTGAAGAAAACTGAGGGAGGGAGAGGGATAGAAAACTGATGGGAAAGGATGGAGGGGGAAGAAAACTGATGGGGAGGAGGGAGGGTAAGAAGAATACTGAGGGAGGGCGCAAACTGAAGAGGAAGGGGGAAGAAAACTGATGTGGGAGGAGGGAAGAAATCTGTTGGGGAGGAGGGAAGAAAACTGATGGGGAGAGGGAGAGGGGAAGTAAACGGATGGGGTGGGGGGAAAACTGAAGAGGAATGCAGAAGAAAACTGATGGTGGTGGAGGGAGGGGTAAAAAACTGATGGGGGAGGATGGAGGGGGAGAAGAAAGCTGATGGGGAGGAGGGATGGGGGAGGAAACCGATGGAGGTGGAGGAGGGAGGGGGGTAAACAAATGATGGAGAAGGAGGGAGGGGGTAGAAAACTGATGGTGGAGGAGGGAGGTTGAGTAAACTGATGGGGGAGGGTGGAAGAAAACTGATGAAGGGAGGGGGAAGAAAACTGATGGAGGGAGGGGGAAGAAAACTAATGGAGGGAGGAGGAAGGGGAGGAAACTGAAGAAGAAGGGGGAAGAAAACTGATAGGTGAGGGGGGAAGAAAACTGATGGAGGGAGGGTGAAGAAAACTGATGGAGGGAGGGAGAAGAAAATTGATGGAAAATTGAAGGAGGGAGAAACTGATGAGGGAGGTGGGAGGGATAGAAAAAAACTGTTGAGAGAGGAGGTAGGGAGGAAAACTGATGAGGTAGAGGGGAAGAAAACTGAAATGGAGGGTGGAAACATGAGGAAGGGGGTGAAGAAAATTGATGGGGGAGGAGGGAGGGGGGAAGAAAACTGATGGGGAGTAAGTAAGAAAACTCATGGTGGGAGGGAGAGGGGAAGAAAACTTATGGGGGAGGGGGGAAACTGAAGAGGTAGGGGGGAAGAAAACTGAAAGGGAGGGTGGAAACATGAGGAAGGGGGTGAAGAAAACTGATGGGGGAGGAGGGAATGGGGATGATACCTGATGGGGAGGAGGGAAGAAAACTGAGGGGGAAGGTTGGAGAGGGAAGAAAACTGATGGAGAAGGGGCAAAAACTGAAGGGGGGACGAAGGAGGTGGAAATTGATGGAAGGAAAAATGAGGGGGAAACTGATGGGGGACAAAGGAGGGGGAAACTGATGGGGGGACGAAGGAGGGGGAAACTGGTGGGGGGATGAAGTAGGGGGAAACTGATGGGGGGACGAAGGAATGGGAAACTGAAGGGGGGAGGAGGGAGGGGTAAATCAAAACTGATGGAGGAGAAGGTAGGTGGAAACCTGACGAGGGAGAGGGAGAAGAAAACTGAGGAAGTGGGCAAACCGAAGAGGAAGGGGGAAGAAAACTGATGGGGGAGGAGGGAAGAAAACTGATGGGGTGGAGGGAAGAAAACTGATGGGGAGAGGGAGAGGTGAAGAAAACGGATGGGGGAGGGAGGAAAACTGAAGAGGAAGGCAGAAGAAAACTGATGGTGGTGGAGGCAGGGGTAAAAAAACTGATGGGGGAGGATGGAGGGGGAGAAGAAAACTGATGGGGAGGAGGTATGGGGGAGGCAACCGATGGGGGTGGAGGAGGGAGGGGGGAATACAACTGATGGAGAAGGAGGGAGATGGTAGAAAACTGATGGTGGAGGAGGGAGGGGGAGTAAACTAATGGGGGAGGGTGGAAGAAAACTGATGAATGGAGGGGGAAGAAAATTGATGGAGCGATGGGGAAGAAAACTAATGGAGGGAGGAGGAAGGTGAGGAAACTGAAGAGGAAGGTGGAAGAAAACTGATGGGGAGGAGGGAAGAAAACTGATTGGGGGAGGGAGAGGGAAAGAAAACTGATGGGGGAGGGAGGAAAACTGAAGGGGAAGGCCGAAGAAAACTTATGGTTGTGGAGGGAGGGGGGAGGACACCGATGGGGTGGAGGAGGGAGGGGGTAGAACACCGATAGGGAAGAGGGAAGAAACCTGATGGGTGAAGGATGGAAGAAAACTGATGTAGGGAGAGGGGAAGAAAACTGATGGAGGGATGAAGGGGACAAACTGAAGAGGAAGGGGGAAGAAAACGGAAAGGGGGATGAAGGAAGGGGAAACTGCTGGGGGGACAAATGAGGGGGAAAGGGAGGAGGGAGGGGTAGATGAAAACTGATGGAGGAGGAGGAAGGGGAAAACCTGATGAGGGAGAGGGAGAAGAATACTGATGGAGAGTAGGGAAGGTAAGAAGAAAACTGAGGGAGGGGTAAACGGAAGGAGGAAGGAAACTGATGGGGAGGAGGGATGAAAACTGATGTAGAGGGAGGGGTGAAGAAAACTGATGGGGGAGGTATGGGGAAGAAATCGATGGGGGTGCAGGAGGGAGGGGGGAAGAAAACTGATGGAGGAGGAGGGAGGTGATAATAAAACTGATGAAAGAGGAGCGAGGGAGAGAAGAAAACTGATGGGGTGATGAGGGAGGAGGTTAGAAAACAGATGGGTGAGGAGGGATGAGGTAGAAAAATGATGGGGGTGGAGGAGGGAGGGGGAAGAAAACTGATGGAGGAGGAGGGAGGGGGAGAAGAAAATTGAGGGAGGGGGAGAAGAAAACTGATGGGGAAGAGGGAAGAGGAAGAACCAATGGGGGTGAAGGAGGGAGGGTGAAGAAAACTGATGGAGGGAGGGTGGTAGAAAACTAATGGTGGAAGAGGGAGGGGGAATAAATCTTATGGGGAGGAGGTAGGGGAGGATACTGATGGGAGAGGAAGGAGGGAGAGAAGAAAACTGATGGTGGGACGAGGAAGGAAATGAAACTGAAGAGGAAATTGGAAGAAAACTGATGGGGAGGAAGGAAAAAACTGATGGGGGGAGGGAGAGGGGAAGAAAACTGATGGGGGAGGGGGAAAACTGAAGAGGAAGGCAGAATAAAACTGATGGGGGTAGAGGGAGGGGTAAAAAACTGATGGGGGAGAATGGAGGGAGAGAAGAAAACTGATGGGGAGGACGGACGGGGAGGAAACTGATGGGGGTGGAGGAGGGAGGGGGGAATACAACTGATGGAGATGAGGGAGGGGAGTAAACTGATGGGGGGAGGGTAGAAGAAAACTGATGGAGGGAGGGGGAAGAAAACTAATGGCCGGAGGAAGGAGGGGAGGAAACTGATTGGGGAGGAGGGAAGAAAACTGATGGAGGGAGGGAGAGGGGAAGAAAACTAATGGGGAGGGAGAGGAGAAGTAAACTGATGGAGGAGGGGGAAAACTGAAGAGGAAGGCAGAAGAAAAGTTATGGGGGTGGAGGGAGGGGTAAAAAACTGATGGGTGAGGATGGAGGGGGATAAGAAAACTGATGAGGATTAGGGATAGGGAGGTAGTCGATGGGGGTTGAGGAGGGAGGTGGGAATACAACTGATGGAGAAGGAGGGAGGGGTTTGAAAACTGATGGTGGAGGAGGGAGGGAAAGAAAACTGATGGGGGATTAGGGAGGGGGAGTAAACTGATGGGGGGAGGGGGGAAGAAAACTATTGGGGAGGAGGGATGGGGGAGGAAACCGATGGGGTGGAGGAGGGAGGGGGACGAAAACTGATGGAGGGAGGGGGTAGAACACTGATAGGGAAGAGGGAAGAAACCTGATGGGTGAAGGATGGAAGAAAATTGATGGAGGGAGAGGGGAAGAAAACTGATGGAGGGATGAAGGGGACAAACTGAAGAGGAAGGGGGAAGAAAACGGAAAGGGGGATGAAGGAAGGGGAAACTGCTGGGGGGACAAATGAGGGGGAAAGGGAGGAGGGAGGGGTAGATGAAAACTGATGGAGGAGGAGGAAGGGGAAAACCTGATGAGGGAGAGGGAGAAGAATACTGATGGAGAGTAGGGAAGGTAAGAAGAAAACTGAGGGAGGGGTAAACGGAAGGAGGAAGGAAACTGATGGGGAGGAGGGATGAAAACTGATGTAGAGGGAGGGGTGAAGAAAACTGATGGGGGAGGTATGGGGAAGAAATCGATGGGGGTGCAGGAGGGAGGGGGGAAGAAAACTGATGGAGGAGGAGGGAGGTGATAATAAAACTGATGAAAGAGGAGCGAGGGAGAGAAGAAAACTGATGGGGTGATGAGGGAGGAGGTTAGAAAACAGATGGAAGAGGAGGGATGAGGTAGAAAAATGATGGGGGTGGAGGAGGGAGGGGGAAGAAAACTGATGGAGGAGGAGGGAGGGGGAGAAGAAAATTGAGGGAGGGGGAGAAGAAAACTGATGGGGAAGAGGGAAGAGGAAGAACCAATGGGGGTGAAGGAGGGAGGGTGAAGAAAACTGATGGAGGGAGGGTGGTAGAAAACTAATGGTGGAAGAGGGAGGGGGAATAAATCTTATGGGGAGGAGGTAGGGGAGGATACTGATGGGAGAGGAAGGAGGGAGAGAAGAAAACTGATGGTGGGACGAGGAAGGAAAGGAAACTGAAGAGGAAATTGGAAGAAAACTGATGGGGAGGAAGGAAAAAACTGATGGGGGGAGGGAGAGGGGAAGAAAACTGATGGGGGAGGGGGAAAACTGAAGAGGAAGGCAGAATAAAACTGATGGGGGTAGAGGGAGGGGTAAAAAACTGATGGGGGAGAATGGAGGGAGAGAAGAAAACTGATGGGGAGGACGGACGGGGAGGAAACTGATGGGGGTGGAGGAGGGAGGGGGGAATACAACTGATGGAGATGAGGGAGGGGAGTAAACTGATGGGGGGAGGGTAGAAGAAAACTGATGGAGGGAGGGGGAAGAAAACTAATGGCCGGAGGAAGGAGGGGAGGAAACTGATTGGGGAGGAGGGAAGAAAACTGATGGAGGGAGGGAGAGGGGAAGAAAACTAATGGGGAGGGAGAGGAGAAGTAAACTGATGGAGGAGGGGGAAAACTGAAGAGGAAGGCAGAAGAAAAGTTATGGGGGTGGAGGGAGGGGTAAAAAACTGATGGGTGAGGATGGAGGGGGATAAGAAAACTGATGAGGATTAGGGATAGGGAGGTAGTCGATGGGGGTTGAGGAGGGAGGTGGGAATACAACTGATGGAGAAGGAGGGAGGGGTTTGAAAACTGATGGTGGAGGAGGGAGGGAAAGAAAACTGATGGGGGATTAGGGAGGGGGAGTAAACTGATGGGGGGAGGGGGGAAGAAAACTATTGGGGAGGAGGGATGGGGAGGAAACCGATGGGGTGGAGGAGGGAGGGGGACGAAAACTGATGGAGGGAGGGGGTAGAACACTGATAGGGAAGGGGGAAGAAATCTTATGGGGGGAGGAGGGAAGAAAACTGATGGAGGGAGGGGGGAAGAAAACTAATGGGGGGAGGAAAGGGGAAAACTGAAGAGGAAGGGGAATAAAACTGATGGAGGAGGGGAAGAAAACTGAAAGGGAGATGAAGGAGGGGGAAACTGATGGGGGGACAAATGAGGGGGAAACTGATGGGGGCACGAAGGAGGGGGAAACTCATGGGGGCCGAAGGAGGGAGGTGGGAATACAACTGATGGAGAAGGAGGGAGGGGTAGAAAACTGATGGTGGTGGAGGGAGGGGGGAATAAAACGTATGGGGGGATGAGGCAGGGGGAGTAAACTGATGCGGGGAGGGGGGAAGAAAACTGATGGAGGGAGAAGAAAACTGATGGAGGGACGAAGGAGGGAGAAACTGATGAGGTAGGTGGTAGGGATAGAAAAAACTGATGGGGGAGGAAGTAGGGGTGAAAACTGATGAGGTAGGGGGGAAGAAAACTAAAATGGAGGGTGGAAACATGAGGAAGGTTGTGAAGAAAACTGATGGGGGAGGAGGGAGGGGGAAGAAAACCGATGGGGAGGAAGGAAGAAAACTCATAAGGGGAGGGAGAGGGGAAGAAAACTGATGGGGAGGGGGGGAACTGAAGAGGTAGGCGGGAAGAAAACTAAAAAAGGGAGGGTGGAAACATGAGGAAGGGGGTGAAGAAAACTGATGGGGGAGGAGGGAGGGGGGAAGAAAACTGATGGGGAGGAAGGAAGAAAACTCATGGAGGGAGGGAGGGGGGATGAAAACTGATGGGGGAGGGGGAAAACTGAAGAGGAAGGCAGAAGAAAACTGATTGGGGTGGAGAGAAAGGTAAAAAAACTGATGGGGGAGGATGGAGGGGGAGAAGAAAACTGATGGGGAGGAGGGATGGGGGAGGAAACCGATGGGGGTGGAGGAGGGAGGGGGGAATACAACTGATGGAGAAGGTGGAAGGGGTAGAAAACTGATGGTGGAGGAGGGAGGGGGAAGAAAACTGATGGGGATGAGGGAGGGGAGTAAACTGATGGAGGGAGGGGGAAGAAAACTAATGGAGGGTGGAAACATGAGGAAGGGTGTGAAGAAAACTGATGGGGGAGGAGGGAGGAGGGAAGAAAACTGATGAGGAGGAAGGAAGAAAACTCATGGGGCGAGGGAGAGGGGAAGAAAACTGATGGGGGAGGGGGGAAACTGAAGAGGAGGGTGGGGTGGAGGAAAAGGTAAAAAAAACTGATGGGGGAGGATGGAGGGGGAGAAGAAAACTGATTGGGAGGAATGATAGGGTAGGAAACCGATGGGGGTGGAGGAGGGAGTGGGGAATACAACTGATGGAGAAGGGGGAAGGTGTAGAAAACTGATGGTGGAGGAGGGACGGGGGAAGAAAACTGATGGGGATGAGGGAGGGGAGTAAACTAATAGAGGGAGGGGGAAGAAAACTAATGGAGGGAGGAAGGAGGGAGAGAAGAAAACTGATGGGGGAGGAGGAAGTGGAGGAAACTGAAGAGGAAGAAAATTGATTTTGAGGAAGGAAAAAAAACTGATGGGGAGGAGGGAAGAAAACTGATAGGGGGAGGGAGAGGGGATGAAAACTGATGGGGGATTGGTGAAAACTGAAGAGGAAGGCAGAAGAAAACTGATGGGGTGGAGGAAAAGGTAAAAAAAACTGATGGGGGAGGATGGAGGGGGAGAAGAAAACTAATGGGGAGGAGGGATGGGGAAGAAAACCGATGGGGAGGAAGGAAGAAAACTCATGCGGGGAGGGAGGGGGGATGAAAACTGATGGGGAGGGGGGAAACTGAAGAGGAGGGTGGGGTGGAGGGAAAGGTAAAAAAAACTGATGGGGGAGGATGGATGGGGAGAAGAAAACTGATGGGGAGGAGGGATGGGGTAGGAAACCGATGGGGGTGGAGGAGGGAGGGGGGAATACAACTGATGGAGAAGGGGGAAGGGGTAGAAAACTGATGTTGGAGGAGGGACTTGGGAAGAAAACTGATGGGGAGAAAGGAAGAAAATTCATGGAGGGAGGGAGGGGGGATGAAAACTGATGGGGGAGGGGGAAAACTGAAGAGGAAGGCAGAAGAAAACTGATTGGGGTGGAGAGAAAGGTAAAAAAAACTGATGGGGGAGGATGGAGGGGGAGAAGAAAACTGATGGGGAGGAGGGATGTTGGAGGAAACCGATGGGGGTGGAGAAGGGAGGGGGGAATACAACTGATGGAGAAGGTGGAAGGGGTAGAAAACTGATGGTGGAGGAGGGAGGGGGAAGAAAACTGATGGGGATGAGGGAGGGGAGTAAACTGATGGAGGGAGGGGGGAGAAAACTAATGGAGGGTGGAAACATGAGGAAGGGTGTGAAGAAAACTGATGGGGGAGGAGGGAGGGGGGAAGAAAACTGATGAGGAGGAAGGAAGAAAACTCATGGGGCGAGGGAGAGGGGAAGAAAACTGATGGGGGAGGGGGGAAACTGAAGAGGAGGGTGGGGTGGAGGAAAAGGTAAAAAAACTGATGGGGGAGGATGGAGGGGGAGAAGAAAACTGATGGGGATGAGGGAGGGGAGTAAACTGATGGAGGGAGGGGGAAGAAAACTAATGGAGGGTGGAAACATGAGGATGGGTGTGAAGAAAACTGATGGGGGAGGAGGGAAAGGGGAAGAAAACTGATGGGGAGGAAGGAAGAAAACTCATGGGGCGAGGGAGAGGGGAAGAAAACTGATGGGGAGGGGGGAAACTGAAGAGGTAGGAGGGAAGAAAACTAAAAAAGGGAGGGTGGAAACATGAGGAAGGGGGTGAAGAAAACTGATGTGGGAGGAGGGATGGGGGATGAAAACTAATGGGGGAGGGGGGAAACTGAAGAGGAGGGTGGGGTGGAGGGAAAGGTAAAAAAAACTGATGGGGGAGGATGGAGGGGGAGAAGAAAACTGATGGGGAGGAGGGATGGGGTAGGAAACCGATGGGGGTGGAGGAGGGAGGGGGGAATACAACTGATGGAGAAGGGGGAAGGGGTAGAAAACTGATGGTGGAGGAGGGACGGGGGAAGAAAACTGATGGGGATGAGGGAGGGGAGTAAACTGATGGAGGGAGGGGGAAGAAAACTAATGGAGGGTGGAAACATGAGGATGGGTGTGAAGAAAACTGATGGGGGAGGAGGGAAAGTGGAAGAAAACTGATGGGGAGGAAGGAAGAAAACTCATGGGGCGAGGGAGAGGGGAAGAAAACTGATGGGGAGGGGGGGAAACTGAAGAGGTAGGAGGGAAGAAAACTAAAAAAGGGAGGGTGGAAACATGAGGAAGGGGGTGAAGAAAACTGATGTCGGAGGAGGGATGGGGGATGAAAACTAATGGGGGAGGGGGGAAACTGAAGAGGAAGGCAGAAGAAAACTGATTGGGGTGGAGAGAAAGGTAAAAAAAACTGATGGGGGAGGATGGAGGGGGAGAAGAAAACTGATGGGGAGGAGGGATGGGGGAGGAAACCGATGGGGGTGGAGAAGGGAGGGGGGAATACAACTGATGGAGAAGGTGGAAGGGGTAGAAAACTGATGGTGGAGGAGGGAGGGGGAAGAAAACTGATGGGGATGAGGGAGGGGAGTAACCTGATGGAGGGAGGGGGAAGAAAACTAATGGAGGGTGGAAACATGAGGAAGGGTGTGAAGAAAACTGATGGGGGAGGAGGGAGGGGGGAAGAAAACTGATGAGGAGGAAGGAAGAAAACTCATGGGGCGAGGGAGAGGGGAAGAAAACTGATGGGGGAGGGGGGAAACTGAAGAGGAGGGTGGGGTGGAGGAAAAGGTAAAAAAACTGATGGGGGAGGATGGAGGGGGAGAAGAAAACTGATGGGGATGAGGGAGGGGAGTAAACTGATGGAGGGAGGGGGAAGAAAACTAATGGAGGGTGGAAACATGAGGATGGGTGTGAAGAAAACTGATGGGGGAGGAGCGAAAGGGGAAGAAAACTGATGGGGAGGAAGGAAGAAAACTCATGGGGCGAGGGAGAGGGGAAGAAAACTGATGGGGAGGGGGGGAAACTGAAGAGGTAGGAGGGAAGAAAACTAAAAAAGGGAGGGTGGAAACATGAGGAAGGGGGTGAAGAAAACTGATGTGGGAGGAGGGATGGGGGATGAAAACTAATGGGGGAGGGGGGAAACTGAAGAGGAGGGTGGGGTGGAGGGAAAGGTAAAAAAAACTGATGGGGGAGGATGGAGGGGGAGAAGAAAACTGATGGGGAGGAGGGATGGGGTAGGAAACCGATGGGGGTGGAGGAGGGAGGGGGGAATACAACTGATGGAGAAGGGGGAAGGGGTAGAAAACTGATGGTGGAGGAGGGACGGGGGAAGAAAACTGATGGGGATGATGGAGGGGAGTAAACTAATGGAGGGAGGGGGAAGAAAACTAATGGAGGGAGGAAGGAGGGAGAGAAGAAAACTGATGGGGGAGGAGGAAGTGGAGGAAACTGAAGAGGAAGAAAATTGATTTTGAGGAAGGAAAAAAACTGATGGGGAGGAGGGAAGAAAACTGATGGGGGGAGGGAGAGGGGATGAAAACTGATGGGGGATTGGTGAAAACTGAAGAGGAAGGCAGAAGAAAACTGATGGGGGTGGAGGGAAAGGTAAAAAAAACTGATGGGGGAGGATGGAGGGGGAGAAGAAAACTAATGGGGAGGAGGGATGGGGGAGGAAACCGATGGGGGTGGAGGAGGGGAGTAAACTGATGGGGGGAGGGTGGAAGAAAACTGATGGAGGGAGGGGGAAGAAAACTAATGGAGGGAGGAAGGAGGGAGAGAAGAAAACTGATGGGGGAGGAGAAAGTGGAGGACACTGAAGAGGAAGAAAATTGATTGGGAGGAAGGAAAAAAAACTGATGGGGCAGGAGGGAAGAAAACTGATGGGGGGAGGGAAAGGGGAAGAAAACTGATGGGGGAGGGGGGAAAACTGAAGAGGAAGGCAGAAGAAAACTGATGGGGCTGGAGGGAGGGCTAAAAAACTGATGGGGGAGGATGGAGGGGGAGAAGAAAACGGATGAGGAGAAGGGATGGGGAAGGAAATCGATGGGGGTTGAGGATGGAGGTGGGAATACAACTGATGGAGAAGGAGGGAGAGGGTAGAAAACTGATGGTGGAGGAGGGAGGGGGAAGAAAACTGATGGGGTGATTAGGGAGGGGGTGTAAACTGATAAGGGGAGGGGGGAAGAAAACTGATGGGGAGGAGGGATGGGGGAGGAAACCGATGGGGTGGGGTGGGAGGGTTACGAAAACTGATGGAGGGAGGGGGTAGAACACTGATAGGGAAGGTGGAAGAAACCTGATGGGGGAGGAGGGAAGAAAACTGATGGAGGGGGGAATAAAACTGATGGGGGAGGAAGGGGGAAAACTGCAGAGGAAGGGGGAAGAAAACTGATGGAGGAGGGGAAGAAAACTGAACGGGAGATGAAGGAGGGGGAAACTTATTGGGGACTGTTACGGTTACCCCAGGCTAGCTGGAAGCTGGACCGCTAGAAAGTCTAGATCCCAGTTTAGAGAGAGAGAGAAGCCGCTTTGTCTCGATATCCCGACGGATCCTGTAAGTGTAGATCAATCCCACTAGCTATTTTACAGCTAGGATACTCTTTCCCCACAAAACGAGTCAAGGCTGCGATTTGAAATTCAAACAAGAACTCTTTTAATGGCACATAGGGATCGGTATTTATACTAAATCTCAAGTGCAGGGACAGCCCCCTCTGGACCTGATGGGATACAGGGATAACATAATGCATCAACCAATGAGAGTACAGTGTATCGTTTGAATTTGATACCGCCCAGCTTGGAGATAATGAACCCAACTGCTACAGTAATAGGATTATCTCCAAGCGCCTAAACCCCCCCCCCCCCCATTTATTTTCCACACAGAAAACACATTAAAAGTATATAACTTTAACAGCCTCATAGATACTTCGACACATGCCAGGAGCGGGGTGTTCGGTTGTTCGTTTGACGAACCAGGGTATTTGTAATCCATTCGGGAAAAATATGCAATATTCCCGTATCGAAGCCAGAGTATCATAACATAGTCAACAGAATCCAGGGTAAATAACAGTTTTGGCAGACACTGTCTGACCCCTCTTCGGGGCAGACTAAGGCTGTCCAGACTGCTGGTTATGCCGGGCTGAGGTCTGTTTGTCTGGACAACCCGTCGGCGTTGCCATTCTGTTTCCCAGGTCTGTAGGTAATGGTGAAGTTAAAGGGTTGCAACGATAAACTCCACTGTAAAAGTCTGCCATTATCCCCAGAGACCCGGTTTAGCTACACCAACGGGTTGTGGTCTGTAACCAGAGTGAACTCTTGTCCATACAAATAAGGAGTCAATTTCTTTAGGGCCCACACCAAAGCCAAACACTCTTTTTCTACCGCTGCATAGCTGACTTCGCGTGGCAGGAGCTTACGGCTGATGTAGGCAACTGGGTGCTCCCCTCCATCTTCACCTACTTGGTTGAGGACAGCTCCCAGCCCGAACATGGAAACGTCTGTATGGACAATAAAACGTTTGTTAAGGGCTGGGGCCGCCAAGACAGGAGCGTTAACAAGAGCATTTTTGAGAGCCTGAAACGCCGTTTCACAGTGAGGAGACCACAGGACCTGTCGTGGTAAATTTTTCTTGGTCAGGTCAGTCAAGGGTTTGGCAAGTGTGCTGTAGTCCGGTACGAACCGTCTGTAGTACCTTTGCAGTGCCCAGGAATGCTAGGACCTGAGTCTTAGTGGTGGGCCAATTGGCGACGGCTTCTACCTTAGCCGGCTCTGGTCGCTGTTTCCCACACCCCACCCGGTGACCCAGGTACTGTACCTCGGCCATCCCAAAGTGGCATTTTTCTGGCTTCAGAGTCAGGCCAGCAGCCCGGATCTGATCCAGGACTCACTGTGGATCGCTATGTCGTCCAGATATGCGCAGGCAAAACTCTGGAAGCCATCCAGGAGCCTATCTACCAAGCGCTGGAATGTAGCTGGGGCATTCTTCATCCCGAACGGCATCACCTTAAAATGGTATAAGCCGAACGGGGTGACGAATGCCGACTTGGGGATAGCCTCCTGGGCCAGGGGAATCTGCCAGGAACCTTTGCAGAGGTCGATGGTGGTCAGGTAAGTTCCCCTGGCTAGACGATCAAGGAGCTCGTCTACCCTGGGCATAGGGTAAGCGTCCGTCACTGTCTTTTCATTGAGCCTCCGATAGTCTACGCAAAACCGGGTTGTCCCATCTTTCTTGGGCACCAGGACCACTGGGGAAGCCCAGGGACTATCGGAGGGCTCAATTAGTTGGAGCATCTCATCGATCTCCTTCTTCATCCCTGTCCTAACTGCCTCGGGGATTCGGTAAGGCGTCTGGCGTAAGGGAGCTTGTCCCGGGGTATCTACCTGGTGGGTGGTTAAGGTAGTGTACCCTGGCTTTTGGGAAAAAGTGGGGCTTTTGGATTGTAGGAGTTGACTAAGCTGCTCCCTTTCTGTGGGGCTAAGTCGGTCCCCTATCTTGACCTGGGCTACTATGTCTGCGGGGGAACTCTTTTCTAACAGGTCTGGGATGGGTAGACTGTTGGGGTCTTCCTGAGGGGGACAGCATACGGCTGTCACCTTCTCTGGTCGCTCAAGATATTCCTTAAGCATGTTTACATGAAACGTCTTTCTAAGATTGCTGTCATGGCAGCTAGCTATAACGTAAGGGGTGTCCCCCCTTTTCTCCACTATCTGGTAAGGGCCCTGCCAGGACGCTTGCAATTTGTCTGTCCTAACTGGCTTAAGCACTAACACCTTTTGCCCTATGGTGAAGATTATTTTCCGCGCCCCTCTATCGTACCATACCTTCTGTCTTCTCTGGGCCGACTGGAGGTTAGCCTGCACTGATTTGGCTAATTGCTCCATTCGGTCCCTGAGTTCCAGCACGTACGGCACAATGGGGACACCGTCAGTCTCCACCTCTCCTTCCCAGTGCTCTCGGATCAGGTTTAGGGGTCCCCGCACCTTTCTTCCGTAGAGCAATTCGAAGGGAGAGAACCCCGTTGTTTCCTGGGGCACCTCCCGATAAGCAAATAGGAGGTGCGGCAGAAAGCATTCCCAGTCTCTGTACTCTTGAGTAACCGTTTTCAGCATTTGTTTGAGGGTCCCATTGAACCTCTCACAGAGCCCGTTCGTCTGGGGGTGGTATGGAGAGCTCAAGAGAGACTTAATCTTGCAAACCTGCCAGAGCTGCTGAGTCAATTCGGCAGTAAATTGGGTGCCTCGGTCGTACAGGATTTATTTCGGAAATCCTACCCGAGAGAACACTTGAACCAGCGCGTTCGCTACTGTATCCGCTTTGATGTTGGATAGGGCGATGGCTTCCGGGTACCTGGTAGCGTAGTCCACTACGGTAAGAATGTAGCGCTTACCGGAGGGACTAGTGGTAGCCAGGGGTCCCACTAGGTCAATGGCAACCCTGCTGAAGGGTTCCTCTACAATGGGCATATTTACTAGATGGGCTTTAGGGTGATCGCCCCTCCGCCCTACTCGTTGACACACATCGCACGTATTACAATAAGTTCTGACATCAGCGTGTACCCCTGGCCAAAAGAACGTGTGAGTAATGCCGTGTAGTGTGCGGGTTACTGCTAGGTGACCGGCCAATGGGATGTCATGTCCTATCTTGAGTATTTCTCGACGATATTTGTGGGGTACTACCAGCTGTCGTCTAGGCTGCCCCCTTTTCTCTGTCAAGCGATATAGCTTTCCTTTTTCCCATAAAAAGGTTTCGTTATCTGACCCGCCCATTCCGTTCTCTGCTCGTTCACGGTACTTTCGTAAGGTCGGGTCAGTCTTAGACTCTCAAAGGAGTAAAGGAGCGCAAGTATCAATTAACAGAAATACAAATTATGTGAAGATAAAAAATTATGTGCAACTTCGTGCAAAAAAACAATAAAACATGCAAGTGATCAAACAGATATATGCTTATACTTAGATTTATATGTTTATATATTTTTTCTTATTTTTTCCACTGTTGATTGGAGATTTCAAATTGATGTATATCTCTCAAAGAAAGAAAAAAATAAAAGATAATAGTGCTTTCTGTCAGACAAGGTGATGTATTGAGTTGAAAAATATGGACAGTACTCAAGAATTTAAGAGCAGTATACTGCTCTCTTTTTAGGCAAATAAGGAGATCCCTGGCAGTATGTAGGGAATAATGATGTCAGCTGCTTTGCATGAGGGCTCTCCCGATGTTTAGTATCCAATCACATATTTAAAAGTCTGTGAGTACAATTACGTAACTCACAGAAGCGCTTGATTAAAAAACACAGAACTCTGCCTGCAGCAGGTGGTGATCATGTAGCAGGAACAGAAAGCACCAGGGATTTGAAGCAACCGCCGGATAAATCAGCTGTTTTCACAGATCTTCACAGCAGCTGAAATGTACAATGTCACGGAGAGGAGGGGGCGTGTCACAGACGCGTTTCGCCAAGCGTGGCTTCCTCAGGTGCACACCTCCCTCCTCTTGGTGTGTCTCTTATATCTGTGTTTTGTGGGCACACCTCCTCTCCGTATTGGCTTCTAATTGATGCATTTCTCACTCCACCTGGTTAGTTAAATTAGCAGGGTTTTCATCTCTCCATATATATAAAAACGGCATGACATCCAGAAATTCAAAAACGAAATGAAAACAAAATAAAAACGGCACATTATATTTATAAAACAGCACAGTTTCATTGGAAAACATCGCAGCATCATGGGTTTACATAATATTGTTCAAAAGCAGTCTAATATCTATCAAAATATCTTGATTTATAAAAGAAAGTGCAATTGTTGCATTAAAGTGTCCTAGCATGGTATCTTTGCAACATCATATTGTTCTATTGTGTAATAAAAAACATTATGGGTATATGCGATGTCGCTTACACATAAAATAGTATATTAAATAACATTATAATCGTACATCAAAGAATACATTTATTTTATACAGAGATTACAAAAAAATAAAAAATAATGTTTTTGTTCAACCAACTTACTGGTCTCTGATTTGTGTAAAGATATTCTAGTAATAGACTATATTCTATATATTAAAGGATGTGTGGGCTTTATATGTGTCCATTCTCATGTATGTATGAATGTATAATAGAGCTCAATAAACGTTGGGTGAACAGATTAAATTACGTCTGCATTAACATTTACCCATTAATACCTTCTAAATACATGAATATATATAAAAAGGAACATGGACATTCAACCTAATTTATACAAAAGCCACTTCAAAATAAATTTCTCTTATCACATGTATATAGCGGTCGTACAATACTCGAATGTGTATCAATTCACATATACCTAGAGCATAAATTAGAAGAAAAATGTGAGAAAATTTTAAATATCATATATCCATATAACAAAAAAGAGGAAGAAAAAGAAAGAAGGAAAGAGAAAAAGAAAAAGAATAAAAAGAGAGAAAGAGAAAAAAAAAGAGAAAAAAAGCAAAAAAAAAAAGGGAAAAAAAAGGATTCGCAGTAAAGTGCTTGTATATGAGGTATTGTAGGGGGATATTCAAAAAAGGAATTTTATAAAAAATTGAACAAATCAAATTCTATAATTTCATGAACTCTGGATCATCCTGGCCAAAGGTGGGTGATTTTAGAATTCTAAGTCCCCTAGGGGTAATATTATCCTTAAGGTATTTTTCAAGAGTGATCACTTCCCATTTAATTTTTGCTTCTTTAACTAATAATTTATCTAAATTCCTAAAGGTTTCATCTAGATTGTCGGTGCAATTAGAATTTTTGTTACCATTTTCAGTTTCATTAAAATATTTTTCAAAATCAGTATCAAGCATTTTACGAAATTCAAAGATAGACATAATGGAAATATGAAATCAAGTAAGTAAGTATAATTATAACAATATTAAAAGTGTGCTGCCAACACTAGTGAGGTGAAACAATGACAAATGTGAAAAAAGTATAGTGTTATAGGCGCTACCAAAATATCAAAAAAGGTTACTATAAATGTGCTGCTCACTTAAATGTAAAGAAAACACCTCTATTCTTTACTAATTAATAAAAGGTCAAAGGAGTAAAGGAGCGCAAGTATCAATTAACAGAAATACAAATTATGTGAAGATAAAAAATTATGTGCAACTTCGTGCAAAAAAACAACAATAAAACATGCAAGTGATCAAACAGATATATACTTATACTTAGATTTATATGTTTATATATTTTTTCTTATTTTTTCCACTGTTGATTGGAGATTTCAAATTGATGTATATCTCTCAAAGAAAGAAAAAAATAAAAGATAATAGTGCTTTCTGTCAGACAAGGTGATGTATTGAGTTGAAAAATATGGACAGTACTCACGAATTTTAGTCTTAGACTCTCTCTCGAAAGCATCGGGGGTGTCCCAGGGTATTGGACCTAAAGGGTCAGTCAAGGTCGGGATAGGTCTTACCGGTGTCTCCCGCACTGGTGAGAGTTCTCACCCTGTTCGGGCTTGGGCTCGAGTGGTCACTGGATTCGCCTCATTGTTGTATACTGGAGCATAGGCGGAAGTCATGGGGCCCAAATCGTTGCCCAGTAGTACTTCGGCAGGTAAATTATCCATTATGCCCACGTTCACGGCCCCTCTTCCTGCTCCCCAGTCAAGATGTACTTTAGCGGTCGGAATTTTGTACACATCCCCCCCCCGCCACTCTAACGGCCACAGTCTGTCCTGATCGCTTGTGCTCCGGCACCAAATGGCTCTGGACCAGTGTAATGGTAGCCCCTGTGTCTCTTAAACCCTCGGTAGATCGTTCCTCGAGCCATACCTTCTGCCGATGGTGCTGGCGGTTATCCGAAGCAGCATATACCGGATCTGCTTCGTGGAGTGGTTCCAAATATTCCTCCATAGGGGCCTCTTGGTTAACACAGAGCGCCCGGGCAGGACGAGATGACCCAGAGGGGTAATTATAATTCCGGGTGGTCTGTTGTGCATTAAGAGGGCAGCTTGCCATGAGGTGTCCTGGTTGCTTGCATCAGTAGCAGGTCGGTCTGGGACGTTCAGAGTTGTTATTCGGTGGCCCTGAGTACCGTACGGGTCCCGCGGGCACTGGGGCTCGGAATTCAGCACGTGACGACGTACGGTAAATATCCTTGTGTTCGACCCGTGCCGGAGTTCGGTAGTTCGTGGGTTCGTGTAGACGGGAGTCGTAATGTTCATCGGCTAATTTGGCTGCTTCTTCCAAGGTAGTGGGTCGTCTGTCTCGCAGCCATTCCTTCTCCGATTGCTCCATGCCGTTATAAAAATGTTCTAATAGAAATAACTGTAAAATTTCCTCACCGGTCACAGCTTTACTTCCACTCATCCAGTGATTTGCCGCTCTCCGCATTCGGTGCGCCCATTCCATGTGCGTGTCGTTCGGCTTCTTTTTCGTGCTACGAAATTGTCGGCGATACGTGTCAGGAGTTACAGCGTACCGCCGCAACAGTGTCTCTTTGACCAGCTCATACTGGGTTACTTCCTCAGCGCCCAGAGTCCGAAATGCTTCCAGGGCTCGTCCGGATAGTTTCCCAGACAATATCGTCGGCCACTGTCGGTTGGGAATCTGGTGTAGGGCACATTGCCTTTCGAAGTCCGCCAAATATTCATCGATTCCCGTCTCGCTCTCTAGGAAGGTTCTAAAAGCCGCATAGGGTATCTTTGGCCTCCCGGTGTGGTCGACAGGAACGATTACCTGCGGGGCTTCGGCATTGCGGTGTGCAGTCACTAGGCTGAGTTCGTGGGCTCTAGCTTTCTGTATATCCTCGTCCGCTTCTGCCATCAGCTGCTGTACCAGTTCCATCGGTGGGTTCGGCCCGTATAGCGAGAGCCTCTCCCGAACAATCCTGTTTTTTTCGTCACTACTCGTGGTCAGGGTTTCTGCCATCGTAAAGCTCTGATCCAGTTCGGTTAATTCTGCGATCAGCTCCCTTCTCGGACGGTTGCTGGCGTGCCCCCCTCTGGTTTCGAGTAAATCCTTTAGGGTCGTACGTTTCAATTTGTCGTAAGCGCTCTCCATCCGTTCAGTATCTCTCCTAGGAATTCCAGGACAGTCCCGCCGCTGCCACCAAATGTTACGGTTACTCCCAGGCTAGCTGGAAGCTGGACCGCTAGAAAGTCTGGATCCCAGTTTAGAGAGAGAGAGAAGCCACTTTGTTTCGATATCCAGATGGATCTTGTCAGTGTAGATCAATCCCACTAGCTATTTTACAGCTAGGATACTCTTTCCCCACAAAACGAGTCAAGGCTGCGATTTGAAGGTCAAACAAGAACTGACCAGAACTGTTTAATGATTTAGAAACACAGAATATATACAGTTGAACATCTTGACAAACCAGATTAGACAAAGGAACTATAACAGGATTATAATTTAACCTAAGGACATACAAAGGGAAATCCTGCCTCACACCTTTCAGGATACAAAGGTGCCCAGCTCAGATACACACAGGAAACTAAATGACTTACATAAGACAATGGGAGAGGTGACAATAACAGGGATTAAAGATAGGATCCAATCTTAACTTGAGGAAAGCACAGTGAATAGGACAAAGACTTGGATCCTAGTAATTACAGTACATTCCTCTGCTTGGGAGATAATTGAGTTAACCTTTGTATCAGCTCAATTATCTCCAAGCTAAAATATACAGGTTCTATACAATATTAATAACTTTCAAAATATGCATTACATTCACATAAAACATACATTTTCAGAATCAGCATACTTTAAATATGAACATAACTAAAAATCAAACAATTCCAGGGTAAATAACAGTTTTGTAACATCAATATTTAAATGGTGTGTACTTATGTCCATACAGTGTATGGTAAAGCCTACACTTGAAGAGGAACTAAACATCTTTCTTCTTTCCGATTAAAATGGTTCTCCAAAGCAGGACCAACCAAACAGGGATTTGTATTCCTTTGTAAAACTGTAAGAGCTTCATGACAAACCAGTACCGATTGGTGTTTGGAATGACAAACTGTTTATAAGGTAGTGGGAAGATGAAAAAAAAAAGTGTTTATAATTGAAGTTCCTGTTCTGAAATACTTTCACAAAGTAAAAGGACATTCTGGTAAAAGTTATATTTCATCTCAATAGTTTAATGCTCAATTTCTTCAATGCAACATCATTTTTTTTTTTTTTGGTAAAGAGATATTCACTATATTTAACATGATTCTTTAAAAAAAAAAAAAAAGGGGAAAATTAAAGTCATACAACAAACACTCTCAAGAACATAATATAACTATATAGCAAAACAGATTTTCAAATAATTAACCTAACCAAAATAATTAAAATATAAAAAAATAAAAAAAGTCCAGAGAATGATCCATCACAGACCACCTGGCAGAGAATTGGTTAAGCTATTGCACTTTGTGAAGAAAATACCTTTTTTTTATTTTTTTAAATAATAAAATATATATATATTTATACATACACTAGACATTAAGCCCGTTAAATTAACGGGCGCTAGAACATATGTGGACGGGGATATATTACTGATGCAGCAGGGGGATCACAACTCCCATCAAGATGAGGCAGCCCTCAAGGCTCCCCCCTCGCCAGGGTGCTTGCCCCTATGTTGCAACCTTATGCCCCCCCCCCGTGTTACTTACCACCTTAGCGTGGTGTGAAGGGGGCGGGAGGTGGGTAGCGTCGCTCCGCTCGCGCATGCGCAGTCTTTACAAAGTTACAGCTGAGTGATTAGCTGTAACTTTGTGCGCATGCGCAATGAGTAAATACTCCTGCGATTGCGCAGGAGAATTTGCTCGAGAAATCTGTCAGCAGGGCCGGCCTTAAGTGTTCCGGCGCCCTGTGCGAGATTCCCCCATGGCGCCCCCCCATGTGTGCATCTCTCTGCCTTCCCATGTTTGTCCCTTTCCTCTTCATTGCCCTGTCTGTCTCTCTCTAACTCCCCCATACCTGTTCTCTCTCTCCCTCTATTCTGTCTCTCTCCTCCCCCCCTGTACTGTCTGTCTCTCTCTCTCCCCCCCCTGTTCTGTCTCTCTCCCCCCCTATTCTGTCTCTCCCCCCCTGTTCTGTCTCTCTCTCCCCCCTGTTCTGTCTCTCTAGCCCTGTTCTGTCTCTCACTCTCCCAATTCCCCCTGTTCTGTCTTTCTCTCCCTCCCTCCCCGTCTGTCTCTCTCTCCCCCTTCCCCCTGTTCTGTCTCTCCCCCCCCCCTGTACTGTCTGTCTCTCTCCCCCTTCCCCCTGTTCTGTCTCTTTCTCCCTCCCTCTGTTCTTTCTCTCTACCCCCTGTTCTGTATCTCTCTCTCCCCCTTCCAGCTGTTCTGTCTCTCCCGCCCTGTTCTGTCTGTCTCTCTCTCTCCCCCTTCCCCCTGTTCTGTCTCTCTCTCCCTCCCTCTGTTCTTTCTCTCTACCCCCCTGTTGTGTCTCTCCCCCCTCCAGCTGTTCTGTCTCTCCCCCTCCCCCTGTTCTCTCTCCCCCTCCCCCTGTTCTGTCTCTCCCCCCTGCCCTGTCTCTCTCTCCCCCCTGCCTGCCCTTCCTCTGTTCTGTCTCTCTCTCTCCCCCCTGTTCTGTCTCTCTCTCCCCTCCTGTTCTGTCTCTCTCCCCCCTGTTCTGTCTCTCCCCCTGTTCTGTCTCTCTCCCCCCCTGTTCTGTCTCTCCCCCCTGTTCTGTCTCTCTAGCCCTGTTCTGTCTCTCTAGCCCTGTTCTGTCTCTCTCTCTCTCCCCATTCCCCCTGTTCTGTCTTTCTCTCCCTCCCTCCCCGTCTGTCTCTCTCTCCCCCTTCCCCCTGTTCTGTCTCCCCCCCCCCCTGTACTGTCTGTCTCTCTCCCCCTTCCCCCTGTTTTGTTTCTTTCTCCCTCCCTCTGTTCTTTCTCTCTACCCCCTGTTCTGTATCTCTCTCTCCCCCTTCCAGCTGTTCTGTCTCTCCCCCTCCAGCTGTTCTGTCTCTCCCCCTCCCCCTGTTCTGTCTTTCTCTCGCTCCCTCCCCCTGTCTGTATCTCTCTCCCTTCCCCCTGTTCTGTCTCTCTCTCCCCCCCTGTTCTGTCTGTCTCTCTCTCTCCCCCTTCCCCCTGTTCTGTCTCTCTCTCCCTCCCTCTGTTCTTTCTCTCTACCCCCCTGTTCTGTATCTCTCTCCCCCCTCCAGCTGTTATGTCTCTCCCCCTCCCCCTGTTCTGTCTCTCCCTCCTCCGCTGGTGAGGGGGGATCTTTAGATCTCCCCCACCCAGTACCTCTACCGGCTTTTTTTTTTTTCTTTGGGCGGGAGGGAGTCTCTACGTTCCAAGTCCCAACGGCTGTCCGTGGTGCACATGCGCAGTAGCGCAATCCCACGGACACAGGGACTGGACGCAGAGACACTTGAAGATTATTATAGAGGATATGTATATATATATATATATATATATATACTTCATATTCTTTTCCTCTCCACAAGGATTTGGGAGGGGTTGCAAGACGACACAAGATCTCTTTTTTGTTTTCTATTTTAATGTCACATCCTCTTTAGTGAAACGTGCAGTATTTTTGTTGTCGTTTTTCTTCTTTCATATGGGCCAGGTGTTAGAGGTTGCTGAAGAGAATGTTTTCCAGTCAAGCCGAGTTCCATTGATCTGGACAGAGCAAAATGAGGACACTCTCTTGTCCTCCAGCACTGTTGTTCAAAGGGATGCGTTTTACATTTGTGACTATAGCGTACAGACACAATGGAAAAAAATAAAACGAACACTGATCTTATTGCACATAGTGCTATAGCGAGAGAAAAATCACGGCAGTCGTGTCGTGGCATCACTCTGCAATTAGTTCGCTCTCAGCCCTTTTTGCTAGAGTTTTGGGAGGCAGCAGAGTCAATCGACATACATCGGAGAGCTAGGGGTTGCTGGCATCTGATCCAGAATTTTGCAGACATATCCGGCTTCATCCACTGTACGTTCTTCATACATCATGATGAAAGAATGTTTCTGCAAGGTGAAAATTTGAATGAATGAGTATTCTATAACCACACACTAAACTTTGTACTGTGTTATACAAATTACTGGGAGCCCCATAAACTAAAAATGTACATGTAACAGTGGGCATTTAACGTCCTAACACAATTATGTAAATCAAATAAAATCTTAAAATCAAAAATTGTGCTGTATTAAAGGGTTGGCAAAGAATTAGCCAACTGCATGGGTCAACACTATACATTCCAGCAAGTCATAAGTTGCTCTGCTGTGTTATGGATGAACCTACAAGCATGCATCTCCAATATCTACACTGGACTGCCAGGTTAATCATTAAACCGATTAACCAAAAAGCATAGTACCATTAAAATTAAAGAAAACCAGATCCATCATCCCGTAGCCTCAATCATTAAATAGTTGAAAAGCAGCTGCAAATCAGTCAGTCATTCTCAAACACCCCCCAATGATAAGGATTTAGGGATTACCCAGATGAGTTTAAATAAGAATTTGAACTCCTGGTATGTTGTTGTTCCTTTAGGACTGGTTACGGAACAGCACCAGAAGCTATATATAGTCTTATTTAAACACAACTGGGTAATCCCTAAATCCTGGATCATAGTCGGAGGGGCACAAGGACCATTTTGAGAATGACTGACTGGTTTAGAGTCTCTGTTTGTTGTAATAACTAAAACAGTTCTGTCAACATGGATCCCAGCAGGTTAAATCCATAACTGATATTTTACCCAAAACCTAAATCTACACTGGCTAAACCTGCAAAAACCTATGTCAGGAATTAGCAATCTCATATAATGAAACAAGCCCTAGTGAAGGTTTGTCAACAACTGAGCGCACTGGTATATATATATAATTGTATTTATTTATTTGTTGAATTTGGTGCTTAGTGCACACTGTGGACAGCTTCTCACTATATATCTAGATTTATCTCATACATAGAAATTGTTAATTCAATGATACCTTTTCTTGGTCCTCCTGTTTATGGGATCATATATTATTGTGATTCTACATGTTTACAAACAAAATAAACTAATAAAGAAATATTAAATAAAAAAATAAAAACCTTCACTGAGGGAACGATCTTATTTAAAAGAATACAGTTTTATATGTGTGTTCCAATTCACACTCATCCAAAGCCCAAAGATTGCTGAACCAAACCGGTTATGGGGATGCTGTGGGTCATGAACCAACTATCCACCTGTACATAAAAGATGCAGTCATGTTGAAAGTATTATACTGCAGACTAAAGAAGGCTACGGTCTCTCCTGGGAAACTGTCCATTACTTGTAAGGAAAAGATCAAGATCTGTGGAGTTGTAGGAATAAGAGGAACGTGGCTGCAGTCCATGTTGTTGACATCAGCCCTTTGCAGAATAATTCATGAAATGCTGATCCCCTGACTAAGCATCCTTTATCAAAGCGATGCCGATGGTGTCACCGAAATTCCTCAGTCATTTAGGCTGAGAAAATACCTTGGCTTACTTCTTCGGAAGCAGAATGAGAAGTGGGGGATGGGGGGGGGGGGGGGTTGACTGGAAAGCTTGATGATGTTATAGGAGTGCTGGACTTCTTAGGTCTAAAAATAGAACATTATATCACTTGGTACAGTGCCCATGCTAAGCAGTCACTGTTCCCAAGCTTTGCTTATGTCAACACTTAAGTAACCCCATGAGTGTCTGAGTTCTACACTAATAAACATTCATTTCTAGTCACAATAACATGGCTTGTAGCAACCAAACCATAAAATACAATGCATTAAATACAAGAAACATTTTATTTAACTGTTGTTCTGAGAGCTCAGGTGTCATAGTTCAAATCCCACTGCACTTTCAAGGAAGTAAGTTTTAAACAAGGTTTAATGTTTCTTTAAACATAGAATGAACATCCTGAGGTCGATTTTGAGTATGTATACAATCCCCTCAGCAAGGGTGGTGGGAAATGGCTTCAGATCGGAGTGGTTTGACATCAGGAGTGGGACCAGACAGGGATGCCCCCTGGCCCCTATTCTGTACGTTCTATCAATAGAACCACTAGCAGCATACATCAGACAGTCGGATCTGGTATCGGGAGTTAAACTGGCAGGGGATGAGCTAAAACTCACCCTGTATGCTGATGACATCATACTTACCCTCTCTGACCCACAAAAATCACTACCTGCAGCTATGGACCTGATCCTAGAATTTGGGAGGTATTCGGGGTATAAAATTAATATCAAAAAAACTCAAATTATACACAAGAACATAAAAGAAGAGGAACTAATAAAGCTAAAAAAAAAAATTGAATGTAAATGGGGGGAAAAAAATGTTACATATTTGGGTGTAAAACTCAGTATCTCATGGGATCACATCACACGTATTAACTATGATTTCCTACTGGGTGAATTAAAGACCATAATCACAAGATGGAAAAATCTTCATCTCTCAATGCTGGGTAAAATTAACGCAATTAGATCATACTTAATGCCCAAACTAGAATACCTGATGAGAACCATTCCAATTCTGATATCCAGAAGTATACTGAAAGAGTATCATAATTTATTTTATAAATTTGTATGGGGCCTGAAGAAATCCAGGATCTCTGTCAGGAATCTAACATATAACTTGAAAGAAGGGGGTACCTCCTTTCCAGATGTATACAGCACACATGACGCAATTATGCTGTCACATCTGCTGTATTGGAAATTTAAAACCTCCAATACCTGTGCCTGGTACAAATATGAAAAAAGTATATTGGGACAAAGAAATCCATTACATTTAATTTGGGTAGATAAACCAATATTCAAAAAATTAAAAATAGATAATAGACTTATTAAGGGATTGTATCAGACACTCGGGAAACTAAGGAAGAAATATGAGGCAGAAAAACTCTTTACAGCAGACACCCCCTTGAAAGCCCTAGAAATGTATTTAGAGAATATTAATTACAACTCATGGAACCAAGCCTCAATAAAAAAAAACTGGGAGATCTTTATGTTAATACAGAACTAATCACATTTAACAGTCTAAAGGAAAAATACGGTATTGACAATAGCGAATTCCTGACTTATCTCAAGATACAAAATCTAACTAATAGCAGATACTCTACTGATCAAAATAACCTTGCTGGTATTTTCCAAATTAAAAACTATACCAAAATAATCTCAAAAATTAATAGGAATTTACATATTTTGGAGAATAAGGGTAAACTTGGAGGAGTTGAGAAATGGGAAAAAGAACTAAAGTTTGAAATCCCCCTGGAAAAGTGGGAACATGCCTTCAGAAACACAAGAAGAGCCTTACACGGAATTAACATGCAAGAAACCTACCTCAAAGTTTTACACAGATGGTTACTGGTACCAGAAAGGACAGCCAAATTTCAACACTCACACTCAAACTTCTGTTGGAGATGCGAGGAAGAGATAGGCACCCAAGCACACATTTGGTGGCTCTGTGTCAAACTCGGACCAGTTAAGCATAAACTGGAAGAAACAATTGAAAAATTAACTCACACAAAAATATAGTTATCACCACAAATGTTTCTATTTCACGTAGACATACCCTCCCCCAAATCATCTGTTAGGTCCCTGATAATACATATACTGTCGGCCATTAAACTCTGCATTGCAAAATGTTGGAAATCATCCCAAGGCCCAGATTGGACAGATATAGTAACACAGATCAACTATCAGAGATATATGGAAAAAGCAATCTTTATAAACATGACTCAAAGGGCCCAATATGAGGAAATATGGTCACCCTGGGCAGAATTAACGGCTCAAGAATGACCTCCCGAACCGCCGCACCCCCTCAGGAACCCCAAGGACGGAATGTAGGATGAATGGATGTATGCCTAGTCTGAATGTTATATGCCCCCCAAAGTAGTTAAATATATAGAATAAAGAAAAGGATAATTTAATAGTTACTCTCTCGTTTTCCTCTTTTATTGTTTTTTTTTTTTTTTTTCTTGTGTGTTGTTTTTTTTTTCTTTTACAGTATTGTAAATCTTATATGTGTATTACCTATCTCTGTTGTATGTTGTTTGTAATTGAGAATAATAAATACATTATATATTGAAAAAAAACAAAAGAATGAACATGAAAAATTGAAACCAATCAGATGCAATCTAATAATAACCCCTCGCTCTCCCTCTTATACAAACCCAAGTGCACAATAAAAGCGCCCCCTCTTTTTTTTAATGTAAAAATATACTCAGATCTTCTCACATGAAACTTGAAAACTTGCATCCAAACTTCTTAATTCAAACTGATGTAACTGATGTATAAGTCACTGGAACAGGAAAATTACCTGACGCAACAGGGCTCCTGAAAGCCAATCTTCAAACTTTAAAAGGGAGGGAAAAATGGGTAATTGTCATTATGTACATCTCATAATAAACAATAATAGTGCTATCATATAAACACAGCAAACATAGAATAAAATTAATTGACATGATATAGATACTACTCTAGCATAAATTATAACAACATACCAGGTCGGTATAATACTGACCTCCGTGTATTTATAAATCCTGACTTTATGTCATGACTTTGCAAAATCCTAAAATGTATAAATATACAGAGGTTCCATTGATGTTCAATGCTGATTTAATACCGTAGATGCAAGATGTGTACAAGGTCTAAAATAAAACTACTAAACATGGACTCTCTGAACCAATCTGCTGCCTTCATAATATCTTGTAATCTACAACCTAAAATGAAAGGTCTTGAAGCCATTACCCCCCTGATCGAAGGAGGTCCAAAAACTGCAGTACCAACACCTGATTCACATAATATCCATTTGACCCATCTGGCTAGAGATCCTGTAGATACCGGAGCATGAAGTCTACATAAAGCCAGAAACAATTCCGGATATGGTGGCTCACGCCAATGGGCTGTTTGGTTCTCGTATTCTTTGAGGCAAAAAAGTGTGCTTATATAATGGCTGAGCCTCTGTAAACTAAAACCACAATGATTTTAATATATTGCATATCCTATGGAAAAAGACCAATATAATTTCTAAGATCATGTAAAGGTGTTCCAAGAGGGATGTGGATGCAGGAAATTAATAAGAAAGTCACTCTTTTAAACATCATATTCTTATTTTAATATTTACATTTTTTTTTTTATATTCATTTTTACATTTTATTTTTCTATATTCCCTTTTTCATTCCCTTTTTTATACAGTATATTCTCAGTATCTATATCAATATTTTTAGTTAATGTTTATATTCTTTCATTTTTTTCCTTTTTCTAAATAAGACATTCATATCTTTATCTTGGGATACCAAGGCACATGGAATATTGTAATAATTGCACAGATATGTAATTAGAATGTTATACGCTGCTGATAGCAAATACCAAGCCCCAAATTCAAGAACACCAATATAGACCAGAGAAAATGTATGGGTTAATGAGACAAGTGGGACATAACAAGCATTTACCCAATTAACGAGGTCATAAAAGGACGGCAGGAGAACTTCTTAAAATGCGCCTTGAAGAAGATCACGCAGAGAGCGAAACGCGTAGCGTATGTCGTCATTGAAAGTGGGAGGAGCCTTTAATGAAAACATATTCAGAAGGGGGTGAGAGGATGACGTAGCACGTACACGTGCACGCTGCGTGCGGGGGGTGTGTCGTCCCGATGAGAGGGTCCCTGGCCTGACGAACGCCGGCTTCGAGGTGGATGTCTCGCAAACAGAAAGCATTGTGGCTGGATAACACTCCCGGTAGAGCTCTATTATAGGAGACCGGACCAACTATCGGACAACCGACTAAGCACTGGATGGACCAACTGCACCAACTATTGAATTTGTCAGAGAGCGTGTCCCTGGTGGGCTGAGACACGGGGAGTTCCTGTTGGACACTCAGTAACAAAACGCTCTATTTAACGAAGCTATTACCGAGGCAGATAACACCTGAGAACTACGTGGTCAGTAAACGGGTAAGCAGTTTAATCAAACAGAGAACTTTGCTTGATGCCTAGAGACGCTGGTCCTCTGTGACGAATACAGAACACTCGGTAAGCAACTTTTAAAATTCTGTTACTCTGCTTGACCCATCTACTCGTATTAAGACGGACTAACAAATTCTATATAACGAAACCATATGGTTTGTAAATATTGTATATATCACTGGAGTACCCTGTGCATATTCTTTGGGGCTAACAGGGAACCCCATGTGCGGATAGCCTGGGGGTTAGCCTCCCTGCTGAATTCCTGGAATATCTGGATAAGTTTATCTGATACAACTAATTGGATAATACTTAAACATGCCTCCTAAAACAGACAAACAAGAAAAAGCAGAAAAGCTGAGAAATATAAATAAGTCCAGTAAACCCCAACCTATAGATGCCTATTACTCTCCAAAGAGCCAGCTGAATACCTCAGTAATACCAGATAAAACGATCTCAGAAGGGGTATTGGACTATACACCACATGATTTAAATGACTATATAACTCAGTCAGATTTAACTTCTGCTTTTGATTCCTTCTATTTGAAAATTAAAGTAGACCTGGAAAAAATGCTGACTGAAAATAAGGAAGATTTTGCACAGATAAAAACGGCAATTAAGGAACAAACTAACCAAATTAATATGATGAATCAGAAAATTCAAGAACTACAAGTCCAAAATGAAGAGGCTAATATAGCCATCAATAAATTGGAGTTAAAGCTTGCAGACCTCGAAGATCGTTCTAGACGTCCTAACCTAAAAATCAGAGGTATACCGGAGGAAATAGGCGATTTCGACACGTACTTGTTGGAGTTACTTTCACTCTACATCGACACCAAATTAATGAATCCAAACATAATTGAGCGAGCTCATCGGTTACCAAAACCATCCAATAGGTCTTATGATCTGATCTCCCGGGATGTGATAGTCTGCTTCAATAGCTGCAAAATCAAGGATAATTTTATACGCGAATACAGGAAGAACCCTTCTAAATCTACCAAATTTTCGAATCTTACCACTTATGCCGATCTCTCGTGGGCAACTAGGTCTGTAAGAAGGAAATTTAACGAAGTTACTGCCTCCTTGCGAGAACATAAAATCTTGTACTCTTGGGGTTTTCCCACTAAATTACGAATTTCCTACAGGGACAATGTTTTTGTATGTAATGATGTTCAACAAGCCAAGGACAAATTGGTATTGTGGGGACTTCTAAAAGCTTGAATTTCATTGGAATATAGGGTGTAACTGTGCTAGGGGGGGGGGGGGGGGGCAGTAGGGAGGGAGGGTTCGTGTCCTTTTTTTTTTTTTTCCTTTCTTCTCCTCTTCTCTGGAAATATTTAGAAGATACTAGTATAGTATAGTGGGCTGGCAATGATGCCGATATGGTTAACAGGAAATTCCTGATTTCCACAGTTTTTTTGGCAGGGTTAGACGTTATTAAGATGAAGCACCTGCTGATTTAGCTGTACTGCTCCTCAAATTGGAATCTTTACGCTAAAGAGAGGATATTAGGAAAAAGCCCACTAGGACATACTTTCCTTTTCAGACATTGTTAAACCAATTGATGTACAGACGCCTGGGGGACCCTGCTGCATTGTCCTGAGGTAGAAAGAATATGATAGTGTAAAGTTTATAGGGATGCATAAATTGAGTTTTTTTTTTTCCTTTCTTTTTTTTTTTTTATTTTATTAAAAAAATTTTGGGAGATGGAATACTATGAAAATTGGAGGACAACAGGAAAATCCTGAATATAGGCTTTGTTAAAATGATTTATGTATAAATAATTGGTTGATGACACACACTTTATTCTTTTTTCTATTTTTTTTTAATTTTTTTATTTTGTCTCCTCACGTACTGTAGGTTTAAGCAAGGGGTTGATTACGTTATATATTATTGGGATTAAACACTATATTATAATTTTTTTTTTTTATATAGAGATGGAACACATGATAATTAGAGGACACTAGAGAAATCCTGAATACAGGTTTGATAAATTGATTAATGTATAAATAATTGGTTAATTATGCTACACTTTCTTTGTGAAGAAACACTATGATAATTTAGAGACCACTACGATTATTACACTCTTATTTTTAAAGGAGGGAAGAGGGAAAGGAAGAGAGAAAAATTATCTTTTTCTCTTTCTTTTCTTTTTCTCTCACTAATACTTTAGGTTATAGCTATAATAATTGGTTGATTATGTTTCACTTTCTTTATGAAACACTTTGATAATTTAGAGATTACAAGGATTATTACATTTTGTGGTTTTTTTTTTTTTGGTTTTTTTTTTCTTGTTTTTATTTTTATTTTTTTATTTTTCTCTCTTCTCTTCTAGCATTCCTTAAGTATTTTTGGCAGGAGTGGTTGTGTTCTCTGTTACACTGTTGCAATTTGGACATGGGGTGACAGATTAAGCACTGACTATGAATACGCAAAATTCTAATATGTACAAATAATATGCTGATTTTGTTAAATCTTTCTTGAGATGGAACTATTTTTGGTAACTCAGACAATGGTAGTATTGACTTCGGGTGTGGCTGAATCAACCTGAGCTTAAGCTATTGTTTGATTATGATACATTTTATTGGTGAAAAATTACTATTGTATATGTATTAACAAGCTGTTGATCCTGGTAGAACTCAGTCAATAGGGATACAATATGACAATTCAGACCAATTCAGATTTATGTATGGTTAAACTGGTTTATGTACAAAATACTGGTTGAATGTGATGTACTCCACTGGCAAAGAATCAACATGACATATTTTTTTTTTTTTTGGCAACACTTGGTAAATTTTGTTAATTAGATACATGTAGAAGCTATCTGGTTTCTTTGTCACTTGATTTAGAGCTGGACATATTAGGACAAACTAAGTGCCGATTAAAAAAACTCTAATTTTTAATACTATATAAGTATAGACAACTGTTGATTGTCTATACTTTGTTGACAAGGATATGTTAAGCTAACGCAGTAATAATATTGTTGAATTTATGTGGGGTAAATGTGCAGATTTATGCATAAAACTACTGGTTGACTATGATGCACTCTACTGTTCAAGAATCAACAATCCTTATTCTTATCCTTATTCTTGTGCTAATTAGATATATGTATAAGCTATCCGGTCTTTCTGTTATATTGTCTAGACTAGGACGTATCAAGATAAATTAAGTGCTGACTAAGAAAATGCTAATTCTTAATATAACATATGTACAAATATTCCGCTGACTATGTCAGGTTGTTGTTGATACGGAAACAAAGTGACAACTTAGATAATAATATACCTGAACTCATGTAGGGGTAAACTGAATACATACAAGCTCTTGGTTGACTATGCTGCACCCTATTGGTAAAGAATTAAGTTGTTAGAAATTTTTTTTTTTTTTTCTTTATGAAGCCAGGGTAAAGTAATACCTGTACCAGATTGTTGCTGTCATCAGGGGCAAACTGTAGACATGCATATAAACTGAACTGATGAGAACTTATTGAGGCTTTAGACATCTCCCTCTCTCTTCCGGTTTTTTGTATCCATACCTGTTTTTTTTTTTTTTTTTCCTCTTATTAGTTATCTATCTATCTACTTATTCATATATTTATATATTTATTTATTTATTATTTTTATTATTATTATTATAATTTTTTCTTAATTCATTTTTTTTTCTCTTCCCTTCTCTGTTCCCCTTACCTCCCCTACCCCCCTTTTTTCTGTTTTCTCTCTCTTCCTTCTTTTTCTTCCTTTTTCTTCTTACTGTTTTTCTTCTTGAGCCCTCTTCCACCTGGTAGATCGCAGAAACTGACACCCGCTGTAAATAGGTTGGAACTCCTTGAAACGGGTTAATATACTACACCCCCCTTTGCTCCCTGGTGGTTTTAGGGAGCTTTAGACATACGGTTGATGGAGAGGATATCTCCGTTAACGGTGGAGACGTGTGATGAGGAAGTGTGTATGAATGCAGGTGTATATAATGGGATCTTATGTGAATTGGCTGTGGGGGACTCAGGGTGGGGGACAGGGTATGGGGTAGATTGGTGGCGCCGATTCTCTCTCAATGCCAATTAGGGTGATGACTATCAACTCACGGGGGCTAAATTCCCCCCACAAGAGAGCATTCTTGTACGATCTATTGCTGAGAGAAAATGTGGATGTGGCTCTGGTTCAAGAGACGCATTTTCCTCGTGGTTATTTCGAAATAACTTGCATGACATCTGGAGGGTGCAACATGCAGGGGATCAGGACTATACCTTCTTTTCCACACCCCACTCTTCTTACTCTAGGATAGACTATCTGTTGACTAGGGGTTCTACACTTGATCTCTGCTCTAAATCATCTATCGGAAATATCTCTTGGTCAGACCATGCCCCAGTTACATTGACAATTAAGGACAACCCACTATATTAGACCCGTAGTAACTGGAGGCTTAATGAGCATCTTTTGAGTTCTCAAAAAGATAGACTCGACCTGATAGAGCAGGCTAAACATTTTCTGGAACATAATGACACTGGGGAGATATCAGAACATAACCTCTGGTGCACGATGAAATGCGTAATGAGAGGCTATTTGATCAAGAAAGGTGCATGGAATAAGAAACAAAAGGGGAAAGACCTAGACGAACTATATGCCATATTGGCAGTAATGGAAAATAAAAATAAACTCAATCCTACTCCAGCGAAAGAAAAAGAGATTCACAAGACTCAAGAACTAATTAGGAATGCCCTTAGAAAACGTGCAGATCTATCGATGCAAAGGCTAAAAAGCAAATGGTATTACAGTAATAATAGAACAGGGAAAGATCTGACTAGGAAGTTGAAATCCCAGAACCAACACTCTAGAATTAAAAAGATAGTGTGGGACAGGGAGACCTGTATAGCGCCAACAAAGATTGCAGCAGCATTTAAATCTTATTATGAAATATTATATAACCTGCCTAAGCCAGATACTCCCCCCGTGTCACAGCGGCGTTTTCTGGAGACTCTAAAATTACCTAAACTCTCTAGAGAAAAATTGAACTCTATTAATACCCCAATATCCCTCATGGAAGTAGTAAACATGATAAAAAAAAAATCTGAAAAAGGGGAAAAGCTCCTGGCCCTGACGGTTTCTCGACCGCATACTATCAGATTCTCAATCCTATGATTTCACCATTGCTAGTTAGACTGTTCAATTCAATTCCGGGTGGCCCAGGTTTTCCGATGGAAATGATGACGGCAGCTATAGTTCCTATTCCGAAGCCAGGAAAGAATCCCGAGTTGGTAAACAACTATAGACCGATATCATTAATTAACCTTGATGTCAAAATATACTCTAAGATCCTGGCAACAAGGCTGCGGCAAGTCATCCACGACCTGATCCAGCCTGATCAGGCAGGATTTATGCCGGGGAGACAGGGGGTGGAGAACACCCGCAGGGTCTTCGACATAATTAATAATATCCATCAGACAAAGTGTCCCTCTGTCATAGTCGCTCTCGATGCAGAGAAGACTTTTGACTGTCGACTGGGGATATTTGTCGGAGACCCTCCGGGTGTTCGGTGTCACCGGTTTGTTTTATGATCTCACAATGGCCTTGTATGTAAATCCGCAGGCAAGAATAATGGGTCCTTTCCTGGCTTCGGACTTCTTTAAAATACGTAATGGTACCAGACAGGGGTACCCTTTGGCCCTACTTCTTTACGTCCTTACAATTGAACCTTTCGCTCAATACTTAAGGCAAAAACAATCTGTACAGGGCATGAGGATCGGAAGGGAGGAGCACCTCATAACCCTCTATGCGGATGATGTCCTCCTAACCCTAGCTCATCCCCACTCGTCGATACCAGCCCTCCTGGATGCGGTGGATGAATATGGTAGATATTCAAATTATAGTATAAACTTGACAAAGACACAAATTATGTCTTTCTACCTATCTCCATCAAAACAACAGAAAATCTTGGATCCTGTAAGGAGAGAAAGATCTGCAGATTCAGTTGATTATTTAGGAATTAAGATCTTCTCTTCGGTGGACAAGACGGTCTTGTCAAATTTTGCTATACTACACACAGACCTTACCAAACTCACCTTTAACTGGGCGAAGTTGGAGACCTCCTGGATGGGGCGTATTAACATTCTTAAAGCTTACATCTTGCCTAAACTAACTTATTTGTTCAGGACTATCCCGTATAAGATACCTAGTAGTACCCTTATAGACTTTGAAATTTTATTCTCGAGGTTTATTTGGGCTAAAAAGAAACCAAGAATCCCAAGCCAGATCCTAAAACGTAATCTTCACTCTCATGGCCTGGGCTATCCGGACCTGCGGAAAATATACGCGGCATCGCAAATGACACATGTTCTTGCTTGGAACTCATGTCACCATAAAGCGGGCTGGAGGGCATTGGAAAGAGTTTTATGTAATAATATAGACATGTCATTGATGATCTGGCTCCCACTTAGACTCTATGAAAAATTGTCAATCCCCCTTAAAAGTATAAACGATATTATGGCTTCATTTTATAGAGTGAAGAAGTTGATGAAGGTTCATGATACTTTTTCTAGGATGGCCCCGATACAGATTGTCCAACTATGTGTCCCAAATATAGCTCTAACTAGATGGAGGTATGCAGGGATTAACACCCTGGGAGAGTTATAAGATAGCGAGGGAGTAGTGCCCTTTGATACATTAATAAAGAACTATAATCTCCCCGCCGTAGAGATATATACGTATATTCGAATGAGATCATTCTTGATTAAATATCCTCCATCAGATATTACTGATTGGGATAGATTTCTCACCCAGGTAGGTAACAAAAATCTTATCGCGAAATGCCGGGGGTTTTTCGATAAGGGGGTGACGATCGACAAGCCTCCGGCCCTTAGGCAGTGGGAGATGGATATGGGGAAAGTATTCCCGCTCCAGGCCTGGTTGAAAGCCTGGCAAGATATGAGAAAATCTGTTCACTGTATTAATATCCAGGAGCAATACTATAAACTTACACATAGGTGGTACTTAGTCCCCACCCACCTGGCAAAATACGCGACACAGTCCGATGACTTATGCTGGCGCTGTGGCAGAGCGGTGGGATCCCAGCTACATACTTGGTGGGAATGCGAGGAACTTACTCCTCTTAAGAGGAAGGTAGAAAGTATCTATAGAGAGATATATGGAAGTGACGAGCCACTCACCTCATACACGTTCCTCTTCCACCTGGATTTCCCGACTTCTGATGTATATGTAAAAGCTTTATGTGTTAACATATTAGCTGCATGCAAACTATGTATCTCCAGGTATTGGAGACAGACAACTACTCCAACATGGACAGAAGTTAGAAATCAGATTGATTTCCAGGCTAGGGCTGAAGGCTATTTTTATCGAACAAACAACACTGCGGATTGGGAAAAATATGAGCGTATCTGGCTAAAGTGGGTGAGATCCCCTTCAAAGGACTAGAAGCGAAGTGAGTGATAGACCCCCCGTGGGTTGATGGTAGAAACCTAGGATTGTTGGCAAAAGAGATAAGAGGCGCCCCCTATAAATTATAAATAATAAACTTTAATTGTAGTCTAAAACCCCATTGAATAATGTCATAAATATGATATATTAATACCCCTGCCGCACCCCTCTGGTCCCCCCCAACCCAAGAAACTGGAAATACCCCTTGGACTGACGCGACCCCATATAACTATACACCTGGCTGAATGAATGATGTATGATTGCGGTTTTGTCTGTGGACAATAGACTGAAGAATTGGATGGCACTGTATAACATATTATCCCTTAGGGAGCCGTACTCGTTGACTCTTTCTTCTTCTGGACATATTCTTCTATGCCTCTCTCTGGTCCCTTTCCTTTATCCTCACCTTTTCCTTTCCCTACCAGAGGGGAGGGGCCTGGGGGGAGCGAGACGTGAGGAGATTGCATGGAAGTCTGCCCCTGGAGATAGGGGATAACGGGACGGCTCTGCATTCAATTCAGTATGATTGTCTTAATGTGTATTACCTACTATATCAAACTTTTTTTTTTGAGTACTGTTTGTGTTATAAAATTGAAATGTTTTATATACGAAATTATTATTGTACAATGGCTTAAAATTAATAATCTGATAAAAGAAAATTTAATAAAGATTAATAAATAAAAATAAAAAAAAGAAAACATATTCAGAAGACACAGTTTCTCCATTTGCGCTACAGAGCAAATCCTTAATGGACAGCACATCGTATTGATTTTAATGTAAGCAGTTACGGTTTTCTTTTATTAAACGTTGTAATATTTTTTTAATATCTGTATCCTCCTTCCTCTTCGTTTCTCCTGCCGACCTGATTTCGCTAAATCTATCCGGCGAGACCCTTAATTACACTGCCCACTTGCTCCTATGCCCAGAGCCTGGATCAGTTGCTCCCTACCACGTGAGTGCCATATGTAAGAGATTGGAGAGAAGTGCCTAATTCAATCCTGACTATCTACACTACGTGGTTTCTTTTGTGTTTTGTTACATGTGTACGAAATATGTGCAAGATAATCTTCAAAGCTAAGTGTCATTTTATTTCAATGGTATGCACACCTTTATCGATTTTGCACAAATTCCTTTGTTCAGTAAAGCATGGACCTCCATGCCTATTAATTGACGGTCTTTGTCTGAGAAAATTATCTCTTGGGGGGGGGGCACTATTTGAAATGGATGTGTGACAAAATCTATGAGGTAGCGCCTTACAGTCTGTAAAACCCAGTGGTCTGCTGTGATTGAACACCAATTGTTTATGGAATGTCTCAACTATCCACTTACCCTGACATGGGAAGAAGGGGGAAAGAAGATTGGACTTATCATATGTCCGTCTATATTGCAGTGATCCCCTGACACCTCAGCTCTGCCAGGGCCGAACTTTCCGAAGAAAAGAAGGTGGGAAATGGTGTCTTAATGTCCTGGAACACTGTTCTAGGTTGTGAGAGGCCTCTGGGGTTACGGAGGGCCTTTTGCTCTGCCGGCCCTTTGGAAAACCTTGGGCTGAAAAACTCTGCGCATACTAGCTTAGGCTTTATCGAAGGCAGGGAAAGTTTGAACAAAGGACCCTAGGTCCTTGACAAATGTGTCACCAAATAACATACCATTAGCCCAAGGGTCGGGTTCAGAGGTGGCCATGTTAATGGTTCTATTTTAAGTAGGATAGCTTTCCTATGCTCGCTAGTCAAGGCCATAGTGGAGTTGCCTACGGCAAGGTCACCCTTTGGACCCAACTTCTTAAGGTCACTGGATTCACAGCCGTGCCTTGTTCAAGTGCTGACTCAATGAGTTCAAACATTTTGGTGAGGGCCCCTTGAAGTCCTATATCCTATCTTGGCAGTTTCGCAGGGTATAGTCCACCCTTTCCTAGACTTCCATCCTGTTCTTGTTAGGAATTGGACCACTTTGGGGTTTTACAAGACAAGTTAGGCACCGTGTGTCTGGGGCATTCAGACCTCAACTTATACCTGGTGGGCCTATCCAGGGATTTTCGCACCCTCATAGCAACATAGTCTGCCACATGGGTAGATGCAGGGCTGATCCTACGGTTAGAGTCGCCTGGGTGCAGGATTTTTTGGGGGCGTCCCCATGTGGGCGTGGCTATATAATTAACCCCTCCCCTTACACATGTCTATTTCAGGTTTGCCCTGTCTTTATTACCATGAATTAGCCTCTCCATTTTAAGCACCACCCTTTTTGGTAATCAGACTGCTTTTACAATTACTTATGACAAGTCAAAATAAATGTTTTATTTATTGACAATTGTGTAAAGTGCATGTTAATCAAATACTTGAAGCAGCAAACAATTTTTGGAATGTTAATTTAACCAAAAAGTAAATCAACAGAAAATGAATACTGAGGTAGCAGAAAATATACAAGTGCAGGTGCAACATGCACGATATGTTTATTCTGGACTATCACCAGCAACAACTTTTAAAAGAGCAAATTCAACCATATCAACAGATTTCCATAATTATAAATACAATTGCAAAACAGTGCAAATATCAAACGTTTTCCATAATAAGAAAATCACAATTAAAATAAAGTTAAAATAAACATATGGTGTCCATCAGTATTTTTTTATTTTTTTTTACACATTATCTTCTAGTTGTGAGAAAACTATGGATGGTAGTGCTGCTTCTCATAAATGGATGCAGTGTGCAGATTGGTTGATTATATAATCAGACAAAACTAACTCTTCCGGCCACTGTAACAGCAAATTTCCTAATCATCTCATGTATGTCCAAATCTTCGCATAAGGATTTGTCAATGGATATGATGGATAAATTGGTAAGTCTTGTCTGGGACATTGTGGAACGGAGGTAATTTTTAATCAGCTTTAGTTTTGAAAATGAATGTTCCCCAGCAGCTACACTTACAGGAAGTGTCATCAATATTCTCAGTGAAACTGAAATGTTTGGGAGTGTGTTGGTCAAGTTATTCTCCACTAGATACTGCAAGATATTGGTGACTGTCATCTCCTGAGTTAGAAAAGGTCTAATGGTGACCAGTTCATCACAGAGATCCAGTCCATTAATGTCAGAGTGGGATAACTGACTGTCAGTTTAGTTGTTTTGCAGATCCATGCAACACTTCAGTGTTTCATTTCCGTCCATTGCACGTTGTGGGATTTGATATAAAAAAGCAAATGTGTCACAATGGTGCTGAAGTAAGAGGAATCTTTAATTTATGGATTTGATGGATGTGTCCAAAACTGAAATTCACTTTATAATTTTGTGTTGGGTCTACAAGAGGCTCATTAACATGTTCATAATCAAAAATCTTCTTTCTCCGTTGAGGTCGAATTGTAACTACATCAGGGAATCAAGTTTTTCTGCTTTTCTTTGGCATCAGCTAGCACACTCTCAAAACCTGCATCAGACCGGTATTCCACCAAATGTTTGTGTAATTATTCCAGCTCTTGTACACAGCCTGAAATGTTTAATGTTGTTTGCTGCAGTATTTTGCTGATTACGTTCACCTTTGATAGTATTTCATACCAAATGACAACAGAACAAATGAATTTGAATGATTGTATCTTTGCTGCTAAGGAGCAAGCCTGATGTTTGATGTTAATATCCCTGCTGTCATCATTTGAGATGTCTACCAGTGCATCATACACTTCCGGTAGGAAATAACGCAAGGGCTTAATTGCTCCGACTCTCCTTTCCCATCTGGTAGCAGAGAGTGGTTTTAAAGTTACATTTTGAACATGCCCCTTGAGTACCTGCCATCGGTGGGTGGATGAAACAAAGAACACATACAGTTCTTGAAATATGTCAAAAAAATCTACTGTCAGGTATGAAATCTTTACAGCATCATTCACAACCAAGTTGAGAGTATGTCCACTACATGGAACAAAAAAGGCTCTTGGGTTGATATCTAGAATTTTTTTGTGGCAAGCCATTATGTTTACCTTTCATATTGGCACCATTATCATAACCCTGGCCACACATGTTTTCAAGTGCAATTTGATTGTTTTTGAAGTAGGCCAATAAAAATGATGTTAGTCCTTCAGCTGTTGAACTGGATGCTGGGCAAACATCCAAGAAGTGTTCGCCTATTTCAACTTTTTTTGTGCTCTGATCTAAAACAACAAATCGGACAACAATGCTGATCTGCTCTATGTGGCTCACATCAGGCGTACAGTCCAGGATAATAGAGAAATATTTGGACTCATTCAGCTTTTGTATAATGGTTTCTTTTATTTTTGTTCCTACTGAAGCAATTAGCTCATTCTGAAGGCTGTAACCAAGATAATGTGGCATATGTGAGGGCTGTGAAATTGAGCACTGAATTCTCTGAATGTGTTCAGATATGATGGGATCAAAATTTCCTATCATTTCTACTAACTTTAGAAAGTTACCATTATTTTTTGGAAACAACTGAGTATCATTGCCGAGATGCGCCAGATTTTGTCCAGCTAAATACTGGATAATGTAGATTATTCTTTGTATGAAAGAATACCAGCGCTTTTCTTCTTGGTCAATGATTTTTTGATTGAGATGGTCAATGGTTGTTTCCTTTTCCAAAGCCCTTGAAAGATCCATCCATTTCTAATAATTTGTAACATGGATTGTGTTTTTTTCATGTCGGCTTAAATGTCTCAACAAATGCTGCCAATCACTAAAGCCTTTTTTTGATGCCAAAACCATATTCTCACTGTTAAATCTTTTACAAGCAAAGCAATAGACTGAATAAGAAGTTGCAGAATATATCAGCCAATTTCTAGACATCATCTCTCCATTATCAAGCTCTCTCTGGTAGTAGAAAATTGAAAAGCTCCTGCTGGACTCATCTTTTGGAAAATGATAGGCCTTTTCTTGAACAGGACCAATTTTTATCAATGCTATCCTGTGCTGGTCTTCTATTTTTTCAGGCCAGAAAACAGGATCTCCTGAGATTCCACTTGATGATGTTGATTGCTCTTCAAGTTCCATTTCAGTTTCTTCTTCCACAAGTACACCATCCTCAGTGTCTGAATCAGAGGAAACATCAGATATATCTTCGTCTTCAATGTCAAAAAGGTTCTGGTGCTGAACCTGCAGTTACATCTTCAGTTATTATTGGCTGTATGCTACGCTCGGGATCCACTGGGACCAGATCATCACATTCTGATTCTTCCAGTTCTATAGTTATTTCTCCTTCTCCACCATGTGAAGTATCTGTGAGACTGGAAGTTATCCCTTTGCTCGATGTTGCCTGTTCTGTACCAAGGGAATCCTTACCAGAGCTTGATGTAGACTGTGGCTGTAGGAAGCTTGTAATGGGAGTAGTCATTTTTTTTTCAAGGATTCTTCCTTTTTCTTATGTCGTTGTATGTTCTGATATCCGGATAACTTTGGTTTTTTGCTAGCCATCTGAGGAAAAAAGCAAATACATATATAGTCACATAGAATTAAATGTGGGGTGTTTTTTTTATTATCATTAATCTTTTGTATTTGGTACATATTAGCAAAGCATCATTGAAAGAAAGAATTGCTGTGACAAACTGTTAAAATTCAATAATAAAAAAAAATGACAGTTCTTACCTCTCTCCGTTACAGTTCTTGAGGAGTTCCCATCAAACATGTCTTGTCACAACAGTAACTGGTGGCTCCCAGAGGCATAACTAGAAACCCGTGCAAAATTTTCCAGCGTACCCTTTGGCCCCATCATCTGGTAGGAGCTGGGGAGCGCACGAGCACCGGCAGGAGGAGAAGATAAAGACCACACGCTTTTGTGGCATCTTGCCTTGGTTTGACTTTACAGTGCAGGTCTTTGCCTATACCATCACAGACCGGTCACTGCTAAATCTCGAGAGGCCAGATTCAGCAATCTTTTTTTTTTTCTTATACAATATTCAACCATTTTTGGCATTTTTAATTATTTAAATATTTTAAGCACTAGTGCAAATCTAAAGTACTATTGAAATGCTACTGAAACAATATCATTAAATTGCTTTAAAAATATATCTGTGCCATTTCGAGGAATGCTATACCAAAAACAAGAGACACTGGCAAGATTAGCTAACTAGTAAGCCACTTCCCCTAAGCCTAGTCACCATGTAATCAGAGTAAATTAGGAGGATTAAAAACTGTGATTAAAATGCTCCACAGAAAAAAATAAATCTTAGATTAGCTACATATATAATACCTGTTTGTACCAGGGAAAGGAGTTTGTGGATGACTTTTGCCATATCAACAGATTGCAGCCAAATTCAGGTGGCCCACCCTCACACTGAAGTGAGCAAGAAAATATTGCATATTGAAAATAACCTTTGAAAGTGCTAACACATGATGTTTCAAATAATATGCCATATATACACTCTTACAACAAGGAAACCAAAAGGGTAGAGGGTGTGGGTCACCCTATGTTTATAATGGGATATTTTCAAACTAGTGTTATTATGTGTTGCCACTACACTACTAAATTTTGGTTGACAGCATACTACTAAAGAGTATACAGGGTGTTATTTCTAAAACTCAAGGAAAAGCAGTCACCAAGGAAAGCAATGGAATGTTCCTGCTGATTAACTCACTTTTAGATTACATCAGAACTGAGGTTTAGAAATAACAACCTTTGTCAATTACATAAAGAAGAGTCCTGCGCTCACTCCCATCACTGGGCGGCTGCAATGACTACAGTACACATCAGCCCCAATATATAGTAAAAACAAAAGAAAAACAAGTTACCTGCGCTCTCTCCTTTATCCCTATGCATTTAAAACAAATGGAGGTTTTTAGTTACCTCCAATGGCCATGAGAGGATGAGCCCACCTGCCAACCTTTGTCAATGACTGCTTGCCAATCAATCCCATTCCTGCTGCTAACTCAGACACACACATGTAAACCTGGGTCTCACACTCCCATGCTGCCACTCCCTCCCACAAACACACACACACGTGTAAATCCGTCTCTCTCACACTCCCATGCTGCCACTCCTTCACACAGGTGTAAACCCGTCTCTCTCACGCCCATGCCAACACTCCTTCACTTGGATGTGCTTGGATGCTTTCCAATGCTTGGAAAAATTCTCCAACTCTGCAACTTTGGCCAATGGCCATGCATTATAAGTAAATATGGTTTTTAAACTTTAAAATAGGTAGAACATATGATTTTTAATGCCATAAATTATGTGCATGACCTTTTATTGCAATGCATATAAAGATAATAATAGTATCCTAATTTATGACATTAAAACATCATACTATATATAGACAGAAGCCTCAAATATTTACCACCACCACCCCAAACAGATAGGAGGGGGGAAAATGATAACAGAGTAAAGCCTCACCAGGGTGAGAGAAAAGGTCCCTGACCTGATCAACAAAGGTCAGAGATTCCAAAAGCAGTAAACATACGCATAATAATACTTGAATGGTAGTGAGAAAAATAAGGAACTTATCTGAGGGAAGCAGCAAAGAAAGAGGAGGAGCTTTTATTGTGCACTTGGTTTTTTATAAGAGGGAGAAGGAGGGGTCATTATTAGATTGCATCTGATTGGTTTAAAATTTTTGTGTTTATTCTGGGTGTAATCTTTCCTTGCTGATGAGGGAATAAAAAAAAAAAAAGAGTTTATGCATAATAGGAGCCTCCGTGTATTTATAAATTACAACATTTGTACTCAGCCTGCAATCTAAATGACTTACTGCCATGTATGGCCAGCACCCGCATATCTGGTCTTTGCAATAGATTCCACCAGCTGCCCAGTAAGACCAAAATCGCAAAGCTTGATATTTCCATTTCTATCCAGAAGACTATTGGAAGGTCTTATATCTAAAAAAATAGTAAAATTTAAAAAAACTCTATTACTTTACATCAAAATGGCTGCCAAACAGATATCATTTGCACAACACTAAGGACATTGTGTGGAATAGGGAACCGCAAAGTGCTTTATCAAATGAGCTCCACAAAAGTACAAAATCTTAAAAAAATAAAGAATTCTCCAACACAACACTTGCAGTCTTTGTGGTTGCCACTCTGGAAAGTGATGTGCACAAACTATTAGACATGTGCAAAACTAAAATTTTCGTTTCGTTTTCGTCCATTCGGACGAAAATGTTATTTATTTCGTCTAAAACGAATTTCGTTCATTAGTGCATTCGTTTCAGACGAAATTCGTTCATTATTTTCGTTTCGTTAATTTTTTTCGTTCGTTTTATAGAATACAATGTAATACTATTGGCTTTCTATAAACCGAACGAGAGCCCCATTCATAAGAAATTCTTATGAATGGGGCTCTCGTTCGGTTCATAGAAAGGCAATAGTATTAATTGTATTCTATAAGCCGAAAGTCTATAAACCGAACGACTTTCGGTTTATAGACTTTCGGCTTATGGAATACATGTAATCCTATTGCTATTCTATAAACCGAACGACTTTCGGTTTATAGAATAGCCATAGGTTTACATGTATTACATAAGCCGAAAGTCTATAAACCGAAAGTCGTTCGGTTTATAGGCTGTCGGCATTTAACTATACAGAGACAGAGTCTCCATTCATAAAATTATGAATGGAGACTTTGTCTCCGTGTAGTAAAATGCCGAAAGCCTATAAACCGAACGATCCGTTTATAGACTTTCGGCTTATATAATACATGTAATCCTATGGCTATTCTATAAACCGAACGTTCGGTTTATAGAATAGCAATAGGAATACATGTATTCCATAAGCCGACAGCCTATAAACCGAACGTTCGGTTTATAGGCTGTGGGCATTTTACTACACGGAGACAAAGTCTCCATTCATAATTTTATGAATGGAGACTCTGTCTCCGTATAGTTAAATGCCGGCTTTTAACTATACGGAGACAAAGTCTCCATTTATAATTTTATGAATGGAGACTGTCTCCGTATAGTTAAATGCCGGTGTTCTGACAAATTTCTGGAGCAAATTCTCCTGCGCAATCGCAGGAGAATTTGCTCACTGCGCATGCGCATAAAGTTACAGCTGATAACTCAGCTGTAACTTTGTGACCACCGTGCATGAGACAGCTGCGCAACCCACCTCCCGCCCCCCTCACACCCGCCGCACACCCCTTCTTACCAGATCATCGACCACAGCGATACACAGCGCATGCGCACGCCTATCCAGCCGTTTGGGAATGCGCGCGTCCGTTGTTGTGTTCTTAAGGTGGTAAGTAACACGGGGCGTCTGGACATAAGGGGGCAAGCATCCTGGTGAGGGCTGCTTCATCTTGATGGGATTTGTGATCCTCCTGCTGCATCAATAATACAGCAGGAGGATCACAAATCCCATCAAGATGAGGCAGCCCTCACCAGGATGCTTGCCCCCTTATGTCCCGACGCCCCGTGTTACTTACCACCTTAAGAACACAACAACGGACGCGCGCATTCCCAAACGGCTGGATAGGCGTGCGCATGCGCTGTGTATCGCTGTGGTCGATGATCTGGTAAGAAGGGGTGTGCGGCGGGTGTGAGGGGGGCGGGAGGTGGGTTGCGCAGCTGTCTCATGCACGGTGGTCACAAAGTTACAGCTGAGTTATCAGCTGTAACTTTATGCGCATGCGCAGTGAGCAAATTCTCCTGCGATTGCGCAGGAGAATTTGCTCCAGAAATTTGTCAGAACACCGGCTTTTAACTATACGGAGACAAAGTCTCCATTTATAATTTTATGAATGGAGACTCTGTCTCCGTATAGTTAAATGCCCACAGCCTATAAACCGAACGTTCGGTTTATAGGCTGTCGGCTTTTAACTATACGTTTGTCTCCATTCATAAATTTAAGAATGGAGACTCTGTCTCCGTATAGTTAAATGCTATTGTATTCTATAAACCGACTCTATTTCGGCTTATAGAATGCAATAGTACTACGAATGGACGAATGAACGAATGATTTTCCTTTATTAACCATTCGTTCATTCGGCTTTCGTTAGCTTAGCATTTTCGTTCTTCGTTTTTGGGGCGAATGGACGAAAATGCAATTTTCGGACGAAAATGCATTCGTCCGAAAACGAATGCACAGGTCTAGTATATATTCACATGTAAATTGCTTTTTTAATAAAAAATTATGATATAAAAAAATCTTGTTTTTATTTCCTTTTATGTGACAATGCTGCCTCTCTCTTTCCCTTGCCCCCAGATTTGTCGCTCTCCCCCCCTTAGTGTTGTCTCTCTCTCACCCTCCCTTTGGCTCCCCCCTCGCTCCCCTTGTGTCTGTCTCTTCCCCCCTTCCCTCCCCTTGTTTCTCTCTGCCCCCCCCCTTGTTATTCTGTCCCCCCCTCACCTGTTTCTTGCTCCCTGGTGGCTAGTGGTGGCAGCCGGGGGATGTATGCACTATACATAATAGACGGAAGTGTCGGGCAGCATGGAGGTTGTCTGCACGATTCGTGCAGACATCCCCCAGCTGCCCGATTCTCCCTGGTGGCTAGCGAGGCAGCGGTGGATGTCTGCGCGATGAGCGAGACCTCCCCTGCTGCCGCCCGGAACGACAGCCAGGACTTTTATGAGGAAGCCGGAAGTACCCAGCTTCATCATAGAAGTCCCGGCGGTCATGCCGGGCGGCAGCAGGAGAGGTCTCGCTCATCGCGCAGACATCCTCCGCTCCCTCGCTAGCCACCAGGGAGAATCGGGCAGCTGGGGGATGTCTGCACGAATCGTGCAGACAACCTCCATGCTGCCCGACACTTCCGTCTATTATGTATAGTGCATACATCCCCCGGCTGCCCCCACTAGCCACCAGGGAGCAAGAAACAGGTGAGGGGGGGACAGAATAACAAGGGGGGGGGGCAGAGAGAAACAAGGGGAGGGAAGGGGGGAAGAGACAGACACAAGGGGAGCGAGGGGGGAGCCAAAGGGAGGGTGAGAGAGAGACAACACTAAGGGGGGGAGAGCGACAAATCTGGGGGCAAGGGAAAGAGAGAGGCAGCATTGTCACATAAAAGGAAATAAAAACAAGATTTTTTTATATCATAATTTTTTATTTAAAAAGCAATTTACATGTGAATATATACTAGACATGTGCATTCGTTTTCGGACGAATGCATTTTCGTCCGAAAATTGCATTTTCGTCCATTCGCCCGAAAAACGAAGAACGAAAATGCTAAGCTAACTAAAGCCGGATGAACGAATGGTTAATAAAGGAAAATCATTCGTTCATTCGTCCATTCGTAGTACTATTGCATTCTATAAGCCGAAATAGAGTCGGTTTATAGAATACAATAGCATTTAACTATACGGAGACAGAGTCTCCATTCATAAAATTATGAATGGAGACTTTGTCTCCGTATAGTTAAATGCCCACAGCCTATAAACCGAACGTTCGGTTTATAGGCTGTGGGCATTTAACTATACGGAGACAGAGTCTCCATTCATAAAATTATAAATGGAGACTTTGTCTCCGTATAGTTAAAAGCCGGCATTTAACTATACGGAGACAGAGTCTCCATTCATAAAATTATGAATGGAGACTTTGTCTCCGTGTAGTAAAATGCCGAAAGTCTATAAACCGAACGATCGGTTTATAGACTTTCGGCTTATGTAATACATGTAATCCTATGGCTATTCTATAAACCGAAAGTTCGGTTTATAGAATAGCAATAGGAATACATGTATTCCATAAGCCGACAGCCTATAAACCGAACGTTCGGTTTATAGGCTGTGGGCATTTTACTACACGGAGACAAAGTCTCCATTCATAATTTTATGAATGGAGACTCTGTCTCTGTATAGTTAAATGCCGACAGCCTATAAACCGAACGACTTTCGGTTTATAGACTTTCGGCTTATGTACTACATGTAATCCTATGGCTATTCTATAAACCGAAAGTCGTTCGGTTTATAGTTTAGCAATAGCATTACATGTATTCTATAAACCGAACGTCGTTCGTTTTAAAGACTTTCGGCTTATAGAATAATATTGGCTTTCTATAAACCGAACTAGAGTCGAGTCCCCATTCATAAGAAATTCTTATGAATGATGAGGGACTCTAGTTAGGTTTATAGAATGCCAATAGTATTCTATAAGCCGAAAGTCTTTAAAACGAACGACGTTCGGTTTATAGAATACATGTAATGCTATTGCTGTTCTATAAGCCGAATGTCTTTCGGCTTATAGAACAGCAATAGCATTACATGTATTCTATAAACCGAACGTCGTTTGTTTTAAAGACTTTCGGCTTATAGAATACATGCTGCTATTGGCTTTCTATAAACCGAAAGAGTCCCCATTCATACGAATAGGTCAATTGACCTATTCGTATGAATGGGAACTCAATTTCGGTTTATAGGAAGCTAATAGCATTACATGCATTCCATAAACCGAAAGTCATTCATGTCGGTTTATGGAATGTAGTACAATGCTATTGGTATTGTAAACCGACTCTATTTCGGTTTAGAATGCCAATAGCACGAATGGACGAATGGACGAATGAACGAATGATTTTCGTTTATTAACCATTCGTTCATTCGGATTTTGTTAGTTAAAATTTTCGTTATTCGTTTTTCGGACGAATGGACGAAAATGCTATTTTCGTCCGAAAATACATTCGTCCGAAAACGAATGCACATGTCTGCAAACTATACCTCTGTCATTTGTAGGCAAAATACTCACTTCTGTTAATTATTTTCAAGTTTTCTTTTAAGTGGTTTAATGCTTTCACAGATTGAATATAAAATAAAAAAAAGAACCTATTTTGTAGCCCCACACAAGTAAACTGGAAATTCTATATAGTACACCACCAGGCATCACCAATTTGCAGCTTCATGCATGTTAAATGAAAACTCCCACAGCCAGGCATTATCAGAGTTAACAAAAAAACAGTGAAGGGTATCTTTTGTCGCTCCAAGGGTTAATTTAAAGGGCTGCTACCTATTTAGGGCTGTACCCTCCAAATACACCGCCTCAGTAGGAATTTGTGAAAAATAGAAAAATAAAGGTGCTCATACCAGTGAAATAAAATGACACTAAGCTTTGTAGATTATCTTGCACAGATTTCGTATACATGTAACAAAACACAAAAGAAACCACATAGTGTAGATAGTCAGGATTGATTTAGGCACTTCTATCCCATCTATGGCACATATGGTGAGTGCCATATGTAAGAGATTGGATAGAAGTGCCTAATTCAATCCTAATGTGCCAAAAGAAAGAAATAATACTTACTGTTATCTTTGTGAAGATATTGCCAGAAGATATTCTTCCATATATTTTCCGGAAAAACAAACAAAGAGATTTGCACAAAAATTGTGTTAAACTGTTTAACCAGGTAAGGAGTTAATTTCACTTTGCAACTACCTGAGACTAATTTGTGGTAATGTCAAGATGTTGCAAGTAGAGACAGCTGTTTTAGTCTCTCCAGTAGTATGATCATTTAAACATTTAAAACATTTCCTTCTTATGTAAGCAGAAATAAATAGACTCAAACCAAATTAGTCTTTGTGGCACTAAGGTGTTTTAATTGTAGGCAAACAACGCTCTACTTATCTGATGTATAGACTTATAAAAACATTACTTGCCACTCAGTACAAAAATATAAAAGACAGAAAAGTTCACAGATATTTTGCAAAAAATAGCAAAAACAGAACTATTGCACTCAGAAGTCTGTAACAAGATGTCAAACAGACAGGTTCACAGGTATTTTTAACAAGAAAGAATACAAATGTGCAGAACTGAGGGTGTAACTTCTGTTACACTCTGGATGTCTCTAGTGAAATTTATCAATGTTATGCAAACAAATACAAGCAGGCAGAGCTAAGCATATAGCTTCCGTTTCACTCAGATGTTTGTAGCAAAATTAGGATTGAAATAAGCTTTAAACAAATGTGCAGAGCTTACTTGAGAGCAAAAGCGTGAGAGGCACGGATGTACCGACTCACATATAAAAGCTGTGTCAGCTTTCACCAGCTGACCTCGGATCCAAAGGACAATCAATCTCTTTGTATCAGGCAGACAGGGGTCCTGTAGTTGCCTGGTGAAGAGTTTCAAGTTCAGAGCTTCTTGGTGAGGAGGGGGCTTATCTACAGACGCATATCACCAGGATCTGGCTTTATCAAGTGTACGCCCCCCTCTCCTGCGACTGACATTTATATAGCCCATCCTTACTTCTCACCCTTTGTTTGCTGGACATTATAGTGTGTTACCTCATTAAGTAATTAGAGGGCTTCTCATTCACCCTGAACATAAGGAACTTGCTAATTCGTTCTACCTTATTGCTTTGCTTCTTTACATACACTTACAAAAATGTAAACAACAGATACAAACATAATGCAAACATAATGCCATCTCTCTATGTCCTTTATATTAAAAACAATTATAGTTACCTTTTAATCCCTTATTACATTTTATAGGTACATAATAGATGTATGCATTTCTTTAATAAAAATGTCTTTAATAATTTTTTTTTTATAAAATTATGATTTTTATTCACATGCATATACATAACTCAAAACATTTAAGACCGTTTTCAACTAAACATTCCTATTTTTTTTTTAATAATAAAATTCTAACAGAAAATTTTCTACAAATATATATATAATAATACAGGGTCCAAAGAGAACCTAAATGAAACCAAAAACAAAAGAGACACGAGAGATATATGTTAATTATTTTCAAAATGTAAAATACCAACATGACCTACTCTTATCCAAATCTATACACATAAAAGCAATACAGCCTCATACCGGACAATAGAATGGAAGAATAAAGGTGCACACAGCATGAACAACTTCACCCATCTTGCTCTTTATAGAAAATAGAACAGTGGTGCAAGGGTCTTCAGGCTGCATACCCATTTCATCTCAACCTGGCCTATAGTTATGCTTTTTTTTTTATAGTAACACAGTTACGCTTCAGTCTGGAGAATTGATTTTTAGGTATATTTTTCAGTCGGGGGGGAAATGCCCACTGTCAAAATGAATATAACTATTAACATCAACATTCTTAAAGTGTGTTTTGTCTTTATTAAGTTTTCTGCTATGTAGATGTCAAGATCAAGGAAAGTAACTGCATGCATACTATGGTTCCAGGTAAGTTTGATATTGTGGTTATTAGCATTAAGTGAATTTAGGAAAGTTGTCAAAGAACTATTATCTCCTTTCCAGATAAAAAATATATCATCTATATAGCGTGCATAGGACACCAGGTTTGCAGCCCAGTCACTCGACCCATACACATGACAATCCTCCCAGAATGCCATGTACAGGTTCACGTAGCTGGGAGCAAACCTGGTGCCCATAGCCCTTGTAATTGGAGAAAAAATTCTTCCTGATACCAGAAAAAATGATTAGTTAGAATCCATTTTATACCATCTAATATGAAAATCTTTTGTAAGTCAGGAAACTGCACAGAAGAATGGGTTTTCTTGGAGCAAGCAACTAAATTAAGTAAAGAATTTTATGACAAAAAATACCCTGACGATTTAGTTCAGAGGTCCCTGCTTGAGGTGAAAAATAACAACAAAGATAGTATACTGAAATGCACAAACAATAAAAATAACTCACAAAAAGAAAGAATAACATTAATCACAGATTTTAATCAGGAACATCATTTTTTTACAGAAAACTTTAAGTAAACAGAGGCAGATACTACTAAAAGACCCGGTATTAAAGAGAGTTCTGACAGAAAAACCAAGTATCACCTTTAGAGGGGCCCCCAACATTAAATTAGTGTTAATTAAAAGTTACCTTAAAGAAAACAAATCAAAAGAGAACCCCTTTGCAGTGAAGAACGGCTTCTATAGATGCAAGACTTGTAATGTCTGTACGTCTAGTCAGGTTATGAAAGGCAATAGTATAACTCATTTTAATTCACGACACAACTCAAAGCAATATGAAATAAAACCCATAACTACTTGTAAGACTAACAGCGTCATTAATCTTCTAATGTGCCCTTGTGGTCTCCAACATGTGGGCAGAACCACTCGCCCACTACATGTAGGGATAGGGGAACACATGAATAACATTAGAAAAAAGTATATGGAACTTAGTGTGTCGGCACATTTCGCCACTCACCATCAAGCAGACCCTGAAAAACTACATTATATTGGGATTTGTTCTCTAAAAAAGCATTGGAGAGGGGAAAACTTTATCAAAAGAATAGGACAGAACGAAATGAAATGTGTCTACATTTTGAACACCTTGGTACCTATGGGACTTAACATTGAATTTGACCTATTTAATTTTATGTAATATAGATACTCTTTTGAGGAAGGATCTTTACTTTTTGTATAATGTTCTAATTAATGTTTCTTTTTATTTTTCCTATTTAGGTTTTGTTACTACCATATTATCAATATTGCTGTAATTTTTTGTAAGTTTGTATGATTGTCTTAGATAGAAATGTTTTATTTGTAAAATATTTCTGGTACATATATGATTATAAAGGGATCTTCCAGATGCAAAATAACTTTTTGGGGGTTATTTCCCTATTTTTATTTTATTAGTATTATTTTTATTACTATTTTTCATTTTTTCAACCATTTTTATTTTTAGCTGTACCATCTTTTGTTACGTTGGGAATATAGATACGTAGGGATATAAGAACAAAACACATAAGCTTTTTACATTAATGAAATATAAACTTTTTTGCTATTTCGTTGCCCTGAAGCTCTGCAGGATTCATTTTTTAACTCCTATCTTTCTGCGAAATTACTTCCGTTTTGTATAATCATGTCCATAACATTGTTCTTATAATAAGTATTTTCTAAATTGTTTTTTAATCATGTTTTTATAAGAAAGCGCTTGATAATTATATTTCCCAACGGAACATTAAGAGTGAAATTTTCGATGCTGCTGCCGATCAGCATCAGCTGTTTAGAGTCACAGAGGGGAGGTACTTTATCGCAAAGGAATATAAATAAGACACCAGGAGGAGGGTGACGTGCATCTGATGAAGCCACACCCGGCGAAATGCGTACAACACACCCCCTCCTCTCTGTGAGGATACTGCTCAAAAAAGTGTGAGTAAAATACTTACCATCTTTATCATTGAAAAACACTATTGTATCTTCTTCTTACTTTTAATTTTAGTTACCCCTGAATGAATTTAACTCTTCAATCAAGATTTAAAGAGATCTGTGCCGATATTTAATCAATAAGTATATTTTTTTGCAATTTTTTCACAATATACCCACAAGTGTTTTTCACTCAATTGAAATTTGTTTTCACTGTTTTATTTCACAATTTGCATTCCTGTCTCTTTTTGTTACAATTTTTTGTTTAGTTGGAAATATAGGTCACTTTCCATCATCAGTGAGCAGCATAATTTTGATTTTTTTTATGGTTTATTTAAGTAGCGCCTATATATCATTTTGTATCACACAAATCCTCATGGTTACTTTACTTTGGTACTTAGAGAGACATATCTCAGGAAAAATAGAAATTTTATTTACTGTTAATTCTTTTTTCCTTAGCATAGTGACAATACAAGTGGGTATTATCTCTCTAGCGAGACAAAAAAGCCTGTGAAGCTTAAAAAACAATGTTAACTCCACCACCTCTTAAACTGTTCCCCATAAATACCTTCCACATCATAAGCCAGACAGCTATTTCTTGTCCCTCAAGAGGGACGGACATGGAAGCGTGGGCACACAGGCTGTGTCAGAGGACCCCGGTTGTGGTAAGTGGATCATGCTCCCCGTCAGCAGCTTAGATCCATCCTCCTAACTCTTCGAGGTTGTGGAAGACAAATGCCGGCTAGCATATATAGACACTCGGGTAGCGTCTCAGCTGGGCAAATCTTTTCCCTTCTTTTCTTTTTTTTTTTTCTTCTTCTTGTAACTCATATAAAGTGACACGATGACCACATAATTGCCATACACAGCATCTCAAATAATCAAAATACTTCTTATATTAATAAACCTTGTATTACTCATTATAAATACATATCTTACATATACCGAGGAACACAGTGAAAACATAACCTTAAAAATAAATATAGACAAACTGATTGCAATATATCATATATATGAATCCAGTGATAAAGGGATGAGGATGCTGTACTCACTAGACATGTGCATTCGTTTTCGGACTAATGCATTTTCGGACGAAAATAGCATTTTCGTCCATTCGTCCGAAAAACGAATAACGAAAATATTAACTAACAAAATCCGAATGAACGAATGGTTAATAAACGAAAATCATTCGTGCATTCGTCCATTCTTCCATTCGTGCTATTGGCATTCTAAACCGAAATAGAGTCGGTTTATACAATACCAATAGCATTGTACATTCCATAAACCGACATGAATGACTTTCGGTTTATGGAATGCATGTAATGCTATTGGCTTTCTATAAACCGAAATTGAGTTCCCATTCATACGAATAGGTCAATTGACCTATTCGTATGAATGGGGACTCTTTCGGTTTATAGAAAGCCAATAGCATTGCCTGTATTCTATAAGCCGAAAGTCTTTAAAACGAACGACGTTCGGTTTATATAATACATGTAATGCTATTACTGTTCTATAAGCCGAAAGTCTATAAACCGAACGTCGTTCGGTTTATAGACTTTCGGCTTATAGAACAGCAATAGCATTACATGTATTATATAAACCGAACGTCGTTCGTTTTAAAGACTTTCGGCTTATAGAATACTATTGGCATTCTATAAACCTAACTAGAGTCCCTCCTCATTCATAAGAATTTCTTATGAATGAGGACTCGACTCTAGTTCGTTTTATAGAAAGCCAATAGTATTCTATAAGCCGAAAGTCTATAAACCGAACGATGTTCGGTTTATAGACTTTCGGTTTATGGAATGTATAATATAATGCTATTTGCAATGGCATTACTATAAACCGAAATAGAGTCGGTTTATAGAATGCCATTGCCAATTCCATAAACCGAAATTCGTTCATTATCTCGGTTTATGTATTTTGCTATTGGTATTCCATAAACCGACTCTATTTCGGTTTATAGAATTGCCAATAGCATGAAATGATTTGAATTTAGTATTAAAAAATAAATTGAAAAAAGTGGAGAGTTTTAACCCCTTTGTGACGCATGGTGCTTGCGTCCCAAATGACGTAAGCACCAAAACGTCACGATTTGTTCCTGGCCACTGATCACAAGGTGATCGTTAGCCAGGAACACTATGGCAGAGACCCAATCGGGGTCTTAATAGACCCTGTGGGTCCCTGCCCAAAAATTGCAAGCCCTTCGGACGTCACGCACGATTTAGAGAAATGTAGCTGGTGCTCGTTTTTGAGCACCAGCTAAATTTCCCCTGTCAGACTGAGGCCATTTAAAATGGCCTCATCTGACAGGTGGGATCCCGCTGCAAATGCCTGCAGCATGATCCGAGCCGCGATATGAGCTGTTTAACACAGGACGTACTATGCCGTCCTAACGACTTTAATCAGGACGGCATTGAACGTCCCAACGTCACGAATGGGTTAACGTTTGCTCTGGTCATAATCACAGCACAGGCTTGTAGGAGTTAACTATAATTACATTAATACATGAAAAGAATAGAAGTAATATAGTAAAAATGTACAAAATAAAATTTATTTTGAAAAAACTAAATAAGGTCCATAAACTTGGAAGGAAACGGATCACAGTAAAAAGAAACTGTGATCAGCAAGGGAAGTGTTAATACCCCTTTTATAATCGAGGTCGTCTTATAATCTGACCTCAAATTGAGGTCAGACTATAAGACTGGGATCCAGGTCCCCAGCAGAGCTGCAGGGGACCTGGATCCCCCTCTCTAACAGCAGGGGATGTCTGCGCGATGAGCGCAGATCTCCCCTGCTGCCGCCCGGCATGACCGCCGGGACTTCTATGATGAAGCTGGGTACTTCCGGCTTCCTCATAAAAGTCCTGGCGGTCGCTCCGGGCGGCAGCACGGGAGGTCTCGCTCATCGCGCAGACATCCTCCGCTGCCTCGCTAGCCACCAGGGAGAATCGGGCAGCTGGGGGATGTCTGCACGAATCGTGCAGACAACCTCCATGCTGCCCGACACTTCCATCTATTATGTATAGTGCATACATCCCCCGGCTGCCCCCACTAGCCATCAGGGAGCAAGAAACAGGTGAGGGGGGGAAAGAATAACAAGGGGGGGGGGGGCGAGAAACAAGGGGAGGGAGGGGGGAAGAGACAGAAACAAGGGGAGGGGGGCAGAGAGAAACAGGGGGAGGGAAGGGGGGAAGAGACAGACACAAGGGGAGCGAGGGGGGAGCCAAAGGGAGGGTGAGAGAGAGACAACACTAAGGGGGGGAGAGCGACAAATCTGGGGGCAAGGGAAAGAGAGAGGCAGCATTGTCACATAAAAGGAAATAAAAACAAGAATTTTTTTATATCATAATTTTTTATTAAAAAAGCAATTTACATGTGAATATATACTAGACATGTGCATTCGTTTTCGGACGAATGCATTTTCGTCCGAAAATTGCATTTTTGTCCATTCGCCCGAAAAACGAAGAACGAAAATGCTAAGCTAACGAAAGCCGAATGAACGAATGGTTAATAAACGAAAATCATTCGTTCATTCGTCCATTTCGTAGTACTATTGCATTCTATAAGCCGAAATAGAGTCGGTTTATAGAATACAATAGCATTTAACTATACGGAGACAGAGTCTCCATTCATAAAATTATGAATGAAGACAAACGTATAGTTAAAAGCCGACAGCCTATAAACCGAATGTTCGGTTTATAGGCTGTGGGCATTTAACTATACGGAGACAGAGTCTCCATTCATAAAATTATGAATGGAGACTTTGTCTCCGTATAGTTAAAAGCCGGCATTTAACTATACGGAGACAGTCTCCATTCATAAAATTATGAATGGAGACTTTGTCTCCGTGTAGTAAAATGCCCACAGCCTATAAACCGAACGTTCGGTTTATAGGCTGTCGGCTTATGGAATACATGTATTCCTATTGCTATTCTATAAACCGAACGTTCGGTTTATAGAATAGCCATAGGATTACATGTATTACATAAGCCGAAAGTCTATAAACCGATCGTTCGGTTTATAGGCTTTCGGCATTTTACTACACGGAGACAAAGTCTCCATTCATAATTTTATGAATGGAGACTCTGTCTCTGTATAGTTAAATGCCGACAGCCTATAAACCGAACGACTTTCGGTTTATAGACTTTTGGCTTATAGAATACAAGTAATACTATTGCCTTTCTATGAACCGAACGAGAGCCCCATTCATAAGAATTTCTTATGAATGGGGCTCTCGTTCGGTTTATAGAAAGCCAATAGTATTACATTGTATTCTATAAAACAAACGAATAATAATGAACGAAACGAATGCATTAATGAACGAAATTCGTTTTAGACGAAATAAATAACATTTTTGTCCGAATGGACGAAAACGAAACGAAAATTTTAGTTTTGCACATGTCTAGTACTCACAAACACTACTCCAGCAGGAGCATGAGACATGCAGAAGGGAGAGTCTTGCACCAGCCACCAGGAAATGGCTCCAGAGGCAGGGTTGATGTATGTATAACCACTGGGGAGAGGTAAAGCTATCGGGCATAAACCACACTCAAGAGGAAAAAATTGACACAATGAGCCTTTATTGGCATAGAACACAAAGTAATGCTGATAGAGCTGCTATAATACAAAATTCTGACAGTCCTAAAATGACTTCACGTAACTACGCAAATCAGCTAGAGACCTATGGGTCACACTGACTAAAGTCAGCACTGGCAAACTGTTGGGGGACACAGATGGCACTGGCAAGCTGTTATGTCATAAAGTAATTTTTTTTTGCACCACTTTTCTAATAAAAAGAAAAATTACAAAAATTGGGTACAAGAGGGGCCACACCGCTAAAGACTTTACCCAAGGTTTATAGAAAGCCAATAAACGTTTGTTTCTGTAACGGACCGTCTACCAGACGAAGTAGACCCTCTGTCCGCTGTGGGAAATCACCTCCTTAGCCCCCACTTACAGCTCAGCATTCACCCAGCAAGTCTTTCCTGGACCCTTGCTCTTTGTACCCAAATAGACAGGACATCTAGCAGTTAGGTACAGCAAGATTGAACAACTCCTTTATTTGTGTAACAACACAGACTTATAAAAAAACATACACATGACATCACAGACATTAGTATACAATGGGGGGGGGGAGGGGTGAAACTAAACATAGTTCTCCAACTAACTGGGGCTAGGAAAACAATAGACATTCAGACTGCAAACCAAATAGGAATTAACATAGAGTGAGTAGACCTAATTACAATGCACACAGTAATGTACACAACATAATCAGTTTACCAGTTAATCCAGTTAAAACAGAACAATGGATGTTGGGGTAAACTATTGGAGTCACTGTCACATTATAAACCTTCAGAGTGGTCTACTCACAGAATTAAACGTTACACATAAACCAATACACTAACAGAATATAACTAACTAACAATTTTAACGTATAGAGTTATGGTACATAAGCCAGGGTCCATAATCTACAGGGAGGTGTTTGGCCCTCAGGCCCCTCCAAGATCCCTACTCAGGCAGGCTGTCAGAATTCACTTTGTGACAGTTTCATTTTCAGTGAGGTGTTTTAATCTTAGGTATGTATAACGTTCACTTGGAGCTATGTCATATTTACTTATTATTTCAGAAAATTGCATTATCTTCCCTTCGATGACGATCTGATTAATTGAGCTGATCCAAGCTTTTTTCCATTTTTTTAAACCTAAATCTTGAACAGTATTTTCAATAGTATGTAAAGTTCAAAATCTATTTATATTAAAGGAGGGAAAGTATTTCTTTCTAATTTTTTTCCACATGTAGTTAAGGTCCATTACTATAGGGTTGTCGATATTCTTGAGGTTTCTCTGCATGGGGAATAGATTATCTATAATGTTGTATCCTTTCTTCTCCATTAATAGCCATTTATTTTTTTCCGAGGTCAAATGAGTCCATTTGGCCAAGTGAGCTAGCATGGGTGCGTCGTGTATCTGGATCATATCGGGAGTTCTTAGGCCCCCCTGTTTCTGAGACCTTTTGATTATATTGAATTTAACTCTTGGTTTTTTGCCCTGCCATACAAATTTGTTTATGCTTCTTTGTATTTGTCTTAAAATAGTAGTATCTACTTTAAGTGGGATTGATCGAAGGAGAAAATGCAGCCGGAGGAGAGAATAATAGTTCACCAAATTAATTCGGCCCAACCATGATGTATAGAGTTTTTTCCATTTGTTAAATTTGTTCGTCATATCTTTCATGATTGGTGTATAGTTTTCCCTAATAATTTTTCTGGGTTCGTTTGAGTTTTTTATACCCAGGTATTCTATATAGTGTTGTTTCCATTGAAAGCAATAATTTGATTTTAATATTTCTAGCTCCTGGTCTTTTAGGGCACATGTTAAAGGCTGACATTTACTCATGTTTAGTTTGTAGCCTGAGATGGCAGAGTATCTATTTATTTCTAACATCAACTTTTTGACTGAACGTAGTGGATTTTCCATAGTTAGTAATATATCATCCGCAAATAAGGATATCTTAAATTCCTCTTCTTTATATTTAATACCCTGGATATGTCCATTGTTCCTAATACTGTGTGCCAGCGGTTCTAATGAGAGGATATACAGTAGAGGAGCCAATGGACATCCCTGTCGGGTACCATTGCAAATATCTAACCAGGGCGATGTTATTCTTGCTCCTGTGATTCTTGCGCTTGGGTTTTTGTATAGTGACCATAAAGCCTCAAGAAAGGGGCCCTCGAGACCAAATGCCTCCAGGGTTTCTCTCGGGTAGATCCATCTGACCCTGTCGAACGATTTTTCAGCGTCGAGCGACAGGGCCAGCATGGATCTGCCCTGAGTTTTCATCGTAAATAATAAATCTAAGTTTCTTCTGATGTTATCGGTTGCCGACCTGATAGAGACAAAACCCGACTGGTCCATATGTACCAGTCGATGTATTGTCTTTTTTAATCTATTTGCGAGTAGTGAGGAAAATAGCTTTATATCCGTGTTAATGAGAGATATGGGTCGATAATTTTTTATTTCGGTTTTGTATTTACCCTCTTTTAGTATGGGACAAATGTGTGCTTTAAGCATTTCTTTTGGTATCATGTTGTTATTCCTAAATTCTTCAAAAAGTTCTAGGAGGCAAGGTGATAGATCATCTTCAAATTCCCTATAAAACCGATTGGAGTATCCGTCTGGACCAGGAGCCTTCTTTCTTTTGAGTTTGGTTATTAAGTGTTTTATTTCTAGTAATGTAAAGGGAGCGTTCAACAATTTATTTTCTTCTGATGTTAACTTTGGAAGGCTTAGTTTGGACAAATATTGGCGAATTTTAGTTTTTTGAGCGACCTCATGCGTGTCTATATTATTTTTGTTCAGCTGGTATAAATCTTGATAGAATTCTCCAAATGCAATCCCTATTTTTTCCGGGTCTAGTATGGTCTTACCCTTATATGAAATTATGTTTATTGAGGATTTCAATCTCTGCTTTTTTAATTGGTTTGAAAGCATTTTGTCCGGTCTGTTGTCCCTTAGATACCATTTTTGTTTTAGAAACAATAGTTTTTTATTTGTCCTGTCAATAGCTTTCTCTTTTATTTGTATCTTAATTTCTTTAATTTTATGTAAAATGTCACCCTGTAGTGTTTGTTTATGCAGTCCTTCTAGTCTATATAGTTCTGCCTACAGTTGTTGGTAGGTTAAGCCCTGTTTTTTTTTTCCATTGAAGCTATTTTAATCAGAATTCCAGGTATGACAGCCTTTAATGTACACCATAGTGTTGAAATAGATATTGAGTCTCTGTTGTTCTCTTCAAATAAGTATTTTATTTCTTTTTGTAGTGTTTTTTTTATTTCTTCTTGCATTAATAGAGATTCATTTAGTTTCTAGTTGTTGTATTTCTTTATGGTTTTTTCTTTGATTAGAATAGTTATGGGTGCATGGTCTGACCAGGAGGCACTGCCTATTTCACACTTTATATCGTTTTTAAATGTATCTCTATTTATTAGTATTAGGTCAATTCGGGAATAGGAGTCATGTGGGATAGAATAATGGGTGTAATCTTTAGATGTCGGCTTTAAGGCTCTCCACACATCAATCAGATTGTTTTTTATTATAAATTCACGAAATTTTTTTGCATAATGAGTTTGCTTATAAATTATTTTTCTCCCCGGCTGCATTCTCCTGTCCAGTTCCACATCTGAAATACTATTAAAATCCCCTGCCAATATTATTTTACCCTGTGCAACTTTATCTACTAGTGAAATAATCTTATCAAAAAATCTAAATGGATTGTCATTTGGGGCATATAAATTAACCAGTGTATATATCTCGTTATTTAACCTACAAACTAGTATTATGAATCTACCTTGTTTATCTATTATTTTGTGTATAAGTTCTAGTGCTAGTGATTGGTTAACTAAAGTCATAACTCCTCGACTTTTTTTTTAATTGTGATAACTGGAAGTGAATATGTGAGGGTATTTTCTGTTATATATCATTTTTTTGTAGTTTTCACCCAGTAAGTTTCTTGAACCATCGCTATATCTATTTTGTCGTGAGTCAACATTTCCATAAGAATTTTCCTCTTGTATGGGGTATTCAGACCCTGAGCATTAATTGTGCATAGTTTAATGGTCATTTTAATTTTACGGTCACTCTATGGTTAGTCCAGGGGTTCCATTCATTCTCAACTTTCATACCTGATTGTGAATACCAATCCCACCAAGATTTTGTTGGATAGGACACAAACTTGATCCCTTTATCCGGGATGCTACTTTCAACCATTGTGTTCAGCTCCTAACAAGCTGTTTTTTACTGGGGGGGCAGGGTGGATTTGGTGTCTCAATTTATTAGAAACAAGAGAGAAACACACTGCGCCCAATTGTGGTGGAAACAGCTGCAGCCAATTCTACCAGTGTCTCACTCCTGGCAATAAACAAATAAAAACAACACACAAGTGAAAAAGTGCGCTGTGACCCAACACTTCAAAACACACACCTCAGGAAAAATAAATAATAAATTGTTACCCTTAAAGTAAATCACCCTTAAAGAAATCAGCTCAATATTCAATCCGAAGGGAAAAATAAAATAAAACAAAACAGAACAGAAATAATATAGTGTAGTATATTACATAAAAGTGCTGATAACAAATAATAAGTGAGAACACACTCACATCTTCCTGAGCAGAGATCTGCTCAGTCTATACAGCATCCAGGGAGCCCACCAAGGGGTTAAAGATCCAACTGGTTCACAGAGGAATCCTATGCAGCTTATTCAGGGTAGCAGACCCAGAAGGTACTCCCAGCGGTAGTATAAGAGAGGGTAAGGAGGAGACTATTTAGCTTCAACGATTTTAATAACAATAAAAACATATAAAGAATCTTACATTCAAAGATCCACTTGAACAGTACATATATAGAGTCCCAGTAGCAGTCGCCTCTTGTCCACAACGCATTTCGCCCCCAAAGTAGGGCTTTTTCAAGTGTCCTCTCTCATTTTCAGCTTTCATTTTTAAAGCTTCACGCTCCATGTGACATGCATGATGACGTCATCAAAGCCGCGACAGAAGTAAGCGTTTTGTCCAATCAGATGCGTTTGTAGTTTTTTGCTGCTCCGATTTGTAGTCCTCTTCTTCTTTCAATGAGGAAGCTTCAATGTCTCTCACACAGGGAGATTTAAAGCAAGAATACACGTAATTGTTAGATTCTACATGGCACTTAGGATCAGTTTCACATGTTTCACAAATATTAAATATTAAAACATCCACTTTAATACATACATAAAAAAATGTGCAATATAATTAAAATCTGTACTTAGTCCAACACATTATATATAAATAGAACTATCATGTGGATTGCACAATGCCCCCCTAATTGCACTTACTTCACATGGCTTATATCTTAATAAATACAAAGAATAATTTTTTATGAAATATATATATATATATATATATATATATATATATATATATATATGCACACATATATATTTTTTATTTTTTTTTTATTAAAAGAGCTTTAATAAACAACTTTAAAAAACATTTAAAGGAAATTAAAAAGATCAAAATCAGAATTCAGGCCATTTGGAGTAAGAGTTTTTAACTCATAGACCCACTGCATTTCCAATTTGCCTAATTCTTTAAAGCTATCACCACCTCTCCAGTGTTTCTTAAATTTTGCAATAGCGGTAAAGCTCAATAATCCTGGGTCACTATTATGTAATAAAAAATGTTTGGGAACACTGTGTGTCTCCAATGTATTTTTGATATTATTACAGTGCTCCCCTATGCGTTTCGATAGTTTTCTTGTTGTGCGACCCACATATTGTAGCCCGCACGGACATTCCAGAAGGTAGATAACCGAGCAGGTCTGACAGTTCATAAAATCTTTTATTTCATAATCTTTCCCTGTCACTTTTGATTTAAATTTACAGATCTTTTTATTTTGTTTGGGTTGAGTTAGGCGGCAAGCATTACAGTTGTTACACCTATAGAAACCGGGATTTTGGGTCAGAAAAGTTGGTTTCACTTTTATTTGTTGTTTCGTGTAACTTTTTGTGATGCACCTGCGGATATTCGGGGCCCCCCTAAAAATTATTTTAGGTTTCTCTGGTAAAGTTTCTTTTAGCAATTCATCATTTTTTAAAATTGGCCAATGCTTCTGGATAATTTTCTTTAAAAGTAAATTCTTATTATTAAAATCCAAGATAATTGAAAGTGGGGCTTCATTGGTGACTTTCTCTTTATTTTTATACATGAGGAGGGATTCCCTATCTAGGGAATTGGCCTCCACCAAAGCCTTATCAACTTTTTCCATGGGATAATCTCTAGCCATCAGCCTTTCTTTGAGGATAGACAGTTGTTCATTACACACTGTATCCTCTGTGCAGTTCCTTTTTATATCTTAAAGCCTGGCTTTTGGGAATACCATCCAGCCACGGGGAATAGTGTCCACTATCATAACCGATAAAACTGTTCACATCTACTTTCTTAAAAAATGTCTTAGATTTGATCTTATTATCTTCAACATAGATTTCTAGGTCTAGAAAGTGGACACTATGGCGGTCATATTCCGAGTTCAGCTTTATTCCCCATTCATTGGTATTTAAATATTCAAGGAACTCTTTTAATTCAGACTCACTACCCCTCCATATGAAGAGTAGGTCATCAATATAGCGGTGGTAGGAAGTCAAATTCGCCCTCCACCTATGGTTCAACCACACAAAAATGTTCTCCCGCTCAGCCATAAAGAGGTTTGCATAGCTGGGGGCGAATTTGCTTCCCATTGCTGTTCCTTGTTTTTGTAGGAAGAAGCTGTCATTAAACCAAAAGAAATTATTGCGTAGTACGAGATCTATACCCTCTATTATAAAATTGATATAATCGTCCTCCAGTATGTTTTTGTGTGATAGAATATTTTTAACTGCTAGGCATCCTTTCTCATGTTCAATGATGGTATAGAGTGATGTGACATCACTCATCACTAGCCACATTTCTTCATTCCAATTCACGTTTTTTAGAATATTTAGTACACTCAGCGTGTCTTTCAGATATGAGGGTATATCCCTTACAAAGGGTTGTAGAATCTGATCCAAATATTCAGACAAATTTGAGTATAATGAACCCACTCCCGACACAATAGGTCTACCTGGGGGACATTTAGTGTCTTTGTGGATTTTCGGGAGAAAATAGAAGACTGGGATGATAGGGTGTAAATTATTTAGATATACATATTCATCCTTACCCAGAAAGTTTTTTTCCCTTCCTTTCTCCAAAAATTTGACAAGAAGTTTTCTTTGTTTTGGGGTTGGATCAGATTTCAATTTAGTGTAAATTACTGGGTCATTGAGCTGTCGGTATGCTTCCTTAAGGTAATATTCAGAAGACATTATAACTAGACCACCCCCTTTATCTGCTGGTTTTATCACTATTTTTTCATCTTTATTTAAGTCCTCTAAGGTTTGTCTTTCCAATTTAGATAGATTTGACTGGTCAAAATTAGAATTTTTTATCTTTTCTATGTCAGAAGTGACCATTTTTTGGAATACTTCTAGAGGACCTGACCGGTACGCAGTACGGTAAAAAGTAGAGTTTTTCTTCAGTGTGGTTTTATTATAATTAGGTGCTGGATCTTTTCCTACATTCCCAAGGTTTCTTTCTTTTTTACCTACAAAAAATCTTTTTAAAGTGGCCTTCCTGACAAATCTGTGGAACGTTCGGTTTATAGGCTGTCGGCATTTCACTACACGGAGACAGAGTCTCCTTTCATTATGAATAGAGACTTTGTCTCCGTGTACTTACATTAGCCGACAGCCTATAAACCGAACGTTCGGTTTATAGGCTACTGCATTTCACTACACGGAGACAGAGTCTCCATTCATTATGAATGGAGACTCTGTCTCCTTGTAGTGAAATGCCGACAGCCTATAAACCGAACGTTCGGTTTATAGGCTGTCGGCTAATGTAAGTACACGGAGACAAAGTCTCCATTCATTATGAATGGAGACTCTATCGCCGTGTAGTGAAATGCCGACAGCCTATAAACCGAACGTTCGGTTTATAGGCTGACGGCTAATGTAAGTACACGGAGACAAAGTCTCCATTCATAATGAATGGAGACTCTGTCTCCGTGTAGTGAAATGCCGACAACCTATAAACCGAACGTTCGGTTTATAGGGTGTCGGCATTTCACTACACGGAGACAGAGTCTCCATTCATAATGAATGGAGACTTTGTCTCCGTGTAGTGAAATGCCAACAGCCTATAAACCGAAACGTTCGGTTTATAGGCTGTCGGCTAATGTAATACATGTAATCCTATTGCTATTCTAAACGGTTTCTAGAATAGCAAAAGGGTTACATGTATTCCATAAGCCGAAAGTCTATAAACCGAACGTTCGGTTTATAGACTTTCGGCTTATAGAAAACATGTAGTACTATTGCCTTTCTATGAACCCAACGAGAGCCCCATTCATAAGAATTTCTTATGAATGGGGCTCTCGCACAGTTTATAGAAAGCCAATAGTATTACACGTATTCTATAATCGAACGAATACAACTAAACGAAATGAAAATAATGAACGAATTTCATCCGAAACGAATGCAGTGATGAACGAAATTCGTTTTAGACGAAATAAATAAAAATTTCGTCCGAATGGACGAAAACGAAACGAAAATTTTAGTTTTGCACATGTCTAAGGTATTCTATAAGCCGAAAGTCTATAAACCGAAGGTCGTTCGGTTTATAGACTTTTGGTTTATAGAATACATAGAATTACATGTAATTCTGTATATTCTATACACCGAAAGTCTATAAACCGAACGACCTTCGGTTTATAGACTTTCGGCTTATAGAAAACGTGTAGTAGTATTGCCTTTCTATGAACCGAACGAGAGTCCCATTCATAAGAATTTCTTATGAATGGGGCTCTCGTTCAGTTCTTTCGGTTCATAGAATACGCATTCTATGAACCGAAAGTCTATAAACCGAACGACCTTTGCTTTATAGTCTTTCGGCTTCTAGAAAATGTGTAGTTTTATAGACTTTCGGTTCATAGAATACGTAGAATTACATGTAATTCTATGTATTCTATAAACCGAAAGTCTATAAACCGAACGACCTTCGGTTTATAGACTTTCGGCTTATAGAATACATGTAATACTATTGGCTTTCTATAAACCGAACGAGAGCCCCATTCATAAGAAATTCTTATGAATGGAGCTCTCGTTCGGTTCATAGAAAGGCAATACTACAACACGCTTTCTATTCTATAATACGTGTAGTACTATTGCCTTTCTATAAACCGAACGAGAGCCCCATTCATAAGAATTTCTGGAGGAGAAGCAGCTAGTCATATACCTACAGAATGCTCCTGTCTTCCTTGTTGGTACTGTTTTATCAGACTGTGCACACATTTTGTGCTCTTTGTTACTTCCCTCGTTGTTCCCCTTTTTTTCTGCTAGTACTGTAATTCCTCTCTTTCAGGGACTGCAAGCTGCCAAGTGTGGGTTCTCGGCCATTCCTTCATCTTCTTCGAACAAAGGGCTGCTATATGCCCGAATGGCAATCAGCTTGGTTTCGCTGGCTCCCAGACCGTGGTTCGGTAGCTAGGCTTTCGTGTATTACGCTGGGCTGACTTGCCCTCCCGGTTTTCCTCGTTGGTATGTGAGTGGGGACCACCTAAGGTTCTGGTGCTTCACTTGGGTGGTAATGACCTGTGCTCTGTGCCCCATCGTGAGCCCTTTCATCAAAGCTTTTAAGGTTGTGGATACAGTACACTGACCTGGTGTTAGTGTTGTCCGACCTGATTTCCAGCCTTGATTGGGGCATGTTTCCCCTCGGGGGTTGAAATGGCACAGAGGAAGCCGAATAGTAGGATTGCCAGATTTGTGGTCTAAAATGTCGGAATTGTAGTGAAGCATCTGGAGTTGGATGGATCTATGCCTCTCTTTACAGAAGCGAAGGGGTTCACTTGACCTCGATTGGGCTGGACCTCCTGAATCTGGCTATTCAGTCTGGCATTAAGAGGACGGTAGCAGTGTGGTGGGGTCCTTCAGTGAGCAAGGTGTCACGTACTTAGGCATTGGCGGGGGGTCCCTGAGGTTGGATGTCAGTGCTGGGGGTTGGTTGTCTGGGGTATGGCCAACCCAGGTAGCAGTAGCTATGTGGCTAGCTGCGCGGGCTCACTATGGGTTAGTCCGCGGTGAGCCGATTCGGGGCTACTGTGCATAATGGGACGCCAGTAGCCCTTGCAACTGAATTGCGCCTGTGTCATATCCATGGGGACCCCATCCTAGTGATCTAGGAAGTATACGGTGGCACGGTACCACTCTGTGTTATATTTTTGGTGGCACCCGGTTATTTTTTTTTACTCATTATAGTACCGGATTTTTTTATATGTTTTTTAAGAATGTTAAAGAATGTTTTTTATTAAAATACAGCTATTTTTATTAGCTATACAGAATTTATTCAGTTTGTTCTTATAAATAAATCTGCGTATTATTTGGTTTGGGGAGAAAAGGTATGTCATTCCCCTGTCATGTGCATGTAGGCCCAGATCTGACCCTGAACTTCACATTTTTTCTGGAACAAACAATAGCATGAATAATCATCTATAACTTCCAGGACACATTATATAGAAGGAAATTCACATAAACGTCACATCCAGTGCCCAGCTCTATCTGCTGTATGTAATGCCCCTGTCTGTACTTTTTCAACTTCATAGGTTTTGCTTACTACAAAAAAAAGAGTGATCTAATGACAGGGAAAACATGGCAGGAGCTTAAAACTGCAGGAAGCCATTCATTTTCCTTTTAAAATCATTTTATGATATGGAGGGTGGTAATTGTTACGTGCGCCACACTGAAGCATGATTCCCTTACACCCCCCTTGTATAAAAAGACTGCACAGAGTAGATAGCATGCTGGAGTGTTTTATTTTTTTACACAGAACTTGTTATACCGTATTTGCTTAATTATAAGACTATCACGTTCTGGTACGAGGCAGGAACCGCTTTGCAGAGTAGGTGTAGGTCTTTGCAACGGACCCCGGCAATAGAACAGAATTATCCTGCCTGATGGAATTCCACCTTATGGTTGAGCCGCAGGTTTCGTTTCCCCAGGACTTTTGCGCTCTGAACTATTACAAGAATACCGAAGCTAAACCCAACAGAACAGGAAGCTGGATACGGAATACTGGACCGAGGCAAAGGTATCTTGGGTACAAGCAGAAGAATAGTCAGACAGGCAAAATATCGGGGCTGGCAGCAAACAAACGGAGTCAATACGGGCAAACAGGTCGGTACAGGCGGCAAAACCGTCAAGGTCAGAGCTAGCAGGAGTCGGCAATAGAATATCAGAATAAAGAACAACAAAACGCTAGTAAAGGCACCAGGCACTATTACAGGCAAGGACTAGTTCACAAATGAGGTTTAAATAGCCCTCCTACCAAACCATCAACCAATGAGGATCACAGAAAAAACAATGTTTAAACCTGGACCTTTAAGGTGAGTGTAACGGAACTCCCCATACTCCGACCGAGTACCTTCCATTGATGGACGCTTCCTAGCTTGCGCCGAGGACCACAAGCACCGCACCGGACACCACAACCACCACAGACTCCACAACCGCCGTAACTTAACTGGAGTCTCACCGTCTTCTGTCCACCCTGGATCACCTTCTGTCCTCCAGGACCGTGAGGGAAGAGCAAGCTCTTAAAAGAGTGATTATGCTGGGCAGGTTCCCTTTCAAGAACGAGACAAGGCTACGTTTGAAGGGTGAAGTAGAACTGACCAGAACTGTTTATTGATTCAGAAACAGAGAATATATACAGTTGAACATCTTGACAAACCAGATTAGACAAAGGAACTATAACAGGATTAAAGTTTAACCTGAGGACATACAAAGGGAAATCCTGCCTCACACCTTTCAGGATACAAAAGTGTCCAGTTCAGATACATACAGGAAACTAAATTACTTACATAAAGACATTGGGAAAAGTGACATAATGACAGGGATTAAAGGATAGGATCCAATCTTAAATTGGGGAAAGCACAGTGAAAAGGACAAAGACTTGGATCCTAGCAATTACAGTACATTCCTCCTCTCTGCTTGGGAGATAATTGAGTTAACCTTTGTATCAGCTCAAAATTCTCCAAGCTAAAATATACAGGTTTTACACAATATTAATAACTGTCAAAATATGCATCACATTCACATAAAACATACATTTTCAGAATCAGCATTTAAATATGAACATAACTAAAAATCAGACAATTCCACCCAGTAGTTCAAAAGTTAGCTTTTGGGGGCATTTTCACCATGCCCCAAATATGTTCTTAAAGGGCCATACACAGTCCAATACAAGTCCAAAGGCTCAAAAAGCATTCTTAAAGGGCTATACACCCCAGGGTCAAAGTCACAGGGGAGGAGGCTGGCAAGCAGGCCTCTCCAGGACCAAGTGGCGAAGGGCACTTTGTCACAGTGAGTAAGGGCAGAAAGCCAAAAGTAGAACTGCACATGTGCAGAACCGTAACCTAGGGATAGTCATGAGAGACCTCCTAATGAAGCTTGTATGTTTCACTGGGAATCCCTGCAGAAGACCCACAGGGCAGTGAGACAGAGCTCTGGGGAGTATTGAGTAGGTAAGGAGGGAGTGATTGGAAGTGTGACGGGGCTGTCATGTCAAAGACGAGGACTTTTTCAGAACAAATGCTCTGAAAAAGCCCCCTCGTCTTATATTCGACGTTGTCTTATAATCTGACCTCAAATCGAGGTTAGACTATAAGACTGGGATCCAGGTCCCCCTCAGAGCTACAGGGGGCCTGGATCCCACTTCACTAAAAGCCTGAGGATGTCAGTGCTAGTGCCGCAGACATCCTCCCCTGCCGCCCGGCATGACCACCGGATCTTCTATGATGAAGCCGGGTCCTTCCGTCTTCATCATAAAAGTCCCGGCGGAAGTGCCGGGCAGCAGCGGAGGATGTCTACGCGTATTGTGCAGACATCCTCCATCTGCCCCGCTAGCCACCAGGGACTTTCGGCCAGCTGTTGGATGTCTGCACGATACGTGCAGACATCCTCCATGCTGCCCAACACTTCCGTCTATTATGACAGACCGGCTGTCCGTCATAAAGACTACAGTTCGGTCCAACACAAAAACATTTCAAAGCATTGGGAAAAAAAGGACAGACTTAATAAAAACATTACTAAAGAATCAAGTGGCAATGGATGTTCTTTTCAGGATTAGTGCTAAAAAGTAGAAGAGAACAAATAGGGAAATGTATAAAAAATAAGAACATTTTGCACAAATGTGAAATAATAGATAAACTCTAAAAAAGACAATACTTATCTAAACATTTGCTTTAGCTTAAGTGTTCCAGTAAAACATATTAATTAGAAAACACAAAAAATACAAAACAATATGTGATACTGTAAAAAAAAAAAAATTAAAGTATGGCCCCCAATGGAAATGGACTTGCATGGAGCAGACTCAAAATTACGGGCTCTAGGTGTTAAATGTATAGCTGGGGACTCTGAGTATCAGCAGACATATGGGGAACGATGTTAATCACAAGGAATTGATATGACTCTAGTTTCCAGAATCAAAAGTACACAGTTAATCCTCACAATAGGAACAACTTACATTTCACTTGTGCTTCAATACTAGAAGCACATGTGAAAAGTAAGGTTAAGTGTTCCTTCAAGGATTTCTTTCCCCTATAGGGCTCATACTTCACTAATTGCCTTATTTATCCTTTTTCACAGCAAATATATTTTTAATATTTTATGCCTGTACTTGAAAATCTTGAAGATAGCTACAGTTCCTCCTTAATCTACATAATTGACTCTTAGGGACATTTAAAAGCCAGGGAAGAAAATGGCAGCTGTCTAAAAAGCTATTTGTGTCCACTTTCTTAGGAGTATGTATAAGGATCAATTCTGGGACAATTACAAGTTATTGCTAATAACTACATTTCTAGAACTTTGCCTCTGTATTTCTCTAGATACATAGGGGGTTATGTAATGGAAATTATGGACCCCCAAATTACCAATAACACCATTTTGTCCACACCAAACTAAAAATATTAAGAACCAAACAGTAAGGCTTCTGATTTCTATGATGTTGACTAACAACAAAGCTAAATCTCAATAACATATGGGTCTGTTCAGTAAAATATGATTTGGTTTCAAATCTAGACTCGAGCTGTCATCTCAAACTACAAACTCAGATTTTAGTTAACCTCTTTGCGACAATGGCCGTGTCAGGTACGTCCTGCTTGAGAACTCTGTTCCCGACAAAGGACGTGCCTGGCACTTCCTGCGGTGAAACAATCAGTTTTCGTGATCAACGATCGCGAAAACCGCTCTAACGGTGCTGGTCTATATATATATTTATTTCACTTTATTTTTCCTAGATTTTAACTTGAAAACATACTTTCTTACAAAATTTGTAGTTTCTTGTAGTGGACCTTTAACACCTTCGTGACAATGAACGTGTCAGACACGTCCTTCCGGGAACACTGCTCCCAACAATGGATGTGCCTGGCACGTCCTGCGGTGAATCAAGTGGTACAGTATGTGAGAAAGAAGAAAATTGCAGCTAAACACAAACACCCCAGAAATGTCAAAACAGCCATTGTCACCACGGAAAAGTTAAGGTCTTGTCACTAAGGGGTTAACTATGTTTAATGTTATTGTGTTTTTAACATCTGGCAGAGTTTACATTGCCTCCAGTGAGTCAGAGAGCTTGTTATTCATCTAGTTAGATATGGATTATCACAGCTCACAGAAGGTTGTAAACCTGGCTGTGAACTTACAGAGTATTAACATGGCCCAATCAATATTCACTCTATCCATCACTGCATTGTGGAAAGCCAGTGCTAACAGCCTTGTGTTGCATCAGTGAATGTTTATCTTAGATTTAAAAATTCAACCAACAAATTACCAAATGCACCAATAAGCTAAAGACTGCAAATCAAAAACTGCTATTGAAAAAGGTGTGTCCAGCCTTAGAAATGTCAACAAAAAATTCAGTAGCCCTATATTCCAGCTACCACCAAAGTGATCTATAATCTGCATGAAAATCTGCCATACATCTGAAGTAAACTGAAATAATCGAAAGACAAGATGAATTCCTCTTCCCCATAGATACTTGGCTATTACGGAAATAGCTTCGGTCCTCCCGAAATAAGAAAAAAGCATTTTTGGCATATATTTCGGGAAAGTCAATTCATGTGAATGGAATTCCCAAAATAAAATGAATGGACTAATTTTGCCCGAAACTAATGCGTCAACGAACAAAATTTGTTTTGGACAAAGCTAATTTTGTTTTCATCTGAAAGAACAAAACAAAATCAAAATGGCAGTGCACAAGTCTACTGCAAACACATCCCATATCACGTCACAAACATGGGCATGTGATCTTGTGCAGATTTACAATATAACCATATATAAAAGGTAGTGTGTACAGTGCTGAAAATAGGTTTCACTTCCCAAATTAAAGTAAGCACTGTTCATAATATAGATAGGTCATTTGCACAGTTCTTTAAATGCAGGTTTTGTGATCACAGAAGCAAGGTTAGTACGTGGTAGATGCACAAGAAATTAGGTAAATATTTTGCCTTGTTTTTATAATGCAGGTTTTGTGATCACAGAAGCAAGTCAAAGTGCTTATGCAGATACTGGTAACACATGGTAATTATACTGTAGCAAGGTAAGTGCTTTGCACAGTTCTTATTATGCAGATTTAGTGATCACAGTAGCAAGGTAAGTACTAATTCAGGTATTGGTAACTCTTGGATAATGCACAGGAACAAGGTAAGTAATAAACCGAGAGAGTAAGGGGAGCATTCCTCTCGGGTTCAAGGATTATCTGGTTAGGAACAGAATCCATCATCCAGCAGTTCAGCTTAAGGTATCTGATTCAAGAAACAATATGTAAAAGACTCAACACCATTCTGGCTTTTAAGCACTTTTAACCCCTTAGTGACATGATTTTTTTGGCTTGTCTGATGCTTGGTGACATGGCCGGTTTTAACATTTCTGAGGTGTTTGTGTTTTGCTGTAATTTATTTCTGTCTCATTTAGTGTACCCACACAAACTATATATCATTTTTATCGTCATAAGAAGGGCTTTCTTTTGATACCATTATTTTGATAATAGCATATAATTTGATGTAAAAAAAAAAAAAAAATATGGCAAAAAAATGATTTTTTTTTTTCAATGACTTTTATTAGAAAAATCGAATAGTCATGTACAAGAGACAACAAAAAAACACTGCTAAATAGTTTCTAATATATGTCCTGAGTTCAGAAATAGCCAATGTTTTAGTGTTTTTTTATTCATGTTACAGGGCCAGAACTATAAGTTGTGCAAAGCTATTTTAAAATAGTTTTTTTTTTTTTTTAAATTAGCGATAGTGACATTGTAACACTGATACCTGTACTAAATCCATGAATGACCCCCATTTTTTGAAAACTAGACAAATCAGGGCATTTAACTTGGGGTATTTTGACACATTTCTTGTAGCCATTTTACCACCAATCTTTGCCAGAGTTTGCAGCAATTTTTTTTAAATTATTCACATAGATTGCAATTTAGGTAAACATTACCTTAAAATGTGAAGGAGTATTTCCAAATAAAACCTCAATATGTGTTCAGCAACATCTCCTGAGTACAGGGATACCACCCATGCATAGGTTTGTTGGTTTGTTTTGGGGCTAAAAGTAGTCCACATTTAGGGGGTGGGTATTTTGGTTTTCCAACTTGGAATTCTGACATGCAGAAAACCTGTGCCCATGTCCCATTTGGGACATTTTTGAAGCCAGAAAGTGTATTCTACCCCACAAAGCCATTTTTTTTTAAACTAGACACCCTAGGGTATTTCAAATGGTAGTATTTTAACACTTTACATGCACTAATTATACCACCAGCCTATGTCAATGTTTTGGGTATTAATTTTTTTCACATACATTGTACTTTGGGCATGAATTCACAGATCCAGTTATATGTCAGTGCCATACAACACCTCAATATGTGTTCAGCAACATCTACTGTGTACAGGGATACCACTCATGTAAAGGGTTGGTTAGGTTATTTGGGGGTTAAAAGGCCACATTTGAGAGGTTCGCTTTTTGGTTTTCCAACTTGGAATTCTGACATGCAGAAAACCTGCCCCCATGTCCCATTTGGGACATTTTTGAAGCCAGAAAATGTATTCTACCCCACAAAGCCATATAGTTTTGAATACTAGACACCCTAGGGTATTTCAAATGGTAGTATTTTAACACTTTCCATGCACTAATTCTACCACTAGCCTTTGTTAAATTTTAGGTTAGTAATTTTTTTAATGTTTTGTTTCCACATACATTTTAATTCGAGCATGAATTCACAGATCCTGTTATGTGTCAGTGCCAAACAACACCTCAATATGTGTTCAGCAATATCTCCTGAGTCCAGGGATACCACTCATACATAGATTTGTTGGTTTGTTTGGGGGCTAAAAGGCCACATTTAGGGGGGGGGGGGGCGCATTTTCAACTTGGAATTTTGACATGTACAGTACAAAGAAATTAATCCATAAAACAGTGCAGACAGCAAAACATACTGTTGCTGTGCAAGATTACTGCTTATACAGTGATGAATGGCAGGGAAGGGGTTAATACACAGTGAATGGCTTTCATAAAACCTGACAATTTTATAAAATGTTATTTTATATCACTAATACTGATCTGTCTCTTTTCCGTCACAAAATTGTAAGTGAGGAGAGGGAGACAGATCAATATTTGTGAATATTGATCAGATCAATTTTGATCTGACCAGGGCAAATTGTGATGCTCATCTGAGCAATCACCAAACCGCTTTGCCACTAATTCGCTGATACTGATCGCTATGCGCTTAAAAAAAAAAATATATATATATATTTACTAAAATATTTTCTACTTTACTCGTAATCCCCTAGCGGGTATGTGTAAAAAAATAAAAAAAAATCGATATGTAGACAGACGTCAAAATCATTGCGTAAGCAGTGATCGACAGCAAAGAAGGGGTTAACAACTCATAGAAGAGTCTTTGTAGTACTGTAAGACGTTAGTGACACAGGACGGACCTAGTGCGAGTTTTTCCGCTTTCAGTGCTCAAGCGGTATTGAAACAATGCTTCCGTATGGAAGCATCCTTCAATACTGAAAAAAATGCCCATCGGCATGTCCTGTGTCATATAGTTGCCAACATTTAAAAAAAAAAAAACAGGCCCACTTTGCAGCTTAGCTTCCAATTACTTACTTTAAGACTGAGCCCACCTACTGGCATAATGTAACTCCACCTTATTGTCACAATGTAGATTATATCACCAACTTCCCACCAACATTATCAGGATCCTTGGTATACAACAGATACATTCACAGCACAAAATCTGTATCAGGCTGGTACATTTTATCACTTTTACATGAAATATAGTAAGAGCTTTTGCAGATGTGCTTCAGTCAGAGAGCTGTGTGTACACCATAAAACATACATTAGTATGAACCTACCACTCACGCTGGAAGGCCACTCCATGTCTCCACTACCGTCTCAGTAAATTAATACTTTCATTAGTCCCTGGCCTAATATTACATCTAGGATAGCCTTATACTTATCCCATGCATGCTTAAACTCCTTCACTGTGTTAACATGTACCATTTCTACTGGAAGACTATTCCATGCATCTACTCCCCTTTAAGTTAAGTAATACTTTCATTAGTCTCTGGCCTTATCTTATATCTAGGATAGCTTTATGCCTATCCCATGCATGATTAAACTCCTTCACTGTGTTTTATGCACACACTACCCTCTCAGTAAAGTAATACTACATTTTTGACCTCCACTGTATTAACCTCTACCATTCTGCTGGAAGTCTATTCCATGCATCCACTACCCTCTCAGAAGTAATACTTCCATTAATCCCTGGCCTCATCTTATATCTGGAATAGCCTTATGCTTATACTCCTTCACTGTATTAACCTCCACCACTTCTACCGGAAGACTATTCCATGCATCCACAGTGAAGTAATATTTTTATTAGTCCCTGGCCTTATCTTATATCAAGGATAGCCTTCTGCCTATCCCATTAATGCTTAAACTCCTTTACTGTAGAAACTTCTAGCACTTTTACTGGAAGACTTTTCCATGCACCCACCACCGTCTCAGCAAACAAATATAAAATTTCTGACCACAAAAGAAACTGTAAAATATTAAATATTTCCAGCCTTCAAGAGCTTACAGACACATACAGTCTGTCACATACAATCATACATACATCCATACAGTGTGTCACATAGACACACACTCATACATACTTACATACATACAGTCGTACATACAGTCTGTCAGAAACACCCTCATACATACATACATATATACATAGTCTGTCACATAGACACACACTCATAGACAGTCTGTAACATAGACACATACACTCATAGAGTCAGTCACATAAACACACACACACACTCATACACATAGTCTGTCACATAGACACACACACATACAGTCAGTCACACACACTCATACACACAGTCTATCACACACACACACACACGCTCATACATACATACATACATACATAGTCTGTCACACACATACATACATACATACACACATACAGACACACATACACATACATACAGTCTGTCACCTACACTCATACATACACACATACAAGTGAGCAGGGTTTTATTAAAATCTTAATAAATAAATAAAATGCAGATCAATATGTCCCCCCTGCCTGCTGCTATATTTCATTGCAGAGAAGGGGGCATTTCCTTTCCAGGTTTGTCTGTGCCTCTTTCAAAGGCACAGACCAACATTACTTATTAATTACATTATTTTGCCCATTCATTTGTAGGGGATGGGACTCTTCATCGCGGCTGCGTCCGCACAGCCGCTTCACCGCCGACTCTGCACAGCAAGACAGATCGTCGCTGGAGATTTCATCGTGGGACATTTCATCGCTAAAGGTAAGTATTTTACCTATTTTAGTTTGGTTGGAATTAGGGTTTAGGGGGTTAGAATTAGGGTTTAGGGGGTTAATTTTAGTATTAGGGATCGGGGGTTAGTATTAGGGTTAGTATTAGGGTAAGTATTAGGGTTTAGGGGGTTAATTTTAGTATTAGGGGTCGGGGTTAGTATTAGGGTTTAGGGGGTTAATTTTAGTATTGCGGTTAATTTTAGTGTTAGCATTGGGGTTTAGTGTTTAGTGTTACTATTGGGGTTTGGGAATCATTTATTAGAGGGGGTATTTTCGTTTTACTTTTAGATTTGTAAGAGCTGACAGTTCAGTGCTGAACTGTCAGCTCTTACATAGCCACGTTATTCTTCATTGCTGACAGTTCAGCGTACTAACTGCCGCGCTGAACTGTCAGCGATGAAGATGCGGCGCGGAAGTGTCCTAGCCCCTCATTTGTAAGTTTTATTTTGCCCACATTCATTTTTCAGTGTTTTTTTGCCATATTCATTTGTCAGGTTTTTTTTGCCCACAAAATAAATACTGACAAATGAATGTGGGCAAAAAAACACTGACAAAGGAATGTGGGCAAAAAACTTTGAGGAAATGAATGTGGGCAAAAAACATTGAGAAATGAATGTGGGCAAAAAAACATTGACAAATGAAAGTGGGCAAAAAAACCACTGACAAATGAATGTGGGCAAAATAAAATTGACAAATGAATGCAGGCAAAAAAAAAACACTGATAAATTAATACGGGCAAAATAAAAACTGACAAATGAATGTGGGCAAAAAAACACTGACAAAGGAATGTGGGCAAAAAACATTGAGGAAATGAATGTGGGCAAAAAACATTGAGAAATGAATGTGGGCAAAAAAACATTGACAAATGAAAGTGGGCAAAAAAACACTGACAAATGAATGTGGGCAAAATAAAATTGACAAATGAATGCGGGCAAAAAAAACCCCACTGATAAATTAATGCGGGCAAAATAAAACTGACAACTGAATGTGGGCAAAAAAACACTGACAAATGAATGTGGGCAACAAAAGACTGACAAATGGATGTGTGCAAAATAAAACTGACAAATGAATGCAGGAAATAAAACACTGACAAATGAATGTGGGCAAAAAAACACTGACAAATGAAAGTGGGCAAAAAAAACACTGACAAATGAATGTGGGCAAAATAAAATTGACAAATGAATGCAGGCAAAAAAAAAACACTGATAAATTAATACGGGCAAAATAAAAACTGACAAATGAATGTGGGCAAAAAAACACTGACAAAGGAATGTGGGCAAAAAACATTGAGGAAATGAATGTGGGCAAAAAACATTCAGAAATGAATGTGGGCAAAAAAACATTGACAAATGAAAGTGGGCAAAAAAACACTGACAAATGAATGTGGGCAAAATAAAATTGACAAATGAATGCGGGCAAAAAAAACCCCACTGATAAATTAATGCGGGCAAAATAAAACTGACAACTGAATGTGGGCAAAAAAACACTGACAAATGAATGTGGGCAACAAAAGACTGACAAATGGATGTGTGCAAAATAAAACTGACAAATGAATGCAGGAAATAAAACACTGACAAATGAATGTGGGCAAAAAAACACTGACAAATGAAAGTGGGCAAAAAAAACACTGACAAATGAATGTGGGCAAAATAAAATTGACAAATGAATGCAGGCAAAAAAAAAACACTGATAAATTAATACGGGCAAAATAAAAACTGACAAATGAATGTGGGCAAAAAAACACTGACAAAGGAATGTGGGCAAAAAACATTCAGAAATGAATGTGGGCAAAAAAACATTGACAAATGAAAGTGGGCAAAAAAACACTGACAAATGAATGTGGGCAAAATAAAATTGACAAATGAATGCGGGCAAAAAAAAAACCCACTGATAAATGTATGCGGGCAAAATAAAACTGACAACTGAATGTGGGCAAAAAAACACTGACAAATGAATGTGGGCAACAAAAGACTGACAAATGGATGTGTGCAAAATAAAACTGACAAATGAATGCAGGAAATAAAACACTGACAAATGAATGTGGGCAAAAAAACACTGACAAATGAATGTGTGCAAAAAAAACACTGACAAATGAATGTGGACAAAATAAAACTGACAAATGAATGTAGGCAAAAAACTCTGACAAATGAATGTGGGCAAAAAACACTGATAAATGAATGTGGGCAAAAAAACACTGTTAAATGAATGTGGGCAAAATAAAACTTATGAGATATAGCAGCAGGGAGGGGGACATATTTATCTACATTTTATTTATTTATTTATTTTTTAAGATAAAAAAAAAAACTGCTCACTGTGTGTGTATGTATGAGTGTTTGTGACAGAGTGTGTGTGTTACAGACTGTATGAGTGTATATGACAGACTATGGATGTATGTATATATGTATGAATGAGTGTGTGTGTGTGTGTGTGTGTGACAGACTATATGTATGAGTGTGTGTCACTTATTGTATGTGTGTGTGTGTGTGTGCCTATGTGACTTACTATATGAGTGTGTGTCTATGTGACTGACTATGAGTGTTTGTGTCAGTGACAGACTGTATGTATGTATGAGTGTATGTGACAGACTATGTATGAGTGTGTGTGTCTATGTGACTGACTCTATGAGTGTATGTGTCTATGTTATAGACTGTATCTATGAGTGTGTGTCAATGTGACAGACTATGTGTGTATGTATGTATGTATGTATGTATGTATGAGTGTGTGTCTATATGACAGACAGTATGTATGTATGTATGTATGTATGTATGAGTGTGTGTCTATGTGACAGACTGTATGTGATGTATGTGTGTCTGTATATGACTGCATGTGATTGTGTGTATGTGCTGTTGTCTGGCTCCTCAATTATTTTTTTTGCTGGCTTCTAAAACTCAGTTAAGTTTGTCAAACCCTGGTATAAATGTAACTAGTTATATACATATATTTGGGGTCCACCTCAAGCTTTTGAAAAGGCTGAAAATATTTAATATTTTGCAGTTTCTTTTGTGGTCAGAAACTTAATATTTGTTTGCTGAGAGGGTGGTGGGTGCATGGAAAATTGTTTCAGTTAGAAATGCTAGAGGTTAATACAGTAAAGGAGTTTAAGCATTAATGGGATAGGCATAAGGCTATCCTTGATATAAGAATATAAGATAAGGCCAGGGACTAATAAAAATATTACTTTACTGAGAGGGTAGTGAATGCATGGAATAGTCTTCCCGTAGAAGTGGTAGAGGTTAATACAGTGAAGGTGTATAAGCATAAGGCTATTCCGGATATAAGATGTGGCCACGGATTAATGGAAGTATTACTTTCAGAGAGGGTAGTGGATGCATGGAATAGTCTTCCAGCAGAAATGGTAGAGGTTAATGCAGTGGAGGTCAGAAACTTAGTATTACTTTACTGAGAGGGTAGTGTGTGCATGGAATAACCTTCCAGCAGGAGTGGTAGAAGTAAACACAGTGAAGGAGTTTAAGCATGCATGGGATAGGCATAAGGCTATCCTAGATATAAGATAAGGCCAAAGACTAATGAAAGTATTACTTTACTTAAAGGGGAGTAGATGCATGGAATAGTCTTCCAGTAGAAATGGCACATGTTAACACAGTGAAGGAGTTTAAGCATGCATGGGATAGGCATAAGGATATCCTAGATATAAGATATGGACAGGCACTAAAGAAAGTATTACTTTAAGGAGAGGGTAGTTGTTGCATGGAATAGTCTTCTAGTAGAAATGGTACATGTTAACACAGTGAAGGAGTTTAAGCATGCATGGGATAGGCATAAAGCTATCCTAGATACAAGGATATGGACAGGCACTAAAGAAAGTATTACTTTAAGGAGAGGGTAGTCGATGCATGGAATAGTCTTCCAGTAGAAGTGGTAGAGATGAATACAGTACAGTTTAAGCAATACAGTTTAAGCATTAATGGGATAGGTATAAGGCTGTCCTAGATATAAGATTAGGCAAGGGACTAATGAAAGTATTACTTTACTTATAGGGTAGTGGATACATGGAATGGCCTTCCAGCACAAGTGGTAGGTTCATACTAATGTATGTTTTATGGTGTACACACAGCTCCCTGACTGAAGCACATCTGCACCAGGTCTTACTATATTTCATGTAAAAGTGATAAAATGTACCTGCCTGATGTAGATGTTGTGCTGTGAATGTATCTGTTGTATACCAAGGATCCTGGTAATCTTGGTGGGAACTTGGTGATATAATCTACACTGTGACAATAAGGTGGAGTTACATTATGCTAATTATGTGGACTGGGTGGAGATTTGGACAGTAGGTGTGGTCAATCTTAAAGAAAGTAATTGGAAGCTGCACTGCAAAGTGTCCCTGGAAATGTTTTCCAAATGTTGGCAACTATGCGACGGTGGTCTGAAACCCTGTGATTAAAGGGATCATCAAATCCACAGAACGTTGTGTGAGAGGAAGGGACTTTGGTCTGATGAACTTTGTGTGTTTTTTCAAGACCTGCATCTTTAAATTACTGTGAAGAATCTTCAATTTTTAAGTGTAAGATTTTACTATGTTTTTATTGGTTTTGTATTAAACAGTTCTATTTACATCCCTGTCTTCTCTTCCCCTGTGTGCGACGTTGGAGGTGCCTGAAAATAAATTTTTGGGTTCTCTGATCGTTTATCCTCTTGTAGGCCCCCTGATGCACTTATTACTGAGCAGATTACTGCTCAGGCACATGTGAGTGGACATTTCATCTAATTTTTTGAAGTGCTGTTTCAACATTATTTTGATATACTTCGCCATATTTTGTTTATATATTTTGTTCCCTTTATATAACATCTGTAAGCGTTTGTCTTACTGAAAAGGGTACTTTTATAGTGTGCTGAGTGTTGGGTTTAGCGAACTTTTCACTTTATTCTTATTGTATGCACTTTTTGCTAGGAGTGAAACACTAGCTGTGTGTAGGTGCTGCTCACTCCACCACATATAGGCGCAGTATATTATTCTTTTTTGTCTTTACATAATAGTTTAGGAAAGCAAATAAAAAAACTTATTTCAGCAAATTGAAATTCTGCTTTAGTAGGGAAAAAATCCTTATGTATTAATGCCTGTGCTAACATACATAGCCCTCTATGTTCTGTTTAATTAAAACCGTCTCCAGGCCATTTTAAAAGCATCTAATATATTTGCTAGCATCACCTCTTTAGGCAATGCCTTTGTCAATACCGTACATGTTAATGAACATCTTTTCAGAAAGCCATTTCTATTGGCCCTGTACATTTATATAACAAACATATTACAGCAGTTTTGCAAACATGTACAAGTCACATTTTGCCCCCGATAGCTGTCCGTCATAATAGGCGGAAGTGTCGGGCAGCATGGAGGATGTCTGCACGTATAATGCATACATCCCCCAGCTGCCCCCACTATCCACCAGCGAGAGAGGCAACGTTGGGGGGATAGAGGGGGAAGAGAAAATGGAAGAGGGGGAGAGAAGGAGAGAAAAAGGAAGGGGGAGAGCATAAAGGGAAATAAAAACATGAAATGCATATTTTTATATCATAATTTTTATTAAATATGAAAAAGCTATTTACATGTTACAATTTTTCCTATAGGGTAGTCTTATATTCAGCTTTTAGTTTTTTCCTAAAGGAATAATCAAAGTTTGGGAGGTCGTCTTATAATCAGGGCCGTCTTATACTTGAGCAAATACGGTAATATCATACTCCCGTGAGTCAATACCCCTTTTAATACATTCCAAAATCTTGTTGGCCTTTGCAACTACCAGCTGGCACTGTGTGTGCTGCTGCTAAGTTAATTGTCTACAATTCTCCCAAATATTTTTCATTAGTAGATTTCCCCAAGTAAAATCCCTTTAAATTATATGTTGCATTATTATTATTGTGCCCAAAATGAATCATTTTACACTTGTCTACACTGAATCTCATTTGCCATTTATCTGCCCAGTTACCCAATTTGTCCAAATCCTCTTGCTGTAAACACACATCTAGTTCAGACTGTATTACTCTACTTAATATTGTGTCCTCAGCAAACACTGAGACATGGCTCCTTATGCCCACTCAAAGAGCATTATAAAGAAATTAAAAAGAAAAGGACCCAGGACAGATCCCTGAGGTATACCACTTATCACATTTTTTCAGTTTACAAACTTTACATTTACCACAAATAGATCTCCTCACATAACCCCTCTCAGGGCCGGCCCTACAATGGGGCAGAGTGGGACAACTGCTACAGGTGGCACTTTTGCAGTGGCAGCACATTGCCGCCTCAATAAACGTTATTTCGGCCGCTCGGCGGCTGAATCACTGAAACGCCCGTTCTTGGAGCCGCCTCCAGCGTGATCTTCATTTTCCCCCAATGCGTGGCAGCATGGGCGACCCTCGTAGCACACAGCCAGTGACCTCACGTCGGAGAGGTGCGTCACTGCAGAGCGCCTTCTGAGTGCATATAGTGGAAGAGTCTGGAGCGGACCTGGTGCGGTGTGGGTGAGCTAAGTTAATTGAAAATAAATAAATATTTTATGCTTGCAGCTAATTAACTCTAAATCGTATTAAAATATTTAACCATACTGTATTTTCACATTGTTTTGCTTTGAAAAAAATATTTCTTATTAAATAAAGCTTTAAAAAAAATGTGTGGCTTAATGAGCATTTTAACTGCTTAGTGTACAATATTTGAACAAGGCACCATCATGTTATAGGTGACATTTTTTATAGAATTGGACAGCCTGTAAATTATCATAAATAACAATGTTTTTACCATAATTTTGTTTATTATATAGGGCTTGATTAAAATGTGTGCCCTAAATGAGCATTTCAACTGCTTAGTGTACAATATTTGAACCAGTCATAAGTCACTGGTCACATATTATGTTTTGGGGAATTGCACAGGCTATTATTATAATAATGTTTTACTATTACTTTATTTTCAACATGTGGGTGAGCTCGATAAAAATATTTTATTATATGCCCCCTAAAGCACTTACATGCATTATTAAAAAAATAATTTCCAAGAGCTCACCCACATGTTGAAAATAAAGTAATGGTAAAACATTATTAGAATAATACCCTGTGCAAATCCCTAAAACATAACATGTCACCAGTGACTTATGACTAGTTCAAATATTGTACATTCAGTTGACATTTTAGTCAAGCCCTATATAATAAAAAAAAAAAAATTCAAACAGCTCAGTGAGCTCACCCATAACAAAGTGAAAATAATGTTATTGTAAAACATTATTATGATAATAGACTGTGCAATTCTATAAAGTTAATATGTCACGTATCACATGACATTTATTACTTATGCCTTGTTCAAATATTGTACATTTAGCAGCTGAAATGCTCAAACATTTAGGACACAAAATGTAATCATTGTCAGCCTATACGCAGCATATTGAGGGGTTAAATGCTGGCATGATGATGGGTTAAATGCTGGAATATTGAATGGCAAAATTCTGGCATATTGAGGGGTTAAATGCTGGCATATTGAATGGCAACGTAATACTGGCATCCTGAGGAGTTAAATGCTGGAATATTGAATGGCAAAATGTTGGCATATTGAGTGATATTTTATAAAAAGCTATGTGATTTTTTTTTTGGGGGGGGGGGCAGCATTTAATTCTTCTCCCCAGGCAGCACAGTGTCTTGGGCCGGTGTTCTGACAAATTTGTTGAGTAGAGGCTCAGTAGAATTCACTCATCGCGCACCACAGTGCATGAGCACCAAGTTACAGCTGTCAATCAGCCGTATTATCGTAGCAATCACTGTATAGTTGGTAAAACTCCTATCAGTGACATGTTAGGGTAGTAAGTGGAAGTCACACATGGGGGACAGAGGTGGACACGCGGGGGCCACAACTCCCATCAAGATGAGGCAGCCCTCCTGTGTGTCCCACTCTGTCCCCCATGTGTGACTTCCACCTACTAGCGTAGCATGTCACTGATAGGAGCTTTACCAACTATACAGTGATTGCTACGCTAATAAGTGACAATAATAAGTAATACGCTTATACTTTACCTGTCAACGCAGCTGATCCGAAGGGGGCGTGAGGTGGTGTGTCCCTCACTCATGCTCTCTTCTGGCAAAGTTACGGCTGAATGACAGCTGTAACTTTGTGCGCATGTGCTGTGGTGTGCGGTGAGTGAATTCTACTGCGCCTGTGCAGTAGAATTCCCTCAACAAATTTGTCAGAACACCGGCTCTGACTACTCTCTCTGCATGAGAGGCGTCACTAGGGTTGGTGTCACCCAGTGCGGTAACTCATGGTGTCACCCCCCTGGATTTCCTCCAATACCATGCCAAACAGATTCCTTAGTAATGCCAGTCAGATAGCCCATTAAATATGCCCCATACAGTAGCCCCACAAATTATGTCACACGCAAGAGCCCTTTAACTATGCCACACACAGGAGCCCCATAACTATGACACACAAGAGCCCCATAAATTATGCCACACCAAAGCCCCATAAATTATGCCTCACCTTGGAGCCCAATTAATTATGACACACACACAGGCGCCCCTTAATTATGCCACACACAAGCGCCCTATAATTATGCCACACAAAAGAGCCCCTTAATTATGCCACACATGGGGCCCAATAAATATGCCACACATGGGAAAGCCATTAATTATGCGACACACAGGAGCCCCACAAGGTGACAATTGTACAATTCGATAACAGTACATATCTATAAACACATAACTAGTTGCAGTTATTATGTTATTATTTCAAATGTTATTGAAAAATTGCATTCCTATTTTTTATTCCCTTCCTCTGCACCCACATTGCACCTAAAGGACTTAACACAGCACCATACAGTACCCACAGAACTTACCATGCACCTATATTGCACCCACAGCACTTGGCTTGCACTCATATTGCACCTACACGATTTGGCATGCCACAGTGTCACTTTGCCCCACAGAACTAGCCAGTGTCACTTTCCACATAGTACATGTTATTTTGCACCACAGACCATGCCACAGCATCACTTTAAAATATAGCCAATTAAAATATGTCAGTATTTAACCCCTCGATATGCTAGGATTTAGCCATTCAATGTGCCAGGATTATTTTGCCACTCAATATGTCAGGATTATTTAGCCACTCAATATGCCATGATTTAGCCATTCAATATGCCAGTATTTTGCCCCCCCAATATGCCAGGAGTTTTCCCCTCAATATGCCATTTAATGTGCCGGGATTTTGCCCCCCAATATGCCAGGATTTTGCCCCCCAATATGCCAGGATTTTGTCCTTCAATAAGCCAGGATTTTTCCCCTCAATATGCCAGGAGTTTGCCCCCAATATGCCATTTAATATGTCAGTATTTTACTTTCAATATGCCAGTATTTTGCCCCCCCAATATGCCAGGATTTTGCCCCTCAATATGACAGGAGTTTGCCCCCCAATATGCCATTTAATATGCCAGTATTTTGCTCTCAATATGCCAGTATTTTGCCCCCCAATATGCCATTTAATATGCCAGGATTTTGCCCCCCCCCCCCCCAATATGCCATTTAATATGCCAGGATTTTGCCCTCCAATATGCCATTTAATATGCCAGGATTTTGCCCCCAATATGCCATTTAATATGCCAGGATTTGGGCCCCCAATGTGCCAATTAATATGCCAGGATTTTGCTCTCAATGTGCCAGGATTTTGACCCCCAATATGCCATTTAATATGCCAGGATTTTGCCCCCCATTATGCCATTTAATATGCCAGGATTTTGCCCCCCAATATGCCACGATTTAGCCCCTCAATATGCTCGTTATGCTAAAAAAATTATGAAAAAAAAATTTCAACAAACTTTATTGAAGCCGCACGGCTGGAGGGGAGCGCACAACGCTACCCTCACAGCCACGGACCTGCACTGGGAGACAGCACCAAGGAGGTAAGTTTTTGTTTTTGATTTTTTTTCGAATGCAGGGATGCCGGCAGCACGGGTGTCACCCCCGCTAGTGGTGTCACTCGGTGCGGTCCGAACCCCCCGCGTGACGCCACTGCTCTGCATAACTAATATTTTGCACATATGTCTATACGCCATTACGGCCCCTGAATGGCCCAACGCATACTGTCAGTTGGGAACCACTGCATTAGACAAAATCAGTTTAAAGGTCAGTAAATTTTGGTCCAGAGTTACATTTTACTATTAATATGCTTCATACCATCAACACAAATCACTAGGGTTGCATGCTTATCATCTGTACAAACCTCAGGGAATCTTTCAGCAGCCTATTCCATTGCAAAGAAATGGAATACACATGTCCATATTGGCAGGGACACAAGGCATTTTTCTCAAAATGCCCCACACTATCAGAGTGTTTTGGAATTCCCATATGTTAGCGCTTTCCAGTCAAGATCTCTTGTGTATTACACAAGTTACATATATGTAACATTATACATTCACATGCAGGTAGGGTTGCCACCTAACCGGTATTTTACTGGCAGGCCAGTACAAAATTGGCATCAGGCCAATGTTAAGTCTATGGAGACAGTAGCAAGGCTGGTATTTTTCTGAATTAAAGGTGGCAACCCTACATGCAGGTCACACATGTAGCACACGCATAAAACCCATGATGGTTATTATCTCTCTAATACAGCCATTTGCTGCAGAGCATGATGGGAACAGACACCAAATGGCTGGCTAAGAAGTAGTTTAAACATTTATGTGCCAGCACTGAGCTTATGCAACAAAAACAAAAGCATAGCTTCCAAAGTAAAAAATGATCTTGTAATAATCTGGTCATTTTCAAATTATCTTTGCCAAAAGAGTTGATCAACCATGTTCCCTTATCAAATATAGTTTTTAGAACTAACAGAGTTGTTCTTCTCTCTACTTTTTTGAACTCTGTACCTTCAGCCATTTTATGAATAACATTTTTTTAAATCTCTCTTCCTTAGTTAGGTCAATGCTCAAAGCACTAGAGTCAGAAACACCATTGACAGACATTCATAAATATGTCTCCAGTATAGGAGTCTCGGCTCAGGGGATATCTAATATCTTAATTTTCATGAAGACTGGAGTCCATTGAAATACATGAGACTGGCTCCAACACAATGGCTCCAGTAATAGAGACACCTAAGAGAATCTTGTGTGTCAGTGTTTTGTAACCAGGCAACAAACTGCTAGAGATGTGATTATGTTCTAAGCTGTTGCTGGGCAACAATATGAGTCAACAAAAGTTTGAAGAAAAACTGACAGAGGAGCTAGGGAACAGTCCTGTAATGATCTCCACTGCTTCTGGTCAAGTGGTACAGTATGGCAGGAGAAAGTGTTGTAGAAAGACTCAGTCAGCTGTAAACTGTAGAGAATAAGGTACAGAAATTTCTATGCCCAAAACTAATAGAGGAGAGAGGGGGGAAGAAAACTGATTGGGGGAGGAGGGGGGGGGGGGGGCTGATGAGGGGAAGATGGAGGTGGGAAGAAAACTGATGGTGGGAGGGGGGAGGAAAATTGATGGTGGGAAGAGGGAGGAGGGAAGAAAACTGATGGGGGTGGAGTAGGGTTGCCACCTGTAATTTACCGGCACAGCCGGTATTTAGGTTCTTGGGGCCGGGGCCCGTATATCTAATATACCAGCAATGCACCGCCCGGTATTTTCCGCCCCCCCCTTCCCAATTCCCCTTTCCCAATACTTACCTCCTTGCTGCTGTCTCCCAGTGCAGGTCCGTGGGAGATACTGGCATATTAAATGGCAATACCCTGGCATATTGAGGGGCAATAAACTGGCATATTAAATGGCAATATCCTGGCATATTTAGGAGCAATAGCCTAGCATATTAAATGGCAATATCTTGGCATATTGAGGGGCAATATCCTGGCATATTGAGGGGCAATATCCTGGCATATTAAAGGGCAATATCCTGGCATATTTAGGGGCAATATCCTGGCATATTGAGGGGCAATAAACTGGCATATTGTGATAGACAGACAGCTTGTCTGTGTGTGTGATAGACAGTGTGTGCGAGAAAGCTTATTTGCGAGTGTGAGACAGCTTGTGTGTGTATATGATATACAAATATATATATTTTATATATATATATATATATATACATACACTTCTCACTGGCATGATATACAAATAATATATAATTTCAGTGATAATCCACCCACTTTGTGGCTCCACATCACATTACCCCTCCTTCTTGTAGCTCCGCCCACACATGGCCGGTATATTTTTTGAGGAAAAGGTGGCAATCCTAGTCTGTTCACATCATGCTCTGCAGAAAATGGCTTAATTAGAGAGATAATAACCATCATGGGATTAATGTGTGTGCTACATGTGTGAACTGCATGCGGATGTATAGTGTTACATATATGTAACTTGTGTAATACACAAGAGATCTTGAATGGCAAGCGCTAGCATATGAGAATTCCAAAACACTCTGATAGTATGGGGCATTTTGAGAAGAAATGGCTTGTGTCCCTGCCAATATGGACGTGTGTATTCCATTTCTCTGCAATGAATTAGGCTGCTGAAAGATTCCCTGAGGTTTGTACAGATGATAAGCATGCAACCCCGGTGATTTGGGTTAATGGTATGAAGAATAATAATAGTAAAATGTAACTCTGGACCTTTAAACAGTCTAATGCAGTGATTTCCGTCTGGTAGTATGCGTTGGGACATTCAGGGGCTGTAATGGCGTAAAAAAAAAGAAACATATTTGCAAAATATTAGTTATGCGGAGAGAGTAGTCAGAGCCGGTGTTCTGACAAATTTGTTGTGTGAATTCTACTGTACAGGCGCAGTAGGATTCACTCATCATGCACCCAAGCTCATGCGCACAAAGTTACAGCTGTCATTCAGCCGAAAACGCAAGAAGAGCGAATGAGTGAGGGACACACACCACCTCACGCCCCCTTCGGATCAGCTGCGTTGACAGGTAAAGTATAAGCGTATTACTTATTATTATCACTTATTAGCGTAGCAATCACTGTATAGTTGGTAAAGCTCCTATCAGTGACATGCTATGCTAGTAAGTGGAAGTCACACATGGGGGACAGAGGGGGACACACGGGGGGGGGTGCCTCATCTGGATGGAAGTTGTGATCACCTCCTTAGGCTCCCATGTGTCCCCATCTTTCCCCCATGTGTGACTTCCACTTACTACCCTAGCATGTCACAGATAGGAGTTTGACCAATTATACATTGATTGCTACGCTAATAAGTGACAATATTAAGTAATACGCTTATACGTTACCTGTCAATGGAGCTGATCCGAAGGGGGCGTGAGGTGTTGTGTGTGCCTCGCGCATTCGCTCTTCTGTCAAAGTTACTTTGTGCGCAAGCGCTGTGGTCACCGGTGAGTGAATTTTATTGCGCCTCCACTCGACAAATTTGTCAGAACACTGGGCCAAGACATTGTGCTGCCTGGGGCGAAGATTTAAATGCTGCCCCCCCCCCCCCCCCAAAAAAAAAATCACCCCCAAAAATCACATAGCTTTATATAAAATATCACTCAATATGTCAGAATTGTGCCATTCAATATTCCAGCATTTAACTCCTCAATATGCCAGAATTTTGCCATTTAATATGTCGGAATTTAACCCCTCAATATGCCAGAATTCCAGCATTTAACCCCTCAATATGCCAGTATTGTGCCATTCAATATTCGAGCATTTAACTCCTCGATATGCCAGAATTTGTCACTTAAAATGCCAGTTTTATTCCCCCTCCCTCCACCCACATCAGTTTCCTTCCCTCCTTGCCCACAGCAGTTTTCTTCCCCCTCCCTCCTCCCCTCATCAGTTTTCTTCCCCCTCCCTCCATCAGTTTTCTTCCCCCTCCCTCCTCCACCCCCATCAGTTTTCTTCCTCCACCTGCCCTTACCTCCTCTTCCTCATTCATTTTTCTTCCACCTCATTTCCTCCCCATCAGTTTTCTTCCCCCTCCCCTTCAGTTTTCTTTACCCCTCCTTCCCCATCACTTTTCTCCCCCCTCACTGCTCCCAACATAAGTTTTCTTCCCTCCTTGCCCACAGCAGTTTTCTTCCCCCTCCCTCCTCTCCCCATCAGTTTTATTCCCCCTTCCTTCCTCTCCCCATCAGTTTTATTCCCCCTTCCTTTGTCTCCCCATCAGTTTTATTCCCCCTCCCCATTCAGCTTTATTCCCCCTCTGCTCCACCCATAAATTTTCTTCACCTCTCCTTCCACCTCCATCAGTTTTAACCGGCACTGCCGGTATTTCACCTCTTGGAGATGGTGCCGCAACAACTGAAATACCGGCCATTCTAAGACCGGTATTATTTGAAGCAGGGGAGCGGAGAGAAGGCAGACTATGTGTCACAGCGTTATGCGTGAGGGGATGGAGCTAGCAATCTGTGAAGGAAACACAGACATTCACACTCGCGCTGCGCTCGTCTGGAGACCACTGTACACCACTTGGACAATGCAGACTATGCACACGCATAGTCTGCATTCTCTTCGTTCCCCTGCTTCAAATAATACCGGTCTTAGAATGGGCGATATTTCAGTTGTTCCGGGATAGGCTCCAAGAGGTGAAATACCGGCTGTGCCGGTAAAAAAACGGTCGGGTGGCAACCCTAGATCAGAGGGGGAATAAAACTGAAAGGGGAGGGGGAAAAACTGATGGGGAGAGAAAGGAAGGGGAATAAAACTGATGGGGAGAGAAAGGAAGACGGAATAAAACTAATGGGGAAAGGAAGGAAGGGGGAATAAAACTGAGGGGGAGAGGATGGAAGGTGGAATAAAACTGATGGGGAGAGGACGGAAGGTGGAAGAAATCTGATGGGGGAGGAGGAGGTAGAAGAAAACTGATGGGGGAGAAGGGAGGTGGTAAGAAAGTGACGAGGGAGGAGGGAGGGGGAAGAAAACTGATGGGTGGAAGGGGAGGGGGCAAGAGAACTGATGGGTGGAAGAGAGAAGAAAACTGATGGGGGGAGGAGTGACGGGGGAAGAAAATTGATGGGGAAGGAGGGGGGAAAGAAAACTGAAGGGGGAGGGGGAATAAAACTGATGGGGGAGGGAATAAGGTGGAAGAAAAATTATGAGGGAAGGGGAGGGGGAAGAAGAAAACTGATGGGGGTGGAGAGGGAAGAAAACTGATAAGGGAGGAGGGAAGAAAACTGGTGTGGGTGGAGGGAGGGGGAATAAAACTGTATTGGGAGGAGGAAGGTGTGAAAACTGAGAAGGGAGGGGGAAATGATGGGGGGAGAAGGGAGGGAGAATAAAACTGATGGAGGGAAAAGAAGAAAACTGTTGGGAGGAGGGAGGTTAGAAAACTGAAGGATAGGAGGGGGAAAACTGATGGAGGAAGGGGAAAAGAAAACTGAGAAGGGAGGGGGAAAATTGATGAGGGGAGGGGGGAGAAAACTGATGGAGTGAAGGGGAAGAAATCTGATGGGGGGAGGGGGAAAACTGAAGAGGAAGGGGAAAGAAAACTGATGGAGGGAGAAGGGAAGAAAACTGATGAGGAGGGAGGGGGGGTAGAAAACTGATGGTGGAGGAGGGAGGGGGAAGAAAACTGATGGGGGAGGAGGTAGGGGGAAACTGATGTGAGGAGGGAGAGAAGAAAACTGATGGGGAGGAGGGAGGGGTAAAATAAAACTGATGGACGGAGGAGGGAGAGTGGGAAACTGAAGAAGAAGGGGGAAGAAAACTGATGGGTTGGAGGGAGGGGGTATAAACCTGATGGGGGAGGAGGAAGGGGTGATAAACTGATGGGGGAGGAGAGAGGACTAGAACAAAACTGATTGGGAAGGAAACCAATGGGTGTGGAGGAGAGAGAGGGAAGAAAACTGATGGAGAAGGAGGAAGGGGGTAGAAAACTGATGGTGGAGGAGGGAGGGTAAGAAGAAAACTGATGGAGGGGGGAACTGAAAAGGAAGGAGGAAGAAAACTGATGGGGAGGAGGGAAGAAAACTGATGTGGAGGGAGGGGGAAGAAAACGGATGGGGAGGAGGGATGGGGAGGAAACCGATGTGGGTGGAGGAGGGAAGAAAACTGATGGAGTAGGAGGAAGGAGATAATAAAACTGATGGAGGGAGGGGGGTAGAACACTGATGGTGAAGGAGGAAAGGGGGAAGAAACCTGATGGGGAGGAGGGAAGAAAACTGAGGGAGGGAGGGGGGAAGAAAAATGATGGGGAAGGAGGGAGGGGTATGAAAACTGATGGAGAAGGGGGAGAAAACTGAAGGGGGGAAATTGATGGGAGGACAAATGAGGGGGAAATTGATGGGGGGATGAAGGAGGGGGAAACTGATGGGGGACGAAGGAGGGAGAAACTGATGGGGGGACGAAGGAGGGGGAAACTGAAGAGGGGAGGAGGGAGGGGTGAATCAAAACTGATGGAGGAGAAGGTAGGGATAAACCTGAAGAGGGAGAGGGTGAAGAAAACCGATGGGGAGGAGGGAGGGTAAGAAGAAAACTGAGGGAGAGGGAAAACTGAAGAGGAAGGGGGAAGAAAGCTCATGGGGAGGAGGGATGGGGGAGGAAACCGATGGGGTGGAGGAGGGAGGGGGGAAGAAAACTGATGGGGTGGAGGGAAGAAAACTGATAGGAAAGGAGGGAGGGGGAAGAGAACTGATAGAGGAGGGGGAGAAAACTGAGGGGGAAACTGATGGGAGGACAAATGAGGGGGAACTGATGGGGGGATGAAGGAGGGGGAAACTGATGGGGGACGAAGGAGGGGGAAACTGATGGGGGGATGAAGGAGGGGGAAACTGATGGGGGGGACGAAAGAGGGGGAAACTGAAGGGGGGAGGAGGGAGGGGTAAATCAAAACTGAGAGAAGGTAGGGATAAACCTGACGAGGGAGAGGGAGAAGAAAACTGATAGAGAGGAGGGAGGGGTAAATCAAAACTGAGAGAAGGTAGGGATAAACCTGACGAGGGAGGGTAAGAAGAAAACTGAGGGAGGGGGAAACCTGAAGAGGAAGGGGAAGAAAACTGATGGGGAGGAGGGAAGAAAACTGATGGGGTGGAGGGAAGAAAACTGATGGGGGGAGGGAGAGGAGAAGAAAACGGATGGGGGAGGGTGGAAAACTGAAGAGGAAGGCAGAAGAAAACTGATGGTGGTGGAGGGAGGGGTAAAAAAACTGATGTGGGAGGATGCAGTGGGAGAAGAAAACTGATGGGGAGGACGGATGGGGAGGAAACTGTTGGGGTGGAGGAGGGAGGGGGAATACAACTGATGGGGATGAGGGAGGGGAGTAAACTGATGGGGGGAGGGTAGAAGAAAACTGATGAAGGGAGGGGGAAGAAAACTAATGGCGGGAGGAAGTAGGGAGAGAAGAAAACCGATGGCCCGGAGGAGGAAGGGGAGGAAACTCAAGAGGAAGTGGGAAGAAAACTGATTGGGGAGGAGGGAAGAAAACTGATGGGGGAGGGAAAGGGGAAGAAAACTAATGGGGGAGGGAGAGGAGAAGTAAACTGATGGAGGAGGGGGAAAACTGAAAGGAAGGCAAAAGAAAAGTTATGGGGGTGGAGGGAGGGGTAAAAAACTGATGGGGGAGGATGGAGGGGAAGAATAAAACTGATGAGGAGGAGGGATGGGGGAGGAAATTGATGGGGGTTGAGCAGGGAGGTGGGAAAACAACTGATTTAGAAGGAGGGAGGGGGTAGAAAACTGATGGTGGAAGGGTGAAGAAAACTGATGGAGGGAGGGAGAAGAAAATTGATTGAGGGACGAAGGTGGGAGAAACTGATGAGGTAGGTGGGAGGGATAGAAGAAAACTGATGGGGGAGGAGGTAGGGGGAAAACTGATGAGGTAAGGGGGAAGAATACTGAAAGGGAGGGTGGAAACATAAGGAAGGGTATGAAGAAAACTGATGGGGGAGGGGGGAACTGAAGAGTTAGGGGGAAGAAAACTGAAAGGAGGGGTGGAAACATTAGGAAGGGGATGAAGAAAACTGATGGGGGAGGAGGGAGGGGGGAAGAAAACTGATGGGGAGGAAGGAAGAATACTCATGGGGGGAGGGAGGGGTGATGAAAACTGATGGGGGAGGGGGGAAACTGAAGCGGAAGGCAGAAGAAAACTGATGGGGTGGAGGGAAAGGTAAAAAAAACTGATGGGGGAGGATGGAGGGGGAGAAGAAAACTGATGGAGAGGAGGGATGGGGGAGGAAACCGATGGGGGTGGAGGAGGGAGGGGGGAATACAACTGAGCGAAAAGGAGGGATGTGTTAGAAACTGTTGGTGGAGGAGGGAGGGGGTGTAAACTGATGGGAGGGTGGAAGAAAACTGATGAAGGGAGGGGGAATAAAACTGATGGAGGGAGGGGGAAGAAAACTAATGGAGGGAGGAAAGAGGGAGAGAAGAAAACTGATGGCGGGAGGAGGAATGGGAGGAAACTGAAGAGGAAGGGGGAAGAAAACTGATGGGGAGGAGGGAAGAAAACTGATGGGGGGAGGGAGGGGTGATGAAAACTGATGGGGGAGCGGGGGAAACTGAAGCGGAAGGCAGAAGAAAACTGATAGGGGTGGAGGGAAAGGTAAAAAAAACTGATGGAGGGAGGGGGAAGAAATCGAATGGAGGGAGGAAAGAGGGAGAGAAGAAAACTGATGGCGGGAGGAGGAATGGGAGGAAATTTAAGTGGAATGAGGAAGAAAACTGATGGGGAGGAGGGAAGAAAACTGATGGGGGAGGGAGAATGGAAGAAAAATGATGGGGGAGGGGGGAAACTGAAGGGGAAGGCAGAAGAAAACTGATGGGGAGGAGGGATGGGGGAGGAAACCCAAGGGTGTGGAGGAGGGAGGGAGGAATACAACTGATGGAGAAGGAGGGAGTGGGTATAAAACTGATGGCGGAGGAGGGAGGGGGGAAGAAAACTGATGAGGGAGGGGGGAAGAAAACTGATGGGAAGGAGGTATGGGGGAGGACACCGATGGGGTGGAGGAGGGAGGGGGAAGAAAATTGATGGAGGGAGGGGGTAGAACACTGATGGGGGGAGGAAGGGATAAAACTGAAGAGGAAGGAGGAAGAAAACTGATGGAGGAGGGGAAGAAAACTGAAGGGGGGATGAAAGAGGGGGAAATTGATGGGGGACAAATGAGGGGGAAACTGATGGGGGGATGAAGGAGGGGGAAACTGATGGGGGAGGAGGGAGGGGTGGATGAAAACTGATAGAGAAGGAGGTAGGGGGAAACCTGACGAGGGAGAGGGAGAAGAAAAATGATGGGGAGGAGGGAGGGTAAGAAGAAAACTGAGGGAGGGGGCAAACTGAAGAGGAATTAGGAAGAAAACTGATGGGGAGGAGGGAAGGAAACTGATGTGGTGGGAGGGGGAAGAAAACTGATGGGGGGATGGATGGGGAGGAAACCGATGGGGGTGGAGGAGGGAGGGGGGAAGAAAACTGATTAAGGAGGAGGGAGGATATAATATTAAATAATAAGGAGTAGGGAGTATATAATATTAAATAATAGAGGAGGGGGAGAAGAAAACTGATGGGGCGATGAGGGAGGGGGTAAAACTGATGGGGCGATGAGGGAGAATTTTAGAAAACTGATGGGTGAGGAGGGATGAGGGAGAATAACGATGGGGGTGGAAGAAAACTGATGAAGGAGGAGGAAGGAGGAGGAGAAGAAAACTGAGGGAGAAGAACACTGATAGGGAGGAGGGATGGGGAGGAAACCAATGGGGATGAAAAAGAAAACTGATGGAGGGTGGGGGAAGAAAACAGATGGTGGAGGAGGGGGAATAAATCTGATGGGGAGAGGTAGGGAGAAGAAAACTGATGGGGATGAGGGAGGGGAGGAAACTGATGGAGGGTGGGGGAAGGAAACGAATGGAGGGAGGGAGGAGGGAGAGAAGAAAACTGATGGCGGGAGAAGGAAACTGAAGAGGAAGGGGGAAGAAAACTGATGGTGGAGGAGGGAAGAAAACTGATGGGGTTAAGGAGAGGGGAAGAAAACTAATAGGGGAGGGAGAGGGGAAGAAAACTGATGGGGAGGGGGAAAACTGAAGAGGAAGGCAGAAGAAAAATAATGGGGGAGGAGGGAGGGGTAAAAAAACTGATGGGGGAGAAGAAAACTGATGGGGAGGAGTGATGGGGTGGAACCAGATGGGGGTTGAGGAATAAGGGGGGAATACAACTGATGGAGAAGAAGGAAGGGGGTAGAAAACTGATGGTGGAGGAGGGAGGGGGGAAGAAAACTGATGGGTAGGAGGGATGGGGGAGGAAACCGAAGGGGTTGGAGGAGGGAGGGAGGAATACAACTGATGGTTAAGGAGGGAGTTGTAAAAAAATGATGGGGAATCATGGCGGTGGAGAAGAAAACTGATGGGGAGGAGTGATGGGGTGGAACCCGATGGGGGTTGAGGAAGGAGGGTGGAATACAACTGATGGAGAAGAAGGGAGGGGGTAGAAAACTGATGGTGGAGGAGGGAGGGGGGAAGAAAACTGATGGGGGGATGAGGAAGGGGGAGTAAACTGATGGAGCGAGGAGGGTAGAAAACTGATTGAGGGAGGGAGAAGAAAACTGATGGAGGGAGGAAGGAGGGAGAAACTGATGAGGGAGGTGGGAGGGATAGAAGAAAACTGATGGGGGAGGAGGTAGGGGGGATAACTGATGAGGTAGGGGGGAAGAAAACTGATAGGGAGGTAGGAAACATGCGGAAGGAGGAAGGGGTGAAGAAAACTGATGGGGAGGAGGGAGGGGGAAAGAAAACTTATGGGGAGGAGGGAGGAAAATTGATGTAGATAAGGGAAGGGGAGAAAACTGAGGGGCTGGAGGAGGGAGGGGGAAGAAAACTGATGGAGGAGGAGGTAGGAAACACATAGAGGAGTAGGGAGGGGGTAGAAACCTGATAGGGAAGGGGGAAGAAACGTGAAGGGGGGAGGAGGGAAGAACACTGATGGAGGGAGGTGGGAAGAAAACTGATGGGGGGAGGAAGGTGGGAAACTGAAGAGGAAGGAGGAAGAAAACTGATGGAGGAGGGGGGAAGAAAACTGATGGGAAGGAGGTATGGGGGAGGACACCGATGGGGTGGAGGAGGGAGGGGGAAGAAAATTGATGGAGGGAGGGGGTAGAACACTGATGGGGGGAGGAAGGGATAAAACTGAAGAGGAAGGAGGAAGAAAACTGATGGAGGAGGGGAAGAAAACTGAAGGGGGGGGCAAACTGAAGAGGAATTAGGAAGAAAACTGATGGGGAGGAGGGAAGGAAACTGATGTGGTGGGAGGGGGAAGAAAACTGATGGGGGGATGGATGGGGAGGAAACCGATGGGGGTGGAGGAGGGAGGGGGGAAGAAAACTGATTAAGGAGGAGGGAGGATATAATATTAAATAATAAGGAGTAGGGAGTATATAATATTAAATAATAGAGGAGGGGGAGAAGAAAACTGATGGGGCGATGAGGGAGGGGGTAAAACTGATGGGGCGATGAGGGAGAATTTTAGAAAACTGATGGGTGAGGAGGGATGAGGGAGAATAACGATGGGGGTGGAAGAAAACTGATGAAGGAGGAGGAAGGAGGAGGAGAAGAAAACTGAGGGAGAAGAACACTGATAGGGAGGAGGGATGGGGAGGAAACCAATGGGGATGAAGGAGGGAGGGGTAAAGAAAACTGATGGAGGGTGGGGGAAGAAAACAGATGGTGGAGGAGGGGGAATAAATCTGATGGGGAGAGGTAGGGAGAAGAAAACTGATGGGGATGAGGGAGGGGAGGAAACTGATGGAGGGTGGGGGAAGGAAACGAATGGAGGGAGGGAGGAGGGAGAGAAGAAAACTGATGGCGGGAGAAGGAAGAGAAGGAAACTGAAGAGGAAGGGGGAAGAAAACTGATGGTGGAGGAGGGAAGAAAACTGATGGGGTTAAGGAGAGGGGAAGAAAACTAATAGGGGAGGGAGAGGGGAAGAAAACTGATGGGGAGGGGGAAAACTGAAGAGGAAGGCAGAAGAAAAATAATGGGGGAGGAGGGAGGGGTAAAAAAACTGATGGGGGAGAAGAAAACTGATGGGGAGGAGTGATGGGGTGGAACCAGATGGGGGTTGAGGAATAAGGGGGGAATACAACTGATGGAGAAGAAGGAAGGGGGTAGAAAACTGATGGTGGAGGAGGGAGGGGGGAAGAAAACTGATGGGTAGGAGGGATGGGGGAGGAAACCGAAGGGGTTGGAGGAGGGAGGGAGGAATACAACTGATGGTTAAGGAGGGAGTTGTAAAAAAATGATGGGGAATCATGGCGGTGGAGAAGAAAACTGATGGGGAGGAGTGATGGGGTGGAACCCGATGGGGGTTGAGGAAGGAGGGTGGAATACAACTGATGGAGAAGAAGGGAGGGGGTAGAAAACTGATGGTGGAGGAGGGAGGGGGGAAGAAAACTGATGGGGGGATGAGGAAGGGGGAGTAAACTGATGGAGCGAGGAGGGTAGAAAACTGATTGAGGGAGGGAGAAGAAAACTGATGGAGGGAGGAAGGAGGGAGAAACTGATGAGGGAGGTGGGAGGGATAGAAGAAAACTGATGGGGGAGGAGGTAGGGGGGATAACTGATGAGGTAGGGGGGAAGAAAACTGATAGGGAGGTAGGAAACATGCGGAAGGAGGAAGGGGTGAAGAAAACTGATGGGGAGGAGGGAGGGGGAAAGAAAACTTATGGGGAGGAGGGAGGAAAATTGATGTAGATAAGGGAAGGGGAGAAAACTGAGGGGCTGGAGGAGGGAGGGGGAAGAAAACTGATGGAGGAGGAGGTAGGAAACACATAGAGGAGTAGGGAGGGGGTAGAAACCTGATAGGGAAGGGGGAAGAAACGTGAAGGGGGGAGGAGGGAAGAACACTGATGGAGGGAGGTGGGAAGAAAACTGATGGGGGGAGGAAGGTGGGAAACTGAAGAGGAAGGAGGAAGAAAACTGATGGAGGAGGGGGGAAGAAAACTGATGGGAAGGAGGTATGGGGGAGGACACCGATGGGGTGGAGGAGGGAGGGGGAAGAAAATTGATGGAGGGAGGGGGTAGAACACTGATGGGGGGAGGAAGGGATAAAACTGAAGAGGAAGGAGGAAGAAAACTGATGGAGGAGGGGAAGAAAACTGAAGGGGGGATGAAAGAGGGGGAAATTGATGGGGGACAAATGAGGGGGAAACTGATGGGGGGGACGAAGGAGGGGGAAACTGAAGGGGGGAGGAGGGAGGGGTAAATCAAAACTGAGAGAAGGTAGGGATAAACCTGACGAGGGAGAGGGAGAAGAAAACTGATAGAGAGGAGGGAGGGTAAGAAGAAAACTGAGGGAGGGGGAAACCTGAAGAGGAAGGGGAAGAAAACTGATGGGGAGGAGGGAAGAAAACTGATGGGGTGGAGGGAAGAAAACTGATGGGGGGAGGGAGAGGAGAAGAAAACGGATGGGGGAGGGTGGAAAACTGAAGAGGAAGGCAGAAGAAAACTGATGGTGGTGGAGGGAGGGGTAAAAAAACTGATGTGGGAGGATGCAGGGGGAGAAGAAAACTGATGGGGAGGACGGATGGGGAGGAAACTGTTGGGGTGGAGGAGGGAGGGGGAATACAACTGATGGGGATGAGGGAGGGGAGTAAACTGATGGGGGGAGGGTAGAAGAAAACTGATGGAGGGAGGGGGAAGAAAACTAATGGCGGGAGGAAGTAGGGAGAGAAGAAAACCGATGGCCCGGAGGAGGAAGGGGAGGAAACTCAAGAGGAAGTGGGAAGAAAACTGATTGGGGAGGAGGGAAGAAAACTGATGGGGGAGGGAAAGGGGAAGAAAACTAATGGGGGAGGGAGAGGAGAAGTAAACTGATGGAGGAGGGGGAAAACTGAAAGGAAGGCAAAAGAAAAGTTATGGGGGTGGAGGGAGGGGTAAAAAACTGATGGGGGAGGATGGAGGGGAAGAATAAAACTGATGAGGAGGAGGGATGGGGGAGGAAATTGATGGGGGTTGAGCAGGGAGGTGGGAAAACAACTGATTTAGAAGGAGGGAGGGGGTAGAAAACTGATGGTGGAAGGGTGAAGAAAACTGATGGAGGGAGGGAGAAGAAAATTGATTGAGGGACGAAGGTGGGAGAAACTGATGAGGGAGGTGGGAGGGATAGAAGAAAACTGATGGGGGAGGAGGTAGGGGGAAAACTGATGAGGTAAAGGGGAAGAATACTGAAAGGGAGGGTGGAAACATAAGGAAGGGTATGAAGAAAACTGATGGGGGAGGGGGGAACTGAAGATTTAGGGGGAAGAAAACTGAAAGGGAGGGTGGAAACATTAGGAAGGGGATGAAGAAAACTGATGGGGAGGAGGGAGGGGGGAAGAAAACTGATGGGGAGGAAGGAAGAATACTCATGGGGGGAGGGAGGGGTGATGAAAACTGATGGGGGAGGGGGGAAACTGAAGCGGAAGGCAGAAGAAAACTGATGGGGGTGGAGGGAAAGGTAAAAAAAACTGATGGGGGAGGATGGAGGGGGAGAAGAAAACTGATGGAGAGGAGGGATGGGGGAGGAAACCGATGGGGGTGGAGGAGGGAGGGGGGAATACAACTGAGCGAAAAGGAGGGATGTGTTAGAAACTGTTGGTGGAGGAGGGAGGGGGTGTAAACTGATGGGAGGGTGGAAGAAAACTGATGAAGGGAGGGGGAATAAAACTGATGGAGGGAGGGGGAAGAAAACTAATGGAGGGAGGAAAGAGGGAGAGAAGAAAACTGATGGCGGGAGGAGGAATGGGAGGAAACTGAAGAGGAAGGGGGAAGAAAACTGATGGGGAGGAGGGAAGAAAACTGATGGGGGGAGGGAGGGGTGATGAAAACTGATGGGGGAGCGGGGGAAACTGAAGCGGAAGGCAGAAGAAAACTGATAGGGGTGGAGGGAAAGGTAAAAAAACTGATGGAGGGAGGGGGAAGAAAACGAATGGAGGGAGGAAAGAGGGAGAGAAGAAAACTGATGGCGGGAGGAGGAATGGGAGGAAACTTAAGTGGAATGAGGAAGAAAACTGATGGGGAGGAGGGAAGAAAACTGATGGGGGAGGGAGAATGGAAGAAAAATGATGGGGGAGGGGGGAAACTGAAGGGGAAGGCAGAAGAAAACTGATGGGGAGGAGGGATGGGGGAGGAAACCCAAGGGTGTGGAGGAGGGAGGGAGGAATACAACTGATGGAGAAGGAGGGAGTGGGTATAAAACTGATGGCAGGGGAGGGAGGGGGGAAGAAAACTGATGAGGGAGGGGGGAAGAAAACTGATGGGAAGGAGGTATGGGGGAGGACACCGATGGGGTGGAGGAGGGAGGGGGAAGAAAATTGATGGAGGGAGGGGGTAGAACACTGATGGGGGGAGGAAGGGATAAAACTGAAGAGGAAGGAGGAAGAAAACTGAGGTAGGAGGGGAAGAAAACTGAAGGGGGGATGAAAGAGGGGGAAATTGATGGGGGACAAATGAGGGGGAAACTGATGGGGGGATGAAGGAGGGGGAAACTGATGGGGGAGGAGGGAGAGGTGGATGAAAACTGATAGAGAAGGAGGTAGGGGGAAACCTGACGAGGGAGAGGGAGAAGAAAAATGATGGGGAGGAGGGAGGGTAAGAAGAAAACTGAGGGAGGGGGCAAACTGAAGAGGAATTAGGAAGAAAACTGATGGGGAGGAGGGAAGGAAACTGATGTGGTGGGAGGGGGAAGAAAACTGATGGGGGGATGGATGGGGAGGAAACCGATGGGGGTGGAGGAGGGAGGGGGGAAGAAAACTGATTAAGGAGGAGGGAGGATATAATATTAAATAATAAGGAGTAGGGAGTATATAATATTAAATAATAGAGGAGGGGGAGAAGAAAACTGATGGGGCGATGAGGAAGGGGGTAAAACTGATGGGGCGATGAGGGAGAATTTTAGAAAACTGATGGGTGAGGAGGGATGAGGGAGAATAACGATGGGGGTGGAAGAAAACTGATGAAGGAGGAGGAAGGAGGAGAAGAAAACTGAGGGAGAAGAACACTGATGGGGAGGAGGGATGGGGAGGAAACCAATGGAGATGAAGGAGGGAGGGGTAAAGAAAACTGATGGAGGGTGGGGGAAGAAAACAGATGGTGGAGGAGGGGGAATAAATCTGATGGGGAGAGGTAGGGAGAAGAAAACTGATGGGGATGAGGGAGGGGAGAAAACTGATGGAGGGTGGGGGAAGGAAACGAATGGATGGAGGGAGGAGGGAGAGAAGAAAACTGATGGCGGGAGAAGGAAGAGGAGGAAACTGAAGAGGAAGGGGGAAGAAAACTGATGGTGGAGGAGGGAAGAAAACTGATGGGGTTAAGGAGAGGGGAAGAAAACTAATAGGGGATGGGGAGGGGGAAAACTGAAGAGGAAGGCAGAAGAAAACTTATGGGGGAGGAGGGAGGGGTAAAAAAAACTGATGGGGGAGAAGAAAACTGATGGGGAGGAGTGATGGGGTGGAACCAGATGGGGGTTGAGGAATAAGGGGGGAATACAACTGATGGAGAAGAAGGAAGGGGGTAGAAAACTGATGGTGGAGGAGGGAGGGGGGAAGAAAACTGATGGGTAGGAGGGATGGGGGAGGAAACCGAAGGGGATGGAGGAGGGAGGGAGGAATACAACTGATGGTTAAGGAGGGAGTTGTAAAAAAATGATGGGGAATCATGGCGGTGGAGAAGAAAACTGATGGGGAGGAGTGATGGGGTGGAACCCGATGGGGGTTGAGGAAGGAGGGTGGAATACAACTGATGGAGAAGAAGGGAGGGGGTAGAAAACTGATGGTGGAGGAGGGAGGGGGGAAGAAAACTGATGGGGGGATGAGGGAGGGGGTGTAAACTGATGGAGCGAGGAGGGTAGAAAACTGATTGAGGGAGGGAGAAGAAAACTGATGGAGGGAGGAAGGAGGGAGAAACTGATGAGGGAGGTGGGAGGGATAGAAGAAAACTGATGGGGGAGGAGGTAGGGGGGATAACTGATGAGGTAGGGGGGAAGAAAACTGATAGGGAGGTAGGAAACATGCGGAAGGAGGAAGGGGTGAAGAAAACTGATGGGGAGGAGGGAGGGGGAAAGAAAACTTATGGGGAGGAGGGAGGAAAATTGATGTAGAGAAGGGAAGGGGAGAAAACTGATGGGCTGGAGGAGGGAGGGGGAAGAAAACTGATGGAGGAGGAGGTAGGAAACACATAGAGGAGTAGGGAGGGGGTAGAAACCTGATAGGGAAGGGGGAAGAAACCTGAAGGGGGGAGGAGGGAAGAACACTGATGGAGGGAGGTGGGAAGAAAACTGATGGGGGGAGGAAGGGGGGAAGCTGAAGAGGAAGGAGGAAGAAAACTGATGGAGGAGGGGAAGAAAAGCTCTGGAGGGGGAAACTGATGGGGGGACGAAGGAGGGGGAACTGATGGTGGGACGAAGGAGTGGGAATCTGATGGGGGGACGAATGAGGGGGAAACTGAAGTTGGAGAAGGTAGGGGGAAACTTGTCTAGGGAGAGGGAGAAGAAAACTGATGGGTAGGAGTAAGGGTAAGAAGAAAACTAAGGGAGGGGGAAAACTGAAGAGGAAGGAGGAATACAACTGCTTGAGGGAGAAGGGAAGAAAACTGATGAGGAGGGAGGGGGGTATAAAACTGATGGTGGAGGAGGGAGAGGGAAGAAAACTGATGGGGGAGGAGGTAGGGGGGCAACTGATTTGAGGAGGGAGAGAAGAAAACTGATGGGGAGGAGGGAGAGGGGAAGAAAACTTATGGGGAGGAGGGACGTGGAAAATAAAACTGATGGACGGAGGAGGGAGAGTGGGAAACTGAAGAAGAAGGGGGAAGAAAACTGATGGGTTGCAGGGAAGGGGTATAAAACTGATGGGGGAGGAGGAAGGGGTGATAAACTGATGGGGGAGGAGGAAGGGCTTGAACAAAACTGATGGGGGAGGAAACCGATGGGTGTGGAGGAGAGAGGGGGAAGAAAACTGATGGAGAAGGAAGAAGGGGGTAGAAAACTGATGGTGGAGGAGGGACTTGGGAAGAAAACTGATGGTTTAGGAGGGAGAGGGAAGAAAACTTCTGGGGGGGGTGAGAGAGGGGAGACAAATTAATGGGGGGAGATGGGAAGAAAACTGATGGAGGGAGGGGGAGGAAATCTGATGGGGAGGAGGTAAGAAAGCTTAAGTGAGTGGAGGGAGGGGTGAATAAAACTTATGGGGGAGGAGGGAGGGGGTAATAAAACTGATGGGAAGGAGGGATGGTGGAGGAAACCGATGAGGTGAAGGAGGGAGGGGGGAAGAAACCTGATGGGGTGGAGTGAAGAAAACTGAGGGAGGGAGAGGGATAGAAAACTGATGGGAAAGGAGGGAGGGGGAAGAAAACTTATGGAGGGGAGTAGAAAAGTGAAGGGGAGACGAAGGAGGGGGAAACTGATGGGAGGACGAAGGAGGGGGAAACTGATGGGGGGACGAAGAAGGGGGAAACTGATGGGGGGACGAAGGAGGGAGGGGTAAATCAAAACTGATGGAGGAGAAGGTAGGGGGAAACCTGACGAGGGAGAATGAGAAGAAAACTGAAGGGGAGGAGGGAGGGTAATAAGAAAACTGAGGGAGGGGGGGAACTAAAAAGGTAGGAGCAAGAAAACTGATGGAGAGGAGGGAAGAAAACTGATGTGGAGGGAGGGGGGTAGAAAATGGATGGGGAGGAGGGATGGGGAGGAAACCGATGGGGGTGGAGGAGGGAAGAAAACTGATGGAGTAGGTGGAAGGAGATAAAAAAACTCATGGAGGGAGGGGGGTAGAACACTGATGGTGAAGGAGGGAAGGGGGAAGAAACCTGATGGGGAGGAGGGAGGAAAACTGAGGGGGAAGGATGGAGGGGGAAGCAAACTGATGGGGAGGAGGGAGGGTAAGAAGAATACTGAGGGAGGGCGCAAACTGAAGAGGAAGGGGGAAGAAAACTGTTGGGGAGGAGGGAAGAAAACTGAAGGGGAGAGGGAGAGGGGAAGTAAACGGATGGGGTGGGGGGAAAACTGAAGAGGAAGGCAGAAGAAAACTGATGGTGGTGGAGGGAGGGGTAAAAAACTGATGGGGGAGGATGGAGGGGGGAGGAAACCGATGGAGGTGGAGGAGGGAGGGGGGTAAATAAATGATGGAGAAGGAGGGAGGGGGTAGAAAACTGATGGTGGAGGAGGGAGGGGGAGTAAACTGATGGGGGAGGGTGGAAGAAAACTGATGAAGGGAGGGGGAAGAAAACTGATGGAGGGAGGGGGAAGAAAACTAATGGAGGGAGGAGGAAGGGGAGGAAACTGAAGAAGAAGGGGGAAGAAAACTGATAGGTGATGGGGGAAGAAAACTGATGGAATTGAGGGTGAAGAAAACTGATGGAGGGAGGGAGAATAAAATTGATGGAGGAACGAAGGAGGGAGAAACTGATGAGGGAGGTGGGAGGGATAGAAAAAAAACTGTTGAGAGAGGAGGTAGGGAGGAAAACTGATGAGGTAGAGGGGAAGAAAACTGAAATGGAGGGTGGAAACATGAGGAAGGGGGTGAAGAAAATTGATGGAGGAGGAGGGAGGGGGGAAGAAAACTGATGGGGATTAAGTAAGAAAACTCATGGTGGGAGGGAGAGGGGAAGAAAACTTATGGGGGAGCGGGGGAAACTGAAGAGGTAGGGGGGAAGAAAACTGAAAGGGAGGGTGGAAACATGAGGAAGGGGGTGAAGAACACTGATGGGGGAGGAGGGAGGGGGGAAGAAAACTGTTGGGGAGGAGGGAGGAAAACTGATGGGGAGAGGGAGAGGGGAAGAAAATGGATGGGGTGGGGGGGAAACTGAAGAGAAAGGCAGAAGAAAACAATTGAGGCGGTTGGAGGGAAAGGTAAAATAAACTGATGGGGGGGATGGAGGGGGAGAAGAAAACTGATGGGGAGGAGGGATGGGGGAGGAAACCGATGGGGGTGGAGGAGGGAGGGGGGAATACAACTGATGGAGAAGGTGGAAGGGTCGAAAAATGATGGTGGAGGAGGGAATGGGGAAGAAAACTGATGGGGATGAGGGAGGGGATTAAACTGATGGGGGTAGGGTGGAAGAAAACTGATGGAGGGAGGGGGAAGAAAACTAATGGAGGGAGGAAGGAGGAAGAGAAGAAAACTGATGGGGGAGGAGGAAGTGGAGGAAACTGAAGAGTAAGAAAATTGATTGGGAGGAAGTTAAAAAAAACTGATGGGGAGGAGGGAAGAAAACTGATGGGGGAGGGAGAAGGGAAGAAAACTGATGGGGGAAGGGGAAAAACTGAAGAGGAAGGCAGAAGAAAACTGATCGGGTGGAGGGAGGGGTAATAAACTGAAGGGTGAGAATGGAGGAGGAGAAGAAAACTGATGAGGAGGAGGGATGGGGGAGGAAATCGATGGGGGTTGAGGATGGAGGTACTAATACAACTGATAGAGAAGGAGGGAGGGGGTAGAAAACTGATGGTGGAGGAGGGAAGGGGAAGAAAACTGATGGGGTGATTAGGGAGTGGGAGTAAACTGATGTGGGGAAGAAAACTGATGGGGAGGAGGGATGGGGGAGGAAACCAATGGGGTGGAGCAGAGAGGGTGACGAAAACTGATGGAGGGAGGGGGTAGAACACTGATAGGGAAGGGGGCAGAAACCTGATGGGGGGAGGAGGGAAGAAAACTTATGGGGGGACGAAGGAGGGAGAAACTGATTAGGGAGATAGGAGGGATAGAAGAAAACTGATGGGGAGGAGGTAGGGGGGAAAACTGATGAGGTAGGGGGGAGAAAAACTGAAAGGGAGAGTGGAAACATGAGAAAGGGGTTGAAGAAAACTGATGGGGGAGGAGGAAGGGGGGAAGAAATCTGATGGGGAGGAAGGAAAAAACTCATGGGGGGAGGGAGGGGGGATGAAAACTGATTTGGGAGGGGGGAAACTGAAGAGGAAGGCAGAAGAAACCTAATGGGGGGAAGATGGAAGAAAACTGATGGAGGGAGGGGGGGAATAAAAACTGATGGGGGGACGAAGGAGGGAGAAACTGATGAGGGAGGTGGGAGGGATAGAAGATAACTGATGGGGGAGGAGGTAGGGGGGAAAACTGATGAGGTAGGGGGAAGGAAAACTGAAAGGGAGGGTGGAAACATGAGGAAGGGGGTGAAGAAAACTGATGGGGGATTAGGGAGGGGGGAAGAAAACTGATGGGGAAGAAAGAAGAAAACTCATGGCGGAGGGAGAGGGGAAAAAAACTGATGTTGAGGGGGGAAACTGAAGAGGTAGGGGGGAAGAAAACTGAAAGGAGGTGCTGGAAACATTAGGAAGGGGGTGAAGAAAACTGATGGGGGTTCGAGGGGGGATGAAAACTGATGGGGGAGGGGGGAAACTGAAGAGGAAGGCAGAAGAAAACTGATGGGGGTGGAGGGAAAGGTAAAAAAAACTGATGGGGGAGGATGGAGGGGGAGAAGAAAACTGATGGGGAGGAGGGATGGGGGAGGAAACCGATGGGGGTGGAGGAGGGAGGGGGAATACAACTGATGGAGAAGGAGGGAGGGGGTAGAAGACTGATGATGGAGGAGGGAGGGGGAGTAATCTTATGGGGAGGGTGGAAGAAAACTGATGGAGTGAGGGGGAAGAAAACTAACGGAGGGAGGAGGAAGGGGAAGAGATTGTAGAGGAAGGGGGAAGAAAACTGATAGGGAGGAGGGAAGAAAACTGATGGGGGGAGGGAGAGGGGAGGAAAACTGATGGGGGAGGGAGGAAAACTAAAGGGGAAGGCAGAAGAAAACCTATGGGGGTGGAGGGAAGGGTAAAAAATTGATGGGGAGGTTTGAGGGGGAGAAGAAAACTGATGGGGAGGAGGGATGGGGGAGGAAACCGAAGGGGGTGGAGGAGGGAGGGAGGAATACAACTGATGGTTAAGGAGGGAGGGGGAAACTGATGTGAGGAGGGAGAGAAGAAAACTGATGGGGAGGAGGGAGAGGGGAAGAAGAAAACTAAGGGAGGGATAAAACTGAAGAGGAAGGAGGAAGAAAACTGCTGGAGGGAGAAGGGAAGAAAACTGATGAGGAGGGAGGGGGGTAGAAAACTGATGGTGGAGGAGGGAGAGGGAAGAAAACTGATGGGGGAGGAGGTAGGGGGAAACTGATGTGAGGAGGGAGAGAAGAAAACTGATGGGGAGGAGGGAGTGGGAAAATAAAACTGTCTGACGGAGGGAGAGTTGGAAACTGAAGAAGAAGGGGGAAGAAAACTGATGGGTTGGAGGGAGGGGATATAAAACTGATGGGGGAGGAGGAAGGGGTGATAAACTGATGGGGGAGGAGGAGGTAGAAGGGAAGAAAAATGATCGAGTAGGAGGAAGTAGATAATAAAACTGATGGAGGGAGGGGGGTAGAACACTGATGGTGAAGGAGGGAAGAAACCTGAAAGGGACCAATTCGTCTTAGGTCTCTATCAGCAGTCTCTGGTAAACGGCAATGTATCACTCTGATTTGGATTCACGTGGTGAGAGTTGGAAACACATCAGCGAACGCGTTCAGAGAGTAACTCAAGTCTGACACAAAGGCCGTTCGTTAAGTAACTCTAAAGTTTATTGTAAAGACAAGCACTTATATAGAAGTAACAAGGGTTGGCTGGCGTAACATAATTGGGGGACAAAGAAAAGGGGAGTGGACATAGAATACATACATGTTACAAATAGTTATATAATTAACTAACAGTAATAAATTTATGGTTCTACTAAGAAATACAAAACTCCTGAGATGCAGACACAGGATATGACCCCTGGGTCATTTCTCCTATACATCTTTTCCTCTAACCTAGGCTTGACACATATAACGTCTTGCATCATTAGGTTTATTACATAGAAAGGAGACTGACTGTCTATGTGTGTAGATTATGTGATAGACACAGACAAAGAATGTGCTCCCTCCAATAGGGGATGGGGGTTTAACCCTTCCGTGAAGTTAACTCTTCCAATGCTGAATTAACTCATGTTATGTGTTAACACAATAAATATAAGTTTACCCTAACAAAACCTGAAAGGGAGGAGGGAATAAAACTGAGGGGGAAGGATGGAGGGGGAAGAAAACTGATGGAGAAGGGGCGAAAACTGAAGCGGAGACGAAGGAGGGGGAAACAGATGGAAGGACAAATGAGGGGGAAACTGATGAGGGGATGAAGGAGGGGGAAACTGATGGGGGGACGAAGGAGGGGGAAACTGAAGGGGGGAGGAGGGAGGGGTAAATCAAAACTGATGGAGGAGAAGGTAGGGATAAACCTGACAAGGTAGAGGGAGAAGAAAACTGATGGGGAGGAGGGAGGGTAAGAAGAATACTGAGGGAGGGGGCAAACTGAAGAGGAAGGGGGAAGAAAACTGATGGGGAGGAGGGAAGAAAACTGATGGGGAGGAGGGAAGAAAACTGATGGGGAGAGGGGGAAACTGAAGAGGAAGGCAGAAGAAAACTGATGGTGGTGGAGGGGGGGTAAAAAACTGATGAAGGGAGGATGGAGGGGGAGAAGAAAACTGATAGGGGAGGGGGGAAAACTGAAGAGGAAGGCAGAAGAAAACTGATGGTGGTGGAGGGGGGTAAAAACTGATGAAGGGAGAACGGAGGGGGAGAAGAAAACTGATAGGGAAGGAGGGAGGGGGAAGATAACTGAGGGAGAAGGGGCGAAAACTGAAGGGGGGACAAATGAGGGGGAAACTGATGGGGGGACGAAGGAGGGGGAAACTGATGGGGGACGAAGGCTGGGGAAACTGATGGGGGCATGAAGGGTGGAAAACTGATGGGGGGGACGAAGGAATGGGAAACTGAAGGGGGGATGAGGGAGGGGTAAATCAAAACTGATGGAGGAGAAGGTAGGGATAAACCTGACAAGGGAGAGGGAGAAGAAAACTGATGGGGAGGAGGGAAGAAAACTGATGGGGAGGAGTGAAGAAAACTGATGGGGAGAGGGGGAAACTGAAGAGGAAGGCAGAAGAAAACTGATGGTGGTGGAGGGGGGTAAAAAACTGATGAAGTGAGAATGGAGGGGGAGAAGAAAACTGATAGGGAAGGAGGGAGGGGGAAGATAACTGATGGAGAAGGGGCGAAAACTGAAGGGGGGACAAATGAGGGGGAAACTGATGGGGGGACGAAGGAGGGGGAAACTTATGGGGGACGAAGGCGGGGGAAACTGATGGGGGCATGAAGGGGGGAAAACTGATGGGGGGAACGAAGGAGGGGGAAACTGAAGGGGGAGGAGTGAGGGGTAAATCAGAACTGATGGAGGAGAAGGTATGGATAAACCTGACAAGGGAGAGGGAGAATAAAACTTATGGGGAGGAGGGAGGGTAAGAAGAATACTGAGGGAGGGCGCAAACTGAAGAGGAAGGGGGAAGAAAACTGATGGGGAGGAGGGAAGAAAACTGATGGGGAGAGGGAGAGGGGAAGAAAATGCATGGAGAGGGGGAAAACTGAAGAGGAAGGCAGAAGAAAACTGATGGTGATGGAGGGAGGGGTTAAAAAAAATTGATGGGGGAGGATGGAGGGGGAGAAGAAAACTTATGGGGAGGAGGGATGGGGGAGGAAACCGATGGAGGTGGAGGAGGGAGGGGGGTAAACAAAAGATGGAGAAGGAGGGAGCGGGTAGAAAACTGATGGTGGAGGAGGGAGGGGGAGTAAACTGATGGGTTAGGGTGGAAGAAAACTGATGAAGGGTGGGGGAAGAAAACTGATGGAGGGAGGGGGAAGAAAACTAATGGAGGGAGGTGGAAGGGGAGGAAACTGAAGAGTGAGGGGGAAGAAAACTGATGGGGGAGGGTGAAGAAAACTGATGGAGGGAGGGGGAAGAAAACTAATGGAGGGAGGAGGAAGGGGGGGAAACTGAAGAGTAAGGGGGAAGAAAACTGATGGGGGAGGGGAGAGGAAAACCGATGGAGGGAGGGTGAAGAAAACTGATGGGTTATGGTGGAAGAAAACTGATGAAGGGTGGGGGAAGAGAACTGATGGAGGGAGGGTGAAGAAAACTGATGGAGGGAGGGAGAAGAAAACTGATGGAGGGACGAAGGAGGGAGAAACTGATGAGGGAGGTGGGAGGGATAGAAAAAAACTGTTGAGAGAGGAGGTAGGGGGGAAAACTGATGAGGTAGAGGGGAAGAAAACTGAAATGGAGGGTGGAAACATGAGGAAGATGGTGAAGAAAACTGATGGGGGAGGAGGGAGGGGGAAGAAAACTGATGGGGAGGGGGAAAAACTGAAGAGGTAGGGGGGAAGAAAACTGAAAAGGAGGGTGGAAACATGAGGAAGGGGGTGATGAAAACTGATGGGGGAGGAGGGAGGGGGGAAGAAAACTGATGGGGAGGAAGGAAGAAAACTCATGGGGGAGGGGGGATGAAAACTCATGGGGGAGGGGGGGAACTGAAGAGGAAGGCAGAAGAAAACAATTGAGGCGGTTGGAGGGAAAGGTAAAATAAACTGATGGTGGAGGATGGAGGGGGAGAAGAAAACTGATGGGGAGGAGGGATGGGGGAGTAAACCGGTGGGGGTGGAGGAGGTAGGGGGGAATACAACTGATGGAGGGAGGGTGAAGAAAACTGATGGAGGGAGGGAGAAGAAAACTGATGGAGGGACGAAGGAGGGAGAAACTGATGAGGGACGTGGGAGGGATAGAAAAAAAACTGTTGAGAGAGGAGGTAGGGGGGAAAACTGATGAGGTAGAGGGGAAGAAAACTGAAATGGAGGGTGGAAACATGAGGAAGATGGTGAAGAAAACTGATGGGGGAGGAGGGAGGGGGGAAGAAAACTGATGGGAGGAAGGAAGAAAACTCATGGGTGGAGGGAGAAGGGAAGAAAACTGATGGGGAGGAGGGAGAGGGGAAGAAAACTGATGGGGAGGAGGGAGGGGGTATAAAACTGATGGGGGAGGAGGAAGGGGTGATAAACTGATGGGGGAGGAGGAGGGAGGATGGAAGAAAACTGATGGAGTAGGAGGAAGGAGATAATAAAACTGATGAAGGGAGGGGGGTTGAACACTGATGGTGAAGGAGGGAAGGGGGTAGAAACCTGAAAGGGAGGAGGGAAGAAAAATGAGGGGGAAGGATGGAGGGGGAAGAAAACTGATGGAGAAGGGGCGAAAACTGAAGCGGAGATGAGGGGGAAACTGATGGAAGGACAAATGAGGGGGAAACTGATGGGGGGACGAAGGAGGGGGAAACTGATGGGGGGATGTAGGAGATGGAAACTGATGGGGGGATGAAGGAGGGAGAAACTGATGAGTGGACGAAGGAGGGGGAAACTGAAGGTGGGTTGAATGAGGGGGAAACTGATGGGGGGACGAAGGAGGGGGAAACTGAAGGGGGGAGGAGGGAGGGGTAAATCAAAACTGATGGAGGAGAAGGTAGGGATAAACCTGACAAGGGAGAGGGAGAAGAAAACTGATGGGGAGGAGGGAGGGTAAGAAGAATACTGAGGGAGGGGGCAAACTGAAGATGAAGGGGGAGGAAAACTGATGGGGTGGAGGGAAGAAAACTGATGGGGAGGAGGGAAGAAAACTGATGGGGAGGGGGGAAAACTGAAGAGGAAGGCAGAAGAAAACTGATGGTGGTGGAGGGGGGGTAAAAAACTGATGAAGGGAGGATGGAGGGGGAGAAGAAAACTGATAGGGAGGAGGGATGGGGGAGGAAACTGATGGGGGTGGAGAAGGGAGGGGGGTAAACAAATGATGGAGAAGGAGGGAGGGGGGAAGAAACCTGATGGGAAGGAGGGAAGAAAACTGAGGGAGGGAAGGGGGAAGAAAACTAATGGAGGGAGGTGGAAGGGGAGGAAACTGAAGAGTGAGGGGGAAGAAAACTGATGGGGGAGGGTGAAGAAAACTGATGGAGGGAGGGGGAAGAAAACTAATGGAGGGAGGTGGAAGGGGAGGAAACTGAAGAGTGAGGGGGAAGAAAACTGATGGGGGAGGGTGAAGAAAACTGATGGAGGGAGGGGGAAGAAAACTAATGGAGGGAGGAGGAAGGGGGGGAAACTGAAGAGTAAGGGGGAAGAAAACTGATGGGGGTGGGGAGAAGAAAACCGATGGAGGGAGGGTGAAGAAAACTGATGGGTTATGGTGGAAGAAAACTGATGAAGGGTGGGGGAAGAGAACTGATGGAGGGAGGGTGAAGAAAACTGATGGAGGGAGGGAGAAGAAAACTGATGGAGGGACGAAGGAGGGAGAAACTGATGAGGGAGGTGGGAGGGATAGAAAAAAACTGTTGAGAGAGGAGGTAGGGGGGAAAACTGATGAGGTAGAGGGGAAGAAAACTGAAATGGAGGGTGGAAACATGAGGAAGATGGTGAAGAAAACTGATGGGGAGGAGGGAGGGGGAAGAAAACTGATGGGGAGGGGGAAAAACTGAAGAGGTAGGGGGGAAGAAAACTGAAAAGGAGGGTGGAAACATGAGGAAGGGGGTGATGAAAACTGATGGGGGAGGAGGGAGGGGGGAAGAAAACTGATGGGGAGGAAGGAAGAAAACTCATGGGGGAGGGGGGATGAAAACTCATGGGGGAGGGGGGGAACTGAAGAGGAAGGCAGAAGAAAACAATTGAGGCGGTTGGAGGGAAAGGTAAAATAAACTGATGGTGGAGGATGGAGGGGGAGAAGAAAACTGATGGGGAGGAGGGATGGGGGAGTAAACCGGTGGGGGTGGAGGAGGTAGGGGGGAATACAACTGATGGAGGGAGGGTGAAGAAAACTGATGGAGGGAGGGAGAAGAAAACTGATGGAGGGACGAAGGAGGGAGAAACTGATGAGGGAGGTGGGAGGGATAGAAAAAAACTGTTGAGAGAGGAGGTAGGGGGGAAAACTGATGAGGTAGAGGGGAAGAAAACTGAAATGGAGGGTGGAAACATGAGGAAGATGGTGAAGAAAACTGATGGGGGAGGAGGGAGGGGGGAAGAAAACTGATGGGAGGAAGGAAGAAAACTCATGGGTGGAGGGAGAAGGGAAGAAAACTGATGGGGAGGAGGGAGAGGGGAAGAAAACTGATGGGGAGGAGGGAGGGGGTATAAAACTGATGGGGGAGGAGGAAGGGGTGATAAACTGATGGGGGAGGAGGAGGGAGGATGGAAGAAAACTGATGGAGTAGGAGGAAGGAGATAATAAAACTGATGAAGGGAGGGGGGTTGAACACTGATGGTGAAGGAGGGAAGGGGGAAGAAACCTGAAAGGGAGGAGGGAAGAAAAATGAGGGGGAAGGATGGAGGGGGAAGAAAACTGATGGAGAAGGGGCGAAAACTGAAGCGGAGATGAGGGGGAAACTGATGGAAGGACAAATGAGGGGGAAACTGATGGGGGGACGAAGGAGGGGGAAACTGATGGGGGGATGTAGGAGAGGGAAACTGATGGGGGGATGAAGGAGGGAGAAACTGATGAGTGGACGAAGGAGGGGGAAACTGAAGGTGGGTTGAATGAGGGGGAAACTGATGGGGGGACGAAGGAGGGGGAAACTGAAGGGGGGAGGAGGGAGGGGTAAATCAAAACTGATGGAGGAGAAGGTATGGATAAACCTGACAAGGGAGAGGGAGAAGAAAACTGATGGGGAGGAGGGAGGGTAAGAAGAATACTGAGGGAGGGGGCAAACTGAAGATAAAGGGGGAGGAAAACTGATGGGGTGGAGGGAAGAAAACTGATGGGGAGGAGGGAAGAAAACTGATGGGGAGAGGGGCAAACTGAAGAGGAAGGGGGAAGAAAACTGATGGGGAGGAGGGAAGAAAACTGATGGGGAGGGGGGAAAACTGAAGAGGAAGGCAGAAGAAAACTGATGGTGGTGGAGGGGGGGTAAAAAACTGATGAAGGGAGGATGGAGGGGGAGAAGAAAACTGATAGGGAGGAGGGATGGGGGAGGAAACCGATGGGGGTGGAGAAGGGAGGGGGGTAAACAAATGATGAAGAAGGAGGGAGGGGGGAAGAAACCTGATGGGAAGGAGGGAAGAAAACTGAGGGAGGGAAGGGGGAAGAAAACTGATGGGGAAGGAGGAAGGGGGAAGATAACTGATGGAGAAGGGGCGAAAACTGAAGGGGGGACAAATGAGGGGGAAACTGATGGGGGGACGAAGGAGGGGGAAACTGATGGGGGACGAAGGAGGGGGAAACTGATGGGGGCATGAAGGAGGGGGAAACTGATGGGGGGGATGAAGGAGGGGGAAACTGAAGGGGGAGGAGTGAGGGGTAAATCAGAACTGATGGAGGAGAAGGTATGGATAAACCTGACAAGGGAGAGGGAGAAGAAAACTGATGGGGAGGAGTGAGGGTAAGAAGAATACTGAGGGAGGGCGCAAACTGAAGAGGAAGGGGGAAGAAAACTGGTGGGGAGGAGGGAAGAAAACTGATGGGGAGGAGGGAAGAAAACTGATGGAGGGAGGGGGGAAGAAAACTGATGGGAGGAGGAAGGTGGAAAACTGAAGAGGAAGGGGGAAGAAAACTGATGGAGGAGGGGAAGAAAACTGAAGGGGAGATGAAGGAGGGGGAAACTGATGGGGGAACAAATGAGGGGGAAACTGATGGTGGGACGAAGGAGGGGGAAACTGATGGGGGGTCGAAGGAGGGAGGTGGGAATACAACTGATGGAGAAGGAGGGAGGGGGTAGAAAACAGACAGTGGAGGAGGGAGGGGAGAAGAAAACTGATGTGGGGAGGAGGGAGGGAGAGTAAACTGATGGGGGAGGGGGGAAGAAAACTGATGGAGTTAGGGTGAAGAAAACTGATGGAACGAGGGAGAAGAAAACTGATGGAGGAACAAAGGAGGGAGAAACTGATGGGGGACGAAGGAGGGGGAAACTGATGGGGGCATGAAGGAGGGGGAAACTGATGGGGGGGACGAAGGAGGGGGAAACTGAAGGGGGAGGAGTGAGGGTGTAAATCAGAACTGATGGAGGAGAAGGTATGGATAAACCTGACAAGGGAGAGGGAGAAGAAAACTGATGGGGAGGAGGGAGGGTAAGAAGAATACTGAGGGAGGGCGCAAACTGAAGAGGAAGGGGGAAGAAAACTGGTGGGGGAGGAGGGAAGAAAACTGATGGGGAGGAGGGAAGAAAACTGATGGAGGGAGGGGGGAAGAAAACTGATGGGAGGAGGAAGGTGGAAAACTGAAGAGGAAGGGGGAAGAAAACTGATGGAGGAGGGGAAGAAAACTGAAGGGGAGATGAAGGAGGGGGAAACTGATGGGGGAACAAATGAGGGGGAAACTGATGGTGGGACAAAGGAGGGGGAAACTGATGGTGGACGAAGGAGGGTGAAACTGATGGGGGCATGAAGGAGGAGGAAACTCATGGGGGGAACAAAGGAGGGGGAAACTGAAGGGGGAGGAGTGAGGGATAAATCAGAACTGATGGAGGAGAAGGTATGGATAAACCTGACAAGGGAGAGGGAGAAGAAAACTGATGGGGAGGAGGGAGGGTAAGAAGAATACTGAGGGAGGGTGCAAACTGAAGAGGAAGGGGGAAGAAAACTGGTGGGGGAGGAGGGAAGAAAACTGATGGGGAGGAGGGAAGAAAACTGATGGAGGGAGGGGGGAAGAAAACTGATGGGAGGAGGAAGGTGGAAAACTGAAGAGGAAGGGGGAAGAAAACTGATGGAGGAGGGGAAGAAAACTGAAGGGGAGATGAAGGAGGGGGAAACTGATGGGGGAACAAATGAGGGGGAAACTGATGGTGGGACGAAGGAGGGGGAAACTGATGGGGGGTCGAAGGAGGGAGGTGGGAATACAACAGGTACTGGAATAGTGGAGGAGGGAGGGGAGAAGAAAACTGATGTGGGGAGGAGGGAGGGAGAGTAAACTGATGGGGGAGGGGGGAAGAAAACTGATGGAGGGATTGTGAAGAAACTGATGGAAGGAGGGAGAAGAAAACTGATGGAGGGACAAAGGAGGGAGAAACTGATGGGGACGAAGGAGGGGGAAACTGATGGGGGCATGAAGGAGGGGGAAACTGATGGGGGGGACGAAGGAGGGGGAAACTGAAGGGGGGAGGAGGGAGGGGTAAATCAAAACTGATGGAGGAGAAGGTAGGGATAAACCTGACAAGGGAGAGGGAGAAGAAAACTGATGGGGAGGAGGGAGGGTAAGAAGAATACTGAGGGAGGGGGCAAACTGAAGATGAAGGGGGAAGAACACTGATGGGGTGGAGGGAAGAAAACTGATGGGGAGGAGGGAAGAAAACTTATGGGGAGGGGGGTAAACTGAAGAGGAAGGCAGAAGTAAACTGATGGTGGTGGAGGGATGGGTAAAAAACTGATGAAGGGAGGATGGAGGGGGAGAAGAAAACTGATAGGGGATGGGGGAAAACTGAAGAGGAAGGCAGAAGAAAACTGATGGTGGTGGAGGGGGGGGTAAAAAACTGATGAAGGGAGGATGGAGGGGGAGAAGAAAACTGATAGGGAGGAGGGGTGGGGGAGGAAACCGATGGGGGTGGAGAAGGGAGGTGGGTAAACAAATGATGGAGAAGGAGGGAGGGGGGAAGAAACTTGATGGGAAAGAGGGAAGAAAACTGAGGGAGGGAAGGGGCAAGAAAACTGATGGGGAAAGAGGGAGGGGGAAGATAACTGATGGAGAAGGGGTAAAAACTGAAGGGGGGACAAATGAGGGGGAAACTGATGGCGGGACGAAGGAGGGGGAAACTGATGGGGGACGAAGGAGGGGGAAACTGATGGGGGCATGAAGGAGGGGGAAACTGATGGTGGGGACGAAGGAGGGGGAAACTGAAGGGGGAGGAGTGAGGGGTAAATCAGAACTGATGGAGGAGAAGGTAGAGATAAACCTGACAAGGGAGAGGGAGAAGAAAACTGATGGGGAGGAGGGAGGGTAAGAAGAATACTGAGGGAGGGCGCAAACTGAAGAGGAAGGGGGAAGAAAACTGATGGGGGAGGAGGGAAGAAAACTGATTGGGAGGAGGGAAGAAAACTGATGGGGAGAGGGAGATGGGAAGAATATGCATGGGGAGGGGGGAAAACTGAAGAGGAAGGCAGAAGAAAACTGATGGTGATGGAGGGAGGGGAAAAAAACTGATGGGGAGCATGGAGGGGGAGAAGAAAACTTATGGGGAGGAGGGATGGGGGAGGAAACCGATGGAGGTGGAGGAGGGAGGGGGGTTAAACTGATGGGTTAGGGTGGAAGAAAACTGATGAAAGGTGGGGGAAGACAACTGATGGAGGGAGGGGGAAGAAAACTAATGGAGGGAGGAGGAAGGGGAGGAAACTGAAGAGTAAGGGGGAAGAAAACTGCTGGGGGAGGGGGGAAGAAAACTGATGGAATGAGGGTGAAGAAAACTGATGGAGGGGACGAAGGAGGGGGAAACTGAAGGGGGGAGGAGGGAGGGGTAAATCAAAATTGATGGAGGAGAAGGTAGGGATAAACCTGACAAGGGAGAGGGAGAAGAAAACTGATGGAGGGGGCAAACTGAAGAGGAAGGGGGAAGAAAACTGATGGGGAGGAGGGAAGAAAACTGATGGGGAGGAGGGAAGAAAACTGATGGGGAGGGGGGATGAAAACTGATGGGTAGGGGGGAAAACTGAAGAGGAAGGCAGAAGAAAACTGATGGTGGTGGAAGGGGGGTAAAAACTGATGAAGGGAGGATGGAGGGGGAGAAGAAAACTGATAGGGAGGAGGGATAGGGGAGGAAACCGATGGGGGTGGAGAAGGGAGGGGGGTAAACAAATGATGGAGAAGGAGGGAGGGGGGAAGAAACCTGATGGGAATTAGGGAAGAAAACTGATGGGGAAGGAGGGAGGGGGAAGATAACTGATGGAGAAGGGGCGAAAACTGAAGGGGGGACAAATGAGGGGGAAACTGATGGGGGGACGAAGGAGGGGGAAACTGATGGGGTCGAAGGAGGGATTAACTGATGGGGGCATGAAGGAGGGGGAAACTGATGGGGGGGACGAAGGAGTGGGAAAGTGAAGGGGGAGGAGTGAGGGGTAAATCAGAACTGATGGAGGAGAAGGTATGGATAAACCTGACAAGGGAGAGGGAGAAAAAAACTGATGGCGAGGAGGGAGGGTAAGAAGAATACTGAGGGAGGGCGCAAACTGAAGAGGAAGGGGGAAGAAAACTGGTGGGGGAGGAGGGAAGAAAACTGATGGGGAGGAGGGAAGAAAACTGATGGAGGGAGGGGGGAAGAAAACTGATGGGAGGAGGAAGGTGGAAAACTGAAGAGGAAGGGGGAAGAAAACTGATGGAGGAGGGGAAGAAAACTGAAGGGGAGATGAAGGAGGGGGAAACTGATGGGGGAACAAATGAGGGGGAAACTGATGGTGGGACGAAGGAGGGGGAAACTGATGGGGGGTCGAAGGAGGGAGGTGGGAATACAACTGATGGAGAAGGAGGGAGGGGGTAGAAAACAGATAGTGGAGGAGGGAGGGGAGAAGAAAACTGATGTGGGGAGGAGGGAGGGAGAGTAAACTGATGGGGGAGGGGGGAAGAAAACTGATCGAGGGAGTGTGATGAAAACTTTTGGAAGGCCGGAGAAGAAAACTGATGGAGGGACAAAGGAGGGAGAAACTGTTGGGGGACGAAGGAGGGGGAAACTGATGGGGGCATGAAGGAGGGGGAAACTGAAGGGGGAGGAGTGAGGGGTAAATCAGAACTGATGGAGGAGAAGATATGGATAAACCTGACAAGGGAGAGGGAGAAGAAAACTGATGGGGTGGAGGGAGGGTAAGAAGAATACTGAGGGAGGGCGCAAACTGAAGAGGAAGGGGGAAGAAAACTGGTGGGGGAGGAGGGAAGAAAACTGATGGGGAGGAGGGAAGAAAACTGATGGAGGGAGGGGGGAAGAAAACTGATGGGAGGAGGAAGGTGGAAAACTGAAGAGGAAGGGGGAAGAAAACTGATGGAGGAGGGGAAGAAAACTGAAGGGGAGATGAAGGAGGGGGAAACTGATGGGGGAACAAATGAGGGGGAAACTGATGGTGGGACGAAGGAAGGGGAAACTGATGGGGGACGAAGGAGGGGGAAACTCATGGGGGGAACGAAGGAGGGGGAAACTGAAGGGGGAGGAGTGAGGGGTAAATCAGAACTGATGGAGGAGAAGGTATGGATAAACCTGACAAGGGAGAGGGAGAAGAAAACTGATGGGGAGGAGGGAGGGTAAGAAGAATACTGAGGGAGGGCGCAAACTGAAGAGGAAGGGGGAAGAAAACTGGTGGGGGAGGAGGGAAGAAAACTGATGGGGAGGAGGGAAGAAAACTGATGGAGGGAGGGGGGAAGAAAACTGATGGGAGGAGGAAGGTGGAAAACTGAAGAGGAAGGGGGAAGAAAACTGATGGAGGAGGGGAAGAAAACTGAAGGGGAGATGAAGGAGGGGGAAACTGATGGGGGAACAAATGAGGGGGAAACTGATGGTGGGACGAAGGAGGGGGAAACTGATGGGGGGTCGAAGGAGGGAGGTGGGAATACAACTGATGGAGAAGGAGGGAGGGGGTAGAAAACAGATAGTGGAGGAGGGAGGGGAGAAGAAAACTGATGTGGGGAGGAGGGAGGGAGAGTAAACTGATGGGGGAGGGGGGAAGAAAACTGATCGAGGGAGTGTGATGAAAACTTTTGGAAGGCCGGAGAAGAAAACTGATGGAGGGACAAAGGAGGGAGAAACTGTTGGGGGACGAAGGAGGGGGAAACTGATGGGGGCATGAAGGAGGGGGAAACTGAAGGGGGAGGAGTGAGGGGTAAATCAGAACTGATGGAGGAGAAGATATGGATAAACCTGACAAGGGAGAGGGAGAAGAAAACTGATGGGGAGGAGGGAGGGTAAGAAGAATACTGAGGGAGGGCGCAAACTGAAGAGGAAGGGGGAAGAAAACTGGTGGGGGAGGAGGGAAGAAAACTGATGGGGAGGAGGGAAGAAAACTGATGGAGGGAGGGGGGAAGAAAACTGATGGGAGGAGGAAGGTGGAAAACTGAAGAGGAAGGGGGAAGAAAACTGATGGAGGAGGGGAAGAAAACTGAAGGGGAGATGAAGGAGGGGGAAACTGATGGGGGAACAAATGAGGGGGAAACTGATGGTGGGACGAAGGAAGGGGAAACTGATGGGGGACGAAGGAGGGGGAAACTCATGGGGGGAACGAAGGAGGGGGAAACTGAAGGGGGAGGAGTGAGGGGTAAATCAGAACTGATGGAGGAGAAGGTATGGATAAACCTGACAAGGGAGAGGGAGAAGAAAACTGATGGGGAGGAGGGAGGGTAAGAAGAATACTGAGGGAGGGCGCAAACTGAAGAGGAAGGGGGAAGAAAACTGGTGGGGGAGGAGGGTAGAAAACTGATGGGGAGGAGGGAAGAAAACTGATGGAGGGAGGGGGGAAGAAAACTGATGGGAGGAGGAAGGTGGAAAACTGAAGAGGAAGGGGGAAGAAAACTTATGGAGGAGGGGAAGAAAACTGAAGGGGAGATGAAGGAGGGGGAAACTGATGGGGGAACAAATGAGGGGGAAACTGATGGTGGGACGAAGGAGGGGGAAACTGAGGGGGGGTCGAAGGAGGGAGGTGGGAATACAACTGATGGAGAAGGAGGGAGGGGGTAGAAAACAGATAGTGGAGGAGAGAGGGGAGAAGAAAACTGATGTGGGGAGGAGGGAGGGAGAGTAAACTGATGGGGGAGGGGGGAAGAAAACTGATGGAGGGAGGGTGTAGAAAACTGATGGAAGGAGGGAGAAGAAAACTGATGGAGGGACAAAGGAGGGAGAAGCTGATGGGGGACGAAGGAGGGGGAAACTGATGGGGGCATGACGGAGGGGGAAACTGATGGGGGGGACGAAGGAGGGGGAAACTGAAGGGGGAGGAGTGAGGGGTAAATCAGAACTGATGGAGGAGAAGGTATGGATAAACCTGACAAGGGAGATGGAGAAGAAAACTGATGGGGAGGAGGGAGGGTAAGAAGAATACTGAGGGAGGGCGCAAACTGAAGAGGAAGGGGGAAGAAAACTGGTGGGGGAGGAGGGAAGAAAACTGATGGGGAGGAGGGAAGAAAACTGATGGAGGGAGGGGGGAAGAAAACTGATGGGAGGAGGAAGGTGGAAAACTGAAGAGGAAGGGGGAAGAAAACTGATGGAGGAGGGGAAGAAAACTGAAGGGGAGATGAAGGAGGGGGAAACTGATGGGGGAACAAATGAGGGGTAAACTGATGGTGGGACGAAGGAGGGGGAAACTGATGGGGGGTCGAAGGAGGGAGGTGGGTATACAACTGATGGAGAAGGAGGGAGGGGGTAGAAAACAGATAGTGGAGGAGGGAGGGGAGAAGTAAACTGATGTGGGGAGGAGGGAGGGAGAGTAAACTGATGGGGGAGGGGGAAGAAAACTGATGGAGGGAGGGTGAAGAAAACTGATGGAAGGAGGGAGAAGAAAACTGATGGAGGGACAAAGGAGGGAGAAACTGATGAGGGAGGTGGGAGGGATAGAAAAAAACGGATGGGGGAGGAGGTAGGGGGGAAACTGATGAGGTAGAGGGGAAGAAAACTGAAATGGAGGGTAAAAACATGAGGAAGGGGGTGAAGAAAAATGATGGGGGAGGAGGAAGGGGGTGAAGAAAACTGATGTAGGGAGGGAGGAAGGAAACTGAGGGGGAAGGGGGGAAACTGATGGGGTGAAGAGGGAGGGAGATAAGAAAACTGATGGGAGGGATGGGGGAACTGATGGGGAGGAGGGAGGGGTAGAAGAAAACTGATGGGGAGGAGGGATAAGGGAGGAAACCAATGGGGGTGGAGAAGGAAGGGGGAAGGAAACTGATGGAGGAGGAGGGACAGGGTAGAAAACTTATGGTGGAGGAGGGAGGGGGAAGAAAACTTCTGGGGGGATGAGGGAGGGGAGAAAAATTGATGGGTGGAGATGGGAAGAAAACTGATCGAGGGAGGGGGAAGAAATCTGATGGGAAGGACGGAAGAAAGCTTAAGTGGGTGGAGGGAGGGGTGAATAAAACTTATGGGGAGGAGGGAGGGGGGTCATAAAACTGATGGGGAGGAGGAATGGGGGAGGAAACCGATGGGGTGGAGGAGGGAGGTGGGAAGAAACCTGATGGGGAGGAGGGAAGAAAACTGATGGGAAAGGAGGGAGGGGGAAGAAAACTGATGAGGAGGAAGGAAGAAAACTCATGGGGGGAGAGAGGGGGGATGAAAACTGTTGGGGGAGGGGGGAAACTGAAGAGGAAGGCAGAAGAAAATTGATGGGGGTGTAGGGAAAGGTAAAAAAAACTGATGGGGGAGGATGGAGGGGGTGAAGAAAACTGATGGAGGGGACGAAGGAGGGGGAAACTGAAGGGGGGAGGAGGGAGGGGTAAATCAAAACTGATGGAGGAGAAGGTAGGGATAAACTTGACAAGGGAAAGGGAGAAGAAAACTGATGAGGAGGAAGGAAGAAAACTCATGGGGGGAGGGAGAGGGGAAGAAAACTGATGGGGGATGGGGGGAACTGAAGAGTTAGGGGGAAGAAAACTGAAAGGGAGGGTGGAAACAGTAGGAAGGGGGTGAAGAAAACTGATGGGGGAGGAGGGAGGGGGGAAGAAAACTGATGGGGAGGAAGGAAGAATACTCATGGGGGGAGGGAGGGTTGATGAAAACTGATGTGGGAGGGGGGAAACTGAAGCGGAAGGCAGAAGAAAACTGATGGGGGTGGAGGGAAAGGTAAAAAAACTGATGGGGGAGGATTGAGGGGGAGAAGAAAACGTATGGGGAGGAGGGAGGGGGAAGAAAACTGATGGTCTGATTAGGGAGGGGGAGTAAACTCATGGGGGGAGGGGGGAAGAAAACTGATTGGGAGGAGGGATGGGGGGAGGAAACCGATGGGGTGGAGGAGGGAGGGTGATGAAAACTGATTAGGGAGGGGGTAGAACACTGATAGGAAAGAGGGAAGAAACCTGATGGGGGGAGGATAGAAGAAAACAGATGGAGGGTGTTGGGGATAAAACTGATGGGGGGAGGAAGGAGGGGGAAACTCCTTATGGGGGTACAAATGAGGGGGAAAATGATGTGGGGACGAAGGAGGGGGAAACTGATATGGGGTCGAAAGAGGGAGGTGGGAATACAACTGATGGAGAAGGAGGGGGGGTAGAAAACTGATGGTGGAAGGGTGAAGAAAACTGATGGAGGAGGGGAAGAAAACTGAAGGGGAGATGAAGGAGGGGGAAACTGATGGGGGAACAAATGAGGGGTAAACTGATGGTGGGACGAAGGAGGGGGAAACTGATGGGGGGTCGAAGGAGGGAGGTGGGTATACAACTGATGGAGAAGGAGGGAGGGGGTAGAAAACAGATAGTGGAGGAGGGAGGGGAGAAGAAAACTGATGTGGGGAGGAGGGAGGGAGAGTAAACTGATGGGGAGGGGGAAGAAAACTGATGGAGGGAGGGTGAAGAAAACTGATGGAAGGAGGGAGAAGAAAACTGATGGAGGGACAAAGGAGGGAGAAACTGATGAGGGAGGTGGGAGGGATAGAAAAAAACTGATGGGGGAGGAGGTAGGGGGGAAACTGATGAGGTAGGGGGGAAGAAAAATGAAATGGAGGGTAAAAACATGAGGAAGGGGGTGAAGAAAACTGATGGGGGAGGAGGAAGGGGGTGAAGAAAACTGATGTAGGGAGGGAAGAAGGAAACTGAGGGGGAAGGGGGGAAACTGATGGGATGAAGAGGGAGGGAGATAAGAAAACTGATGGGAGGGATGGGGGAACTGATGGGGAGGAGGGAGGGGTAGAAGAAAACTGATGGGGAGGAGGGATAAGGGAGGAAACCCATGGGGGTGGAGAAGGAAGGGGGAAGGAAACTGATGGAGGAGGAGGGAAAGGGTAGAAAACTTATGGTGGAGGAGGGAGGGGGAAGAAAACTTCTGGGGGGATGAGGGAGGGGAGAAAAATTGATGGGTGGAGATGGGAAGAAATCTGATGGGAAGGAGGGAAGAAAGCTTAAGTGGGTGGAGGGAGGGGTGAATAAAACTTATGGGGAGGAGGGAGGGGGTAATAAAACTGATGGGGAGGAGGAATGGGGGATGAAACCGATGGGGTGGAGGAGGGAGGTGGGAAGAAAACTGATGGGAAAGGAGGGAGGGGGAAGAAAACTGATGAGGAGGAAGGAAGAAAACTCATGGGGGGAGAGAGGGGGGATGAAAACTGTTGGGGGAGGGTGGAAACTGAAGAGGAAGGCAGAAGAAAATTGATGGGGGTGGAGGGAAAGGTAAAAAAAACTGATGGGGGAGGATGGAGGGGGAGAAGAAAACTGATGTAAGGAGGGATGGGGGAGGAAACTGGTGGGGGTGGAGGAGGGAGGGGGGAATACAACTGATGGAGAAGGTAGAAGTGGTAGAAAACTGATGGTGGATGAGGGAGGGGAGTAAACTGATGGGGGGAGGGTGGAAGAAAACTGATGGAGGGAGGGGGAAGAAAACTAATGGAGGGAGGAAGGAGGGAGAGAAGAAAACTGATTGGGGGAGGAAGAAGTGGAGGAAACTGAAGAGGAAGAAAAGTGATTGGGAGGAAGTTAAAAAAACTGATGGGGAGGAGGGAAGAAAACTGATGGGGGGAGGGAGAGGGTAAGAAAACTGATGGGGGGAGGGGGGAAAACTGAAGAAGAAGGCAGAAGAAAACTGATGGGGGTGGAGGGAGGGGTAAAAAACTGATGGGGGAGGATGGAGGGGGAGAAGAAAACTGATGATGAGGAGGGATGGGGGAGGAAATTGATAAAGGTTGAGGATGGAGGTGGGAATACAACTGATGGAGAAGGAGGGAGGGGGTAGAAAACTGATGGTGGAGAAGGGCGGGGGAAGAAAACTGATGGGCTGATTAGGGAGGAGGAGTAAACTGATTGGGGGAGGGGGGAAGAAAACTGATGGGGAGGAGGGATTTCGGGAGGAAACCGATGGGGTGGAGGAGGGAGGGTGACGAAAACTGATGGAGGGTGTTGGGGATAAAACTGATGGGGGAAGGAAGGGGGAAAACTGAAGAGGAAGGGGGAATAAAAATGATGACGGAGGGGAAGAAAACTGAAGGGGAGATGAAGGAGGGGGAAACTTATGGGGGTACAAATGAGGGGGAAAATGATGGGGGGACGAAGGAGGGGGAAACTGATATGGGGTCGAAAGAGGGAGGTGGGAATACAACTGATGGAGAAGGAGGGGGGGGTAGAAAACTGATGGTGGAAGGGTGAATAAAACTGATGGAGGGAGGGAGAAGAAAACTGATGGAGGGACGAAGGAGGGAGAAACTGATGAGGGAGGTGGGAGGGATAGAAGAAAACTGATGGGGGAGGAGGTAGGGGGGAAAACTGATGAGGTAAGGGGGAAGAATACTGAAAAGGAGGGTGGAAACATAAGGAAGGGTATGAAGAAAACTGATGGGGGAGGGGGGAAGAAAACTGATGAGGAGGAAGGAAGAAAACTCATGGGGGGAGGGAGAGGGGAAGAAAACTGATGGGGATGGGGGGAACTGAAGAGTTAGGGGGAAGAAAACTGAAAGGGAGGGTGGAAACAGTAGGAAGGGGGTGAAGAAAACTGATGGGGGAGGAGGGAGGGGGGAAGAAAACTGATGGGGAGGAAGGAAGAATACTCATGGGGGGAGGGAGGGGTGATGAAAACTGATGGGGGAGGGGGGAAACTGAAGCGGAAGGCAGAAGAAAACTGATGGGGGTGGAGGGAAAGGTAAAAAAAACTGATGGGGGAGGATGGAGGGGGAGAAGAAAACTGATGGGGAGGAGGGAGGGGGAAGAAAACTGATGGTCTGATTAGGGAGGGGGAGTAAACTCATGGGGGGAGGGGGGAAGAAAACTGATTGGGAGGAGGGATGGGGGGAGGAAACCGATGGGGTGGAGGAGGGAGGGTGATGAAAACTGATTAGGGAGGGGGTAGAACACTGATAGGAAAGAGGGAAGAAACCTGATGGGGGGAGGATAGAAGAAAACAGATGGAGGGTGTTGGGGATAAAACTGATGGGGGGAGGAAGGAGGGGGAAACTCCTTATGGGGGTACAAATGAGGGGGAAAATGATGGGGGGACGAAGGAGGGGGAAACTGATATGGGGTCGAAAGAGGGAGGTGGGAATACAACTGATGGAGAAGGAGGGGGGGGTAGAAAACTGATGGTGGAAGGGTGAAGAAAACTGATGGAGGGAGGGAGAAGAAAACTGATGGAGGGACGAAGGAGGGAGAAACTGATGAGGGAGGTGGGAGGGATAGAAGAAAACTGATGGGGGAGGAGGTAGGGGGGAAAACTGATGAGGTAAGGGGGAAGAATACTGAAAGGGAGGGTGGAAACATAAGGAATTGTATGAAGAAAACTGATGGGGGAGGGGGGAAGAAAACTGATGAGGAGGAAGGAAGAAAACTCATGGGGGGAGGGAGAGGGGAAGAAAACTGATGGGGGATGGGGGGAACTGAAGAGTTAGGGGGAAGAAAACTGAAAGGGAGGGTGGAAACAGTAGGAAGGGGGTGAAGAAAACTGATGGGGGAGGAGGGAGGGGGGAAGAAAACTGATGGGGAGGAAGGAAGAATACTCAATGGGGGGAGGGAGGGGTGTTGATAATTGATGGGGGAGGGGGGAAACTGAAGCGGAAGGCAGAAGAAAACTGATGGGGGTGGAGGGAAAGGTAAAAAAAACTGATGGGGGAGGATGGAGGGGGAGAAGAAAACTGATGGGGAGGAGGGAGGGGGAAGAAAACTGATGGTCTGATTAGGGAGGGGGAGTAAACTCATGGGGGGAGGGGGGAAGAAAACTGATTGGGAGGAGGGATGGGGGAGGAAACCGATGGGGTGGAGGAGGGAGGTTGATGAAAACTGATTAGGGAGGGGGTAGAACACTGATAGGAAAGAGGGAAGAAATCTGATGGGGGGAGGGTGGAAACATAAGGAAGGGTATGAAGAAAACTGACTGTGGAGGGGGGAAGAAAACTGATGAGGAGGAAGGAAGAAAACTCATGGGGGGAGGGAGAGGGGAAGAAAACTGATGGGGTTGGGGGGAAACGAAGAGTTAGGGGTAAGAAAACTGAAAGGGAGGGTGGAAACAGTAGGAAGGGGGTGAAGAAAACTGATGGGGAAGGAGGGAGGGGGAAGAAAACTGATGGGGAGGAAGGAAGAATACTCATTGGGGGAGGGAGGGGTGATGAAAACTGATGGGGGAGGGGGAAATCTGAAGCGGAAGGCAGAAGAAAACTGATGGGGGTGGAGGGAAAGGTAAAAAAAACTGATGGGGGAGGATGGAGGGGGAGAAGAAAACTGATGGGGAGGAGGGATGTAGGAGGAAACCGATGGGGGTGGAGGAGGGATGGGGGAATACAACTGAGCGAGAAGGAGGGATGTGGTAGAAACTGATGGTGGAGGAGGGAGGGGGTGTAAACTGATGGGAGGGTGGAAGAAAACTGATAAAGGGATGGGGAAGAAAACTGATGGAGTGAGGGGGAAGAAAACTAATGGAGGGAGGAAAGAGGGAGAGAAGAAAACTGATGGCGGGAGGAGGAAACTGAAGAGGAAGGGGAAGAAAACTGATGGGGAGGAGGGAAGAAAACTGATGGGGGGAGTGAGGGGTGATGAAAACTGATGGGGGAGGGGGGGAAACTGAAGCGGAAGGCAGAAGAAAACTGATAGGGGTGGAGGGAAAGGTAAAAAAAACTGATGGAGGGAGGGGGAAGAAAACTAATGGAGGGAGGAAAGAGGGAGAGAAGAAAACTGATGGCGGGAGGAGGAATGGGAGGAAACTTAAGAGGAAGGGGGAAGAAAACTGATGGGGGGAGGGAGAACGGAAGAAAACTGACGGGGGAGGGGGGGAAACTGAAGGGGAAGGCAGAAGAAAACTGATGGGGAGGAGGGATGGGGGAGGAAACCGATGGGTGTGGAGGACGAAGGGAGGAATACAACTGATGGAGAAGGAGGGTGTAGGTAGAAAACTGATGGCGGAGGAGGGATGGGGGAGGACACCGATGGGGTGGAGGAGGGAGGGGGAAGAAAATTGATGGAGGGAGGGGGTAGAACACTGATAGGGAAGGGGGAAGAAACCTGATGGGTGGAGGAGGGAAGAAAACTGATGGGGGGAGGAAGGGGGAAAACTGAAGAGGAAGGAGGAAGAAAACTGATGGAGGAGGGGAAGAAAACTGAAGGGGGGATGAAGGAGGGGGAAATTGATGGGGGACAAATGAGGGGGAAACTGATGAGGGGATGAAGGAGGGGGAAACTGATGGGGGAGGATGGAGGGGTAAATGAAAACTGATAGAGGAGGAGGTAGGGGGAAACCTGACGAGGGAGAGGGAGAAGAAAAATGATGGGGAGGAGAGGAGGGAGGATATAATAAAACTGATGAAGGAGGGGGAGAAGAAAACTGATGGGGCGATGAGTGAGGAGGTTAGAAAACTGATGGGTGAGGAGGGATGAGGGAGAAAATGATGGGGGTGGAAGAAAAATGATGAAGGAGGAGGGAGGAGGAGGAGAAGAAAACTGAGGGAGAAGAAAACTGATGGGGAGGAGGGATGGGGAGGAAACCATTTGGGATGAAGGTGGGAGGGGTAAAGAAAACTGATGGAGGGTGGGGGAAGAAAACGAATGGAGGGAGGGAGGAGGGAGAGAAGAAAACTGATGGCGGGAGAAGGAAGAGGAGGAAACTGAAGATAATGGGGGAAGAAAACTGATGGTGGAGGAGGGAAGAAAACTGATGGGGTTAGGGAGAGGGGAAGAAAACTAATAGCGGAGGGAGAGGGGAAATAAACTGATGGGGAGGGGGAAAACTGAAGAGGAAGGCAGAAGAAAACTTATAGGGGAGGAGGGAGGGGTAAAAAACTGATGGGGGAGGATGGTGGGGGAGAAGAAAACTGATGGGGAGGAGTGATGGGGTGGAACCAGATGGGGGTTGAGGAATAAGGGGGGAATACAAATGATGGAGAAGAAGGAAGGGGGTAGAAAACTGATGGTGGAGGAGGGAGGGGGGAAGAAAACTGATGGGGAGGAGGGATGGGGGAGGAAACCGAAGGGGATGGAAGAGGGAGGGAGGAATACAACTGATGGTTAAGGAGGGAGTTGTAAAAAAAATGATGGGGAAGGATGGCGGTGGAGAAGAAAACTGATGGGGCGGAGTGATGGGGTGGAACCCGATGGGGGTTGATGAAGGAGGGTGGAATACAACTGATGGAGAAGAAGGGAGGGGGTAGAAAACTGATGGTGGAGGAGGGAGGGGGGAAGAAAACTGATGGGGGGATGAGGGAGGGGGAGTAAACTGATGGAGCGAGGAGGATAGAAAACTGATTGAGGGAGGGAGAAGAAAACTGATGGAGGGAGAAAGGAGGGAGAAACTGATGGGGGAGGTGGGAGGGATAGAAGAAAACTGATGGGGGAGGAGGTAGGGGGGATAACTGATGAGGTAGGGGGGAAGAAAACTGATAGGGAGGTAGGAAACATGCGGAAGGAGGAAGGGGAGAAGAAAACTGATGGGGAGGAGGGAGGGGGAAAGAAAACTTATGGGTAGGAGGGAGGAAAATTGATGAGGGAAGGGGAGAAAACTGATGGGCTGGAGGAGGGAGGGGGAAGAAAACTGATGGAGGAGGAGGTAGGAAACTCATAGAGGAGTAGGGATTGGGTAGAAACCTGATAGGGAAGGGGGAAGAAACCTGAAGGGGGGAGGAGGGAAGAACACTGATGGAGGGAGGTGGGAAGAAAACTGATGGGGGGAGGAAGGGGGAAAACTGAAGAGGAAGGAGGAAGAAAACTGATGGAGGAGGGGAAGAAAACCTCTGGAGGGGGAAACTGATGGGGGGACGAAGGAGGGGGAACTGATGGTGGGACGAAGGAGTGGGAATCTGATGGGGGGACGAATGAGGGGGAAACTGATGGGGGAGGAGGGAGGGGTAGATGAAAACTGATGGAGGAGAAGGTAGGGGGAAACTTGTCTAGATAGAGGGAGAAGAAAACTGATGGGTAGGAGGGAGGGTAAGAAGAAAACTAAGGGAGGGGGAAAACTGAAGAGGAAGGAGGAATAAAACTGATTGAGGGAGAAGGGAAGAAAACTGATGAGGAGGGAGGGGGGTATAAAACTGATGGTGGAGGAGGTAGAGGGAAGAAAACTGATGGGGAGGAGGTAGGGGGGAAACTGATGTGAGGAGAGAGAGAAGAAAACTGATGGGGAGGAGGGAGAGGGGAAGAAAACTGATGGGGAGGAGGGAGGTGGAAAATAAAACTGATGGACGGAGGAGGGAGAGTGGGAAACTGAAGAAGAAGGGGGAAGAAAACTGATGGGTTGGAGGGAAGGGGTATAAAACTGATGGGGGAGGAGGAAGGGGTGATAAACTGATGGGGGAGGAGGAAGGGCTTGAACAAAACTGATGGGGGAGGAAACCGATGGGTGTGGAGGAGAGAGGGGGAAGAAAACTGATGGAGAAGGAAGAAGGGGGTAGAAAACTGATGGTGTAGGACGGACTTGGGAAGAAAACTGATGTAGGGATGGGGGGGAGGGATAAGGGAGGAAACCAAAGGGCGTGGAGAAGGAAGGGGGAAGGAAACTGATGGAGGAGGAGGGACAGGGTAGAAAACTGATGGTTTAGGAGGGAGGGGGAAGAAAACTTCTGGGGGGATGAGAGAGGGGAGAAAAATTAATGGGGGGAGATGGGAAGAAAACTGATGGATGGAGGGGGAGGAAATCTGATGGGGAGGAGGTAAGAAAGCTTAAGTGAGTGGAGGGAGGGGTGAATAAAACTTATGGGTTAGGAGGGAGGGGGTAATAAAACTGATGGGAAGGAGGGATGGTGGAGGAAACCGATGAGGTGAAGGAGGGAGGGGGGAAGAAACCTGATGGGGAGGAGTGAAGAAAACTGAGGGAGGGAGAGGGATAGAAAACTGATGGGAAAGGAGGGAGGGGGAAGAAAACTTATGGAGGAGAGTAGAAAAGTGAAGGGGAGAAGAAGGAGGAAACTGATGGGAGGACGAAGGAGGGGGAAACTGATGGTGGGACGAAGGAGGGGGAAACTGAGGGTGGAAGGTGGGAGGGGTAAATCAAAACTGATGGAGGAGAAGGTAGGGTGAAACCTGACGAGGGAGAATGAGAAGAAAACTGAAGGGGAATAGGGAGGGTAATAAGAAAACTGAGGGAGGGGGGGAACTAAAAAGGTAGGAGCAAGAAAACTGATGGAGAGGAGGGAAGAAAACTGATGTGGAGGGAGGGGGGAAGAAAATGGATGGGGAGGAGGGATGGGGAGGAAACCGATGGGGGTGGAGGAGGGAGGAGGGAAGAAAACTGATGGAGTAGGTGGAAGGAGATAATAAAACTCATGGAGGGAGGGGGGTAGAACACTGATGGTGAGGGAGGGAAGGGGGAAGAAACCTGATGGGGAGGAGGGAGGAAAACTGAGGGTGAAGGATGGAGGGGGAAGAAAACTGATGGGGAGGAGGGAGGGTAAGAAGAATACTGAGGGAGGGCGCAAACTGAAGAGGAAGGGGGAAGAAAACTGATGTGGGAGGAGGGAAGAAATCTGTTGGGGAGGAGGGAAGAAAACTGATGGGGAGAGGGAGAGGGGAAGTAAACGGATGGGGTGGGGGGAAAACTGAAGAGGAATGCAGAAGAAAACTGATGGTGGTGGAGGGAGGGGTAAAAAACTGATGGGGGAGGATGGAGGGGGAGAAGAAAGCTGATGGGGAGGAGGGATGGGGGAGGAAACCGATGGAGGTGGAGGAGGGAGGGGGGTAAACAAATGATGGAGAAGGAGGGAGGGGGTAGAAAACTGATGGTGGAGGAGGGAGGGGGAGTAAACTGATGGGGGAGGGTGGAAGAAAACTGATGAAGGGAGGGGGAAGAAAACTGATGGAGGGAGGGGGAAGAAAACTAATGGAGGGAGGAGGAAGGGGAGGAAACTGAAGAAGAAGGGGGAAGAAAACTGATAGGTGAGGGGGGAAGAAAACTGATGGAGGGAGGGTGAAGAAAACTGATGGAGGGAGGGAGAAGAAAATTGATGGAAAATTGAAGGAGGGAGAAACTGATGAGGGAGGTGGGAGGGATAGAAAAAAACTGTTGAGAGAGGAGGTAGGGAGGAAAACTGATGAGGTAGAGGGGAAGAAAACTGAAATGGAGGGTGGAAACATGAGGAAGGGGGTGAAGAAAATTGATGGGGGAGGAGGGAGGGGGGAAGAAAACTGATGGGGAGTAAGTAAGAAAACTCATGGTGGGAGGGAGAGGGGAAGAAAACTTATGGGGGAGGGGGGAAACTGAAGAGGTAGGGGGGAAGAAAACTGAAAGGGAGGGTGGAAACATGAGGAAGGGGGTGAAGAAAACTGATGGGGGAGGAGGGAATGGGGAAGATACCTGATGGGGAGGAGGGAAGAAAACTGAGGGGGAAGGTTGGAGAGGGAAGAAAACTGATGGAGAAGGGGCAAAAACTGAAGGGGGGACGAAGGAGGTGGAAATTGATGGAAGGAAAAATGAGGGGGAAACTGATGGGGGGACAAAGGAGGGGGAAACTGATGGGGGGACGAAGGAGGGGGAAACTGGTGGGGGGATGAAGTAGGGGGAAACTGATGGGGGGACGAAGGAATGGGAAACTGAAGGGGGGAGGAGGGAGGGGTAAATCAAAACTGATGGAGGAGAAGGTAGGTGGAAACCTGACGAGGGAGAGGGAGAAGAAAACTGAGGAAGTGGGCAAACCGAAGAGGAAGGGGGAAGAAAACTGATGGGGGAGGAGGGAAGAAAACTGATGGGGTGGAGGGAAGAAAACTGATGGGGAGAGGGAGAGGTGAAGAAAACGGATGGGGGAGGGAGGAAAACTGAAGAGGAAGGCAGAAGAAAACTGATGGTGGTGGAGGCAGGGGTAAAAAAACTGATGGGGGAGGATGGAGGGGGAGAAGAAAACTGATGGGGAGGAGGTATGGGGGAGGCAACCGATGGGGGTGGAGGAGGGAGGGGGGAATACAACTGATGGAGAAGGAGGGAGATGGTAGAAAACTGATGGTGGAGGAGGGAGGGGGAGTAAACTAATGGGGGAGGGTGGAAGAAAACTGATGAATGGAGGGGGAAGAAAATTGATGGAGCGATGGGGAAGAAAACTAATGGAGGGAGGAGGAAGGTGAGGAAACTGAAGAGGAAGGTGGAAGAAAACTGATGGGGAGGAGGGAAGAAAACTGATTGGGGGAGGGAGAGGGAAAGAAAACTGATGGGGGAGGGAGGAAAACTGAAGGGGAAGGCCGAAGAAAACGTATGGTTGTGGAGGGAGGGGGGAGGACACCGATGGGGTGGAGGAGGGAGGGGGTAGAACACCGATAGGGAAGAGGGAAGAAACCTGATGGGTGAAGGATGGAAGAAAACTGATGTAGGGAGAGGGGAAGAAAACTGATGGAGGGATGAAGGGGACAAACTGAAGAGGAAGGGGGAAGAAAACGGAAAGGGGGATGAAGGAAGGGGAAACTGCTGGGGGGACAAATGAGGGGGAAAGGGAGGAGGGAGGGGTAGATGAAAACTGATGGAGGAGGAGGAAGGGGAAAACCTGATGAGGGAGAGGGAGAAGAATACTGATGGAGAGTAGGGAAGGTAAGAAGAAAACTGAGGGAGGGGTAAACGGAAGGAGGAAGGAAACTGATGGGGAGGAGGGATGAAAACTGATGTAGAGGGAGGGGTGAAGAAAACTGATGGGGGAGGTATGGGGAAGAAATCGATGGGGGTGCAGGAGGGAGGGGGGAAGAAAACTGATGGAGGAGGAGGGAGGTGATAATAAAACTGATGAAAGAGGAGCGAGGGAGAGAAGAAAACTGATGGGGTGATGAGGGAGGAGGTTAGAAAACAGATGGGTGAGGAGGGATGAGGTAGAAAAATGATGGGGGTGGAGGAGGGAGGGGGAAGAAAACTGATGGAGGAGGAGGGAGGGGGAGAAGAAAATTGAGGGAGGGGGAGAAGAAAACTGATGGGGAAGAGGGAAGAGGAAGAACCAATGGGGGTGAAGGAGGGAGGGTGAAGAAAACTGATGGAGGGAGGGTGGTAGAAAACTAATGGTGGAAGAGGGAGGGGGAATAAATCTTATGGGGAGGAGGTAGGGGAGGATACTGATGGGAGAGGAAGGAGGGAGAGAAGAAAACTGATGGTGGGACGAGGAAGGAAAGGAAACTGAAGAGGAAATTGGAAGAAAACTGATGGGGAGGAAGGAAAAAACTGATGGGGGGAGGGAGAGGGGAAGAAAACTGATGGGGGAGGGGGAAAACTGAAGAGGAAGGCAGAATAAAACTGATGGGGGTAGAGGGAGTGGTAAAAAACTGATGGGGGAGAATGGAGGGAGAGAAGAAAACTGATGGGGAGGACGGACGGGGAGGAAACTGATGGGGGTGGAGGAGGGAGGGGGGAATACAACTGATGGAGATGAGGGAGGGGAGTAAACTGATGGGGGGAGGGTAGAAGAAAACTGATGGAGGGAGGGGGAAGAAAACTAATGGCCGGAGAAAGGAGGGGAGGAAACTGATTGGGGAGGAGGGAAGAAAACTGATGGAGGGAGGGAGAGGGGAAGAAAACTAATGGGGAGGGAGAGGAGAAGTAAACTGATGGAGGAGGGGGAAAACTGAAGAGGAAGGCAGAAGAAAAGTTATGGGGGTGGAGGGAGGGGTAAAAAACTGATGGGTGAGGATGGAGGGGGATAAGAAAACTGATGAGGATTAGGGATAGGGAGGTAGTCGATGGGGGTTGAGGAGGGAGGTGGGAATACAACTGATGGAGAAGGAGGGAGGGGTTTGAAAACTGATGGTGGAGGAGGGAGGGAAAGAAAACTGATGGGGGATTAGGGAGGGGGAGTAAACTGATGGGGGGAGGGGGGAAGAAAACTATTGGGGAGGAGGGATGGGGGAGGAAACCGATGGGGTGGAGGAGGGAGGGGGACGAAAACTGATGGAGGGAGGGGGTAGAACACTGATAGGGAAGAGGGAAGAAACCTGATGGGTGAAGGATGGAAGAAAACTGATGGAGGGAGAGGGGAAGAAAACTGATGGAGGGATGAAGGGGACAAACTGAAGAGGAAGGGGGAAGAAAACGGAAAGGGGGATGAAGGAAGGGGAAACTGCTGGGGGGACAAATGAGGGGGAAAGGGAGGAGGGAGGGGTAGATGAAAACTGATGGAGGAGGAGGAAGGGGAAAACCTGATGAGGGAGAGGGAGAAGAATACTGATGGAGAGTAGGGAAGGTAAGAAGAAAACTGAGGGAGGGGTAAACGGAAGGAGGAAGGAAACTGATGGGGAGGAGGGATGAAAACTGATGTAGAGGGAGGGGTGAAGAAAACTGATGGGGGAGGTATGGGGAAGAAATCGATGGGGGTGCAGGAGGGAGGGGGGAAGAAAACTGATGGAGGAGGAGGGAGGTGATAATAAAACTGATGAAAGAGGAGCGAGGGAGAGAAGAAAACTGATGGGGTGATGAGGGAGGAGGTTAGAAAACAGATGGGTGAGGAGGGATGAGGTAGAAAAATGATGGGGGTGGAGGAGGGAGGGGGAAGAAAACTGATGGAGGAGGAGGGAGGGGGAGAAGAAAATTGAGGGAGGGGGAGAAGAAAACTGATGGGGAAGAGGGAAGAGGAAGAACCAATGGGGGTGAAGGAGGGAGGGTGAAGAAAACTGATGGAGGGAGGGTGGTAGAAAACTAATGGTGGAAGAGGGAGGGGGAATAAATCTTATGGGGAGGAGGTAGGGGAGGATACTGATGGGAGAGGAAGGAGGGAGAGAAGAAAACTGATGGTGGGACGAGGAAGGAAAGGAAACTGAAGAGGAAATTGGAAGAAAACTGATGGGAAGGAAGGAAAAAACTGATGGGGGGAGGGAGAGGGGAAGAAAACTGATGGGGGAGGGGGAAAACTGAAGAGGAAGGCAGAATAAAACTGATGGGGGTAGAGGGAGTGGTAAAAAACTGATGGGGGAGAATGGAGGGAGAGAAGAAAACTGATGGGGAGGACGGACGGGGAGGAAACTGATGGGGGTGGAGGAGGGAGGGGGGAATACAACTGATGGAGATGAGGGAGGGGAGTAAACTGATGGGGGGAGGGTAGAAGAAAACTGATGGAGGGAGGGGGAAGAAAACTAATGGCCGGAGAAAGGAGGGGAGGAAACTGATTGGGGAGGAGGGAAGAAAACTGATGGAGGGAGGGAGAGGGGAAGAAAACTAATGGGGAGGGAGAGGAGAAGTAAACTGATGGAGGAGGGGGAAAACTGAAGAGGAAGGCAGAAGAAAAGTTATGGGGGTGGAGGGAGGGGTAAAAAACTGATGGGTGAGGATGGAGGGGGATAAGAAAACTGATGAGGATTAGGGATAGGGAGGTAGTCGATGGGGGTTGAGGAGGGAGGTGGGAATACAACTGATGGAGAAGGAGGGAGGGGTTTGAAAACTGATGGTGGAGGAGGGAGGGAAAGAAAACTGATGGGGGATTAGGGAGGGGGAGTAAACTGATGGGGGGAGGGGGGAAGAAAACTATTGGGGAGGAGGGATGGGGGAGGAAACCGATGGGGTGGAGGAGGGAGGGGGACGAAAACTGATGGAGGGAGGGGGTAGAACACTGATAGGGAAGAGGGAAGAAACCTGATGGGTGAAGGATGGAAGAAAACTGATGGAGGGAGAGGGGAAGAAAACTGATGGAGGGATGAAGGGGACAAACTGAAGAGGAAGGGGGAAGAAAACGGAAAGGGGGATGAAGGAAGGGGAAACTGCTGGGGGGACAAATGAGGGGGAAAGGGAGGAGGGAGGGGTAGATGAAAACTGATGGAGGAGGAGGAAGGGGAAAACCTGATGAGGGAGAGGGAGAAGAATACTGATGGAGAGTAGGGAAGGTAAGAAGAAAACTGAGGGAGGGGTAAACGGAAGGAGGAAGGAAACTGATGGGGAGGAGGGATGAAAACTGATGTAGAGGGAGGGGTGAAGAAAACTGATGGGGGAGGTATGGGGAAGAAATCGATGGGGGTGCAGGAGGGAGGGGGGAAGAAAACTGATGGAGGAGGAGGGAGGTGATAATAAAACTGATGAAAGAGGAGCGAGGGAGAGAAGAAAACTGATGGGGTGATGAGGGAGGAGGTTAGAAAACAGATGGAAGAGGAGGGATGAGGTAGAAAAATGATGGGGGTGGAGGAGGGAGGGGGAAGAAAACTGATGGAGGAGGAGGGAGGGGGAGAAGAAAATTGAGGGAGGGGGAGAAGAAAACTGATGGGGAAGAGGGAAGAGGAAGAACCAATGGGGGTGAAGGAGGGAGGGTGAAGAAAACTGATGGAGGGAGGGTGGTAGAAAACTAATGGTGGAAGAGGGAGGGGGAATAAATCTTATGGGGAGGAGGTAGGGGAGGATACTGATGGGAGAGGAAGGAGGGAGAGAAGAAAACTGATGGTGGGACGAGGAAGGAAAGGAAACTGAAGAGGAAATTGGAAGAAAACTGATGGGGAGGAAGGAAAAAACTGATGGGGGGAGGGAGAGGGGAAGAAAACTGATGGGGGAGGGGGAAAACTGAAGAGGAAGGCAGAATAAAACTGATGGGGGTAGAGGGAGGGGTAAAAAACTGATGGGGAGAATGGAGGGAGAGAAGAAAACTGATGGGGAGGACGGACGGGGAGGAAACTGATGGGGGTGGAGGAGGGAGGGGGGAATACAACTGATGGAGATGAGGGAGGGGAGTAAACTGATGGGGGGAGGGTAGAAGAAAACTGATGGAGGGAGGGGGAAGAAAACTAATGGCCGGAGGAAGGAGGGGAGGAAACTGATTGGGGAGGAGGGAAGAAAACTGATGGAGGGAGGGAGAGGGGAAGAAAACTAATGGGGAGGGAGAGGAGAAGTAAACTGATGGAGGAGGGGGAAAACTGAAGAGGAAGGCAGAAGAAAAGTTATGGGGGTGGAGGGAGGGGTAAAAAACTGATGGGTGAGGATGGAGGGGGATAAGAAAACTGATGAGGATTAGGGATAGGGAGGTAGTCGATGGGGGTTGAGGAGGGAGGTGGGAATACAACTGATGGAGAAGGAGGGAGGGGTTTGAAAACTGATGGTGGAGGAGGGAGGGAAAGAAAACTGATGGGGGATTAGGGAGGGGGAGTAAACTGATGGGGGGAGGGGGGAAGAAAACTATTGGGGAGGAGGGATGGGGGAGGAAACCGATGGGGTGGAGGAGGGAGGGGGACGAAAACTGATGGAGGGAGGGGGTAGAACACTGATAGGGAAGGGGGAAGAAATCTTATGGGGGGAGGAGGGAAGAAAACTGATGGAGGGAGGGGGGAAGAAAACTAATGGGGGGAGGAAAGGGGAAAACTGAAGAGGAAGGGGAATAAAACTGATGGAGGAGGGGAAGAAAACTGAAAGGGAGATGAAGGAGGGGGAAACTGATGGGGGGACAAATGAGGGGGAAACTGATGGGGGCACGAAGGAGGGGGAAACTCATGGGGGCCGAAGGAGGGAGGTGGGAATACAACTGATGGAGAAGGAGGGAGGGGTAGAAAACTGATGGTGGTGGAGGGAGGGGGGAATAAAACGTATGGGGGGATGAGGCAGGGGGAGTAAACTGATGCGGGGAGGGGGGAAGAAAACTGATGGAGGGAGAAGAAAACTGATGGAGGGACGAAGGAGGGAGAAACTGATGAGGTAGGTGGTAGGGATAGAAAAAAACTGATGGGGGAGGAAGTAGGGGTGAAAACTGATGAGGTAGGGGGGAAGAAAACTAAAATGGAGGGTGGAAACATGAGGAAGGTTGTGAAGAAAACTGATGGGGGAGGAGGGAGGGGGAAGAAAACCGATGGGGAGGAAGGAAGAAAACTCATAAGGGGAGGGAGAGGGGAAGAAAACTGATGGGGAGGGGGGGAACTGAAGAGGTAGGCGGGAAGAAAACTAAAAAAGGGAGGGTGGAAACATGAGGAAGGGGGTGAAGAAAACTGATGGGGGAGGAGGGAGGGGGGAAGAAAACTGATGGGGAGGAAGGAAGAAAACTCATGGAGGGAGGGAGGGGGGATGAAAACTGATGGGGGAGGGGGAAAACTGAAGAGGAAGGCAGAAGAAAACTGATTGGGGTGGAGAGAAAGGTAAAAAAACTGATGGGGGAGGATGGAGGGGGAGAAGAAAACTGATGGGGAGGAGGGATGGGGGAGGAAACCGATGGGGGTGGAGGAGGGAGGGGGGAATACAACTGATGGAGAAGGTGGAAGGGGTAGAAAACTGATGGTGGAGGAGGGAGGGGGAAGAAAACTGATGGGGATGAGGGAGGGGAGTAAACTGATGGAGGGAGGGGGAAGAAAACTAATGGAGGGTGGAAACATGAGGAAGGGTGTGAAGAAAACTGATGGGGGAGGAGGGAGGAGGGAAGAAAACTGATGAGGAGGAAGGAAGAAAACTCATGGGGCGAGGGAGAGGGGAAGAAAACTGATGGGGGAGGGGGGAAACTGAAGAGGAGGGTGGGGTGGAGGAAAAGGTAAAAAAAACTGATGGGGGAGGATGGAGGGGGAGAAGAAAACTGATTGGGAGGAATGATAGGGTAGGAAACCGATGGGGGTGGAGGAGGGAGTGGGGAATACAACTGATGGAGAAGGGGGAAGGTGTAGAAAACTGATGGTGGAGGAGGGACGGGGGAAGAAAACTGATGGGGATGAGGGAGGGGAGTAAACTAATAGAGGGAGGGGGAAGAAAACTAATGGAGGGAGGAAGGAGGGAAAGAAGAAAACTGATGGGGGAGGAGGAAGTGGAGGAAACTGAAGAGGAAGAAAATTGATTTTGAGGAAGGAAAAAAAACTGATGGGGAGGAGGGAAGAAAACTGATAGGGGGAGGGAGAGGGGATGAAAACTGATGGGGGATTGGTGAAAACTGAAGAGGAAGGCAGAAGAAAACTGATGGGGGTGGAGGAAAAGGTAAAAAAACTGATGGGGGAGGATGGAGGGGGAGAAGAAAACTGATGAGGAGGAGGGATGGGGGAGGAAACCGATGGGGGTGGAGGAGGGAGGGGGGACTACAACTGATGGAGAAGGTGGAAGGGGTAGAAAACTGATGGTGGAGGAGGGAGGGGGAAGAAAACTGATGGGGATGAGGGAGGGGAGTAAACTGATGGAGGGAGGGGGAAGAAAACTAATGGAGGGTGGAAACATGAGGATGGGTGTGAAGAAAACTGATGGGGGAGGAGGGAAAGGGGAAGAAACTGATGGGGAGGAAGGAAGAAAACTCATGGGGCGAGGGAGAGGGGAAGAAAACTGATGGGGAGGGGGGGAAACTGAAGAGGTAGGAGGGAAGAAAACTAAAAAAGGGAGGGTGGAAACATGAGGAAGGGGGTGAAGAATACTGATGTGGGAGGAGGGAGGGGGGAAGAAAACTGATGGGGAGGAAGGAAGAAAACTCATGCGGGGAGGGAGGGGGGATGAAAACTGATGGGGGAGGGGGGAAACTGAAGAGGAGGGTGGGGTGGAGGGAAAGGTAAAAAAAACTGATGGGGGAGGATGGATGGGGAGAAGAAAACTGATGGGGAGGAGGGATGGGGTAGGAAACCGATGGGGGTGGAGGAGGGAGGGGGAATACAACTGATGGAGAAGGGGGAAGGGGTAGAAAACTGATGTTGGAGGAGGGACGGAGGAAGAAAACTGATGGGGAGGAAGGAAGAAAACTCATGGAGGGAGGGAGGGGGGATGAAAACTGATGGGGGAGGGGGAAAACTGAAGAGGAAGGCAGAAGAAAACTGATTGGGGTGGAGAGAAAGGTAAAAAAAACTGATGGGGGAGGATGGAGGGGGAGAAGAAAACTGATGGGGAGGAGGGATGGGGGAGGAAACCGATGGGGGTGGAGAAGGGAGGGGGGAATACAACTGATGGAGAAGGTGGAAGGGGTAGAAAACTGATGGTGGAGGAGGGAGGGGGAAGAAAACTGATGGGGATGAGGGAGGGGAGTAACCTGATGGAGGGAGGGGGAAGAAAACTAATGTAGGGTGGAAACATGAGGAAGGGTGTGAAGAAAACTGATGGGGGAGGAGGGAGGGGGGAAGAAAACTGATGAGGAGGAAGGAAGAAAACTCATGGGGCGAGGGAGAGGGGAAGAAAACTGATGGGGGAGGGGGGAAACTGAAGAGGAGGGTGGGGTGGAGGAAAAGGTAAAAAAACTGATGGGGGAGGATGGAGGGGGAGAAGAAAACTGATGGGGATGAGGGAGGGGAGTAAACTGATGGAGGGAGGGGGAAGAAAACTAATGGAGGGTGGAAACATGAGGATGGGTGTGAAGAAAACTGATGGGGGAGGAGGGAAAGGGGAAGAAAACTGATGGGGAGGAAGGAAGAAAACTCATGGGGCGAGGGAGAGGGGAAGAAAACTGATGGGGAGGGGGGGAAACTGAAGAGGTAGGAGGGAAGAAAACTAAAAAAGGGAGGGTGGAAACATGAGGAAGGGGGTGAAGAAAACTGATGTGGGAGGAGGGATGGGGGATGAAAACTAATGGGGGAGGGGGGAAACTGAAGAGGAGGGTGGGGTGGAGGGAAAGGTAAAAAAAACTGATGGGGGAGGATGGAGGGGGAGAAGAAAACTGATGGGGAGGAGGGATGGGGTAGGAAACCGATGGGGGTGGAGGAGGGAGGGGGGAATACAACTGATGGAGAAGGGGGAAGGGGTAGAAAACTGATGGTGGAGGAGGGACGGGGGAAGAAAACTGATGGGGATGATGGAGGGGAGTAAACTAATTGAGGGAGGGGGAAGAAAACTAATGGAGGGAGGAAGGAGGGAGAGAAGAAAACTGATGGGGGAGGAGGAAGTGGAGGAAACTGAAGAGGAAGAAAATTGATTTTGAGGAAGGAAAAAAACTGATGGGGAGGAGGGAAGAAAACTGATGGGGGGAGGGAGAGGGGATGAAAACTGATGGGGGATTGGTGAAAACTGAAGAGGAAGGCAGAAGAAAACTGATGGGGGTGGAGGGAAAGGTAAAAAAAACTGATGGGGGAGGATGGAGGGGGAGAAGAAAACTAATGGGGAGGAGGGATGGGGGAGGAAACCGATGGGGGTGGAGGAGGGGAGTAAACTGATGGAGTGAGGGGGAAGAAAACTAATGGAGGGAGGAAGGAGGGAGAGAAGAAAACTGATGGGGGAGGAGAAAGTGGAGGACACTGAAGAGGAAGAAAATTGATTGGGAGGAAGGAAAAAAAACTGATGGGGCAGGAGGGAAGAAAACTGATGGGGGGAGGGAAAGGGGAAGAAAACTGATGGGGGAGGGGGGAAAACTGAAGAGGAAGGCAGAAGAAAACTGATGGGGCTGGAGGGAGGGCTAAAAAACTGATGGGGGAGGATGGAGGGGGAGAAGAAAACGGATGAGGAGAAGGGATGGGGAAGGAAATCGATGGGGGTTGAGGATGGAGGTGGGAATACAACTGATGGAGAAGGAGGGAGAGGGTAGAAAACTGATGGTGGAGGAGGGAGGGGGAAGAAAACTGATGGGGTGATTAGGGAGGGGGTGTAAACTGATAAGGGGAGGGGGGAAGAAAACTGATGGGGAGGAGGGATGGGGGAGGAAACCGATGGGGTGGGGGAGGGAGGGTTACGAAAACTGATGGAGGGAGGGGGTAGAACACTGATAGGGAAGGTGGAAGAAACCTGATGGGGGAGGAGGGAAGAAAACTGATGGAGGGGGGAATAAAACTGATGGGGGAGGAAGGGGGAAAACTGAAGAGGAAGGGGGAAGAAAACTGATGGAGGAGGGGAAGAAAACTGAACGGGAGATGAAGGAGGGGGAAACTTATTGGGGACTGTTACGGTTACCCCAGGCTAGCTGGAAGCTGGACCGCTAGAAAGTCTAGATCCCAGTTTAGAGAGAGAGAGAAGCCGCTTTGTCTCGATATCCCGACGGATCCTGTAAGTGTAGATCAATCCCACTAGCTATTTTACAGCTAGGATACTCTTTCCCCACAAAACGAGTCAAGGCTGCGATTTGAAATTCAAACAAGAACTCTTTTAATGGCACATAGGGATCGGTATTTATACTAAATCTCAAGTGCAGGGACAGCCCCCTCTGGACCTGATGGGATACAGGGATAACATAATGCATCAACCAATGAGAGTACAGTGTATCGTTTGAATTTGATACCGCCCAGCTTGGAGATAATGAACCCAACTGCTACAGTAATAGGATTATCTCCAAGCGCCTAAACCCCCCCCCCCCCCATTTATTTTCCACACAGAAAACACATTAAAAGTATATAACTTTAACAGCCTCATAGATACTTCGACACATGCCAGGAGCGGGGTGTTCGGTTGTTCGTTTGACGAACCAGGGTATTTGTAATCCATTCGGGAAAAATATGCAATATTCCCGTATCGAAGCCAGAGTATCATAACATAGTCAACAGAATCCAGGGTAAATAACAGTTTTGGCAGACACTGTCTGACCCCTCTTCGGGGCAGACTAAGGCTGTCCAGACTGCTGGTTATGCCGGGCTGAGGTCTGTTTGTCTGGACAACCCGTCGGCGTTGCCATTCTGTTTCCCAGGTCTGTAGGTAATGGTGAAGTTAAAGGGTTGCAACGATAAACTCCACCGTAAAAGTCTGCCATTATCCCCAGAGACCCGGTTTAGCCACACCAACGGGTTGTGGTCTGTAACCAGAGTGAACTCTTGTCCATACAAATAAGGAGTCAATTTCTTTAGGGCCCACACCAAAGCCAAACACTCTTTTTCTACCGCTGCATAGCTGACTTCGCGTGGCAGGAGCTTACGGCTGATGTAGGCAACTGGGTGCTCCCCTCCATCTTCACCTACTTGGTTGAGGACAATAAAACGTTTGTTAAGGGCTGGGGCCGCCAAGACAGGAGCGTTAACAAGAGCATTTTTGAGAGCCTGAAACGCCGTTTCACAGTGAGGAGACCACAGGACCTGTCGTGGTAAATTTTTCTTGGTCAGGTCAGTCAAGGGTTTGGCAAGTGTGCTGTAGTCCGGTACGAACCGTCTGTAGTACCTTTGCAGTGCCCAGGAATGCTAGGACCTGAGTCTTAGTGGTGGGCCAATTGGCGACGGCTTCTACCTTAGCCGGCTCTGGTCGCTGTTTCCCACACCCCACCCGGTGACCCAGGTACTGTACCTCGGCCATCCCAAAGTGGCATTTTTCTGGCTTCAGAGTCAGGCCAGCAGCCCGGATCTGATCCAGGACTCACTGTGGATCGCTATGTCGTCCAGATATGCGCAGGCAAAACTCTGGAAGCCATCCAGGAGCCTATCTACCAAGCGCTGGAATGTAGCTGGGGCATTCTTCATCCCGAACGGCATCACCTTAAAATGGTATAAGCAGAACGGGGTGACGAATGCTGACTTGGGGATAGCCTCCTGGGCCAGGGGAATCTGCCAGGAACCTTTGCAGTGGTCGATGGTGGTCAGGTAAGTTCCCCTGGCTAGACGATCAAGGAGCTCGTCTACCCTGGGCATAGGGTAAGCGTCCGTCACTGTCTTTTCATTGAGCCTCCGATAGTCTACGCAAAACCGGGTTGTCCCATCTTTCTTGGGCACCAGGACCACTGGGGAAGCCCAGGGACTATCGGAGGGCTCAATTAGTTGGAGCATCTCATCGATCTCCTTCTTCATCCCTGTCCTAACTGCCTCGGGGATTCGGTAAGGCGTCTGGCGTAAGGGAGCTTGTCCCGGGGTATCTACCTGGTGGGTGGTTAAGGTAGTGTACCCTGGCTTTTGGGAAAAAGTGGGGCTTTTGGATTGTAGGAGTTGACTAAGCTGCTCCCTTTCTGTGGGGCTAAGTCGGTCCCCTATCTTGACCTGGGCTACTATGTCTGCGGGGGAACTCTTTTCTAACAGGTCTGGGATGGGTAGACTGTTGGGGTCTTCCTGAGGGGGACAGCATACGGCTGTCACCTTCTCTGGTCGCTCAAGATATTCCTTAAGCATGTTTACATGAAACGTCTTTCTAAGATTGCTGTCATGGCAGCTAGCTATAACGTAAGGGGTGTCCCCCCTTTTCTCCACTATCTGGTAAGGGCCCTGCCAGGACGCTTGCAATTTGTCTGTCCTAACTGGCTTAAGCACTAACACCTTTTGCCCTATGGTGAAGATTCTTTTCCGCGCCCCCCTATCGTACCATACCTTCTGTCTTCTCTGGGCCGACTGGAGGTTAGCCTGCACTGATTTGGCTAATTGCTCCATTCGGTCCCTGAGTTCCAGCACGTACGGCACAATGGGGACACCGTCAGTCTCCACCTCTCCTTCCCAGTGCTCTCGGATCAGGTTTAGGGGTCCCCGCACCTTTCTTCCGTAGAGCAATTCGAAGGGAGAGAACCCCGTTGTTTCCTGGGGCACCTCCCGATAAGCAAATAGGAGGTGCGGCAGAAAGCATTCCCAGTCTCTGTACTCTTGAGTAACCGTTTTCAGCATTTGTTTGAGGGTCCCATTGAACCTCTCACAGAGCCCGTTCGTCTGGGGGTGGTATGGAGAGCTCAAGAGAGACTTAATCTTGCAAACCTGCCAGAGCTGCTGAGTCAATTCGGCAGTAAATTGGGTGCCTCGGTCGTACAGGATTTATTTCGGAAATCCTACCCGAGAGAACACTTGAACCAGCGCGTTCGCTACTGTATCCGCTTGGATGTTGGATAGGGCGATGGCTTCCGGGTACCTGGTAGCGTAGTCCACTACGGTAAGAATGTAGCGCTTACCGGAGGGACTAGTGGTAGCCAGGGGTCCCACTAGGTCAATGGCAACCCTGCTGAAGGGTTCCTCTACAATGGGCATATTTACTAGATGGGCTTTAGGGTGATCGCCCCTCCGCCCTACTCGTTGACACACATCGCACGTATTACAATAAGTTCTGACATCAGCGTGTACCCCTGGCCAAAAGAACGTGTGAGTAATGCCGTGTAGTGTGCGGGTTACTGCTAGGTGACCGGCCAATGGGATGTCATGTCCTATCTTGAGTATTTCTCGACGATATTTGTGGGGTACTACCAGCTGTCGTCTAGGCTGCCCCCTTTTCTCTGTCAAGCGATATAGCTTTCCTTTTTCCCATAAAAAGGTTTCGTTATCTGACCCGCCCATTCCGTTCTCTGCTCGTTCACGGTACTTTCGTAAGGTCGGGTCAGTCTTAGACTCTCAAAGGAGTAAAGGAGCGCAAGTATCAATTAACAGAAATACAAATTATGTGAAGATAAAAAATTATGTGCAACTTCGTGCAAAAAAACAATAAAACATGCAAGTGATCAAACAGATATATGCTTATACTTAGATTTATATGTTTATATATTTTTTCTTATTTTTTCCACTGTTGATTGGAGATTTCAAATTGATGTATATCTCTCAAAGAAAGAAAAAAATAAAAGATAATAGTGCTTTCTGTCAGACAAGGTGATGTATTGAGTTGAAAAATATGGACAGTACTCAAGAATTTAAGAGCAGTATACTGCTCTCTTTTTAGACAAATAAGGAGATCCCTGGCAGTATGTAGGGAATAATGATGTCAGCTGCTTTGCATGAGGGCTCTCCCGATGTTTAGTATCCAATCACATATTTAAAAGTCTGTGAGTACAATTACGTAACTCACAGAAGCGCTTGATTAAAAAACACAGAACTCTGCCTGCAGCAGGTGGTGATCATGTAGCAGGAACAGAAAGCACCAGGGATTTGAAGCAACCGCCGGATAAATCAGCTGTTTTCACAGATCTTCACAGCAGCTGAAATGTACAATGTCACGGAGAGGAGGGGGCGTGTCACAGACGCGTTTCGCCAAGCGTGGCTTCCTCAGGTGCACACCTCCCTCCTCTTGGTGTGTCTCTTATATCTGTGTTTTGTGGGCACACCTCCTCTCCGTATTGGCTTCTAATTGATGCATTTCTCACTCCACCTGGTTAGTTAAATTAGCAGGGTTTTCATCTCTCCATATATATAAAAACGGCATGACATCCAGAAATTCAAAAACGAAATGAAAACAAAATAAAAACGGCACATTATATTTATAAAACAGCACAGTTTCATTGGAAAACATCGCAGCATCATGGGTTTACATAATATTGTTCAAAAGCAGTCTAATATCTATCAAAATATCTTGATTTATAAAAGAAAGTGCAATTGTTGCATTAAAGTGTCCTAGCATGGTATCTTTGCAACATCATATTGTTCTATTGTGTAATAAAAAACATTATGGGTATATGCGATGTCGCTTACACATAAAATAGTATATTAAATAACATTATAATCGTACATCAAAGAATACATTTATTTTATACAGAGATTACAAAAAAATAAAAAATAATGTTTTTGTTCAACCAACTTACTGGTCTCTGATTTGTGTAAAGATATTCTAGTAATAGACTATATTCTATATATTAAAGGATGTGTGGGCTTTATATGTGTCCATTCTCATGTATGTATGAATGTATAATAGAGCTCAATAAACGTTGGGTGAACAGATTAAATTACGTCTGCATTAACATTTACCCATTAATACCTTCTAAATACATGAATATATATAAAAAGGAACATGGACATTCAACCTAATTTATACAAAAGCCACTTCAAAATAAATTTCTCTTATCACATGTATATAGCGGTCGTACAATACTCGAATGTGTATCAATTCACATATACCTAGAGCATAAATTAGAAGAAAAATGTGAGAAAATTTTAAATATCATATATCCATATAACAAAAAAGAGGAAGAAAAAGAAAGAAGGAAAGAGAAAAAGAAAAAGAAAAAAAAAAGAGAGAAAGAGAAAAAAAAAGAGAAAAAAAGCAAAAAAAAAAAGGGAAAAAAAAGGATTCGCAGTAAAGTGCTTGTATATGAGGTATTGTAGGGGGATATTCAAAAAAGGAATTTTATAAAAAATTGAACAAATCAAATTCTATAATTTCATGAACTCTGGATCATCCTGGCCAAAGGTGGGTGATTTTAGAATTCTAAGTCCCCTAGGGGTAATATTATCCTTAAGGTATTTTTCAAGAGTGATCACTTCCCATTTAATTTTTGCTTCTTTAACTAATAATTTATCTAAATTCCTAAAGGTTTCATCTAGATTGTCGGTGCAATTAGAATTTTTGTTACCATTTTCAGTTTCATTAAAATATTTTTCAAAATCAGTATCAAGCATTTTACGAAATTCAAAGATAGACATAATGGAAATATGAAATCAAGTAAGTAAGTATAATTATAACAATATTAAAAGTGTGCTGCCAACACTAGTGAGGTGAAACAATGACAAATGTGAAAAAAGTATAGTGTTATAGGCGCTACCAAAATATCAAAAAAGGTTACTATAAATGTGCTGCTCACTTAAATGTAAAGAAAACACCTCTATTCTTTACTAATTAATAAAAGGTCAAAGGAGTAAAGGAGCGCAAGTATCAATTAACAGAAATACAAATTATGTGAAGATAAAAAATTATGTGCAACTTCGTGCAAAAAAACAACAATAAAACATGCAAGTGATCAAACAGATATATACTTATACTTAGATTTATATGTTTATATATTTTTTCTTATTTTTTCCACTGTTGATTGGAGATTTCAAATTGATGTATATCTCTCAAAGAAAGAAAAAAATAAAAGATAATAGTGCTTTCTGTCAGACAAGGTGATGTATTGAGTTGAAAAATATGGACAGTACTCACGAATTTTAGTCTTAGACTCTCTCTCGAAAGCATCGGGGGTGTCCCAGGGTATTGGACCTAAAGGGTCAGTCAAGGTCGGGATAGGTCTTACCGGTGTCTCCCGCACTGGTGAGAGTTCTCACCCTGTTCGGGCTTGGGCTCGAGTGGTCACTGGATTCGCCTCATTGTTGTATACTGGAGCATAGGCGGAAGTCATGGGGCCCAAATCGTTGCCCAGTAGTACTTCGGCAGGTAAATTATCCATTATGCCCACGTTCACGGCCCCTCTTCCTGCTCCCCAGTCAAGATGTACTTTAGCGGTCGGAATTTTGTACACATCCCCCCCCCCGCCACTCTAACGGCCACAGTCTGTCCTGATCGCTTGTGCTCCGGCACCAAATGGCTCTGGACCAGTGTAATGGTAGCCCCTGTGTCTCTTAAACCCTCGGTAGATCGTTCCTCGAGCCATACCTTCTGCCGATGGTGCTGGCGGTTATCCGAAGCAGCATATACCGGATCTGCTTCGTGGAGTGGTTCCAAATATTCCTCCATAGGGGCCTCTTGGTTAACACAGAGCGCCCGGGCAGGACGAGATGACCCAGAGGGGTAATTATAATTCCGGGTGGTCTGTTGTGCATTAAGAGGGCAGCTTGCCATGAGGTGTCCTGGTTGCTTGCATCAGTAGCAGGTCGGTCTGGGACGTTCAGAGTTGTTATTCGGTGGCCCTGAGTACCGTACGGGTCCCGCGGGCACTGGGGCTCGGAATTCAGCACGTGTTCGACCCGTGCCGGAGTTCGGTAGTTCGTGGGTTCGTGTAGACGGGAGTCGTAATGTTCATCGGCTAATTTGGCTGCTTCTTCCAAGGTAGTGGGTCGTCTGTCTCGCAGCCATTCCTTCTCCGATTGCTCCATGCCGTTATAAAAATGTTCTAATAGAAATAACTGTAAAATTTCCTCACCGGTCACAGCTTTACTTCCACTCATCCAGTGATTTGCCGCTCTCCGCATTCGGTGCGCCCATTCCATGTGCGTGTCGTTCGGCTTCTTTTTCGTGCTACGAAATTGTCGGCGATACGTGTCAGGAGTTACAGCGTACCGCCGCAACAGTGTCTCTTTGACCAGCTCATACTGGGTTACTTCCTCAGCGCCCAGAGTCCGAAATGCTTCCAGGGCTCGTCCGGATAGTTTCCCAGACAATATCGTCGGCCACTGTCGGTTGGGAATCTGGTGTAGGGCACATTGCCTTTCGAAGTCCGCCAAATATTCATCGATTCCCGTCTCGCTCTCTAGGAAGGTTCTAAAAGCCGCATAGGGTATCTTTGGCCTCCCGGTGTGGTCGACAGGAACGATTACCTGCGGGGCTTCGGCATTGCGGTGTGCAGTCACTAGGCTGAGTTCGTGGGCTCTAGCTTTCTGTATATCCTCGTCCGCTTCTGCCATCAGCTGCTGTACCAGTTCCATCGGTGGGTTCGGCCCGTATAGCGAGAGCCTCTCCCGAACAATCCTGTTTTTTTCGTCACTACTCGTGGTCAGGGTTTCTGCCATCGTAAAGCTCTGATCCAGTTCGGTTAATTCTGCGATCAGCTCCCTTCTCGGACGGTTGCTGGCGTGCCCCCCTCTGGTTTCGAGTAAATCCTTTAGGGTCGTACGTTTCAATTTGTCGTAAGCGCTCTCCATCCGTTCAGTATCTCTCCTAGGAATTCCAGGACAGTCCCGCCGCTGCCACCAAATGTTACGGTTACTCCCAGGCTAGCTGGAAGCTGGACCGCTAGAAAGTCTGGATCCCAGTTTAGAGAGAGAGAGAAGCCACTTTGTTTCGATATCCAGATGGATCTTGTCAGTGTAGATCAATCCCACTAGCTATTTTACAGCTAGGATACTCTTTCCCCACAAAACGAGTCAAGGCTGCGATTTGAAGGTCAAACAAGAACTGACCAGAACTGTTTAATGATTTAGAAACACAGAATATATACAGTTGAACATCTTGACAAACCAGATTAGACAAAGGAACTATAACAGGATTATAATTTAACCTAAGGACATACAAAGGGAAATCCTGCCTCACACCTTTCAGGATACAAAGGTGCCCAGCTCAGATACACACAGGAAACTAAATGACTTACATAAGACAATGGGAGAGGTGACAATAACAGGGATTAAAGATAGGATCCAATCTTAACTTGAGGAAAGCACAGTGAATAGGACAAAGACTTGGATCCTAGTAATTACAGTACATTCCTCTGCTTGGGAGATAATTGAGTTAACCTTTGTATCAGCTCAATTATCTCCAAGCTAAAATATACAGGTTCTATACAATATTAATAACTTTCAAAATATGCATTACATTCACATAAAACATACATTTTCAGAATCAGCATACTTTAAATATGAACATAACTAAAAATCAAACAATTCCAGGGTAAATAACAGTTTTGTAACATCAATATTTAAATGGTGTGTACTTATGTCCATACAGTGTATGGTAAAGCCTACACTTGAAGAGGAACTAAACATCTTTCTTCTTTCCGATTAAAATGGTTCTCCAAAGCAGGACCAACCAAACAGGGATTTGTATTCCTTTGTAAAACTGTAAGAGCTTCATGACAAACCAGTACCGATTGGTGTTTGGAATGACAAACTGTTTATAAGGTAGTGGGAAGACGAAAAAAAAAAGTGTTTATAATTGAAGTTCCTGTTCTGAAATACTTTCACAAAGTAAAAGGACATTCTGGTAAAAGTTATATTTCATCTCAATAGTTTAATGCTCAATTTCTTCAATGCAACATCATTTTTTTTTTTTTTGGTAAAGAGATATTCACTATATTTAACATGATTCTTTAAAAAAAAAAAAAAAGGGGAAAATTAAAGTCATACAACAAACACTCTCAAGAACATAATATAACTATATAGCAAAACAGATTTTCAAATAATTAACCTAACCAAAATAATTAAAATATAAAAAAATAAAAAAAGTCCAGAGAATGATCCATCACAGACCACCTGGCAGAGAATTGGTTAAGCTATTGCACTTTGTGAAGAAAATACCTTTTTTTTATTTTTTTAAATAATAAAATATATATATATTTATACATACACTAGACATTAAGCCCGTTAAATTAACGGGCGCTAGAACATATGTGGACGGGGATATATTACTGATGCAGCAGGGGGATCACAACTCCCATCAAGATGAGGCAGCCCTCAAGGCTCCCCCCTCGCCAGGGTGCTTGCCCCTATGTTGCAACCTTATGCCCCCCCCCGTGTTACTTACCACCTTAGCGTGGTGTGAAGGGGGCGGGAGGTGGGTAGCGTCGCTCCGCTCGCGCATGCGCAGTCTTTACAAAGTTACAGCTGAGTGATTAGCTGTAACTTTGTGCGCATGCGCAATGAGTAAATACTCCTGCGATTGCGCAGGAGAATTTGCTCGAGAAATCTGTCAGCAGGGCCGGCCTTAAGTGTTCCGGCGCCCTGTGCGGGATTCCCCCATGGCGCCCCCCCATGTGTGCATCTCTCTGCCTTCCCATGTTTGTCCCTTTCCTCTTCATTGCCCTGTCTGTCTCTCTCTAACTCCCCCATACCTGTTCTCTCTCTCCCTCTATTCTGTCTCTCTCCTCTCCCCCTGTACTGTCTGTCTCTCTCTCTCCCCCCCCTGTTCTGTCTCTCTCCCCCCCTATTCTGTCTCTCCCCCCCTGTTCTGTCTCTCTCTCCCCCCTGTTCTGTCTCTCTAGCCCTGTTCTGTCTCTCACTCTCCCAATTCCCCCTGTTCTGTCTTTCTCTCCCTCCCTCCCCGTCTGTCTCTCTCTCCCCCTTCCCCCTGTTCTGTCTCTCCCCCCCCTGTACTGTCTGTCTCTCTCCCCCTTCCCCCTGTTCTGTCTCTTTCTCCCTCCCTCTGTTCTTTCTCTCTACCCCCTGTTCTGTATCTCTCTCTCCCCCTTCCAGCTGTTCTGTCTCTCCCGCCCTGTTCTGTCTGTCTCTCTCTCTCCCCCTTCCCCCTGTTCTGTCTCTCTCTCCCTCCCTCTGTTCTTTCTCTCTACCCCCCTGTTGTGTCTCTCCCCCCTCCAGCTGTTCTGTCTCTCCCCCTCCCCCTGTTCTCTCTCCCCCTCCCCCTGTTCTGTCTCTCCCCCCTGCCCTGTCTCTCTCTCCCCCCTGCCTGCCCTTCCTCTGTTCTGTCTCTCTCTCTCCCCCCTGTTCTGTCTCTCTCTCCCCTCCTGTTCTGTCTCTCTCCCCCCTGTTCTGTCTCTCCCCCTGTTCTGTCTCTCTCCCCCCCTGTTCTGTCTCTCCCCCCTGTTCTGTCTCTCTAGCCCTGTTCTGTCTCTCTAGCCCTGTTCTGTCTCTCTCTCTCTCCCCATTCCCCCTGTTCTGTCTTTCTCTCCCTCCCTCCCCGTCTGTCTCTCTCTCCCCCTTCCCCCTGTTCTGTCTCCCCCCCCCCTGTACTGTCTGTCTCTCTCCCCCTTCCCCCTGTTTTGTTTCTTTCTCCCTCCCTCTGTTCTTTCTCTCTACCCCCTGTTCTGTATCTCTCTCTCCCCCTTCCAGCTGTTCTGTCTCTCCCCCTCCAGCTGTTCTGTCTCTCCCCCTCCCCCTGTTCTGTCTTTCTCTCGCTCCCTCCCCCTGTCTGTATCTCTCTCCCTTCCCCCTGTTCTGTCTCTCTCTCCCTCCCTGTTCTGTCTGTCTCTCTCTCTCCCCCTTCCCCCTGTTCTGTCTCTCTCTCCCTCCCTCTGTTCTTTCTCTCTACCCCCCTGTTCTGTATCTCTCTCCCCCCTCCAGCTGTTATGTCTCTCCCCCTCCCCCTGTTCTGTCTCTCCCTCCTCCGCTGGTGAGGGGGGATCTTTAGATCTCCCCCACCCAGTACCTCTACCGGCTTTTTTTTTTTTCTTTGGGCGGGAGGGAGTCTCTGCGTTCCAAGTCCCAACGGCTGTCCGTGGTGCACATGCGCAGTAGCGCAATCCCACGGACACAGGGACTGGACGCAGAGACACTTGAACATTATTATAGAGGATATGTATATATATATATATATATATATATACTTCATATTCTTTTCCTCTCCACAAGGATTTGGGAGGGGTTGCAAGACGACACAAGATCTCTTTTTTGTTTTCTATTTTAATGTCACATCCTCTTTAGTGAAACGTGCAGTATTTTTGTTGTCGTTTTTCTTCTTTCATATGGGCCAGGTGTTAGAGGTTGCTGAAGAGAATGTTTTCCAGTCAAGCCGAGTTCCATTGATCTGGACAGAGCAAAATGAGGACACTCTCTTGTCCTCCAGCACTGTTGTTCAAAGGGATGCGTTTTACATTTGTGACTATAGCGTACAGACACAATGGAAAAAAATAAAACGAACACTGATCTTATTGCACATAGTGCTGGAGCGAGAGAAAAATCACGGCAGTCGTGTCGTGGCATCACTCTGCAATTAGTTCGCTCTCAGCCCTTTTTGCTAGAGTTTTGGGAGGCAGCAGAGTCAATCGACATACATCGGAGAGCTAGGGGTTGCTGGCATCTGATCCAGAATTTTGCAGACATATCCGACTTCATCCACTGTACGTTCTTCATACATCATGATGAAAGAATGTTTCTGCAAGGTGAAAATTTGAATGAATGAGTATTCTATAACCACACACTAAACTTTGTACTGTGTTATACAAATTACTGGGAGCCCCATAAACTAAAAATGTACATGTAACAGTGGGCATTTAACGTCCTAACACAATTATGTAAATCAAATAAAATCTTAAAATCAAAAATTGTGCTGTATTAAAGGGTTGGCAAAGAATTAGCCAACTGCATGGGTCAACACTATACATTCCAGCAAGTCATAAGTTGCTCTGCTGTGTTATGGATGAACCTACAAGCATGCATCTCCAATATCTACACTGGACTGCCAGGTTAATCATTAAACCGATTAACCAAAAAGCATAGTACCATTAAAATTAAAGAAAACCAGATCCATCATCCCGTAGCCTCAGTCATTAAATAGTTGAAAAGCAGCTGCAAATCAGTCAGTCATTCTCAAACACCCCCCAATGATAAGGATTTAGGGATTACCCAGATGAGTTTAAATAAGAATTTGAACTCCTGGTATGTTGTTGTTCCTTGAGGACTGGTTACGGAACAGCACCAGAAGCTATATATAGTCTTATTTAAACACAGCTGGGTAATCCCTAAATCCTGGATCATAGTCGGAGGGGCACAAGGACCATTTTGAGAATGACTGACTGGTTTAGAGTCTCTGTTTGTTGTAATAACTAAAACAGTTCTGTCAACATGGATCCCAGCAGGTTAAATCCATAACTGATATTTTACCCAAAACCTAAATCTACACTGGCTAAACCTGCAAAAACCTATGTCAGGAATTAGCAATCTCATATAATGAAACAAGTCCTAGTGAAGGTTTGTCAACAACTGAGCGCACTGGTATATATATATAATTGTATTTATTTATTTGTTGAATTTGGTGCTTAGTGCACACTGTGGACAGCTTCTCACTATATATCTAGATTTATCTCATACATAGAAATTGTTAATTCAATGATACCTTTTCTTGGTCCTCCTGTTTATGGGATCATATATTATTGTGATTCTACATGTTTACAAACAAAATAAACTAATAAAGAAATATTAAATAAAAAAATAAAAACCTTCACTGAGGGAACGATCTTATTTAAAAGAATACAGTTTTATATGTGTGTTCCAATTCACACTCATCCAAAGCCCAAAGATTGCTGAACCAAACCGGTTATGGGGATGCTGTGGGTCATGAACCAACTATCCACCTGTACATAAAAGATGCAGTCATGTTGAAAGTATTATACTGCAGACTAAAGAAGGCTACGGTCTCTCCTGGGAAACTGTCCATTACTTGTAAGGAAAAAATCAAGATCTGTGGAGTTGTAGGAATAAGAGGAACGTGGCTGCAGTCCATGTTGTTGACATCAGCCCTTTGCAGAATAATTCATGAAATGCTGATCCCCTGACTAAGCATCCTTTATCAAAGCGATGCCGATGGTGTCACCGAAATTCCTCAGTCATTTAGGCTGAGAAAATACCTTGGCTTACTTCTTCGGAAGCAGAATGAGAAGTGGGGGATGGGGGGGGGGGGTTGACTGGAAAGCTTGGTGATGTTATAGGAGTGCTGGACTTCTTAGGTCTAAAAATAGAACATTATATTACTTGGTACAGTGCCCATGCTAAGCAGTCACTGTTCCCAAGCTTTGCTTATGTCAACACTTAAGTAACCCCATGAGTGTCTGAGTTCTACACTAATAAACATTCATTTCTAGTCACAATAACATGGCTTGTAGCAACCAAACCATAAAATACAATGCATTAAATACAAGAAACATTTTATTTAACTGTTGTTCTGAGAGCTCAGGTGTCATAGTTCAAATCCCACTGCACTTTCAAGGAAGTAAGTTTTAAACAAGGTTTAATGTTTCTTTAAACATAGAATGAACATCCTGAGGTCAATTTTGAGTATGTATACAATCCCCTCAGCAAGGGTGGTGGGAAATGGCTTCAGATCGGAGTGGTTTGACATCAGGAGTGGGACCAGACAGGGATGCCCCCTGGCCCCTATTCTGTACGTTCTATCAATAGAACCACTAGCAGCATACATCAGACAGTCGGATCTGGTATCGGGAGTTAAACTGGCAGGGGATGAGCTAAAACTCACCCTGTATGCTGATGACATCATACTTACCCTCTCTGACCCACAAAAATCACTACCTGCAGCTATGGACCTGATCCTAGAATTTGGGAGGTATTCGGGGTATAAAATTAATATCAAAAAAACTCAAATTATACACAAGAACATAAAAGAAGAGGAACTAATAAAGCTAAAAAAAAAAATTGAATGTAAATGGGGGGAAAAAAATGTTACATATTTGGGTGTAAAACTCAGTATCTCATGGGATCACATCACACGTATTAACTATGATTTCCTACTGGGTGAATTAAAGACCATAATCACAAGATGGAAAAATCTTCATCTCTCAATGCTGGGTAAAATTAACGCAATTAGATCATACTTAATGCCCAAACTAGAATACCTGATGAGAACCATTCCAATTCTGATATCCAGAAGTATACTGAAAGAGTATCATAATTTATTTTATAAATTTGTATGGGGCCTGAAGAAATCCAGGATCTCTGTCAGGAATCTAACATATAACTTGAAAGAAGGGGGTACCTCCTTTCCAGATGTATACAGCACACATGACGCAATTATGCTGTCACATCTGCTGTATTGGAAATTTAAAACCTCCAATACCTGTGCCTGGTACAAATATGAAAAAAGTATATTGGGACAAAGAAATCCATTACATTTAATTTGGGTAGATAAACCAATATTCAAAAAATTAAAAATAGATAATAGACTTATTAAGGGATTGTATCAGACACTCGGGAAACTAAGGAAGAAATATGAGGCAGAAAAACTCTTTACAGCAGACACCCCCTTGAAAGCCCTAGAAATGTATTTAGAGAATATTAATTACAACTCATGGAACCAAGCCTCAATAAAAAAAAACTGGGAGATCTTTATGTTAATACAGAACTAATCACATTTAACAGTCTAAAGGAAAAATACGGTATTGACAATAGCGAATTCCTGACTTATCTCAAGATACAAAATCTAACTAATAGCAGATACTCTACTGATCAAAATAACCTTGCTGGTATTTTCCAAATTAAAAACTATACCAAAATAATCTCAAAAATTAATAGGAATTTACATATTTTGGAGAATAAGGGTAAACTTGGAGGAGTTGAGAAATGGGAAAAAGAACTAAAGTTTGAAATCCCCCTGGAAAAGTGGGAACATGCCTTCAGAAACACAAGAAGAGCCTTACACGGAATTAACATGCAAGAAACCTACCTCAAAGTTTTACACAGATGGTTACTGGTACCAGAAAGGACAGCCAAATTTCAACACTCACACTCAAACTTCTGTTGGAGATGCGAGGAAGAGATAGGCACCCAAGCACACATTTGGTGGCTCTGTGTCAAACTCGGACCAGTTAAGCATAAACTGGAAGAAACAATTGAAAAATTAACTCACACAAAAATATAGTTATCACCACAAATGTTTCTATTTCACGTAGACATACCCTCCCCCAAATCATCTGTTAGGTCCCTGATAATACATATACTGTCGGCCATTAAACTCTGCATTGCAAAATGTTGGAAATCATCCCAAGGCCCAGATTGGACAGATATAGTAACACAGATCAACTATCAGAGATATATGGAAAAAGCAATCTTTATAAACATGACTCAAAGGGCCCAATATGAGGAAATATGGTCACCCTGGGCAGAATTAACGGCTCAAGAATGACCTCCCGAACCGCCGCACCCCCTCAGGAACCCCAAGGACGGAATGTAGGATGAATGGATGTATGCCTAGTCTGAATGTTATATGCCCCCCAAAGTAGTTAAATATATAGAATAAAGAAAAGGATAATTTAATAGTTACTCTCTCGTTTTCCTCTTTTATTGTTTTTTTTTTTTTTTTCTTGTGTGTTGTTTTTTTTTTCTTTTACAGTATTGTAAATCTTATATGTGTATTACCTATCTCTGTTGTATGTTGTTTGTAATTGAGAATAATAAATACATTATATATTGAAAAAAAACAAAAGAATGAACATGAAAAATTGAAACCAATCAGAAACAATCTAATAATAACCCCTCGCTCTCCCTCTTATACAAACCCAAGTGCACAATAAAAGCGCCCCCTCTTTTTTTTAATGTAAAAATATACTCAGATCTTCTCACATGAAACTTGAAAACTTGCATCCAAACTTCTTAATTCAAACTGATGTAACTGATGTATAAGTCACTGGAACAGGAAAATTACCTGACGCAACAGGGCTCCTGAAAGCCAATCTTCAAACTTTAAAAGGGAGGGAAAAATGGGTAATTGTCATTATGTACATCTCATAATAAACAATAATAGTGCTATCATATAAACACAGCAAACATAGAATAAAATTAATTGACATGATATAGATACTACTCTAGCATAAATTATAACAACATACCAGGTCGGTATAATACTGACCTCCGTGTATTTATAAATCCTGACTTTATGTCATGACTTTGCAAAATCCTAAAATGTATAAATATACAGAGGTTCCATTGATGTTCAATGCTGATTTAATACCGTAGATGCAAGATGTGTACAAGGTCTAAAATAAAACTACTAAACATGGACTCTCTGAACCAATCTGCTGCCTTCATAATATCTTGTAATCTACAACCTAAAATGAAAGGTCTTGAAGCCATTACCCCCCTGATCGAAGGAGGTCCAAAAACAGCAGTACCAACACCTGATTCACATAATATCCATTTGACCCATCTGGCTAGAGATCCTGTAGATACCGGAGCATGAAGTCTACATAAAGCCAGAAACAATTCCGGATATGGTGGCTCACGCCAATGGGCTGTTTGGTTCTCGTATTCTTTGAGGCAAAAAAGTGTGCTTATATAATGGCTGAGCCTCTGTAAACTAAAACCACAATGATTTTAATATATTGCATATCCTATGGAAAAAGACCAATATAATTTCTAAGATCATGTAAAGGTGTTCCAAGAGGGATGTGGATGCAGGAAATTAATAAGAAAGTCACTCTTTTAAACATCATATTCTTATTTTAATATTTACATTTTTTTTTTTATATTCATTTTTACATTTTATTTTTCTATATTCCCTTTTTCATTCCCTTTTTTATACAGTATATTCTCAGTATCTATATCAATATTTTTAGTTAATGTTTATATTCTTTCATTTTTTTCCTTTTTCTAAATAAGACATTCATATCTTTATCTTGGGATACCAAGGCACATGGAATATTGTAATAATTGCACAGATATGTAATTAGAATGTTATACGCTGCTGATAGCAAATACCAAGCCCCAAATTCAAGAACACCAATATAGACCAGAGAAAATGTATGGGTTAATGAGACAAGTGGGACATAACAAGCATTTACCCAATTAACGAGGTCATAAAAGGACGGCAGGAGAACTTCTTAAAATGCGCCTTGAAGAAGATCACGCAGAGAGCGAAACGCGTAGCGTATGTCGTCATTGAAAGTGGGAGGAGCCTTTAATGAAAACATATTCAGAAGGGGGTGAGAGGATGACGTAGCACGTACACGTGCACGCTGCGTGCGGGGGGTGTGTCGTCCCGATGAGAGGGTCCCTGGCCTGACGAACGCCGGCTTCGAGGTGGATGTCTCGCAAACAGAAAGCATTGTGGCTGGATAACACTCCCGGTAGAGCTCTATTATAGGAGACCGGACCAACTATCGGACAACCGACTAAGCACTGGATGGACCAACTGCACCAACTATTGAATTTGTCAGAGAGCGTGTCCCTGGTGGGCTGAGACACGGGGAGTTCCTGTTGGACACTCAGTAACAAAACGCTCTATTCAACGAAGCTATTACCGAGGCAGATAACACCTGAGAACTACGTGGTCAGTAAACGGGTAAGCAGTTTAATCAAACAGAGAACTTTGCTTGATGCCTAGAGACGCTGGTCCTCTGTGACGAATACAGAACACTCGGTAAGCAACTTTTAAAATTCTGTTACTCTGCTTGACCCATCTACTCGTATTAAGACGGACTAACAAATTCTATATAACGAAACCATATGGTTTGTAAATATTGTATATATCACTGGAGTACCCTGTGCATATTCTTTGGGGCTAACAGGGAACCCCATGTGCGGATAGCCTGGGGGTTAGCCTCCCTGCTGAATTCCTGGAATATCTGGATAAGTTTATCTGATACAACTAATTGGATAATACTTAAACATGCCTCCTAAAACAGACAAACAAGAAAAAGCAGAAAAGCTGAGAAATATAAATAAGTCCAGTAAACCCCAACCTATAGATGCCTATTACTCTCCAAAGAGCCAGCTGAATACCTCAGTAATACCAGATAAAACGATCTCAGAAGGGGTATTGGACTATACACCACATGATTTAAATGACTATATAACTCAGTCAGATTTAACTTCTGCTTTTGATTCCTTCTATTTGAAAATTAAAGTAGACCTGGAAAAAATGCTGACTGAAAATAAGGAAGATTTTGCACAGATAAAAACGGCAATTAAGGAACAAACTAACCAAATTAATATGATGAATCAGAAAATTCAAGAACTACAAGTCCAAAATGAAGAGGCTAATATAGCCATCAATAAATTGGAGTTAAAGCTTGCAGACCTCGAAGATCGTTCTAGACGTCCTAACCTAAAAATCAGAGGTATACCGGAGGAAATAGGCGATTTCGACACGTACTTGTTGGAGTTACTTTCACTCTACATCGACACCAAATTAATGAATCCAAACATAATTGAGCGAGCTCATCGGTTACCAAAACCATCCAATAGGTCTTATGATATGATCTCCCGGGATGTGATAGTCTGCTTCAATAGCTGCAAAATCAAGGATAATTTTATACGCGAATACAGGAAGAACCCTTCTAAATCTACCAAATTTTCGAATCTTACCACTTATGCCGATCTCTCGTGGGCAACTAGGTCTGCAAGAAGGAAATTTAACGAAGTTACTGCCTCCTTGCGAGAACATAAAATCTTGTACTCTTGGGGTTTTCCCACTAAATTACGAATTTCCTACAGGGACAATGTTTTTGTATGTAATGATGTTCAACAAGCCAAGGACAAATTGGTATTGTGGGGACTTCTAAAAGCTTGAATTTCATTGGAATATAGGGTGTAACTGTGCTAGGGGGGGGGGGGGGGGGCAGTAGGGAGGGAGGGTTCGTGTCCTTTTTTTTTTTTTCCTTTCTTCTCCTCTTCTCTGGAAATATTTAGAAGATACTAGTATAGTATAGTGGGCTGGCAATGATGCCGATATGGTTAACAGGAAATTCCTGATTTCCACAGTTTTTTTGGCAGGGTTAGACGTTATTAAGATGAAGCACCTGCTGATTTAGCTGTACTGCTCCTCAAATTGGAATCTTTACGCTAAAGAGAGGATATTAGGAAAAAGCCCACTAGGACATACTTTCCTTTTCAGACATTGTTAAACCAATTGATGTACAGACGCCTGGGGGACCCTGCTGCATTGTCCTGAGGTAGAAAGAATATGATAGTGTAAAGTTTATAGGGATGCATAAATTGAGTTTTTTTTTTTTCTTTCTTTTTTTTTTTTATTTTATTAAAAAAATTTTGGGAGATGGAATACTATGAAAATTGGAGGACAACAGGAAAATCCTGAATATAGGCTTTGTTAAAATGATTTATGTATAAATAATTGGTTGATGACACACACTTTATTCTTTTTTCTATTTTTTTTTTATTTTTTTATTTTGTCTCCTCACGTACTGTAGGTTTAAGCAAGGGGTTGATTACGTTATATATTATTGGGATTAAACACTATATTATAATTTTTTTTTTTTATATAGAGATGGAACACATGATAATTAGAGGACACTAGAGAAATCCTGAATACAGGTTTGATAAATTGATTAATGTATAAATAATTGGTTAATTATGCTACACTTTCTTTGTGAAGAAACACTATGATAATTTAGAGACCACTACGATTATTACACTCTTATTTTTAAAGGAGGGAAGAGGGAAAGGAAGAGAGAAAAATTATCTTTTTCTCTTTCTTTTCTTTTTCTCTCACTAATACTTTAGGTTATAGCTATAATAATTGGTTGATTATGTTTCACTTTCTTTATGAAACACTTTGATAATTTAGAGATTACAAGGATTATTACATTTTGTGGTTTTTTTTTTTTTGGTTTTTTTTTTCTTGTTTTTATTTTTATTTTTTTATTTTTCTCTCTTCTCTTCTAGCATTCCTTAAGTATTTTTGGCAGGAGTGGTTGTGTTCTCTGTTACACTGTTGCAATTTGGACATGGGGTGACAGATTAAGCACTGACTATGAATACGCAAAATTCTAATATGTACAAATAATATGCTGATTTTGTTAAATCTTTCTTGAGATGGAAATATTTTTGGTAACTCAGACAATGGTAGTATTGACTTCGGGTGTGGCTGAATCAACCTGAGCTTAAGCTATTGTTTGATTATGATACATTTTATTGGTGAAAAATTACTATTGTATATGTATTAACAAGCTGTTGATCCTGGTAGAACTCAGTCAATAGGGATACAATATGACAATTCAGACCAATTCAGATTTATGTATGGTTAAACTGGTTTATGTACAAAATACTGGTTGAATGTGATGTACTCCACTGGCAAAGAATCAACATGACATATTTTTTTTTTTTTGGCAACACTTGGTAAATTTTGTTAATTAGATACATGTAGAAGCTATCTGGTTTCTTTGTCACTTGATTTAGAGCTGGACATATTAGGACAAACTAAGTGCCGATTAAAAAAACTCTAATTTTTAATACTATATAAGTATAGACAACTGTTGATTGTCTATACTTTGTTGACAAGGATATGTTAAGCTAACGCAGTAATAATATTGTTGAATTTATGTGGGGTAAATGTGCAGATTTATGCATAAAACTACTGGTTGACTATGATGCACTCTACTGTTCAAGAATCAACAATCCTTATTCTTATCCTTATTCTTGTGCTAATTAGATATATGTATAAGCTATCCGGTCTTTCTGTTATATTGTCTAGACTAGGACGTATCAAGATAAATTAAGTGCTGACTAAGAAAATGCTAATTCTTAATATAACATATGTACAAATATTCCGCTGACTATGTCAGGTTGTTGTTGATACGGAAACAAAGTGACAACTTAGATAATAATATACCTGAACTCATGTAGGGGTAAACTGAATACATACAAGCTCTTGGTTGACTATGCTGCACCCTATTGGTAAAGAATTAAGTTGTTAGAAATCTTTTTTTTTTTTTCTTTATGAAGCCAGGGTAAAGTAATACCTGTACCAGATTGTTGCTGTCATCAGGGGCAAACTGTAGACATGCATATAAACTGAACTGATGAGAACTTATTGAGGCTTTAGACATCTCCCTCTCTCTTCCGGTTTTTTGTATCCATACCTGTTTTTTTTTTTTTTTTTCCTCTTATTAGTTATCTATCTATCTACTTATTCATATATTTATATATTTATTTATTTATTATTTTTATTATTATTATTATAATTTTTTCTTAATTCATTTTTTTTTCTCTTCCCTTCTCTGTTCCCCTTACCTCCCCTACCCCCCTTTTTTCTGTTTTCTCTCTCTTCCTTCTTTTTCTTCCTTTTTCTTCTTACTGTTTTTCTTCTTGAGCCCTCTTCCACCTGGTAGATCGCAGAAACTGACACCCGCTGTAAATAGGTTGGAACTCCTTGAAACGGGTTAATATACTACACCCCCCTTTGCTCCCTGGTGGTTTTAGGGAGCTTTAGACATACGGTTGATGGAGAGGATATCTCCGTTAACGGTGGAGACGTGTGATGAGGAAGTGTGTATGAATGCAGGTGTATATAATGGGATCTTATGTGAATTGGCTGTGGGGGACTCAGGGTGGGGGACAGGGTATGGGGTAGATTGGTGGCGCCGATTCTCTCTCAATGCCAATTAGGGTGATGACTATCAACTCACGGGGGCTAAATTCCCCCCACAAGAGAGCATTCTTGTACGATCTATTGCTGAGAGAAAATGTGGATGTGGCTCTGGTTCAAGAGACGCATTTTCCTCGTGGTTATTTCGAAATAACTTGCATGACATCTGGAGGGTGCAACATGCAGGGGATCAGGACTATACCTTCTTTTCCACACCCCACTCTTCTTACTCTAGGATAGACTATCTGTTGACTAGGGGTTCTACACTTGATCTCTGCTCTAAATCATCTATCGGAAATATCTCTTGGTCAGACCATGCCCCAGTTACATTGACAATTAAGGACAACCCACTATATTAGACCCGTAGTAACTGGAGGCTTAATGAGCATCTTTTGAGTTCTCAAAAAGATAGACTCGACCTGATAGAGCAGGCTAAACATTTTCTGGAACATAATGACACTGGGGAGATATCAGAACATAACCTCTGGTGCACGATGAAATGCGTAATGAGAGGCTATTTGATCAAGAAAGGTGCATGGAATAAGAAACAAAAGGGGAAAGACCTAGCCGAACTATATGCCATATTGGCAGTAATGGAAAATAAAAATAAACTCAATCCTACTCCAGCGAAAGAAAAAGAGATTCACAAGACTCAAGAACTAATTAGGAATGCCCTTAGAAAACGTGCAGATCTATCGATGCAAAGGCTAAAAAGCAAATGGTATTACAGTAATAATAGAACAGGGAAAGATCTGACTAGGAAGTTGAAATCCCAGAACCAACACTCTAGAATTAAAAAGATAGTGTGGGACAGGGAGACCTGTATAGCGCCAACAAAGATTGCAGCAGCATTTAAATCTTATTATGAAATATTATATAACCTGCCTAAGCCAGATACTCCCCCCGTGTCACAGCGGCGTTTTCTGGAGACTCTAAAATTACCTAAACTCTCTAGAGAAAAATTGAACTCTATTAATACCCCAATATCCCTCATGGAAGTAGTAAACATGATAAAAAAAAAATCTGAAAAAGGGGAAAAGCTCCTGGCCCTGACGGTTTCTCGACCGCATACTATCAGATTCTCAATCCTATGATTTCACCATTGCTAGTTAGACTGTTCAATTCAATTCCGGGTGGCCCAGGTTTTCCGATGGAAATGATGACGGCAGCTATAGTTCCTATTCCGAAGCCAGGAAAGAATCCCGAGTTGGTAAACAACTATAGACCGATATCATTAATTAACCTTGATGTCAAAATATACTCTAAGATCCTGGCAACAAGGCTGCGGCAAGTCATCCACGACCTGATCCAGCCTGATCAGGCAGGATTTATGCCGGGGAGACAGGGGGTGGAGAACACCCGCAGGGTCTTCGACATAATTAATAATATCCATCAGACAAAGTGTCCCTCTGTCATAGTCGCTCTCGATGCAGAGAAGACTTTTGACTGTCGACTGGGGATATTTGTCGGAGACCCTCCGGGTGTTCGGTGTCACCGGTTTGTTTTATGATCTCACAATGGCCTTGTATGTAAATCCGCAGGCAAGAATAATGGGTCCTTTCCTGGCTTCGGACTTCTTTAAAATACGTAATGGTACCAGACAGGGGTACCCTTTGGCCCTACTTCTTTACGTCCTTACAATTGAACCTTTCGCTCAATACTTAAGGCAAAAACAATCTGTACAGGGCATGAGGATCGGAAGGGAGGAGCACCTCATAACCCTCTATGCGGATGATGTCCTCCTAACCCTAGCTCATCCCCACTCGTCGATACCAGCCCTCCTGGATGCGGTGGATGAATATGGTAGATATTCAAATTATAGTATAAACTTGACAAAGACACAAATTATGTCTTTCTACCTATCTCCATCAAAACAACAGAAAATCTTGGATCCTGTAAGGAGAGAAAGATCTGCAGATTCAGTTGATTATTTAGGAATTAAGATCTTCTCTTCGGTGGACAAGACGGTCTTGTCAAATTTTGCTATACTACACACAGACCTTACCAAACTCACCTTTAACTGGGCGAAGTTGGAGACCTCCTGGATGGGGCGTATTAACATTCTTAAAGCTTACATCTTGCCTAAACTAACTTATTTGTTCAGGACTATCCCGTATAAGATACCTAGTAGTACCCTTATAGACTTTGAAATTTTATTCTCGAGGTTTATTTGGGCTAAAAAGAAACCAAGAATCCCAAGCCAGATCCTAAAACGTAATCTTCACTCTCATGGCCTGGGCTATCCGGACCTGCGGAAAATATACGCGGCATCGCAAATGACACATGTTCTTGCTTGGAACTCATGTCACCATAAAGCGGGCTGGAGGGCATTGGAAAGAGTTTTATGTAATAATATAGACATGTCATTGATGATCTGGCTCCCACTTAGACTCTATGAAAAATTGTCAATCCCCCTTAAAAGTATAAACGATATTATGGCTTCATTTTATAGAGTGAAGAAGTTGATGAAGGTTCATGATACTTTTTCTAGGATGGCCCCGATACAGATTGTCCAACTATGTGTCCCAAATATAGCTCTAACTAGATGGAGGTATGCAGGGATTAACACCCTGGGAGAGTTATAAGATAGCGAGGGAGTAGTGCCCTTTGATACATTAATAAAGAACTATAATCTCCCCGCCGTAGAGATATATACGTATATTCGAATGAGATCATTCTTGATTAAATATCCTCCATCAGATATTACTGATTGGGATAGATTTCTCACCCAGGTAGGTAACAAAAATCTTATCGCGAAATGCCGGGGGTTTTTCGATAAGGGGGTGACGATCGACAAGCCTCCGGCCCTTAGGCAGTGGGAGATGGATATGGGGAAAGTATTCCCGCTCCAGGCCTGGTTGAAAGCCTGGCAAGATATGAGAAAATCTGTTCACTGTATTAATATCCAGGAGCAATACTATAAACTTACACATAGGTGGTACTTAGTCCCCACCCACCTGGCAAAATACGCGACACAGTCCGATGACTTATGCTGGCGCTGTGGCAGAGCGGTGGGATCCCAGCTACATACTTGGTGGGAATGCGAGGAACTTACTCCTCTTAAGAGGAAGGTAGAAAGTATCTATAGAGAGATATATGGAAGTGACGAGCCACTCACCTCATACACGTTCCTCTTCCACCTGGATTTCCCGACTTCTGATGTATATGTAAAAGCTTTATGTGTTAACATATTAGCTGCATGCAAACTATGTATCTCCAGGTATTGGAGACAGACAACTACTCCAACATGGACAGAAGTTAGAAATCAGATTGATTTCCAGGCTAGGGCTGAAGGCTATTTTTATCGAACAAACAACACTGCGGATTGGGAAAAATATGAGCGTATCTGGCTAAAGTGGGTGAGATCCCCTTCAAAGGACTAGAAGCGAAGTGAGTGATAGACCCCCCGTGGGTTGATGGTAGAAACCTAGGATTGTTGGCAAAAGAGATAAGAGGCGCCCCCTATAAATTATAAATAATAAACTTTAATTGTAGTCTAAAACCCCATTGAATAATGTCATAAATATGATATATTAATACCCCTGCCGCACCCCTCTGGTCCCCCCCAACCCAAGAAACTGGAAATACCCCTTGGACTGACGCGACCCCATATAACTATACACCTGGCTGAATGAATGATGTATGATTGCGGTTTTGTCTGTGGACAATAGACTGAAGAATTGGATGGCACTGTATAACATATTATCCCTTAGGGAGCCGTACTCGTTGACTCTTTCTTCTTCTGGACATATTCTTCTATACCTCTCTCTGGTCCCTTTCCTTTATCCTCACCTTTTCCTTTCCCTACCAGAGGGGAGGGGCCTGGGGGGAGCGAGACGTGAGGAGATTGCATGGAAGTCTGCCCCTGGAGATAGGGGATAACGGGACGGCTCTGCATTCAATTCAGTATGATTGTCTTAATGTGTATTACCTACTATATCAAACTTTTTTTTTTGAGTACTGTTTGTGTTATAAAATTGAAATGTTTTATATACGAAATTATTATTGTACAATGGCTTAAAATTAATAATCTGATAAAAGAAAATTTAATAAAGATTAATAAATAAAAATAAAAAAAAGAAAACATATTCAGAAGACACAGTTTCTCCATTTGCGCTACAGAGCAAATCCTTAATGGACAGCACATCGTATTGATTTTAATGTAAGCAGTTACGGTTTTCTTTTATTAAACGTTGTAATATTTTTTTAATATCTGTATCCTCCTTCCTCTTCGTTTCTCCTGCCGACCTGATTTCGCTAAATCTATCCGGCGAGACCCTTAATTACACTGCCCACTTGCTCCTATGCCCAGAGCCTGGATCAGTTGCTCCCTACCACGTGAGTGCCATATGTAAGAGATTGGAGAGAAGTGCCTAATTCAATCCTGACTATCTACACTACGTGGTTTCTTTTGTGTTTTGTTACATGTGTACGAAATATGTGCAAGATAATCTTCAAAGCTAAGTGTCATTTTATTTCAATGGTATGCACACCTTTATCGATTTTGCACAAATTCCTTTGTTCAGTAAAGCATGGACCTCCATGCCTATTAATTGACGGTCTTTGTCTGAGAAAATTATCTCTTGGGGGGGGGGCACTATTTGAAATGGATGTGTGACAAAATCTATGAGGTAGCGCCTTACAGTCTGTAAAACCCAGTGGTCTGCTGTGATTGAACACCAATTGTTTATGGAATGTCTCAACTATCCACTTACCCTGACATGGGAAGAAGGGGGAAAGAAGATTGGACTTATCATATGTCCGTCTATATTGCAGTGATCCCCTGACACCTCAGCTCTGCCAGGGCCGAACTTTCCGAAGAAAAGAAGGTGGGAAATGGTGTCTTAATGTCCTGGAACACTGTTCTAGGTTGTGAGAGGCCTCTGGGGTTACGGAGGGCCTTTTGCTCTGCCGGCCCTTTGGAAAACCTTGGGCTGAAAAACTCTGCGCATACTAGCTTAGGCTTTATCGAAGGCAGGGAAAGTTTGAACAAAGGACCCTAGGTCCTTGACAAATGTGTCACCAAATAACATACCATTAGCCCAAGGGTCGGGTTCAGAGGTGGCCATGTTAATGGTTCTATTTTAAGTAGGATAGCTTTCCTATGCTCGCTAGTCAAGGCCATAGTGGAGTTGCCTACGGCAAGGTCACCCTTTGGACCCAACTTCTTAAGGTCACTGGATTCACAGCCGTGCCTTGTTCAAGTGCTGACTCAATGAGTTCAAACATTTTGGTGAGGGCCCCTTGAAGTCCTATATCCTATCTTGGCAGTTTCGCAGGGTATAGTCCACCCTTTCCTAGACTTCCATCCTGTTCTTGTTAGGAATTGGACCACTTTGGGGTTTTACAAGACAAGTTAGGCACCGTGTGTCTGGGGCATTCAGACCTCAACTTATACCTGGTGGGCCTATCCAGGGATTTTCGCACCCTCATAGCAACATAGTCTGCCACATGGGTAGATGCAGGGCTGATCCTACGGTTAGAGTCGCCTGGGTGCAGGATTTTTTGGGGGCGTCCCCATGTGGGCGTGGCTATATAATTAACCCCTCCCCTTACACATGTCTATTTCAGGTTTGCCCTGTCTTTATTACCATGAATTAGCCTCTCCATTTTAAGCACCACCCTTTTTGGTAATCAGACTGCTTTTACAATTACTTATGACAAGTCAAAATAAATGTTTTATTTATTGACAATTGTGTAAAGTGCATGTTAATCAAATACTTGAAGCAGCAAACAATTTTTGGAATGTTAATTTAACCAAAAAGTAAATCAACAGAAAATGAATACTGAGGTAGCAGAAAATATACAAGTGCAGGTGCAACATGCACGATATGTTTATTCTGGACTATCACCAGCAACAACTTTTAAAAGAGCAAATTCAACCATATCAACAGATTTCCATAATTATAAATACAATTGCAAAACAGTGCAAATATCAAACGTTTTCCATAATAAGAAAATCACAATTAAAATAAAGTTAAAATAAACATATGGTGTCCATCAGTATTTTTTTATTTTTTTTTACACATTATCTTCTAGTTGTGAGAAAACTATGGATGGTAGTGCTGCTTCTCATAAATGGATGCAGTGTGCAGATTGGTTGATTATATAATCAGACAAAACTAACTCTTCCGGCCACTGTAACAGCAAATTTCCTAATCATCTCATGTATGTCCAAATCTTCGCATAAGGATTTGTCAATGGATATGATGGATAAATTGGTAAGTCTTGTCTGGGACATTGTGGAACGGAGGTAATTTTTAATCAGCTTTAGTTTTGAAAATGAATGTTCCCCAGCAGCTACACTTACAGGAAGTGTCATCAATATTCTCAGTGAAACTGAAATGTTTGGGAGTGTGTTGGTCAAGTTATTCTCCACTAGATACTGCAAGATATTGGTGACTGTCATCTCCTGAGTTAGAAAAGGTCTAATGGTGACCAGTTCATCACAGAGATCCAGTCCATTAATGTCAGAGTGGGATAACTGACTGTCAGTTTAGTTGTTTTGCAGATCCATGCAACACTTCAGTGTTTCATTTCCGTCCATTGCACGTTGTGGGATTTGATATAAAAAAGCAAATGTGTCACAATGGTGCTGAAGTAAGAGGAATCTTTAATTTATGGATTTGATGGATGTGTCCAAAACTGAAATTCACTTTATAATTTTGTGTTGGGTCTACAAGAGGCTCATTAACATGTTCATAATCAAAAATCTTCTTTCTCCGTTGAGGTCGAATTGTAACTACATCAGGGAATCAAGTTTTTCTGCTTTTCTTTGGCATCAGCTAGCACACTCTCAAAACCTGCATCAGACCGGTATTCCACCAAATGTTTGTGTAATTATTCCAGCTCTTGTACACAGCCTGAAATGTTTAATGTTGTTTGCTGCAGTATTTTGCTGATTACGTTCACCTTTGATAGTATTTCATACCAAATGACAACAGAACAAATGAATTTGAATGATTGTATCTTTGCTGCTAAGGAGCAAGCCTGATGTTTGATGTTAATATCCCTGCTGTCATCATTTGAGATGTCTACCAGTGCATCATACACTTCCGGTAGGAAATAACGCAAGGGCTTAATTGCTCCGACTCTCCTTTCCCATCTGGTAGCAGAGAGTGGTTTTAAAGTTACATTTTGAACATGCCCCTTGAGTACCTGCCATCGGTGGGTGGATGAAACAAAGAACACATACAGTTCTTGAAATATGTCAAAAAAATATACTGTCAGGTATGAAATCTTTACAGCATCATTCACAACCAAGTTGAGAGTATGTCCACTACATGGAACAAAAAAGGCTCTTGGGTTGATATCTAGAATTTTTTTGTGGCAAGCCATTATGTTTACCTTTCATATTGGCACCATTATCATAACCCTGGCCACACATGTTTTCAAGTGCAATTTGATTGTTTTTGAAGTAGGCCAATAAAAATGATGTTAGTCCTTCAGCTGTTGAACTGGATGCTGGGCAAACATCCAAGAAGTGTTCGCCTATTTCAACTTTTTTTGTGCTCTGATCTAAAACAACAAATCGGACAACAATGCTGATCTGCTCTATGTGGCTCACATCAGGCGTACAGTCCAGGATAATAGAGAAATATTTGGACTCATTCAGCTTTTGTATAATGGTTTCTTTTATTTTTGTTCCTACTGAAGCAATTAGCTCATTCTGAAGGCTGTAACCAAGATAATGTGGCATATGTGAGTGCTGTGAAATTGAGCACTGAATTCTCTGAATGTGTTCAGATATGATGGGATCAAAATTTCCTATCATTTCTACTAACTTTAGAAAGTTACCATTATTTTTTGGAAACAACTGAGTATCATTGCCGAGATGCGCCAGATTTTGTCCAGCTAAATACTGGATAATGTAGATTATTCTTTGTATGAAAGAATACCAGCGCTTTTCTTCTTGGTCAATGATTTTTTGATTGAGATGGTCAATGGTTGTTTCCTTTTCCAAAGCCCTTGAAAGATCCATCCATTTCTAATAATTTGTAACATGGATTGTGTTTTTTTCATGTCGGCTTAAATGTCTCAACAAATGCTGCCAATCACTAAAGCCTTTTTTTGATGCCAAAACCATATTCTCACTGTTAAATCTTTTACAAGCAAAGCAATAGACTGAATAAGAAGTTGCAGAATATATCAGCCAATTTCTAGACATCATCTCTCCATTATCAAGCTCTCTCTGGTAGTAGAAAATTGAAAAGCTCCTGCTGGACTCATCTTTTGGAAAATGATAGGCCTTTTCTTGAACAGGACCAATTTTTATCAATGCTATCCTGTGCTGGTCTTCTATTTTTTCAGGCCAGAAAACAGGATCTCCTGAGATTCCACTTGATGATGTTGATTGCTCTTCAAGTTCCATTTCAGTTTCTTCTTCCACAAGTACACCATCCTCAGTGTCTGAATCAGAGGAAACATCAGATATATCTTCGTCTTCAATGTCAAAAAGGTTCTGGTGCTGAACCTGCAGTTACATCTTCAGTTATTATTGGCTGTATGCTACGCTCGGGATCCACTGGGACCAGATCATCACATTCTGATTCTTCCAGTTCTATAGTTATTTCTCCTTCTCCACCATGTGAAGTATCTGTGAGACTGGAAGTTATCCCTTTGCTCGATGTTGCCTGTTCTGTACCAAGGGAATCCTTACCAGAGCTTGATGTAGACTGTGGCTGTAGGAAGCTTGTAATGGGAGTAGTCATTTTTTTTTCAAGGATTCTTCCTTTTTCTTATGTCGTTGTATGTTCTGATATCCGGATAACTTTGGTTTTTTGCTAGCCATCTGAGGAAAAAAGCAAATACATATATAGTCACATAGAATTAAATGTGGGGTGTTTTTTTTATTATCATTAATCTTTTGTATTTGGTACATATTAGCAAAGCATCATTGAAAGAAAGAATTGCTGTGACAAACTGTTAAAATTCAATAATAAAAAAAAATGACAGTTCTTACCTCTCTCCGTTACAGTTCTTGAGGAGTTCCCATCAAACATGTCTTGTCACAACAGTAACTGGTGGCTCCCAGAGGCATAACTAGAAACCCGTGCAAAATTTTCCAGCGTACCCTTTGGCCCCATCATCTGGTAGGAGCTGGGGAGCGCACGAGCACCGGCAGGAGGAGAAGATAAAGACCACACGCTTTTGTGGCATCTTGCCTTGGTTTGACTTTACAGTGCAGGTCTTTGCCTATACCATCACAGACCGGTCACTGCTAAATCTCGAGAGGCCAGATTCAGCAATCTTTTTTTTTTTCTTATACAATATTCAACCATTTTTGGCATTTTTAATTATTTAAATATTTTAAGCACTAGTGCAAATCTAAAGTACTATTGAAATGCTACTGAAACAATATCATTAAATTGCTTTAAAAATATATCTGTGCCATTTCGAGGAATGCTATACCAAAAACAAGAGACACTGGCAAGATTAGCTAACTAGTAAGCCACTTCCCCTAAGCCTAGTCACCATGTAATCAGAGTAAATTAGGAGGATTAAAAACTGTGATTAAAATGCTCCACAGAAAAAAATAAATCTTAGATTAGCTACATATATAATACCTGTTTGTACCAGGGAAAGGAGTTTGTGGATGACTTTTGCCATATCAACAGATTGCAGCCAAATTCAGGTGGCCCACCCTCACACTGAAGTGAGCAAGAAAATATTGCATATTGAAAATAACCTTTGAAAGTGCTAACACATGATGTTTCAAATAATATGCCATATATACACTCTTACAACAAGGAAACCAAAAGGGTAGAGGGTGTGGGTCACCCTATGTTTATAATGGGATATTTTCAAACTAGTGTTATTATGTGTTGCCACTACACTACTAAATTTTGGTTGACAGCATACTACTAAAGAGTATACAGGGTGTTATTTCTAAAACTCAAGGAAAAGCAGTCACCAAGGAAAGCAATGGAATGTTCCTGCTGATTAACTCACTTTTAGATTACATCAGAACTGAGGTTTAGAAATAACAACCTTTGTCAATTACATAAAGAAGAGTCCTGCGCTCACTCCCATCACTGGGCGGCTGCAATGACTACAGTACACATCAGCCCCAATATATAGTAAAAACAAAAGAAAAACAAGTTACCTGCGCTCTCTCCTTTATCCCTATGCATTTAAAACAAATGGAGGTTTTTAGTTACCTCCAATGGCCATGAGAGGATGAGCCCACCTGCCAACCTTTGTCAATGACTGCTTGCCAATCAATCCCATTCCTGCTGCTAACTCAGACACACACATGTAAACCTGGGTCTCACACTCCCATGCTGCCACTCCCTCCCACACACACACACATGTAAACCAGTCTCTCGCACTCCCATGCTGCCACTCCCTCACACAAACACACACACACACGTGTAAATCCGTCTCTCTCACACTCCCATGCTGCCACTCCTTCACACAGGTGTAAACCCGTCTCTCTCACGCCCATGCCAACACTCCTTCACTTGGATGTGCTTGGATGCTTTCCAATGCTTGGAAAAATTCTCCAACTCTGCAACTTTGGCCAATGGCCATGCATTATAAGTAAATATGGTTTTTAAACTTTAAAATAGGTAGAACATATGATTTTTAATGCCATAAATTATGTGCATGACCTTTTATTGCAATGCATATAAAGATAATAATAGTATCCTAATTTATGACATTAAAACATCATACTATATATAGACAGAAGCCTCAAATATTTACCACCACCACCCCAAACAGATAGGAGGGGGGGAAATGATAACAGAGTAAAGCCTCACCAGGGTGAGAGAAAAGGTCCCTGACCTGATCAACAAAGGTCAGAGATTCCAAAAGCAGTAAACATACGCATAATAATACTTGAATGGTAGTGAGAAAAATAAGGAACTTATCTGAGGGAAGCAGCAAAGAAAGAGGAGGAGCTTTTATTGTGCACTTGGTTTTTTATAAGAGGGAGAAGGAGGGGTCATTATTAGATTGCATCTGATTGGTTTAAAATTTTTGTGTTTATTCTGGGTGTAATCTTTCCTTGCTGATGAGGGAATAAAAAAAAAAAAGAGTTTATGCATAATAGGAGCCTCCGTGTATTTATAAATTACAACATTTGTACTCAGCCTGCAATCTAAATGACTTACTGCCATGTATGGCCAGCACCCGCATATCTGGTCTTTGCAATAGATTCCACCAGCTGCCCAGTAAGACCAAAATCGCAAAGCTTGATATTTCCATTTCTATCCAGAAGACTATTGGAAGGTCTTATATCTAAAAAAATAGTAACATTTAAAAAAACTCTATTACTTTACATCAAAATGGCTGCCAAACAGATTTCATTTGCACAACACTAAGGACATTGTGTGGAATAGGGAACCGCAAAGTGCTTTATCAAATGAGCTCCACAAAAGTACAAAATCTTAAAAAAATAAAGAATTCTCCAACACAACACTTGCAGTCTTTGTGCTTGCCACTCTGGAAAGTGATGTGCACAAACTATTAGACATGTGCAAAACTAAAATTTTCGTTTCGTTTTCGTCCATTCGGACGAAAATGTTATTTATTTCGTCTAAAACGAATTTCGTTCATTAGTGCATTCGTTTCAGACGAAATTCGTTCATTATTTTCGTTTCGTTAATTTTTTTCGTTTGTTTTATAGAATACAATGTAATACTATTGGCTTTCTATAAACCGAACGAGAGCCCCATTCATAAGAAATTCTTATGAATGGGGCTCTCGTTCGGTTCATAGAAAGGCAATAGTATTAATTGTATTCTATAAGCCGAAAGTCTATAAACCGAACGACTTTCGGTTTATAGACTTTCGGCTTATGGAATACATGTAATCCTATTGCTATTCTATAAACCGAACGACTTTCGGTTTATAAAATAGCCATAGGTTTACATGTATTACATAAGCCGAAAGTCTATAAACCGAAAGTCGTTCGGTTTATAGGCTGTCGGCATTTAACTAATAAGAGACAGAGTCTCCATTCATAAAATTATGAATGGAGACTTTGTCTCCGTGTAGTAAAATGCTGACAGCCTATAAACCGAACGTTCGGTTTATAGGCTGTGGGCATTTTACTACACGGAGACAAAGTCTCCATTCATAATTTTATGAATGGAGACTCTGTCTCCGTGTAGTAAAATGCCGAAAGCCTATAAACCGAACGTTCGGTTTATAGACTTTCGGCTTATGCAATACATGTAATCCTATGGCTATTCTATAAACCGAAAGTCGTTCGGTTTATAGAATAGCAATAGGAATACATGTATTCCATAAGCCGACAGCCTATAAACCGAACGTTCGGTTTATAGGCTGTCGGCATTTTACTACACGGAGACAGAGTCTCCATTCATAAAATTATGAATGGAGACTTTGTCTCCGTGTAGTAAAATGCCGAAAAAATGCGAAAGTTCGGTTTATAGAATAGCAATAGGAATACATGTATTCCATAAGCCGACAGCCTATAAACCGAACGTTCGGTTTATAGGCTGTGGGCATTTTACTACACGGAGACAAAGTCTCCATTCATAATTTTATGAATGGAGACTCTGTCTCTGTATAGTTAAATGCCGACAGCCTATAAACCGAACGACTTTCGGTTTATAGACTTTCGGCTTATGTACTACATGTAATCCTATGGCTATTCTATAAACCGAAAGTCATTCATGTCGGTTTATGGAATGTAGTACAATGCTATTGGTATTGTAAACCGACTCTATTTCGTTTTAGAATGCCAATAGCACGAATGGACGAATGGACGAATGAACGAATGATTTTCGTTTATTAACCATTCGTTCATTCGGATTTTGTTAGTTAAAATTTTCGTTATTCGTTTTTCGGACGAATGGACGAAAATGCTATTTTCGTCCGAAAATACATTCGTCCGAAAACGAATGCACATGTCTACAAACTATACCTCTGTCATTTGTAGGCAGAATACTCACTTCTGTTAATTATTTTCAAGTTTTCTTTTAAGTGGTTTAATGCTTTCACAGATTGAATATAAAATAAAAAAAAGAACCTATTTTGTAGCCCCACACAAGTAAACTGGAAATTCTATATAGTACACCACCAGGCATCACCAATTTGCAGCTTCATGCATGTTAAATGAAAACTCCCACAGCCAGGCATTATCAGAGTTAACAAAAAAACAGTGAAGGGTATCTTTTGTCGCTCCAAGGGTTAATTTAAAGGGCTGCTACCTATTTAGGGCTGTACCCTCCAAATACACCGCCTCAGTAGGAATTTGTGAAAAATAGAAAAATAAAGGTGCTCATACCAGTGAAATAAAATGACACTAAGCTTTGTAGATTATCTTGCACAGATTTCGTATACATGTAACAAAACACAAAAGAAACCACATAGTGTAGATAGTCAGGATTGATTTAGGCACTTCTATCCCATCTATGGCACATATGGTGAGTGCCATATGTAAGAGATGGGATAGAAGTGCCTAATTCAATCCTAATGTGCCAAAAGAAAGAAATAATACTTACTGTTATCTTTGTGAAGATATTGCCAGAAGATATTCTTCCATATATTTTCCGGAAAAACAAACAAAGAGATTTGCACAAAAATTGTGTTAAACTGTTTAACCAGGTAAGGAGTTAATTTCACTTTGCAACTACCTGAGACTAATTTGTGGTAATGTCAAGATGTTGCAAGTAGAGACAGCTGTTTTAGTCTCTCCAGTAGTATGATCATTTAAACATTTAAAACATTTCCTTCTTATGTAAGCAGAAATAAATAGACTCAAACCAAATTAGTCTTTGTGGCACTAAGGTGTTTTAATTGTAGGCAAACAACGCTCTACTTATCTGATGTATAGACTTATAAAAACATTACTTGCCACTCAGTACAAAAATATAAAAGACAGAAAAGTTCACAGATATTTTGCAAAAAATAGCAAAAACAGAACTATTGCACTCAGAAGTCTGTAACAAGATGTCAAACAGACAGGTTCACAGGTATTTTTAACAAGAAAGAATACAAATGTGCAGAACTGAGGGTGTAACTTCTGTTACACTCTGGATGTCTCTAGTGAAATTTATCAATGTTATGCAAACAAATACAAGCAGGCAGAGCTAAGCATATAGCTTCCGTTTCACTCAGATGTTTGTAGCAAAATTAGGATTGAAATAAGCTTTAAACAAATGTGCAGAGCTTACTTGAGAGCAAAAGCGTGAGAGGCACGGATGTACCGACTCACATATAAAAGCTGTGTCAGCTTTCACCAGCTGACCTCGGATCCAAAGGACAATCAATCTCTTTGTATCAGGCAGACAGGGGTCCTGTAGTTGCCTGGTGAAGAGTTTCAAGTTCAGAGCTTCTTGGTGAGGAGGGGGCTTATCTACAGACGCATATCACCAGGATCTGGCTTTATCAAGTGTACGCCCCCCTCTCCTGCGACTGACATTTATATAGCCCATCCTTACTTCTCACCCTTTGTTTGCTGGACATTATAGTGTGTTACCTCATTAAGTAATTAGAGGGCTTCTCATTCACCCTGAACATAAGGAACTTGCTAATTCGTTCTACCTTATTGCTTTGCTTCTTTACATACACTTACAAAAATGTAAACAACAGATACAAACATAATGCAAACATAATGCCATCTCTCTATGTCCTTTATATTAAAAACAATTATAGTTACCTTTTAATCCCTTATTACATTTTATAGGTACATAATAGATGTATGCATTTCTTTAATAAAAATGTCTTTAATAATTTTTTTTTTATAAAATTATGATTTTTATTCACATGCATATACATAACTCAAAACATTTAAGACCGTTTTCAACTAAACATTCCTATTTTTTTTTTAATAATAAAATTCTAACAGAAAATTTTCTACAAATATATATATAATAATACAGGGTCCAAAGAGAACCTAAATGAAACCAAAAACAAAAGAGACACGAGAGATATATGTTAATTATTTTCAAAATGTAAAATACCAACATGAACTACTCTTATCCAAATCTATACACATAAAAGCAATACAGCCTCATACCGGACAATAGAATGGAAGAATAAAGGTGCACACAGCATGAACAACTTCACCCATCTTGCTCTTTATAGAAAATAGAACAGTGGTGCAAGGGTCTTCAGGCTGCATACCCATTTCATCTCAACCTGGCCTATAGTTATGCTTTTTTTTTTATAGTAACACAGTTACGCTTCAGTCTGGAGAATTGATTTTTAGGTATATTTTTCAGTCGGGGGGGAAATGCCCACTGTCAAAATGAATATAATGAACATTCTTAAAGTGTGTTTTGTCTTTATTAAGTTTTCTGCTATGTAGATGTCAAGATCAAGGAAAGTAACTGCATGCATACTATGGTTCCAGGTAAGTTTGATATTGTGGTTATTAGCATTAAGTGAATTTAGGAAAGTTGTCAAAGAACTATTATCTCCTTTCCAGATAAAAAATATATCATCTATATAGCGTGCATAGGACACCAGGTTTGCAGCCCAGTCACTCGACCCATACACATGACAATCCTCCCAGAATGCCATGTACAGGTTCACGTAGCTGGGAGCAAACCTGGTGCCCATAGCCCTTGTAATTGGAGAAAAAATTCTTCCTGATACCAGAAAAAATGATTAGTTAGAATCCATTTTATACCATCTAATATGAAAATCTTTTGTAAGTCAGGAAACTGCACAGAAGAATGGGTTTTCTTGGAGCAAGCAACTAAATTAAGTAAAGAATTTTATGACAAAAAATACCCTGACGATTTAGTTCAGAGGTCCCTGCTTGAGGTGAAAAATAACAACAAAGATAGTATACTGAAATGCACAAACAATAAAAATAACTCACAAAAAGAAAGAATAACATTAATCACAGATTTTAATCAGGAACATCATTTTTTTACAGAAAACTTTAAGTAAACAGAGGCAGATACTACTAAAAGACCCGGTATTAAAGAGAGTTCTGACAGAAAAACCAAGTATCACCTTTAGAGGGGCCCCCAACATTAAATTAGTGTTAATTAAAAGTTACCTTAAAGAAAACAAATCAAAAGAGAACCCCTTTGCAGTGAAGAACGGCTTCTATAGATGCAAGACTTGTAATGTCTGTACGTCTAGTCAGGTTATGAAAGGCAATAGTATAACTCATTTTAATTCACGACACAACTCAAAGCAATATGAAATAAAACCCATAACTACTTGTAAGACTAACAGCGTCATTAATCTTCTAATGTGCCCTTGTGGTCTCCAACATGTGGGCAGAACCACTCGCCCACTACATGTAGGGATAGGGGAACACATGAATAACATTAGAAAAAAGTATATGGAACTTAGTGTGTCGGCACATTTCGCCACTCACCATCAAGCAGACCCTGAAAAACTACATTATATTGGGATTTGTTCTCTAAAAAAGCATTGGAGAGGGGAAAACTTTATCAAAAGAATAGGACAGAACGAAATGAAATGTGTCTACATTTTGAACACCTTGGTACCTATGGGACTTAACATTGAATTTGACCTATTTAATTTTATGTAATATAGATACTCTTTTGAGGAAGGATCTTTACTTTTTGTATAATGTTCTAATTAATGTTTCTTTTTATTTTTCCTATTTAGGTTTTGTTACTACCATATTATCAATATTGCTGTAATTTTTTGTAAGTTTGTATGATTGTCTTAGATAGAAATGTTTTATTTGTAAAATATTTCTGGTACATATATGATTATAAAGGGATCTTCCAGATGCAAAATAACTTTTTGGGGGTTATTTCCCTATTTTTATTTTATTAGTATTATTTTTATTACTATTTTTCATTTTTTCAACCATTTTTATTTTTAGCTGTACCATCTTTTGTTACGTTGGGAATATAGATACGTAGGGATATAAGAACAAAACACATAAGCTTTTTACATTAATGAAATATAAACTTTTTTGCTATTTCGTTGCCCTGAAGCTCTGCAGGATTCATTTTTTAACTCCTATCTTTCTGCGAAATTACTTCCGTTTTGTATAATCATGTCCATAACATTGTTCTTATAATAAGTATTTTCTAAATTGTTTTTTAATCATGTTTTTATAAGAAAGCGCTTGATAATTATATTTCCCAACGGAACATTAAGAGTGAAATTTTCGATGCTGCTGCCGATCAGCATCAGCTGTTTAGAGTCACAGAGGGGAGGTACTTTATCGCAAAGGAATATAAATAAGACACCAGGAGGAGGGTGACGTGCATCTGATGAAGCCACACCCGGCGAAATGCGTACAACACACCCCCTCCTCTCTGTGAGGATACTGCTCAAAAAAGTGTGAGTAAAATACTTACCATCTTTATCATTGAAAAACACTATTGTATCTTCTTCTTACTTTTAATTTTAGTTACCCCTGAATGAATTTAACTCTTCAATCAAGATTTAAAGAGATCTGTGCCGATATTTAATCAATAAGTATATTTTTTTGCAATTTTTTCACAATATACCCACAAGTGTTTTTCACTCAATTGAAATTTGTTTTCACTGTTTTATTTCACAATTTGCATTCCTGTCTCTTTTTGTTACAATTTTTTGTTTAGTTGGAAATATAGGTCACTTTCCATCATCAGTGAGCAGCATAATTTTGATTTTTTTATGGTTTATTTAAGTAGCGCCTATATATCATTTTGTATCACACAAATCCTCATGGTTACTTTACTTTGGTACTTAGAGAGACATATCTCAGGAAAAATAGAAATTTTATTTACTGTTAATTCTTTTTTCCTTAGCATAGTGACAATACAAGTGGGTATTATCTCTCTAGCGAGACAAGCCTGTGAAGCTTAAAAAACAATGTTAACTCCACCACCTCTTAAACTGTTCCCCATAAATACCTTCCACATCATAAGCCAGACAGCTATTTCTTGTCCCTCAAGAGGGACGGACATGGAAGCGTGGGCACACAGGCTGTGTCAGAGGACCCCGGTTGTGGTAAGTGGATCATGCTCCCCGTCAGCAGCTTAGATCCATCCTCCTAACTCTTCGAGGTTGTGGAAGACAAATGCCGGCTAGCATATATAGACACTCGGGTAGCGTCTCAGCTGGGCAAATCTTTTCCCTTCTTTTCTTTTTTTTTTTTCTTCTTCTTGTAACTCATATAAAGTGACACGATGACCACATAATTGCCATACACAGCATCTCAAATAATCAAAATACTTCTTATATTAATAAACCTTGTATTACTCATTATAAATACATATCTTACATATACCGAGGAACACAGTGAAAACATAACCTTAAAAATAAATATAGACAAACTGATTGCAATATATCATATATATGAATCCAGTGATAAAGGGATGAGGATGCTGTACTCACTAGACATGTGCATTCGTTTTCGGACGAATGCATTTTCGGACGAAAATAGCATTTTCGTCCATTCGTCCGAAAAACGAATAACGAAAATATTAACTAACAAAATCCGAATGAACGAATGGTTAATAAACGAAAATCATTCGTGCATTCGTCCATTCTTCCATTCGTGCTATTGGCATTCTAAACCGAAATAGAGTCGGTTTATACAATACCAATAGCATTGTACATTCCATAAACCGACATGAATGACTTTCGGTTTATGGAATGCATGTAATGCTATTGGCTTTCTATAAACCGAAATTGAGTTCCCATTCATACGAATAGGTCAACCTATTCTAATAACGATGTTCGGTTTATAGACTTTCGGTTTATGGAATGTATAATATAATGCTATTTGCAATGGCATTACTATAAACCGAAATAGAGTCGGTTTATAGAATGCCATTGCCAATTCCATAAACCGAAATTCGTTCATTATCTCGGTTTATGTATTTTGCTATTGGTATTCCATAAACCGACTCTATTTCGGTTTATAGAATTGCCAATAGCATGAAATGATTTGAATTTAGTATTAAAAAATAAATTGAAAAAAGTGGAGAGTTTTAACCCCTTTGTGACGCATGGTGCTTGCGTCCCAAATGACGTAAGCACCAAAACGTCACGATTTGTTCCTGGCCACTGATCACAAGGTGATCGTTAGCCAGGAACACTATGGCAGAGACCCAATCAGGGTCTTAATAGACCCTGTGGGTCCCTGCCCAAAAATTGCAAGCCCTTCGGACGTCACGCACGATTTAGAGAAATGTAGCTGGTGCTCGTTTTTGAGCACCAGCTAAATTTCCCCTGTCAGACTGAGGCCATTTAAAATGGCCTCATCTGACAGGTGGGATCCCGCTGCAAATGCCTGCAGCATGATCCGAGCCGCGATATGAGCTGTTTAACACAGGACGTACTATGCCGTCCTAACGACTTTAATCAGGACGGCATTGAACGTCCCAACGTCACGAATGGGTTAACGTTTGCTCTGGTCATAATCACAGCACAGGCTTGTAGGAGTTAACTATAATTACATTAATACATGAAAAGAATAGAAGTAATATAGTAAAAATGTACAAAATAAAATTTATTTTGAAAAAACTAAATAAGGTCCATAAACTTGGAAGGAAACGGATCACAGTAAAAAGAAACTGTGATCAGCAAGGGAAGTGTTAATACCCCTTTTATAATCGAGGTCGTCTTATAATCTGACCTCAAATTGAGGTCAGACTATAAGACTGGGATCCAGGTCCCCAGCAGAGCTGCAGGGGACCTGGATCCCCCTCTCTAACAGCAGGGGATGTCTGCGCGATGAGCGCAGATCTCCCCTGCTGCCGCCCGGCATGACCGCCGGGACTTCTATGATGAAGCTGGGTACTTCCGGCTTCCTCATAAAAGTCCTGGCGGTCGCTCCGGGCGGCAGCACGGGAGGTCTCGCTCATCGCGCAGACATCCTCCGCTGCCTCGCTAGCCACCAGGGAGAATCGGGCAGCTGGGGGATGTCTGCACGAATCGTGCAGACAACCTCCATGCTGCCCGACACTTCCATCTATTATGTATAGTGCATACATCCCCCGGCTGCCCCCACTAGCCATCAGGGAGCAAGAAACAGGTGAGGGGGGGAAAGAATAACAAGGGGGGGGGGCGAGAAACAAGGGGAGGGAGGGGGGAAGAGACAGAAACAAGGGGAGGGGGGCAGAGAGAAACAGGGGGAGGGAAGGGGGGAAGAGACAGACACAAGGGGAGCGAGGGGGGAGCCAAAGGGAGGGTGAGAGAGAGACAACACTAAGGGGGGGGAGAGCGACAAATCTGGGGGCAAGGGAAAGAGAGAGGCAGCATTGTCACATAAAAGGAAATAAAAACAAGAATTTTTTTATATCATAATTTTTTATTAAAAAAGCAATTTACATGTGAATATATACTAGACATGTGCATTCGTTTTCGGACGAATGCATTTTCGTCCGAAAATTGCATTTTTGTCCATTCGCCCGAAAAACGAAGAACGAAAATGCTAAGCTAACGAAAGCCGAATGAACGAATGGTTAATAAACGAAAATCATTCGTTCATTCGTCCATTTCGTAGTACTATTGCATTCTATAAGCCGAAATAGAGTCGGTTTATAGAATACAATAGCATTTAACTATACGGAGACAGAGTCTCCATTCATAAAATTATGAATGGAGACTTTGTCTCCGTATAGTTAAAAGCCGGCATTTAACTATACGGAGACAGTCTCCATTCATAAAATTATGAATGGAGACTTTGTCTCCGTGTAGTAAAATGCCCACAGCCTATAAACCGAACGTTCGGTTTATAGGCTGTCGGCTTATGGAATACATGTATTCCTATTGCTATTCTATAAACCAAACGTTCGGTTTATAGAATAGCCATAGGATTACATGTATTACATAAGCCGAAAGTCTATAAACCGATCGTTCGGTTTATAGGCTTTCGGCATTTTACTACACGGAGACAAAGTCTCCATTCATAATTTTATGAATGGAGACTCTGTCTCTGTATAGTTAAATGCCGACAGCCTATAAACCGAACGACTTTCGGTTTATAGACTTTCGGCTTATAGAATACAAGTAATACTATTGCCTTTCTATGAACCGAACGAGAGCCCCATTCATAAGAATTTCTTATGAATGGGGCTCTCGTTCGGTTTATAGAAAGCCAATAGTATTACATTGTATTCTATAAAACAAACGAATAATAATGAACGAAACGAATGCATTAATGAACGAAATTCGTTTTAGACGAAATAAATAACATTTTTGTCCGAATGGACGAAAACGAAATGAAAATTTTAGTTTTGCACATGTCTAGTACTCACAAACACTACTCCAGCAGGAGCATGAGACATGCAGAAGGGAGAGTCTTGCACCAGCCACCAGGAAATGGCTCCAGAGGCAGGGTTGATGTATGTATAACCACTGGGGAGAGGTAAAGCTATCGGGCATAAACCACACTCAAGAGGAAAAAATTGACACAATGAGCCTTTATTGGCATAGAACACAAAGTAATGCTGATAGAGCTGCTATAATACAAAATTCTGACAGTCCTAAAATGACTTCACGTAACTACGCAAATCAGCTAGAGACCTATGGGTCACACTGACTAAAGTCAGCACTGGCAAACTGTTGGGGGACACAGATGGCACTGGCAAGCTGTTATGTCATAAAGTAATTTTTTTTTGCACCACTTTTCTAATAAAAATAAAAATTACAAAAATTGGGTACAAGAGGGGCCACACCGCTAAAGACTTTACCCAAGGTTTATAGAAAGCCAATAAACGTTTGTTTCTGTAACGGACCGTCTACCAGACGAAGTAGACCCTCTGTCCGCTGTGGGAAATCACCTCCTTAGCCCCCACTTACAGCTCAGCATTCACCCAGCAAGTCTTTCCTGGACCCTTGCTCTTTGTACCCAAATAGACAGGACATCTAGCAGTTAGGTACAGCAAGATTGAACAACTCCTTTATTTGTGTAACAACACAGACTTATAAAAAAACATACACATGACATCACAGACATTAGTATACAATGGGGGGGGGGAGGGGTGAAACTAAACATAGTTCTCCAACTAACTGGGGCTAGGAAAACAATAGACATTCAGACTGCAAACCAAATAGGAATTAACATAGAGTGAGTAGACCTAATTACAATGCACACAGTAATGTACACAACATAATCAGTTTACCAGTTAATCCAGTTAAAACAGAACAATGGATGTTGGGGTAAACTATTGGAGTCACTGTCACATTATAAACCTTCAGAGTGGTCTACTCACAGAATTAAACGTTACACATAAACCAATACACTAACAGAATATAACTAACTAACAATTTTAACGTATAGAGTTATGGTACATAAGCCAGGGTCCATAATCTACAGGGAGGTGTTTGGCCCTCAGGCCCCTCCAAGATCCCCACTCAGGCAGGCTGTCAGAATTCACTTTGTGACAGTTTCATTTTCAGTGAGGTGTTTTAATCTTAGGTATGTATAACGTTCACTTGGAGCTATGTCATATTTACTTATTATTTCAGAAAATTGCATTATCTTCCCTTCGATGACGATCTGATTAATTGAGCTGATCCAAGCTTTTTTCCATTTTTTTAAACCTAAATCTTGAACAGTATTTTCAATAGTATGTAAAGTTCAAAATCTATTTATATTAAAGGAGGGAAAGTATTTCTTTCTAATTTTTTTCCACATGTATTTAAGGTCCATTACTATAGGGTTGTCGATATTCTTGAGGTTTCTCTGCATGGGGAATAGATTATCTATAATGTTGTATCCTTTCTTCTCCATTAATAGCCATTTATTTTTTTCCGAGGTCAAATGAGTCCATTTGGCCAAGTGAGCTAGCATGGGTGCGTCGTGTATCTGGATCATATCGGGAGTTCTTAGGCCCCCCTGTTTCTGAGACCTTTTGATTATATTGAATTTAACTCTTGGTTTTTTGCCCTGCCATACAAATTTGTTTATGCTTCTTTGTATTTGTCTTAAAATAGTAGTATCTACTTTAAGTGGGATTGATCGAAGGAGAAAATGCAGCCGGAGGAGAGAATAATAGTTCACCAAATTAATTCGGCCCAACCATGATGTATAGAGTTTTTTCCATTTGTTAAATTTGTTCGTCATATCTTTCATGATTGGTGTATAGTTTTCCCTAATAATTTTTCTGGGTTCGTTTGAGTTTTTTATACCCAGGTATTCTATATAGTGTTGTTTCCATTGAAAGCAATAATTTGATTTTAATATTTCTAGCTCCTGGTCTTTTAGGGCACATGTTAAAGGCTGACATTTACTCATGTTTAGTTTGTAGCCTGAGATGGCAGAGTATCTATTTATTTCTAACATCAACTTTTTGACTGAACGTAGTGGATTTTCCATAGTTAGTAATATATCATCCGCAAATAAGGATATCTTAAATTCCTCTTCTTTATATTTAATACCCTGGATATGTCCATTGTTCCTAATACTGTGTGCCAGCGGTTCTAATGAGAGGATATACAGTAGAGGAGCCAATGGACATCCCTGTCGGGTACCATTGCAAATATCTAACCAGGGCGATGTTATTCCTGCTCCTGTGATTCTTGCGCTTGGGTTTTTGTATAGTGACCATAAAGCCTCAAGAAAGGGGCCCTCGAGACCAAATGCCTCCAGGGTTTCTCTCGGGTAGATCCATCTGACCCTGTCGAACGATTTTTCAGCGTCGAGCGACAGGGCCAGCATGGATCTGCCCTGAGTTTTCATCGTAAATAATAAATCTAAGTTTCTTCTGATGTTATCGGTTGCCGACCTGATAGAGACAAAACCCGACTGGTCCATATGTACCAGTCGATGTATTGTCTTTTTTAATCTATTTGCGAGTAGTGAGGAAAATAGCTTTATATCCGTGTTAATGAGAGATATGGGTCGATAATTTTTTATTTCGGTTTTGTATTTACCCTCTTTTAGTATGGGACAAATGTGTGCTTTAAGCATTTCTTTTGGTATCATGTTGTTATTCCTAAATTCTTCAAAAAGTTCTAGGAGGCAAGGTGATAGATCATCTTCAAATTCCCTATAAAACCGATTGGAGTATCCGTCTGGACCAGGAGCCTTCTTTCTTTTGAGTTTGGTTATTAAGTGTTTTATTTCTAGTAATGTAAAGGGAGCGTTCAACAATTTATTTTCTTCTGATGTTAACTTTGGAAGGCTTAGTTTGGACAAATATTGGCGAATTTTAGTTTTTTGAGCGACCTCATGCGTGTCTATATTATTTTTGTTCAGCTGGTATAAATCTTGATAGAATTCTCCAAATGCAATCCCTATTTTTTCCGGGTCTAGTATGGTCTTACCCTTATATGAAATTATGTTTATTGAGGATTTCAATCTCTGCTTTTTTAATTGGTTTGAAAGCATTTTGTCCGGTCTGTTGTCCCTTAGATACCATTTTTGTTTTAGAAACAATAGTTTTTTATTTGTCCTGTCAATAGCTTTCTCTTTTATTTGTATCTTAATTTCTTTAATTTTATGTAAAATGTCACCCTGTAGTGTTTGTTTATGCAGTCCTTCTAGTCTATATAGTTCTGCCTACAGTTGTTGGTAGGTTAAGCCCTGTTTTTTTTTTTCCATTGAAGCTATTTTAATCAGAATTCCAGGTATGACAGCCTTTAATGTACACCATAGTGTTGAAATAGATATTGAGTCTCTGTTGTTCTCTTCAAATAAGTATTTTATTTCTTTTTGTAGTGTTTTTTTTTATTTCTTCTTGCATTAATAGAGATTCATTTAGTTTCTAGTTGTTGTATTTCTTTATGGTTTTTTCTTTGATTAGAATAGTTATGGGTGCATGGTCTGACCAGGAGGCACTGCCTATTTCACACTTTATATCGTTTTTAAATGTATCTCTATTTATTAGTATTAGGTCAATTCGGGAATAGGAGTCATGTGGGATAGAATAATGGGTGTAATCTTTAGATGTCGGCTTTAAGGCTCTCCACACATCAATCAGATTGTTTTTTATTATAAATTCACGAAATTTTTTTGCATAATGAGTTTGCTTATAAATTATTTTTCTCCCCGGCTGCATTCTCCTGTCCAGTTCCACATCTGAAATACTATTAAAATCCCCTGCCAATATTATTTTACCCTGTGCAACTTTATCTACTAGTGAAATAATCTTATCAAAAAATCTAAATGGATTGTCATTTGGGGCATATAAATTAACCAGTGTATATATCTCGTTATTTAACCTACAAACTAGTATTATGAATCTACCTTGTTTATCTATTATTTTGTGTATAAGTTCTAGTGCTAGTGATTGGTTAACTAAAGTCATAACTCCTCGACTTTTTTTTTAATTGTGATAACTGGAAGTGAATATGTGAGGGTATTTTCTGTTATATATCATTTTTTTGTAGTTTTCACCCAGTAAGTTTCTTGAACCATCGCTATATCTATTTTGTCGTGAGTCAACATTTCCATAAGAATTTTCCTCTTGTATGGGGTATTCAGACCCTGAGCATTAATTGTGCATAGTTTAATGGTCATTTTAATTTTACGGTCACTCTATGGTTAGTCCATGGGTTCCATTCATTCTCAACTTTCATACCTGATTGTGAATACCAATCCCACCAAGATTTTGTTGGATAGGACACAAACTTGATCCCTTTATCCGGGATGCTACTTTCAACCATTGTGTTCAGCTCCTAACAAGCTGTTTTTTACTGGGGGGGCAGGGTGGATTTGGTGTCTCAATTTATTAGAAACAAGAGAGAAACACACTGCGCCCAATTGTGGTGGAAACAGCTGCAGCCAATTCTACCAGTGTCTCACTCCTGGCAATAAACAAATAAAAACAACACACAAGTGAAAAAGTGCGCTGTGACCCAACACTTCAAAACACACACCTCAGGAAAAATAAATAATAAATTGTTACCCTTAAAGTAAATCACCCTTAAAGAAATCAGCTCAATATTCAATCCGAAGGGAAAAATAAAATAAAACAAAACAGAACAGAAATAATATAGTGTAGTATATTACATAAAAGTGCTGATAACAAATAATAAGTGAGAACACACTCACATCTTCCTGAGCAGAGATCTGCTCAGTCTATACAGCATCCAGGGAGCCCACCAAGGGGTTAAAGATCCAACTGGTTCACAGAGGAATCCTATGCAGCTTATTCAGGGTAGCAGACCCAGAAGGTACTCCCAGCGGTAGTATAAGAGAGGGTAAGGAGGAGACTATTTAGCTTCAACGATTTTAATAACAATAAAAACATATAAAGAATCTTACATTCAAAGATCCACTTGAACAGTACATATATAGAGTCCCAGTAGCAGTCGCCTCTTGTCCACAACGCATTTCGCCCCCAAAGTAGGGCTTTTTCAAGTGTCCTCTCTCATTTTCAGCTTTCATTTTTAAAGCTTCACGCTCCATGTGACATGCATGATGACGTCATCAAAGCCGCGACAGAAGTAAGCGTTTTGTCCAATCAGATGCGTTTGTAGTTTTTTGCTGCTCCGATTTGTAGTCCTCTTCTTCTTTCAATGAGGAAGCTTCAATGTCTCTCACACAGGGAGATTTAAAGCAAGAATACACGTAATTGTTAGATTCTACATGGCACTTAGGATCAGTTTCACATGTTTCACAAATATTAAATATTAAAACATCCACTTTAATACATACATAAAAAAATGTGCAATATAATTAAAATCTGTACTTAGTCCAACACATTATATATAAATAGAACTATCATGTGGATTGCACAATGCCCCCCTAATTGCACTTACTTCACATGGCTTATATCTTAATAAATACAAAGAATAATTTTTTATGAAATATATATATATATATATATATATATATGCACACATATATATTTTTTATTTTTTTTTTATTAAAAGAGCTTTAATAAACAACTTTAAAAAACATTTAAAGGAAATTAAAAAGATCAAAATCAGAATTCAGGCCATTTGGAGTAAGAGTTTTTAACTCATAGACCCACTGCATTTCCAATTTGCCTAATTCTTTAAAGCTATCACCACCTCTCCAGTGTTTCTTAAATTTTGCAATAGCGGTAAAGCTCAATAATCCTGGGTCACTATTATGTAATAAAAAATGTTTGGGAACACTGTGTGTCTCCAATGTATTTTTTATATTATTACAGTGCTCCCCTATGCGTTTCGATAGTTTTCTTGTTGTGCGACCCACATATTGTAGCCCGCACGGACATTCCAGAAGGTAGATAACCGAGCAGGTCTGACAGTTCATAAAATCTTTTATTTCATAATCTTTCCCTGTCACTTTTGATTTAAATTTACAGATCTTTTTATTTTGTTTGGGTTGAGTTAGGCGGCAAGCATTACAGTTGTTACACCTATAGAAACCGGGATTTTGGGTCAGAAAAGTTGGTTTCACTTTTATTTGTTGTTTCGTGTAACTTTTTGTGATGCACCTGCTGATATTCGGGGCCCCCCTAAAAATTATTTTAGGTTTCTCTGGTAAAGTTTCTTTTAGCAATTCATCATTTTTTAAAATTGGCCAATGCTTCTGGATAATTTTCTTTAAAAGTAAATTCTTATTATTAAAATCCAAGATAATTGAAAGTGGGGCTTCATTGGTGACTTTCTCTTTATTTTTATACATGAGGAGGGATTCCCTATCTAGGGAATTGGCCTCCACCAAAGCCTTATCAACTTTTTCCATGGGATAATCTCTAGCCATCAGCCTTTCTTTGAGGATAGACAGTTGTTCATTACACACTGTATCCTCTGTGCAGTTCCTTTTTATATCTTAAAGCCTGGCTTTTGGGAATACCATCCAGCCACGGGGAATAGTGTCCACTATCATAACCGATAAAACTGTTCACATCTACTTTCTTAAAAAATGTCTTAGATTTGATCTTATTATCTTCAACATAGATTTCTAGGTCTAGAAAGTGGACACTATGGCGGTCATATTCCGAGTTCAGCTTTATTCCCCATTCATTGGTATTTAAATATTCAAGGAACTCTTTTAATTCAGACTCACTACCCCTCCATATGAAGAGTAGGTCATCAATATAGCGGTGGTAGGAAGTCAAATTCGCCCTCCACCTATGGTTCAACCACACAAAAATGTTCTCCCGCTCAGCCATAAAGAGGTTTGCATAGCTGGGGGCGAATTTGCTTCCCATTGCTGTTCCTTGTTTTTGTAGGAAGAAGCTGTCATTAAACCAAAAGAAATTATTGCGTAGTACGAGATCTATACCCTCTATTATAAAATTGATATAATCGTCCTCCAGTATGTTTTTGTGTGATAGAATATTTTTAACTGCTAGGCATCCTTTCTCATGTTCAATGATGGTATAGAGTGATGTGACATCACTCATCACTAGCCACATTTCTTCATTCCAATTCACGTTTTTTAGAATATTTAGTACACTCAGCGTGTCTTTCAGATATGAGGGTATATCCCTTACAAAGGGTTGTAGAATCTGATCCAAATATTCAGACAAATTTGAGTATAATGAACCCACTCCCGACACAATAGGTCTACCTGGGGGACATTTAGTGTCTTTGTGGATTTTCGGGAGAAAATAGAAGACTGGGATGATAGGGTGTAAATTATTTAGATATACATATTCATCCTTACCCAGAAAGTTTTTTTCCCTTCCTTTCTCCAAAAATTTGACAAGAAGTTTTCTTTGTTTTGGGGTTGGATCAGATTTCAATTTAGTGTAAATTACTGGGTCATTGAGCTGTCGGTATGCTTCCTTAAGGTAATATTCAGAAGACATTATAACTAGACCACCCCCTTTATCTGCTGGTTTTATCACTATTTTTTCATCTTTATTTAAGTCCTCTAAGGTTTGTCTTTCCAATTTAGATAGATTTGACTGGTCAAAATTAGAATTTTTTATCTTTTCTATGTCAGAAGTGACCATTTTTTGGAATACTTCTAGAGGACCTGACCGGTACGCAGTACGGTAAAAAGTAGAGTTTTTCTTCAGTGTGGTTTTATTATAATTAGGTGCTGGATCTTTTCCTACATTCCCAAGGTTTCTTTCTTTTTTACCTACAAAAAATCTTTTTAAAGTGGCCTTCCTGACAAATCTGTGGAACGTTCGGTTTATAGGCTGTCGGCATTTCACTACACGGAGACAGAGTCTCCTTTCATTATGAATAGAGACTTTGTCTCCGTGTACTTACATTAGCCGACAGCCTATAAACCGAACGTTCGGTTTATAGGCTACTGCATTTCACTACACGGAGACAGAGTCTCCATTCATTATGAATGGAGACTCTGTCTCCTTGTAGTGAAATGCCGACAACGTTCGGTTTATAGGCTGTCGGCTAATGTAAGTACACGGAGACAAAGTCTCCATTCATTATGAATGGAGACTCTATCGCCGTGTAGTGAAATGCCGACAGCCTATAAACCGAACGTTCGGTTTATAGGCTGACGGCTAATGTAAGTACACGGAGACAAAGTCTCCATTCATAATGAATGGAGACTCTGTCTCCGTGTAGTGAAATGCCGACAACCTATAAACCGAACGTTCGGTTGATAGGGTGTGGGCATTTCACTACACGGAGACAGAGTCTCCATTCATAATGAATGGAGACTTTGTCTCCGTGTAGTGAAATGCCAACAGCCTATAAACCGAAACGTTCGGTTTATAGGCTGTCGGCTAATGTAATACATGTAATCCTATTGCTATTCTAAACGGTTTCTAGAATAGCAAAAGGGTTACATGTATTCCATAAGCCGAAAGTCTATAAACCGAACGTTCGGTTTATAGACTTTCGGCTTATAGAAAACATGTAGTACTATTGCCTTTCTATGAACCCAACGAGAGCCCCATTCATAAGAATTTCTTATGAATGGGGCTCTCGCACAGTTTATAGAAAGCCAATAGTATTACACGTATTCTATAATCGAACGAATACAACTAAACGAAACGAAAATAATGAACGAATTTCATCCGAAACGAATGCAGTGATGAACGAAATTCGTTTTAGACGAAATAAATAAAAATTTCGTCCGAATGGACGAAAACGAAACGAAAATTTTAGTTTTGAATATGTCTAAGGTATTCTATAAGCCGAAAGTCTATAAACCGAAGGTCGTTCGGTTTATAGACTTTTGGTTTATAGAATACATAGAATTACATGTAATTCTGTATATTCTATACACCGAAAGTCTATAAACCGAACGACCTTCGGTTTATAGACTTTCGGCTTATAGAAAACGTGTAGTAGTATTGCCTTTCTATGAACCGAACGAGAGTCCCATTCATAAGAATTTCTTATGAATGGGGCTCTCGTTCAGTTCTTTCGGTTCATAGAATACGCATTCTATGAACCGAAAGTCTATAAACCGAACGACCTTTGCTTTATAGTCTTTCGGCTTCTAGAAAATGTGTAGTTTTATAGACTTTCGGTTCATAGAATACGTAGAATTACATGTAATTCTATGTATTCTATAAACCGAAAGTCTATAAACCGAACGACCTTCGGTTTATAGACTTTCGGCTTATAGAATACATGTAATACTATTGGCTTTCTATAAACCGAACGAGAGCCCCATTCATAAGAAATTCTTATGAATGGAGCTCTCGTTCGGTTCATAGAAAGGCAATACTACAACACGCTTTCTATTCTATAATACGTGTAGTACTATTGCCTTTCTATAAACCGAACGAGAGCCCCATTCATAAGAATTTCTGGAGGAGAAGCAGCTAGTCATATACCTACAGAATGCTCCTGTCTTCCTTGTTGGTACTGTTTTATCAGACTGTGCACACATTTTGTGCTCTTTGTTACTTCCCTCGTTGTTCCCCTTTTTTTCTGCTAGTACTGTAATTCCTCTCTTTCAGGGACTGCAAGCTGCCAAGTGTGGGTTCTCGGCCATTCCTTCATCTTCTTCGAACAAAGGGCTGCTATATGCCCGAATGGCAATCAGCTTGGTTTCGCTGGCTCCCAGACCGTGGTTCGGTAGCTAGGCTTTCGTGTATTACGCTGGGCTGACTTGCCCTCCCGGTTTTCCTCGTTGGTATGTGAGTGGGGACCACCTAAGGTTCTGGTGCTTCACTTGGGTGGTAATGACCTGTGCTCTGTGCCCCATCGTGAGCCCTTTCATCAAAGCTTTTAAGGTTGTGGATACAGTACACTGACCTGGTGTTAGTGTTGTCCGACCTGATTTCCAGCCTTGATTGGGGCATGTTTCCCCTCGGGGGTTGAAATGGCACAGAGGAAGCCGAATAGTAGGATTGCCAGATTTGTGGTCTAAAATGTCAGAATTGTAGTGAAGCATCTGGAGTTGGATGGATCTATGCCTCTCTTTACAGAAGCGAAGGGGTTCACTTGACCTCGATTGGGCTGGACCTCCTGAATCTGGCTATTCAGTCTGGCATTAAGAGGGCGGTAGCAGTGTGGTGGGGTCCTTCAGTGAGCAAGGTGTCACGTACTTAGGCATTGGCGGGGGGTCCCTGAGGTTGGATGTCAGTGCTGGGGGTTGGTTGTCTGGGGTATGGCCAACCCAGGTAGCAGTAGCTATGTGGCTAGCTGCGCGGGCTCACTATGGGTTAGTCCGCGGTGAGCCGATTCGGGGCTACTGTGCATAATGGGACGCCAGTAGCCCTTGCAACTGAATTGCGCCTGTGTCATATCCATGGGGACCCCATCCTAGTGATCTAGGAAGTATACGGTGGCACGGTACCACTCTGTGTTATATTTTTGGTGGCACCCGGTTATTTTTTTTTACTCATTATAGTACCGGATTTTTTTATATGTTTTTTAAGAATGTTAAAGAATGTTTTTTATTAAAATACAGCTATTTTTATTAGCTATACAGAATTTATTCAGTTTGTTCTTATAAATAAATCTGCGTATTATTTGGTTTGGGGAGAAAAGGTATGTCATTCCCCTGTCATGTGCATGTAGGCCCAGATCTGACCCTGAACTTCACATTTTTTCTGGAACAAACAATAGCATGAATAATCATCTATAACTTCCAGGACACATTATATAGAAGGAAATTCACATAAACGTCACATCCAGTGCCCAGCTCTATCTGCTGTATGTAATGCCCCTGTCTGTACTTTTTCAACTTCATAGGTTTTGCTTACTACAAAAAAAAGAGTGATCTAATGACAGGGAAAACATGGCAGGAGCTTAAAACTGCAGGAAGCCATTCATTTTCCTTTTAAAATCATTTTATGATATGGAGGGTGGTAATTGTTACGTGCGCCACACTGAAGCATGATTCCCTTACACCCCCCTTGTATAAAAAGACTGCACAGAGTAGATAGCATGCTGGAGTGTTTTATTTTTTTACACAGAACTTGTTATACCGTATTTGCTTAATTATAAGACTATCACGTTCTGGTACGAGGCAGGAACCGCTTTGCAGAGTAGGTGTAGGTCTTTGCAACGGACCCCGGCAATAGAACAGAATTATTCTGCCTGATGGAATTCCACCTTATGGTTGAGCCGCAGGTTTCGTTTCCCCAGGACTTTTGCGCTCTGAACTATTACAAGAATACCGAAGCTAAACCCAACAGAACAGGAAGCTGGATACGGAATACTGGACCGAGGCAAAGGTATCTTGGGTACAAGCAGAAGAATAGTCAGACAGGCAAAATATCGGGGCTGGCAGCAAACAAACGGAGTCAATACGGGCAAACAGGTCGGTACAGGCGGCAAAACCGTCAAGGTCAGAGCTAGCAGGAGTCGGCAATAGAATATCAGAATAAAGAACAACAAAACGCTAGTAAAGGCACCAGGCACTATTACAGGCAAGGACTAGTTCACAAATGAGGTTTAAATAGCCCTCCTACCAAACCATCAACCAATGAGGATCACAGAAAAAACAATGTTTAAACCTGGACCTTTAAGGTGAGTGTAACGGAACTCCCCATACTCCGACCGAGTACCGTCCATTGGTGGACGCTTCCTAGCTTGCGCCGAGGACCACAAGCACCGCACCGGACACCACAACCACCACAGACTCCACAACCGCCGTAACTTAACTGGAGTCTCACCGTCTTCTGTCCACCCTGGATCACCTTCTGTCCTCCAGGACCGTGAGGGAAGAGCAAGCTCTTAAAAGAGTGATTATGCTGGGCAGGTTCCCTTTCAAGAACGAGACAAGGCTACGTTTGAAGGGTGAAGTAGAACTGACCAGAACTGTTTATTGATTCAGAAACAGAGAATATATACAGTTGAACATCTTGACAAACCAGATTAGACAAAGGAACTATAACAGGATTAAAGTTTAACCTGAGGACATACAAAGGGAAATCCTGCCTCACACCTTTCAGGATACAAAAGTGTCCAGTTCAGATACATACAGGAAACTAAATTACTTACATAAAGACATTGGGAAAAGTGACATAATGACAGGGATTAAAGGATAGGATCCAATCTTAAATTGGGGAAAGCACAGTGAAAAGGACAAAGACTTGGATCCTAGCAATTACAGTACATTCCTCCTCTCTGCTTGGGAGATAATTGAGTTAACCTTTGTATCAGCTCAAAATTCTCCAAGCTAAAATATACAGGTTTTACACAATATTAATAACTGTCAAAATATGCATCACATTCACATAAAACATACATTTTCAGAATCAGCATTTAAATATGAACATAACTAAAAATCAGACAATTCCACCCAGTAGTTCAAAAGTTAGCTTTTGGGGGCATTTTCACCATGCCCCAAATATGTTCTTAAAGGGCCATACACAGTCCAATACAAGTCCAAAGGCTCAAAAAGCATTCTTAAAGGGCTATACACCCCAGGGTCAAAGTCACAGGGGAGGAGGCTGGCAAGCAGGCCTCTCCAGGACCAAGTGGCGAAGGGCACTTTGTCACAGTGAGTAAGGGCAGAAAGCCAAAAGTAGAACTGCACATGTGCAGAACCGTAACCTAGGGATAGTCATGAGAGACCTCCTAATGAAGCTTGTATGTTTCACTGGGAATCCCTGCAGAAGACCCACAGGGCAGTGAGACAGAGCTCTGGGGAGTATTGAGTAGGTAAGGAGGGAGTGATTGGAAGTGTGACGGGGCTGTCATGTCAAAGACGAGGACTTTTTCAGAACAAATGCTCTGAAAAAGCCCCCTCGTCTTATATTCGACGTCGTCTTATAATCTGACCTCAAATCGAGGTTAGACTATAAGACTGGGATCCAGGTCCCCCTCAGAGCTACAGGGGGCCTGGATCCCACTTCACTAAAAGCCTGAGGATGTCAGTGCTAGTGCCGCAGACATCCTCCCCTGCCGCCCGGCATGACCACCGGATCTTCTATGATGAAGCCGGGTCCTTCCGTCTTCATCATAAAAGTCCCGGCGGAAGTGCCGGGCAGCAGCGGAGGATGTCTACGCGTATTGTGCAGACATCCTCCATCTGCCCCGCTAGCCACCAGGGACTTTCGGCCAGCTGTTGGATGTCTGCACGATACGTGCAGACATCCTCCATGCTGCCCAACACTTCCGTCTATTATGACAGACCGGCTGTCCGTCATAAAGACTACAGTTCGGTCCAACACAAAAACATTTCAAAGCATTGGGAAAAAAAGGACAGACTTAATAAAAACATTACTAAAGAATCAAGTGGCAATGGATGTTCTTTTCAGGATTAGTGCTAAAAAGTAGAAGAGAACAAATAGGGAAATGTATAAAAAATAAGAACATTTTGCACAAATGTGAAATAATAGATAAACTCTAAAAAAGACAATACTTATCTAAACATTTGCTTTAGCTTAAGTGTTCCAGTAAAACATATTAATTAGAAAACACAAAAAATACAAAACAATATGTGATACTGTAAAAAAAAAAAAATTAAAGTATGGCCCCCAATGGAAATGGACTTGCATGGAGCAGACTCAAAATTACGGGCTCTAGGTGTTAAATGTATAGCTGGGGACTCTGAGTATCAGCAGACATATGGGGAACGATGTTAATCACAAGGAATTGATATGACTCTAGTTTCCAGAATCAAAAGTACACAGTTAATCCTCACAATAGGAACAACTTACATTTCACTTGTGCTTCAATACTAGAAGCACATGTGAAAAGTAAGGTTAAGTGTTCCTTCAAGGATTTCTTTCCCCTATAGGGCTCATACTTCACTAATTGCCTTATTTATCCTTTTTCACAGCAAATATATTTTTAATATTTTATGCCTGTACTTGAAAATCTTGAAGATAGCTACAGTTCCTCCTTAATCTACATAATTGACTCTTAGGGACATTTAAAAGCCAGGGAAGAAAATGGCAGCTGTCTAAAAAGCTATTTGTGTCCACTTTCTTAGGAGTATGTATAAGGATCAATTCTGGGACAATTACAAGTTATTGCTAATAACTACATTTCTAGAACTTTGCCTCTGTATTTCTCTAGATACATAGGGGGTTATGTAATGGAAATTATGGACCCCCAAATTACCAATAACACCATTTTGTCCACACCAAACTAAAAATATTAAGAACCAAACAGTAAGGCTTCTGATTTCTATGATGTTGACTAACAACAAAGCTAAATCTCAATAACATATGGGTCTGTTCAGTAAAATATGATTTGGTTTCAAATCTAGACTCGAGCTGTCATCTCAAACTACAAACTCAGATTTTAGTTAACCTCTTTGCGACAATGGTCGTGTCAGGTACGTCCTGCTTGAGAACTCTGTTCCCGACAAAGGACGTGCCTGGCACTTCCTGCGGTGAAACAATCAGTTTTCGTGATCAACGATCGCGAAAACCGCTCTAACGGTGCTGGTCTATATATATATTTATTTCACTTTATTTTTCCTAGATTTTAACTTGAAAACATACTTTCTTACAAAATTTGTAGTTTCTTGTAGTGGACCTTTAACACCTTCGTGACAATGAACGTGTCAGACACGTCCTTCCGGGAACACTGCTCCCAACAATGGATGTGCCTGGCACGTCCTGCGGTGAATCAAGTGGTACAGTATGTGAGAAAGAAGAAAATTGCAGCTAAACACAAACACCCCAGAAATGTCAAAACAGCCATTGTCACCACGGAAAAGTTAAGGTCTTGTCACTAAGGGGTTAACTATGTTTAATGTTATTGTGTTTTTAACATCTGGCAGAGTTTACATTGCCTCCAGTGAGTCAGAGAGCTTGTTATTCATCTAGTTAGATATGGATTATCACAGCTCACAGAAGGTTGTAAACCTGGCTGTGAACTTACAGAGTATTAACATGGCCCAATCAATATTCACTCTATCCATCACTGCATTGTGGAAAGCCAGTGCTAACAGCCTTGTGTTGCATCAGTGAATGTTTATCTTAGATTTAAAAATTCAACCAACAAATTACCAAATGCACCAATAAGCTAAAGACTGCAAATCAAAAACTGCTATTGAAAAAGGTGTGTCCAGCCTTAGAAATGTCAACAAAAAATTCAGTAGCCCTATATTCCAGCTACCACCAAAGTGATCTATAATCTGCATGAAAATCTGCCATACATCTGAAGTAAACTGAAATAATCGAAAGACAAGATGAATTCCTCTTCCCCATAGATACTTGGCTATTACGGAAATAGCTTCGGTCCTCCCGAAATAAGAAAAAAGCATTTTTGGCATATATTTCGGGAAAGTCAATTCATGTGAATGGAATTCCCAAAATAAAATTAATGGACTAATTTTGCCCGAAACTAATGCGTCAACGAACAAAATCTGTTTTGGACAAAGCTAATTTTGTTTTCATCTGAAAGAACAAAACAAAATCAAAATGGCAGTGCACAAGTCTACTGCAAACACATCCCATATCACGTCACAAACATGGGCATGTGATCTTGTGCAGATTTACAATATAACCATATATAAAAGGTAGTGTGTACAGTGCTGAAAATAGGTTTCACTTCCCAAATTAAAGTAAGCACTGTTCATAATATAGATAGGTCATTTGCACAGTTCTTTAAATGCAGGTTTTGTGATCACAGAAGCAAGGTTAGTACGTGGTAGATGCACAAGAAATTAGGTAAATATTTTGCCTTGTTTTTATAATGCAGGTTTTGTGATCACAGAAGCAAGTCAAAGTGCTTATGCAGATACTGGTAACACATGGTAATTATACTGTAGCAAGGTAAGTGCTTTGCACAGTTCTTATTATGCAGATTTAGTGATCACAGTAGCAAGGTAAGTACTAATTCAGGTATTGGTAACTCTTGGATAATGCACAGGAACAAGGTAAGTAATAAACCGAGAGAGTAAGGGGAGCATTCCTCTCGGGTTCAAGGATTATCTGGTTAGGAACAGAATCCATCATCCAGCAGTTCAGCTTAAGGTATCTGATTCAAGATCAATATGTAAAAGACTCAACACCATTCTGGCTTTTAAGCACTTTTAACCCCTTAGTGACATGATTTTTTTGGCTTGTCTGATGCTTGGTGACATGGCCGGTTTTAACATTTCTGAGGTGTTTGTGTTTTGCTGTAATTTATTTCTGTCTCATTTAGTGTACCCACACAAACTATATATCATTTTTATCGTCATAAGAAGGGCTTTCTTTTGATACCATTATTTTGATAATAGCATATAATTTGATGTAAAAAAAAAAAAAAATATGGCAAAAAAATGATTTTTTTTTTTCAATGACTTTTATTAGAAAAATCGAATACTCATGTACAAGAGACAACAAAAAAACACTGCTAAATAGTTTCTAATATATGTCCTGAGTTCAGAAATAGCCAATGTTTTAGTGTTTTTTTATTCATGTTACAGGGCCAGAACTATAAGTTGTGCAAAGCTATTTTAAAATAGTTTTTTTTTTTTTTTTTAAATTAGCGATAGTGACATTGTAACACTGATACCTGTACTAAATCCATGAATGACCCCCATTTTTTGAAAACTAGACAAATCAGGGCATTTAACTTGGGGTATTTTGACACATTTCTTGTAGCCATTTTACCACCAATCTTTGCCAGAGTTTGCAGCAATTTTTTTTAAATTATTCACATAGATTGCAATTTAGGTAAACATTACCTTAAAATGTGAAGGAGTATTTCCAAATAAAACCTCAATATGTGTTCAGCAACATCTCCTGAGTACAGGGATACCACCCATGCATAGGTTTGTTGGTTTGTTTTGGGGCTAAAAGTAGTCCACATTTAGGGGGTGGGTATTTTGGTTTTCCAACTTGGAATTCTGACATGCAGAAAACCTGTGCCCATGTCCCATTTGGGACATTTTTGAAGCCAGAAAGTGTATTCTACCCCACAAAGCCATTTTTTTTTAAACTAGACACCCTAGGGTATTTCAAATGGTAGTATTTTAACACTTTACATGCACTAATTATACCACCAGCCTATGTCAATGTTTTGGGTATTAATTTTTTTCACATACATTGTACTTTGGGCATGAATTCACAGATCCAGTTATATGTCAGTGCCATACAACACCTCAATATGTGTTCAGCAACATCTACTGTGTACAGGGATACCACCCATGTAAAGGGTTGGTTAGGTTATTTGGGGGTTAAAAGGCCACATTTGAGAGGTTCGCTTTTTGGTTTTCCAACTTGGAATTCTGACATGCAGAAAACCTGCCCCCATGTCCCATTTGGGACATTTTTGAAGCCAGAAAGTGTATTCTACCCCACAAAGCCATATAGTTTTGAATACTAGACACCCTAGGGTATTTCAAATGGTAGTATTTTAACACTTTCCATGCACTAATTCTACCACTAGCCTTTGTTAAATTTTAGGTTAGTAATTTTTTTAATGTTTTGTTTCCACATACATTTTAATTCGAGCATGAATTCACAGATCCTGTTATGTGTCAGTGCCAAACAACACCTCAATATGTGTTCAGCAATATCTCCTGAGTCCAGGGATACCACTCATACATAGATTTGTTGGTTTGTTTGGGGGCTAAAAGGCCACATTTAGGGGGGGGGGGGCGCATTTTCAACTTGGAATTTTGACATGTACAGTACAAAGAAATTAATCCATAAAACAGTGCAGACAGCAAAACATACTGTTGCTGTGCAAGATTACTGCTTATACAGTGATGAATGGCAGGGAAGGGGTTAATACACAGTGAATGGCTTTCATAAAACCTGACAATTTTATAAAATGTTATTTTATATCACTAATACTGATCTGTCTCTTTTCCGTCACAAAATTGTAAGTGAGGAGAGGGAGACAGATCAATATTTGTGAATATTGATCAGATCAATTTTGATCTGACCAGGGCAAATTGTGATGCTCATCTGAGCAATCACCAAACCGCTTTGCCACTAATTCGCTGATACTGATCGCTATGCGCTTAAAAAAAAAAAAATATATATATATTTACTAAAATATTTTCTACTTTACTCGTAATCCCCTAGCGGGTATGTGTAAAAAAATAAAAAAAAATCGATATGTAGACAGACGTCAAAATCATTGCGTAAGCAGTGATCGACAGCAAAGAAGGGGTTAACAACTCATAGAAGAGTCTTTGTAGTACTGTAAGACGTTAGTGACACAGGACGGACCTAGTGCGAGTTTTTCCGCTTTCAGTGCTCAAGCGGTATTGAAACAATGCTTCCGTATGGAAGCATCCTTCAATACTGAAAAAAATGCCCATCGGCATGTCCTGTGTCATATAGTTGCCAACATTTAAAAAAAAAAAAACAGGCCCACTTTGCAGCTTAGCTTCCAATTACTTACTTTAAGACTGAGCCCACCTACTGGCATAATGTAACTCCACCTTATTGTCACAATGTAGATTATATCACCAACTTCCCACCAACATTATCAGGATCCTTGGTATACAACAGATACATTCACAGCACAAAATCTGTATCAGGCTGGTACATTTTATCACTTTTACATGAAATATAGTAAGAGCTTTTGCAGATGTGCTTCAGTCAGAGAGCTGTGTGTACACCATAAAACATACATTAGTATGAACCTACCACTCACGCTGGAAGGCCACTCCATGTCTCCACTACCGTCTCAGTAAATTAATACTTTCATTAGTCCCTGGCCTAATATTACATCTAGGATAGCCTTATACTTATCCCATGCATGCTTAAACTCCTTCACTGTGTTAACATGTACCATTTCTACTGGAAGACTATTCCATGCATCTACTCCCCTTTAAGTTAAGTAATACTTTCATTAGTCTCTGGCCTTATCTTATATCTAGGATAGCTTTATGCCTATCCCATGCATGATTAAACTCCTTCACTGTGTTTTATGCACACACTACCCTCTCAGTAAAGTAATACTACATTTTTGACCTCCACTGTATTAACCTCTACCATTCTGCTGGAAGTCTATTCCATGCATCCACTACCCTCTCAGAAGTAATACTTCCATTAATCCCTGGCCTCATCTTATATCTGGAATAGCCTTATGCTTATACTCCTTCACTGTATTAACCTCCACCACTTCTACCGGAAGACTATTCCATGCATCCACAGTGAAGTAATATTTTTATTAGTCCCTGGCCTTATCTTATATCAAGGATAGCCTTCTGCCTATCCCATTAATGCTTAAACTCCTTTACGGTAGAAACTTCTAGCACTTTTACTGGAAGACTTTTCCATGCACCCACCACCGTCTCAGCAAACAAATATAAAATTTCTGACCACAAAAGAAACTGTAAAATATTAAATATTTCCAGCCTTCAAGAGCTTACAGACACATACAGTCTGTCACATACAATCATACATACATCCATACAGTGTGTCACATAGACACACACTCATACATACTTACATACATACAGTCGTACATACAGTCTGTCAGAAACACCCTCATACATACATACATATATACATAGTCTGTCACATAGACACACACTCATAGACAGTCTGTAACATAGACACATACACTCATAGAGTCAGTCACATAAACACACACACACACTCATACACATAGTCTGTCACATAGACACACACACATACAGTCAGTCACACACACTCATACACACAGTCTATCACACACACACACACACGCTCATACATACATACATACATAGTCTGTCACACACATACATACATACATACACACATACAGACACACATACACATACATACAGTCTGTCACCTACACTCATACATACACACATACAAGTGAGCAGGGTTTTATTAAAATCTTAATAAATAAATAAAATGCAGATCAATATGTCCCCCCTGCCTGCTGCTATATTTCATTGCAGAGAAGGGGGCATTTCCTTTCCAGGTTTGTCTGTGCCTCTTTCAAAGGCACAGACCAACATTACTTATTAATTACATTATTTTGCCCATTCATTTGTAGGGGATGGGACTCTTCATCGCGGCTGCGTCCGCACAGCCGCTTCACCGCCGACTCTGCACAGCAAGACAGATCGTCTCTGGAGATTTCATCGTGGGACATTTCATCGCTAAAGGTAAGTATTTTACCTATTTTAGTTTGGTTGTAATTAGGGTTCAGGGGGTTAGAATTAGGGTTTAGGGGGTTAATTTTAGTATTAGGGATCGGGGGTTAGTATTAGGGTTAGTATTAGGGTAAGTATTAGGGTTTAGGGGGTTAATTTTAGTATTAGGGGTCGGGGTTAGTATTAGGGTTTAGGGGGTTAATTTTAGTATTGCGGTTAATTTTAGTGTTAGCATTGGGGTTTAGTGTTTAGTGTTACTATTGGGGTTTGGGAATCATTTATTAGAGGGGGTATTTTCGTTTTACTTTTAGATTTGTAAGAGCTGACAGTTCAGTGCTGAACTGTCAGCTCTTACATAGCCACGTTATTCTTCATTGCTGACAGTTCAGCGTACTAACTGCCGCGCTGAACTGTCAGCGATGAAGATGCGGCGCGGAAGTGTCCTAGCCCCTCATTTGTAAGTTTTATTTTGCCCACATTCATTTTTCAGTGTTTTTTTGCCATATTCATTTGTCAGGTTTTTTTTGCCCACAAAATAAATACTGACAAATGAATGTGGGCAAAAAAACACTGACAAAGGAATGTGGGCAAAAAACTTTGAGGAAATGAATGTGGGCAAAAAACATTGAGAAATGAATGTGGGCAAAAAAACATTGACAAATGAAAGTGGGCAAAAAAACCACTGACAAATGAATGTGGGCAAAATAAAATTGACAAATGAATGCAGGCAAAAAAAAAACACTGATAAATTAATACGGGCAAAATAAAAAATGACAAATGAATGTGGGCAAAAAAACACTGACAAAGGAATGTGGGCAAAAAACATTGAGGAAATGAATGTGGGCAAAAAACATTGAGAAATGAATGTGGGCAAAAAAACATTGACAAATGAAAGTGGGCAAAAAAACACTGACAAATGAATGTGGGCAAAATAAAATTGACAAATGAATGCGGGCAAAAAAAACCCCACTGATAAATTAATGCGGGCAAAATAAAACTGACAACTGAATGTGGGCAAAAAAACACTGACAAATGAATGTGGGCAACAAAAGACTGACAAATGGATGTGTGCAAAATAAAACTGACAAATGAATGCAGGAAATAAAACACTGACAAATGAATGTGGGCAAAAAAACACTGACAAATGAAAGTGGGCAAAAAAAAAACTGACAAATGAATGTGGGCAAAATAAAATTGACAAATGAATGCAGGCAAAAAAAAAACACTGATAAATTAATACGGGCAAAATAAAAACTGACAAATGAATGTGGGCAAAAAAACACTGACAAAGGAATGTGGGCAAAAAACATTGAGGAAATGAATGTGGGCAAAAAACATTCAGAAATGAATGTGGGCAAAAAAACATTGACAAATGAAAGTGGGCAAAAAAACACTGACAAATGAATGTGGGCAAAATAAAATTGACAAATGAATGCGGGCAAAAAAAACCCCACTGATAAATTAATGCGGGCAAAATAAAACTGACAACTGAATGTGGGCAAAAAAACACTGACAAATGAATGTGGGCAACAAAAGACTGACAAATGGATGTGTGCAAAATAAAACTGACAAATGAATGCAGGAAATAAAACACTGACAAATGAATGTGGGCAAAAAAACACTGACAAATGAAAGTGGGCAAAAAAAACACTGACAAATGAATGTGGGCAAAATAAAATTGACAAATGAATGCAGGCAAAAAAAAAACACTGATAAATTAATACGGGCAAAATAAAAACTGACAAATGAATGTGGGCAAAAAAACACTGACAAAGGAATGTGGGCAAAAAACATTCAGAAATGAATGTGGGCAAAAAAACATTGACAAATGAAAGTGGGCAAAAAAACACTGACAAATGAATGTGGGCAAAATAAAATTGACAAATGAATGCGGGCAAAAAAAAAACCCACTGATAAATTAATGCGGGCAAAATAAAACTGACAACTGAATGTGGGCAAAAAAACACTGACAAATGAATGTGGGCAACAAAAGACTGACAAATGGATGTGTGCAAAATAAAACTGACAAATGAATGCAGGAAATAAAACACTGACAAATGAATGTGGGCAAAAAAACACTGACAAATGAATGTGTGCAAAAAAAACACTGACAAATGAATGTGGACAAAATAAAACTGACAAATGAATGTAGGCAAAAAACTCTGACAAATGAATGTGGGCAAAAAACACTGATAAATGAATGTGGGCAAAAAAACACTGTTAAATGAATGTGGGCAAAATAAAACTTATGAGATATAGCAGCAGGGAGGGGGACATATTTATCTACATTTTATTTATTTATTTATTTTTTAAGATAAAAAAAAAAACTGCTCACTGTGTGTGTATGTATGAGTGTTTGTGACAGAGTGTGTGTGTTACAGACTGTATGAGTGTATATGACAGACTATGGATGTATGTATATATGTATGAATGAGTGTGTGTGTGTGTGTGTGTGTGACAGACTATATGTATGAGTGTGTGTCACTTATTGTATGTGTGTGTGTGTGTGTGCCTATGTGACTTACTATATGAGTGTGTGTCTATGTGACTGACTATGAGTGTTTGTGTCAGTGACAGACTGTATGTATGTATGAGTGTATGTGACAGACTATGTATGAGTGTGTGTGTCTATGTGACTGACTCTATGAGTGTATGTGTCTATGTTATAGACTGTATCTATGAGTGTGTGTCAATGTGACAGACTATGTGTGTATGTATGTATGTATGTATGTATGTATGAGTGTGTGTCTATATGACAGACAGTATGTATGTATGTATGTATGTATGTATGAGTGTGTGTCTATGTGACAGACTGTATGTGATGTATGTGTGTCTGTATATGACTGCATGTGATTGTGTGTATGTGCTGTTGTCTGGCTCCTCAATTATTTTTTTTGCTGGCTTCTAAAACTCAGTTAAGTTTGTCAAACCCTGGTATAAATGTAACTAGTTATATACATATATTTGGGGTCCACCTCAAGCTTTTGAAAAGGCTGAAAATATTTAATATTTTGCAGTTTCTTTTGTGGTCAGAAACTTAATATTTGTTTGCTGAGAGGGTGGTGGGTGCATGGAAAATTGTTTCAGTTAGAAATGCTAGAGGTTAATACAGTAAAGGAGTTTAAGCATTAATGGGATAGGCATAAGGCTATCCTTGATATAAGAATATAAGATAAGGCCAGGGACTAATAAAAATATTACTTTACTGAGAGGGTAGTGAATGCATGGAATAGTCTTCCCGTAGAAGTGGTAGAGGTTAATACAGTGAAGGTGTATAAGCATAAGGCTATTCCGGATATAAGATGTGGCCACGGATTAATGGAAGTATTACTTTCAGAGAGGGTAGTGGATGCATGGAATAGTCTTCCAGCAGAAATGGTAGAGGTTAATGCAGTGGAGGTCAGAAACTTAGTATTACTTTACTGAGAGGGTAGTGTGTGCATGGAATAACCTTCCAGCAGGAGTGGTAGAAGTAAACACAGTGAAGGAGTTTAAGCATGCATGGGATAGGCATAAGGCTATCCTAGATATAAGATAAGGCCAAAGACTAATGAAAGTATTACTTTACTTAAAGGGGAGTAGATGCATGGAATAGTCTTCCAGTAGAAATGGCACATGTTAACACAGTGAAGGAGTTTAAGCATGCATGGGATAGGCATAAGGATATCCTAGATATAAGATATGGACAGGCACTAAAGAAAGTATTACTTTAAGGAGAGGGTAGTTGTTGCATGGAATAGTCTTCTAGTAGAAATGGTACATGTTAACACAGTGAAGGAGTTTAAGCATGCATGGGATAGGCATAAAGCTATCCTAGATACAAGGATATGGACAGGCACTAAAGAAAGTATTACTTTAAGGAGAGGGTAGTCGATGCATGGAATAGTCTTCCAGTAGAAGTGGTAGAGATGAATACAGTAAAGGAGTTTAAGCATTAATGGGATAGGCATAAGGCTATCCTTGATATAAGAATATAAGATAAGGCCAGGGACTAATATAAATATTACTTTACAGAAAGGGTAGTGGGTGCATGGAATAACCTTCCAGCGGAAGTGGTAGAGGTAAACACATTGAAGGAGTTTAAGCATGCATGGGATAGGCATTAGGCTATCCTAAATATAAGATATGGACAGGCACTAAAGAAAGTATTACTTTAAGGAGAGGGTAGTCGATGCATGGAATAGTCTTCCAGTAGAAGTGGTAGAGATGAATACAGTACAGTCTAAGCAATACAGTTTAAGCATTAATGGGATAGGTATAAGGCTGTCCTAGATATAAGATTAGGCAAGGGACTAATGAAAGTATTACTTTACTTATAGGGTAGTGGATACATGGAATGGCCTTCCAGCACAAGTGGTAGGTTCATACTAATGTATGTTTTATGGTGTACACACAGCTCCCTGACTGAAGCACATCTGCACCAGGTCTTACTATATTTCATGTAAAAGTGATAAAATGTACCTGCCTGATGTAGATGTTGTGCTGTGAATGTATCTGTTGTATACCAAGGATCCTGGTAATCTTGGTGGGAACTTGGTGATATAATCTACACTGTGACAATAAGGTGGAGTTACATTATGCTAATTATGTGGACTGGGTGGAGATTTGGACAGTAGGTGTGGTCAATCTTAAAGAAAGTAATTGGAAGCTGCACTGCAAAGTGTCCCTGGAAATGTTTTCCAAATGTTGGCAACTATGCGACGGTGGTCTGAAACCCTGTGATTAAAGGGATCATCAAATCCACAGAACGTTGTGTGAGAGGAAGGGACTTTGGTCTGATGAACTTTGTGTGTTTTTTCAAGACCTGCATCTTTAAATTACTGTGAAGAATCTTCAATTTTTAAGTGTAAGATTTTACTATGTTTTTATTGGTTTTGTATTAAACAGTTCTATTTACATCCCTGTCTTCTCTTCCCCTGTGTGCGACGTTGGAGGTGCCTGAAAATAAATTTTTGGGTTCTCTGATCGTTTATCCTCTTGTAGGCCCCCTGATGCACTTATTACTGAGCAGATTACTGCTCAGGCACATGTGAGTGGACATTTCATCTAATTTTTTGAAGTGCTGTTTCAACATTATTTTGATATACTTCGCCATATTTTGTTTATATATTTTGTTCCCTTTATATAACATCTGTAAGCGTTTGTCTTACTGAAAAGGGTACTTTTATAGTGTGCTGAGTGTTGGGTTTAGCGAACTTTTCACTTTATTCTTATTGTATGCACTTTTTGCTAGGAGTGAAACACTAGCTGTGTGTAGGTGCTGCTCACTCCACCACATATAGGCGCAGTATATTATTCTTTTTTGTCTTTACATAATAGTTTAGGAAAGCAAATAAAAAAACTTATTTCAGCAAATTGAAATTCTGCTTTAGTAGGGAAAAAATCCTTATGTATTAATGCCTGTGCTAACATACATAGCCCTCTATGTTCTGTTTAATTAAAACCGTCTCCAGGCCATTTTAAAAGCATCTAATATATTTGCTAGCATCACCTCTTTAGGCAATGCCTTTGTCAATACCGTACATGTTAATGAACATCTTTTCAGAAAGCCATTTCTATTGGCCCTGTACATTTATATAACAAACATATTACAGCAGTTTTGCAAACATGTACAAGTCACATTTTGCCCCCGATAGCTGTCCGTCATAATAGGCGGAAGTGTCGGGCAGCATGGAGGATGTCTGCACGTATAATGCAGACATCCCCCAGCTGCCCCCACTATCCACCAGCGAGAGAGGCAACGTTGGGGGGATAGAGGGGGAAGAGAAAATGGAAGAGGGGGAGAGAAGGAGAGAAAAAGGAAGGGGGAGAGCATAAAGGGAAATAAAAACATGAAATGCATATTTTTATATCATAATTTTTATTAAATATGAAAAAGCTATTTACATGTTACAATTTTTCCTATAGGGTAGTCTTATATTCAGCTTTTAGTTTTTTCCTAAAGGAATAATCAAAGTTTGGGAGGTCGTCTTATGATCAGGGCCGTCTTATACTTGAGCAAATACGGTAATATCATACTCCCGTGAGTCAATACCCCTTTTAATACATTCCAAAATCTTGTTGGCCTTTGCAACTACCAGCTGGCACTGTGTGTGCTGCTGCTAAGTTAATTGTCTACAATTCTCCCAAATATTTTTCATTAGTAGATTTCCCCAAGTAAAATCCCTTTAAATTATATGTTGTATTATTATTATTGTGCCCAAAATGAATCATTTTACACTTGTCTACACTGAATCTCATTTGCCATTTATCTGCCCAGTTACCCAATTTGTCCAAATCCTCTTGCTGTAAACACACATCTAGTTCGGACTGTATTACTCTACTTAATATTGTGTCCTCAGCAAACACTGAGACATGGCTCCTTATGCCCACTCAAAGAGCATTATAAAGAAATTAAAAAGAATAGGACCCAGGACAGATCCCTGAGGTATACCACTTATCACATTTTTTCAGTTTACAAACTTTACATTTACCACAAATAGATCTCCTCACATAACCCCTCTCAGGGCCGGCCCTACAATGGGGCAGAGTGGGACAACTGCTACAGGTGGCACTTTTGCAGTGGCAGCACATTGCCGCCTCAATAAACGTTATTTCGGCCGCTCGGCGGCTGAATCACTGAAACGCCCGTTCTTGGAGCCGCCTCCAGCGTGATCTTCATTTTCCCCCAATGCGTGGCAGCATGGGCGACCCTCGTAGCACACAGCCAGTGACCTCACGTCGGAGAGGTGCGTCACTGCAGAGCGCCTTCTGAGTGCATATAGTGGAAGAGTCTGGAGCGGACCTGGTGCGGTGTGGGTGAGCTAAGTTAATTGAAAATAAATAAATATTTTATGCTTGCAGCTAATTAACTCTAAATCGTATTAAAATATTTAACCATACTGTATTTTCACATTGTTTTGCTTTGAAAAAAATATTTCTTATTAAATAAAGCTTTAAAAAAAATGTGTGGCTTAATGAGCATTTTAACTGCTTAGTGTACAATATTTGAACAAGGCACCATCATGTTATAGGTGACATTTTTTATAGAATTGGACAGCCTGTAAATTATCATAAATAACAATGTTTTTACCATAATTTTGTTTATTATATAGGGCTTGATTAAAATGTGTGCCCTAAATGAGCATTTCAACTGCTTAGTGTACAATATTTGAACCAGTCATAAGTCACTGGTCACATATTATGTTTTGGGGAATTGCACAGGCTATTATTATAATAATGTTTTACTATTACTTTATTTTCAACATGTGGGTGAGCTCGATAAAAATATTTTATTATATGCCCCCTAAAGCACTTACATGCATTATTAAAAAAATAATTTCCAAGAGCTCACCCACATGTTGAAAATAAAGTAATGGTAAAACATTATTAGAATAATACCCTGTGCAAATCCCTAAAACATAACATGTCACCAGTGACTTATGACTAGTTCAAATATTGTACATTCAGTTGACATTTTAGTCAAGCCCTATATAATAAAAAAAAAAAAATTCAAACAGCTCAGTGAGCTCACCCATAACAAAGTGAAAATAATGTTATTGTAAAACATTATTATGATAATAGACTGTGCAATTCTATAAAGTTAATATGTCACGTATCACATGACATTTATTACTTATGCCTTGTTCAAATATTGTACATTTAGCAGCTGAAATGCTCAAACATTTAGGACACAAAATGTAATCATTGTCAGCCTATACGCAGCATATTGAGGGGTTAAATGCTGGCATGATGATGGGTTAAATGCTGGAATATTGAATGGCAAAATTCTGGCATATTGAGGGGTTAAATGCTGGCATATTGAATGGCAACGTAATACTGGCATCCTGAGGAGTTAAATGCTGGAATATTGAATGGCAAAATGTTGGCATATTGAGTGATATTTTATAAAAAGCTATGTGATTTTTTTTTTGGGGGGGGGGGGCAGCATTTAATTCTTCTCCCCAGGCAGCACAGTGTCTTGGGCCGGTGTTCTGACAAATTTGTTGAGTAGAGGCTCAGTAGAATTCACTCATCGCGCACCACAGTGCATGAGCACCAAGTTACAGCTGTCAATCAGCCGTATTATCGTAGCAATCACTGTATAGTTGGTAAAACTCCTATCAGTGACATGTTAGGGTAGTAAGTGGAAGTCACACATGGGGGACAGAGGTGGACACGCGGGGGCCACAACTCCCATCAAGATGAGGCAGCCCTCCTGTGTGTCCCACTCTGTCCCCCATGTGTGACTTCCACCTACTAGCGTAGCATGTCACTGATAGGAGCTTTACCAACTATACAGTGATTGCTACGCTAATAAGTGACAATAATAAGTAATACGCTTATACTTTACCTGTCAACGCAGCTGATCCGAAGGGGGCGTGAGGTGGTGTGTCCCTCACTCATGCTCTCTTCTGGCAAAGTTACGGCTGAATGACAGCTGTAACTTTGTGCGCATGTGCTGTGGTGTGCGGTGAGTGAATTCTACTGCGCCTGTGCAGTAGAATTCCCTCAACAAATTTGTCAGAACACCGGCTCTGACTACTCTCTCTGCATGAGAGGCGTCACTAGGGTTGGTGTCACCCAGTGCGGTAACTCATGGTGTCACCCCCCTGGATTTCCTCCAATACCATGC